>OX451739.1:241578674-242178674 GCA_948472305.1 Vicia faba | reverse complement strand
CTCATGGGTAATGAGTTATTCAAGAAGACGCCTGAAGGGGTATTGCTGAAATGTTTAAGTGAAACTGAAGCATACATAGCCCTTTCGACTACGCATGTTGGGGCATGTGGGGCTCACCAAGCAGGCCATAAGATGAAATGGTTGTTGTTTCGACAAGGACTATATTGGCCCGCTATGCTGAAAGATTGTGTTGAGTTCGCCAAAGGTTGTCAAGAGTGTCAAGTCCATACAGGCATTCAACATGTACCAGCAAGCGAACTTCACTCGATAGTAAAGCCTTGGCCCTTTCGAGGATGGGCGTTGGACCTCATTGGAGAGATTCGACCAGCATCATCAAAGAGTCAGAAATACATACTGGTAGGCATTGATTACTTTACTAAGTGGATCGAAGCTATCCCTTTAGTCAATGTAGACCAAGAAAATGTCATTGAATTTATTCAAAAGAACATTATCTTTAGATATGGAATCCCTGAGACAATAACAACTGATCAAGGATCAGTTTTCACTGGTCGAAAGATGCAAGAATTTGCTCAGGAAACGAGTTTCAAACTCCTAACATCAACGCCTTATTATGCACAGGCGAATGGTCAAGTCGAAGCAGCTAACAAAGTAGTGTTTGGCTTGATAAAAAATCATGTTGGGAAGAAACCAAAGAATTGGCATAAGACGTTGGACCAGATTTTATGGGCTTGTCGAACGTCCCCAAAAGAAGCCACAGGTACAACACCATATAGGCTAACTTTTGGCCATGATGCAGTTTTGCCAGCAGAAATTTGTCTTCAATCTGCAAGGGTTCAGAGGCATTATGATATTCCCTCTGAGATTTATTGGAACATGATGCTAGACGAACTGGTGGATTTAGACGAAGAGAGATTGCGCGCTCTCGACCTACTCAGGCTTCAGAAGAAAAGAGTAGAAGACTCTTATAACAAGAAGGTAAAACCTAAGGTATTTTTGCCTGAAGAACTAGTTTGGAAGGTAATTCTTCCCATGGATCGAAGGGATCGAAGCATGGGGAAATGGTCACCCAAATGGGAAGGACCATTCAGAGTTATCCAAACTTTTTCTGGTGGAGCCTATGAAGTCGAAGAGTTAGGTGAAGATAAAAGGCTCTTGAGAGTAAATGGTAAATATTTGAAAAAATACAAACCTACACTCCAAGAGATAAAAATAAAATAATAAAATAACAAGACTGAATTAACCATAAAAAGCCAAAATGGAAATTTCATAAATTTTAGCCAAGATGGCAATGTTGTCAAATGTAGATTACAAAATGTGGTTACAAAAGCTGAATCAATCAGAAGGAAACAGAGTCCTTGAGTCGAAGGTACTTGACTTGCTGCAGCTCCAATCTTTTCGAGCACCAGGCATTCTCCTGCACAAGCTTGGCAATCTGAGCGTCGAAGCCTTGGGCCTTCTCAGCAAATTCCAGGCCCTGTTTGATTTCAGTTTGACTCTCGGTGTCTGAGACGGTCGAAAGAAGTTCCTCCTTGCGTTTTGTGTTGGCATTTATCTTAGCCTCTATTGCTTCGATTTGTGCCCTGAAGGAAGCATTCTCCCGATCGATGGCATCGACTTCTTCCTGCGTAGATGCTTTTTGCTTCGACAACTCCGCAATTCAAGAAGTCGTCTTTGAAACAGCAGTCCATGCAGAGGAGCTTTTGCCATACAACACCTCAAGCTGACTATTAAAGCCCCTTTGGCGCCTATAATCTGCTGAGACTTGATCAATCATAGAGTGTAATTCCATGATCAAGCCTGAAACTTCTGGAGCTACAGCTAACAAGTCGACAGAATTCAGAACATCCCTCAAGTATGATGGAGCAGTGGGGTCCCCCTCTAAAGCCTTCATCAAGTCCTTCTTGAAAAACTGGGCCTTAACCTTCGCCAAAGCTTCATCGAGAGGAGAGGTTTCAGTGGACTTCCCCGACAGGGTAGGAACCTCCTGACTAGCGTCAGACGAACTCTTGCTCTCGATGATTGCGTTGAGATAGCTAACAGGGTCAGTTTGTTTCAAGAGTTCTAAGTCCTCTTTCGACATGTGCTTCGTTGAGGTAGTAACCCTTGCAACAGCATTGTCTTAGGTTTGAGGCTGCTGAGTGTTAGGTGCCTCGACTTGTTGCCCTTCGACTCGGACTGGGGCAGTACCAGCGTCTTCTTGGTGCTCTTCGCTAGCGTCACCTTGGTGCCCTTCGCCAGTGTCACCTTGGTTCTCTTCGTCAGCAGCACCTTGATTTTCTTCGCCAGCATTGCCTTGGTCCCCTTCTTCACGATTCTCTTCCGACAGATCCACCACCTGAACCCCTTCTGGCTGTTGTTCTTCCGTTTGAGGTTCTTCCGCTGGTTTTTCTACCGTCTCAGCATTGGCCTCATTTATTTCAGTATGGGCTTTGTCAGTTTCCAAGCCTTTCTCTTGTGGCCTGCTGAGTTCAGCAGATTCCAGCGTTTCAGAGGTCCTTGGTGGTGAACTCTCAGTGGTGTCCTGAAAAAGGAAAGAAGAAGAATCTTCAGAAATCGAAAGAGACACAATCGAATATAGGTATCTACACCTAAGTTATAAAAAGGTTTAAAAGATTACCTGTAAGTTAGCTTCAGCCCCAGGGCTGGAATTGTCGCTTTCGACAGGCTTGTTGAGAAGAACGTTTAGTTCCTCTTCCGTTGGCTCCTCAATGATCACTGGAGGTGGCCTAGGCCTTCTCCCAGCAACCTTTATTCTAAATGTTCGACCCTCAGGAGCAGGAGCAGGAACAGGAGCGTCCTTCGTCAACTTTCGCCTTTTTAAAGGAGCAGGAGGAGAATCACTTTCTTCATCGCTCCCAGATTTGACCACCAGTGCTGGCCGTTTCTTGGGCGAAGGTGCCTAAAAGACTAATGGGAATTCGACTTAGCAATTGTATCGAAAGTCAAAAATCGAAAGCCAGAAGAAAAAAATGAAAGTCTGGTTACCGATACAGAAGGCTTCTTCGAAGGGCCTTCCCCCTGTTGGTTGGTGGTAGTCTTCGCCGGCGCTGTAGTCTTCGCCGGCGGTGGAGGTTTTGTTGAAGGGCCCCCTCCTTGTTGACTTTCTGCAGCCTTCTTGGCTACAGGCTTTCGAACAACTGAAAGCAAATAAAATAGTTAACAGGATAGCGGTCGAAAGAGAAAGACAAAGTAATATGAAAGGATGAACTTACATGTCTTTATTTTTTCCAACACAAGGACAAAGGATTTCTGAAGCTCATCCACGAAGTCCTTCTCGTCGAAAAACTCCTCAGCGTAATAACTTTTCCACCACTCCTCGAAGGATGGTGAGCAAAGAAAGTTGAGCTGGTAGTGAAACAACGAGAGGACTGTTCGACCAGCATATCTTCCGATATGCTTAATGGCGGCTTCTTCGGTGTAATCATTGCAGAAGTACAGCATAGACTTCTCTCTTGGAAATATTGGAGAAGGTAGGGTTTGAATAATACCAAACTGGCGAGATACCAGGTTTGGTTGGTATGCAATCAGACTCAAATGAGTCTTAGAGCTCCTGAATCGAAGAGGCATGATCCTTGGTGTGAGGAACGCCTCCCACAGTATTGTATTTTCATCAACATTAGGACCACTCGAAGTCCTTGGATGTGGCCTTGTGAACCATGCTGGGCCTACCTTCCGTCGAGCAAACGGAGCCATAGTCGAAGCAAACTCTTTCCTTCGAGCAAACATCAGAACGAAGTTGGTGAAAGTTTGCTGAAACTCCAGTCCATCTTCCATAGGCGTCAACAGAGCCAGTCTGGTTCCTTCGACGCGTCTGTTCTCTATCTCTAGAGCTTGCTCGTTTATTTGAACCTTCTTAGGCAAGAAGGACTCGAAGGTGGCATTGAGCCACAGTTGGAGCAGCCAAAAGGGCCCAGCAAGTAGCAAACTGGCCCTATTCTCGATAATTTTTAGAAGAGTCGCCCCATTGCTGATCGAATCATAGAGGCTAGCCAAAATCAATTCTGCCAAACAGATATTTTGGCGATGATGGAGTTGAGTGGCAAGGGTGACCATCTTTTTGGTCACCTGTAAGGACTTCGAGCAGAATACGAAGCGAGTCAGCCATAAGGCTAGAAATGCTATGTGTTCGACATCCGACACAGAATCTGTCGACCTGTCGTGATAGTGGTTGATGAAAGTGGTGTATGTTGGTTTGGTGTCAGAGAATCCAATTTGGTCCTCCGACATCTCCTCCGGATCGAAGTAGTCCCCGGTGGGTCGAAGGCCAGTGATAGCGGCCACATCGAAGAGTGTAGGAGTCAACATCCCACAGGGAAGATGGAAAGTAAAGTGGGAGTAGTCCCAGAAAAGCAGAGAAGCTATCAACATCTCCGGAGAATAGTTCAAACCTGTCTTCGACAGCATCACCAGATCGAAAATCCCCATATCTTTCCAGATTGAAGCTTGGTGTTTCTCCATCTTTTCCAGCCAAGCAACGTAATCAGGAGTAAGGCTAGGGCCAGACCTGAAGGCCCTAACACCTCTGTTGAAGAAGCGGAGGTCGATCTTTTCATGTGCAGGGTCTTCATTGTCCTCTGCGTCTTTCTTGGCACATGCAACCGGTTTGAGTCTCTCAACTACCGGAAAATAACTCTTGATTTTCATGGCCTCAGCGATACTGGGATACAAAGGGCCAGACATGGCAAAGATCTGGTTGGAATATCCAACCGGGATCATAAGGTGACGTGAGTAAGCATCACGAACGGCGATGTCCAAGGGTTCAGGGACCCTTCATTGGCCCGTGGAGGTTACTACTGGAGCAGTGACGAAGACCTTAGGTTTGGCGTTCTCAGTTGGTACAGTAGCGCTAGGAGCTTTGGAACCAGATGCCATTGTTAGTGTTGAGGTTGAAGACGAAGTGAAGGAGGAAAAGTTTCTACAAAGATAATAAGTTTGTATGAAGATAGAGAAGTCTGAAGGCTAGATGGCGTAAAAAGTCCCACAATGGGGTACTTACTGTTATTTATAGTAGTGGGGGGAAAATCCCCAAAACCGAGGACATTAAATGCCATTTAATTATTGCAGGAGATAGTGGGACGCGTGGAATCCCCCTGTTATTTTAGCCGTTCTGCAGAAATAGAGAGACGCAGCGTGCGTCCTCGTTTTTAGGAATTGTCATAATGACAAATTCTGAAATGACGTTTGGCACTGCACGCCGTACTAACATGACGTCTTAGGTACGGATAAATGATGGTTTTCTTGGGATTGCCAATAGTTGGTAGAAAACAACAAAAAGTGCACAAATTAATTTGTGACTAAGCATGAAAAGACAGGTGTCGAATGGCGTTTCAAAGAATGCCTTTTTCTTTCAGAATCGAAATAAGGCATTCTTGAGGGGCAATTTGTTGGCTCCTAAATTCGACACCCTTGTTTTATTAATGTCAGCCATTAAAGCTGAAGGATGTTTTCGACTAGCTAGGTCTGTCGAAATGCCCGTCGAAAGATGGCAAGATACTTAGAAGATTTCTTCCAAGGGAGAAGCTGGTTGCCTTCGACGTCGAAGGTGTTTCTCGTCGAAGATGCTTCTCGACGAAAGTGTTCGACGGTTCAGAGTGGAACAGTTTGAAATTCAAGCGTTTGGAGGAAAAACGGTTTCCAGCGGTTACCAAGTGCAACGTGCAAAGATCTGGAGCGTCGAACGTTGAGAACATGCCAAGTGGACTCATCTCGAAGCAGTGTAACTGCCCGACGGTTACTTGGAATGTTTTAGTATAAATAGTAGTATTCATGTAAGTTCTCGTGTGTGTTCACAATTCTATACAAAGTCACTCATATAGATTCGAGTACCCAGCGTGTGAGAAAGAATTGTTGAGAAATGTATGTGTGAAACACCAACTTTATTAATCAAAGTCATTTACTTTTCCAGAAATTTACTTGCTTTCCTCTTTACATTCCTGTCAAAGCCCTTTCATTTAAAGCCTTATTTATTTTACCAAGTCCTTTCTTCATGCTATTTACTTAAAGCATCTCATTTTATTGTCATTTAAAGCCTTATCCAATTTAATCAAAACTTCAAAATCAACCTATGTCCTAGGATCAATCTGATCGATCCTGCGAGTAACCAAATAAGTAACCATTTGGAGGATCAGCGGTTGTTTACCAAAAACCAAGGTAAACAGTAACTTAGATGGATGGTGAGAGTTTTGTGGGCATCAAGAAAAGTGTCAGGATTTCTCAATGACACAGTGTAATATTGATATTTGGATTTGGAGTAATTTTGGTTTTGGTGTAATCAAGCTAAAAAACCGTGTGATTCCTAATAGAAACTAAAAGAGTGCCTCTGTATTGTACAAACCGTGTAAACTCTTTGGAGGTTGTAAGTGTTTGTTAGCAGAAATTTTGGTAAAACACTAATTTGGTAATGTTTTGCTTAATGTATTGCATTTGAAGTAAATCATCTCAACTGATTTTGAATGATGTCAAAGCAGATGTCTTAACATCTGCCTTCTGATTTGAACGTGTTTTTCAGATTTTCTGTTTCCTATTTTTAAGCGTGCCTTATTCGGGTTTTGTGGTTTATAACTTGCAAAAAATATGGAGGAATATTATTTTATTTGTCTTATATTTATGGATTATATCCTGGCCTACTTTCATGGAGATATTCAAGGGATTCAATATATTGCAATATTTTTTTTTCAGCCCAAGCCCATAAAGAAGCTGATGCGCCTTTATAAGGATTTGCAACCTTATTCATACAACTGCAACAATTGAAGACAAATATATTCTTTGTGTTTAAAAGTCTGGATATTTTTATTATGATACACTCTAGTATTGTTTCAATACTTGAGTTGTAATTTGTTAGTCGAGTTGTAAATTATGGATCATTCACAAGCTTTTAAGTATTGAATGATTGAGGTTTTTCAAACTTAACAATTCGTTTATTTTTCAATTTTAGTGATTGAAGGGCTTTGAGGAGGGCCTCATACCTAGTTGTGTATTAGGTAGAAGTATAGCATGGGTAGTGATTAAGTGATTAGATCGTAATCTGGTTGTTTACCGAGGGTCTATGAATTGATACTATTTAGTGGACCTATCCCTGGCTTGATATTCCACAGAGTAGGTGTTGTTGTACATCGAATTGGGTTAACAATCCCTTATGTTTTTACTGCTTTTATATTTTTGCATTTTATATTGTCCTTAGATATTTGTGTCGTGACATCACCTTTGACATCACATATCTGATATCAGAATTTCAATTGGTCAGAGCAGGCATCCTGCTCTGTATTCGGGTGAGATCTAGGGAAGATACTTTTTGGTACTATGGACAAGGAAGGAGGATTTGTGAACAGACCACCCATTCTGGATGGAAGAAATTATGACTATTGGAAACCACATATGATGTCCTTTCTAAAATCTTTGGACAGCAGGGCTTGGGAAGTTTTCTTAAAAGGATGGAAACACCCTGACAAATTGGGAGAAGATGGAGAACCTACTTCTGAGTTAAAGCCAGAAGAGGATTGGTCTAAAGAAGAGAATAAAATTGCAATTGGAAATTCTAAAGCCTTGAATTATATATTCAATGGAATTGACAAGAACATTTTCATATTAGTAAACACATGCGAAGTAGCTAAGGATGCTTGGGGGTTCTTCAATATACCCATGAAGACACATCCAAAGTTAAGATGTCAATACTTCAGTTGCTCACCACCAGATTTCAAAATCTAAGAATGAAGGATGATGAAAGTATTAATGACTTACATATGAAAATTCTTGAGATTGCTAATGCATCCAATGCTTTATGAGAAAAAATACCCGAAGACAAATTGGTAAGAAAGATGCTCAGGTATCTCCCCAAGAGATTTGATATGAGAGTGACTGTCATAGAAGAAGCACAAGACATTGACAAGATGAGAGTGAATGGACTTTTTGGATCCCTTCAGACATTTGAATTAAGAATAAATGAAAGATCTGAAAAGAAGAACAAAAGCATAACTTTTGTAACCAATACTGAAGATGAAGAGGAGGATTATGATATGGATATAGATGAAGGAATATCTAATGCTTTAGTTTTGCTTGGAAGAAAATTTAACAAAGTGATAAAGAAGATGGATAGGAACCCAATATCAAATGTCAAGAACATCTCATCTGACATCCATAAGTTAAATGAGTTTGGAAGAAAAAGGACTGAATAAAAATCCACTCAAGGGAAGGGAATTCAGTGTCATGGATGTGAAGGTTTTGGTCACATTAGAGCTAAATGTCCTACATATCTTAAGAAACAGAATAAGAATCTATTTGTTACTTGGTCTGAAGAGGACTCTGAGAGTGATCTTGAAGAGGAATCTGCCAATTATGTTAAAGCATTGACAGGTAAATATGTTTCTGATGAAGATTCTAGTGATGGTGAACTAACCTTTGATGAGTTATTTGCCTCGTACAGAGAACTGTGTTTCAGAAGTGCAGAAGTTTGCCAAGAAGGGGAGAAACAGAAAGCTCTCGTAGCTCAGCTGAAGGCAGAAAGGAAAGAGCATCTGAAAACTATATCTAGTCTGGAAAGTGGAGTGACTTCTCTGAATTCGAATCTTGACAGAATGGTCAAATCACTCAAGATGCTGAATAATGGGTCTGACACATTAGATGAAATTATTCAATTGGGAAGAGTGCCAGGAGACAAGAGTGTTCTAGGGTTTAATGAGAAAAAGGAACCTTATTCAGAAGAACCTTTATTAGATTCCACTCATGCCAAGTATAAACCAAAGATGACTATCAAATGTCTCAACATCATGGCAAGAAAAAAATTTAATCACACCACAGAGAAATTCCAGCCCTGGAGGTGTCACCACTATGGAAGGTTTGATCATATAAGACCTTTCTATTTCAAGTTGTATGGGTACCCTAAAACTACTCCTCTTCCCAAGACTGATCAGATATCTCAAAATAGCAAAAAGAAGAAACAGTGGGTTCCCAAGACTATTGTTGCTAGTCTCATAGTTCATACCTCTCTCAGAGTCTCAACCATTGTTCTAGACACATGACAGGTATTAAGAATTTGTTGGTAGATATCAAATCTCACTCCACCAGTTATGTGACTTTTGGTGATGGAGCCAAAGGTGAAATCAAAGGAGTTGGAAAGCTGGAATGTTTAGGAGTCCCGAAACTTGATAATGTGTTACTTGTTAAAGGGTTGACACCTAACCTAATAAGTATAAGTCAATTGTGTGATCAAGGGTTCAAAGTAAACTTCACCAAGACAGAATGTCTCATTTGCAATGAAAAGAATGAAGTTGTTATGAAAGGAATAAGATCTAAAGGCAACTGTTATTTATAATTTCCCCAAGAGTTGAACTTCTCCTCGTCATGTGCTTTAGCCAAAGAAAATGAAGTTAAATTGTGGCATCAAAAACTGGGACACTTGCATCTGAAAGGAATGAAAAGAATCATATCTATAGAAGCCGTGAGAGGGATTCCTAAGCTCAAGATAGAAGAAGGGAGAGTATGTGGTGAATGTCAGATTGGAAAGCAAACTAAGATGTCACATTAGAAGATCCAACATCTCACCACATCAAAAGCTTTGGAACTTCTTCACATGGACTTGATGGGACCTATGCAGGTTGAAATTCTTGGTGGAAAGAAGTATGCCTATGTTGTTGTAGATGAATTATATAGGTACACATGGATAAGTTTTATCAGAGAAAAATCAAAAAATTTTGAAGTCTTTACAGATCTCTGTCAAAAATTCAAAGAGAAAAGGATAGTCATGTCATCAGAATCAGAAGTGATAATGGAAAGTAATTTAAGAACAATAAATTTGCTGATTTTTGTCCTTCTAAAGGAATCAATCATGAATTTTCCTCTCCCATTACTCTTCAACAAAATGGGATTGTGGAACGCAAAAACAGAACTCTTCAGGAATCTTCCAGAGCTACGATTCATGCTAATAAGTTACCCTACCACTTTTGGACTGAAGCTATGAATACTACGTGTTATATCCATAATAGAGTCACTCTAAGAAAAGGAACCTCAGCCACCTTGTATGAAATATGGAAGGGAAGAAAACCTACTGTCAAATATTTTTATATTTTTGGAAGTAAATGTTATATCTTAGATGATCGTGAACAAAGAAGGAAGGTGAATCCCAAGAGTGATGATGGAATATTCCTGGGTTACTCTACAAGTAGCAGATCTTACAAAGTCTTTAACTCCAGAACTAAAGTTATGATGGAATCCATAAATGTTATTATTGATGATAGAGGATAGAATGATGAAGAATATGTCTTAGAAGATGTTGGAACATCTTTGTCAAACATTCCAACAGAATCTATTGACAGAAGTACTGATCCCAATCCAACTCAAGAAGATCCTGAGCCCAGTCAACTCAATAAAGGGCCTTTAATCAGAACTCAGAGAGATCATCCTAAGGAACTTATTATAGGAGATATAAATAAAGGAGTTACTTCTAGATCAAGAGATGGGATGTCAAACTCTTGCTTTGTTTCAAAAATCGAGCCTAAGAATGTCAAAGAAGCCTTAACTGATGAGTTCTGGATTAATGCTATGCATGAAGAGATAAAACAATTTAGAAGAAATGAAGCTTGGGATCTGGTTCCAAGACCTGAAGGGAAAAGTGTGATTGGCACTATATGGGTGTAAAAGAATAAATCTGATGAAAAAGGGGTGGTTACTAGAAATAAGGCAAGATTAGTTACACAAGGATACACTCAAATTGAAGGAGTTGATTTTGATGAAACCTTTGCCCCTGTGTCCAGACTTGATCAATCAGACTACTCTTAGGAGTTGCTTGCATTATGTGATTTAAGTTGTTTCAAATGGATGTAAAGAGTGCCTTCTTAAATAGCTATCTGAATAAGGAAGTTTATGTGGAACAACCTAAGGGATTTGTTGATCCAAGCCTTCCTAACCATGTGTACAAACTCAAGAAAGCTCTGTATGAATTAAAACAGGCTCCAAGAGCTTGGTATGAGAGATTGACAAAATTTATTGGTGAGAATGGATATAGGAAAGACGGCATAGACAAAACTCTTTTTGTCAAGGAAGAAGAAGGGAAGATCATGATTGCACAGATTTATGTTGATGATGATATTGTGTTTGGTGGGATGTCAAATGAGATGGTTCAACATTTTGTCAAGCAAATGCAGTCCGAATTTGAGACGAGCCTTGTTGGTGAGTTAACCTACTTTCTTGTTCTACAAGTTAAACAAATGGAAGATTCCCTATTCTTACCTCATATCAAATATGCAAAGAATATAGTAAAGAAATTTGGGATTGAAAATGCCAGTTACAAGAGAACACCTGCTCCCACACATCTGAAGTTGTCTAAAGATGAAAAAGGAGTAAGTGTGGATCAAAGTCTTTAGAGAAGTATAATAGGCAATCTTCTATATCTCACAACTAACAGACCTGACATTGCCTTTCCTGTAGGGTTGTGTGCTAGATATCAAGATGATCCTAAAGTTAGCCATGCCAACGATGTGAAGAGAATTCTTAAATATGTGAATGGGACAAGTGACTATAGTATACTATATTCTCATGGATATGGCTATGCTTTAAGTGGTTATTGTGATGATAATTGGGAAAGAAGTGCTGATAATAGAAAAAGTACATCACGAGGATATTTCGTTTTGGGAAATAATCTCATATCTTGGTTCAGTAAGAAGAAAAATTTTGTGTCTCTGTCCACTGCTGAGGCTGAGTATATTGTTGCATGAAGCAATTGTTCTCAGTTGGTTTGGATGAAGCAAATGTTGACAGAATATAATGTCAAACAAGATGTCATGACATTATTTTGTGACAATCTAAGTGCCATAAATATATCAAAAAATCCTATTCAACACAGCAGGACCAAACACATTGATATCCATCATCACTTCATAAGAGAGCTTGTTGAAGAAAAGATTGTTGCCTTAGAACATGTAGCTACTGAATTACAGTTGGCTGACATTTTCACTAAGGCTTTGGATGCAAACCAATTTGAGAACTTAAGAGGAAAACTAGGGATCTGCATATATGAGGGTTTGTAGAAATTAAGGGCATGTGGGAATATCATTAAAGTGATATTATATCATTTATTATGTTTCCAACAAATTAAGTATCTTAAGCAATCATTTCAAGAATATCTCAAATACTCTTCCACACGCTACGGCATTACTTCTTTCTATTTTCACAACCTCTTCATTCTCATTTACAGAAAAAGAACCCTTGTTATTTTTCATCTCACTGTTCAAAAATATTCAAAGATGTCGCAACGTCATGCTTCGTCTCCCTCAAAGTGCTCTTCTGATGAAGTCAAGGCTTCTAGGGCAAAGTTTGTCAACCATCCTGAGGATCTCTCCCTTGATAAAGTCCTGGTCGTCGCTCCTTTGACAACTGTTCCACCTCTTGAGAAGAAGTTCAAGAAACTCAAATCGGCCCATGCAAAGAATTCCAAAGACAAGTTTGACACTTCTAAAGGTAATGCTCCTAATACTACTGACGATAGGTCAGAAGAAGACACAGTTAATGTTGATAGGATTATTAGAAGGCTGGTAGATAGGGTGTTAAATGAGGGTTTTATTGTGCCAATTGTGAGTGAAAATTGAAGAGTAGTCCACCCAGATCATTCGCATGCAAGCTTCAACGTTGTTTTCTAAGCTAATCCTATCCAAAATGGAAGGTTGATGGAGTTGGGATAAAAAATACCAAAAACCATACCCAAAAAATGTGTTTTTACACCTAAATACGTATTTCTGACTGTCCAACATCGCCTGACGACCAAAAAGCATAGCCCGGCGACCAAAACAACGCTTTTCCCACGCTACAACTCGCCTAGCATCGCCCGACGACCAAAAAGCGTCGCCCGGTGATGGATGACAGAAAGTTGAAAAAACCAGCACAATATTCTGCATTATTTCGGCCATAACTTTTGAACTGTAACTCTGATTTGCGCCCAGTTTGAAGCGTTGGAAACCTTATTCAATGCTCTTTCTAAAAATACCTAAATATCAAAGCTTTAATACATACAAAAGTGATATAAAATCAATTAAACTCGATGATATTTACATATTAATGCAATAAATACACTATAACTTAAACTATACCGAATATACACTAAAGTTGAGGTTTATTGACAAAAAGCAAATGAATTAAGCCGATGAATGCTAATTATTCATACTCAAATTCACAAAAATTTAGCACTCATCAAACTCTCCCCAACCTAAAACATTGTTTGTCCTTAAACAAAGTCAAATAAACTTAAAGAAGCAAAAGACGATAATCAAAGAATCACGAATCAACAGGTTTTGAAAATGAAAAACAAATGCAATGGTTCAAATGAAAAACAATACACACAAAGTAAACACTTACCACTAAACTTCGACTATAACATTAACACGAAACAAATGCTAAATATAAAACTTATACCAAACATTCTAAAAAAATAATAGTTCACAAATGAATCACACCTAGAAAACCCAATCATCGGTAGATGAAAAACACACAAAAATGGGGTATTTTCACTCATCCAATAATCTTGTAAACAATAGACTAAATTATGCATTCATCCAAAAATTTATATTGAAAATATAAAAGCAAGAATCTTAAGGGCTTTTCAAGGTTGTAATGTGGCTTGGTTAACAAACAAGTGATAAGTCCTAAAGCTAATCGAAACAAAAAGTTGCCTAAACCTAAGGGAGTAATTACTTCCACAAAGTTTCAAACAATAGAATTTCAATCAACTTCTTCTTCATCCCAAATTTCAAACCAACACACATCACTTATTCAACACAACATTATTCCATACTCTTTTTGTTTTTCTTTTTCAAAGCTTTTCTATTTTTTTCCTTTCTTTTTTTATCACTTTTTTTTCCATTTCTTTTCTCACTTTTTTTCCCTTTCTTTTCTCACTTTTTTTTCTTCTTTTTCTTTTCAACCTCATAGCAATCAACTAATAAATACGCAATCATTTTTCTCTCCAACTTGAATTCAACCATACATTAAAGTGAATACTCCTTACTTTCTAAGGTAAGGTAAAAATTCAAACCAAAACAATTGTTGAGGGTTCAAGAAAACAACGAATCAACATCCATGCAAAAAGGGAAACTAAACATTCATAGACAAGCATTTAGAAAATACAAAATGGATATTGACAAAAATCTCAAAGAGGTTACTAATGATCACACACTCACAAGGTGAATTGACTTATTTGGCCAAAGTAGTTGTGCTCAAAATGAAACAAAAAATTCCTTGATCCTGTTCAAGCTTTCATACAATCAACACAAATAAAAGATTAAGCATAATAAAATCCAGTTAAAACAATAATTGTGGTCTCCAGCATATGTGAACAATGGAAAACTACCTCACAAAAGGGTAGGAACTAAAGTGATTCACAAATGAACAAGTATACAAAAGAATGAATGGCATAAAATTTGTAAAAAGTCTAAGTATCATGAATATGTTAAAGTATAGAAAGCGATAAACACTTACCTCAAATGTGTACACAACTTTAACAAAATCATTACCACGCATTTGCAAGTCGAAACAATGAAACTTGACAAATCACCTCAATATTCTAGAAGTTACCGGACCAAAACTTGAGTGCAAACAATAACAAAAGAATTAGAAAAATAATACTCCTACAAAATTTTAATGTACAAAATTGTAACATATACAACGAACAAAACTCCTCAAGCTAAACATCAAAAGCTTTCGAAAAACACAAATTGACATAACAAAACAAATAAAAATAACGATATGAAAACCGGGTGAAAATGAATTAACAAGTTGAAAAGTGAAGATTTGAAATTCAGAATATATCCTTGTTTCAACTTGTTAAAGCACAAATCACCATACACATAAACAAATACAAACAAACATGCTTGTTTTACGTTGTAAGCTCGACGCCTTTATTGTGCGAGCTAGTAACCTCCTCTCATCATGCGATGGTATTGTCACACCGCGCAACAATCACACAACAAATATTACAAAAACGAGACAATTTACAATAATACATGAAAACACTTATATGCACAAATATCATATACAAGTTAATGTACAATTTCTGTACAACATATACATTAATTACAAAACTAAAAAAAAAGAATTATCGCAATGCAAAGAAAATAGAACCAATCCCCGACAATGACCCCATTTTGTTGAAGCGGTGTGGCGGCAAGCAACAAAAGTTTTGGAAATATTTATCCGGAAATTTATCGTGTCCACAGAGATTGGTTATTGAATTTTCATTCGACAAATCTCTCGTTAATGAGTTTGGGGATTGGATTTGTTTGTAAAGAAAATTACCAACAAAAAATAAATGTAAGCAAAAGTAAAAACTAAGGAAGAACTTATCAAGCCTGCATATAATCTATTCATCACAGACTTAAATCTATCAACCAATTATATTCAACCTAACAATACTCATCATTGTCACCATGTATTACTCACAACCTAAGTCATTTCTAACCCACATTGAGAGACCGATTATATCACCAAGGAAGTAATCTCTCTACCTCCTCAACAACACAAAAGACAACTTATGTAATCGCACTGATGATCTCTCAGCACAACACAACCACACAGAGGCATTAAGCTCTGATACCCAAGTAGATGTCAACTCTAAATCTATCTATAGAGTTCATAAACTAACAGATAATCATCCCAGATAAGAATCTAAGTAGTATATGTCTATAACAACTCAAATCCCTAGCACAGGACAAAAATCTAAGATAATAATCCACAACAATTCAAAAAAAAATCATTTTTGACTCAAAAAATCTGAAAAAATTCTTAAAACTATTTTGGATTTTTGTCTTTCTGATTTTTATTTTTTCATAATTTTATTTTATAATTTGATATTTTTCTATAACTTTTCACTTTAATTAACTTGTTTTAATTGATTAAAAATATCTTCCTTGATTTTTAAATTCTGAAAAAGTTATGGAAAGGTCCTTTGGTCTTTTGGAAAATTTTGATAACTTTGTTTTATTTTAATTTATGATTTTACTATTTTTACCATTTTTTGGTTTGTTTTTACTTATTTATTTTATTTCTAAAAATAGTTTATGACTTTAAAAAATTATGAAATTTTTTATCAACATTTATTGAATCATGTTTGACCTCTGATTATTTTTTAGGATTTTTATTTGGTATTTTAATATACTTTGTGTATTTTACCATTCATTTTCTTTTTATTTAACCATTTAAATTTTGTTTTACTAAATATTATTCTATTATTTTTATTTTGGTTCTGACTTGGACTTCATTTAGTGACAAATTCCTCAACCTCATTGGATATTGGGTGTTGATAGGTTGAGAAACCAAATCCACCAAAATGGATGAATGATGTTGATGATATTTGAAACCCTAATTTCATACAATGCATCCCCTCCCTCTTCATCTTATCCCTTTCTTATTTGTGCTATATGTTGTTAGAGGATGATTTACATATCATCTCTCTAAACATATGGCACATAGATTGCTACTGACCGACCTCAAAATAGGTGTGACTTTTACATAAGTCCACTTACGATTGCTTAACATAGTGCTAAATTTTGTCCAGATTCAAGAAATGATCATTAGTGGCCCAAACCTATGTTTGCAAGCCCAAGTATGTTTAATTTGAAGCCTTTGATCCAATAACCTTGGGGTTAATTGTTAAGAGTCTATGGTCTTAACAATCCTCTAATGAACCTTCATAAACTTTGGTCTTAGAGAATCATTTAAACATCGTTGTTCATTTATTGTCGCCTCGAGAATTTGAAATGAATGATATACTTGACAAAAAGCAAATGAAACTTGTTATTAAGAGGCTTTGATTTTATCAACCTTCTAATGAGTTTTCAAATTCAAGTTTCAAGATGATCATTCAAGTAACCTCTAATTTCTAACCCATTAACAATTGATGTTTATGTTTATGCTTTTACTTTACGCCTTTACTTTTACGCACCATTTATTTTAGCATTTACATTTCATGCTATTTTCATCTTTGCTCACTTGAGCATTTATCTTTATGTCATTTTTATTTTGCTCACTTGAGCTTTTAATTTTCTTTTTGAAGATACTTAATAACCAACTTGAACAATAAAAAAATTTAAGGTTACTTGGACAATTTTGTTACTATCCTTGGCATTTTGGAGTTATGGACTTCTTGGACTTAGGAGTAGAATCCTTGACCACCCTTGGAACCTTGTGACTTCTACTGTTATTTTGTCTGGAAATCTTGGGGTTTACCATGAGACATTGGGTTGTTTTCTCTTTGTGTGCAGGTTATTCTGATTATATGCTTTATCTGCAATTGGGAATTCATCTGTATACAGCAGTTACTCTGCCCAATTTTTGTGAAGACTTAATGAATTTGAAATCCAAAGGATGTGAATTCTACATTGACTCATTGTGTCAAGTGTTAGATTCTTGTTGGTTAGACGGTTCTTTTCCATAGATTTTTACCTTATGCCTTAGGATAGTCCCTTCATTTCCTCCAACCTTCTTTAATTTCAAAATTCTTCTCCCTCGTTTTCAAAACTATTCTTGTTCTCCAAACTTGAACCGCTTTCACAATAAACTTGGACTTAGGTCCATGCATTTTCAAAAATATTTTCTTAACCAAACTTTAAACAACTTAATAATACCTTGACATTTTTGTGAGAATACTAAAAGTCAATCAATCCCATTCAAACTATTTTGCCAGTTTGGCTTTTCACCTTAAACTTTTCTCAAAAGATTAGACTCTTGCCAATACTTGTAGTGATGCGAGCTACTATATTTCTATGATATGTAGTGAAGTGAAATATTTTCCACTTGGGTGTTGAGTGAGGCTTTGTTGATTTTAAAATCCAAGCCATATCCTCCACTTTGAGATGACGAAAATTCTCCTTTCTCATAATCGTGGGTAGTAAGTATGTTCTTCCACTCAGATACGACGATGGTGTCTCATCTCTTAAAATTAACCAACACACTTGTGTTTTTTTTTAATTTTTAAAGGTGATCTACGAGTACCATGATCCCCTACTGCACGAAAGGTGGTACGTAGGCACTAAAGGTTTGCAACCGCGACGAGTGCAAAATTATAAAAAATACTTCTTTTCTCATCTCCACCAACTATTTTTTATACAACACTTATAGCCAAAATACAAAATTTTACAAAGAGGTTCATGTGGAGTACCATAGATGATTAGGTTTCTAATACCATCCCTTTGAATAACCAACCCCCGAACTTAGATTCTCTCCCCATCTTTTTAGGTTATTCTCTCTTTTCCCATTCCTTTGGAAATAATAAAGAGCGGTGACGATTTTTATTTGATCTGTGCGAGTCAAGTCAATCTAATGGCTTAGTCTCAACATTTCTACCACTACAAATGGTACTATCAATGTCACGGGAAACATAGATGATTACAATGGAGTTAATGTGCTTGAAGATTTCTCGGTTGAGACCATGTCTGATGATGGATATATTTCTGCTGATGAGTTCTTTTCTTCTGATGAAAGTATGATCTCCGACAATTATTCTATGATGCATAATTTTTATGAAGAAGGGGTGAATATTATTGTGCCATGTTTTGGTGTTCCTGCTCCTATAGAGATTGAATATCACAGCAAGCCAGATGTTGCTCCAGTGGTTATTTGTCTGCCTGGTCCTGTCCCATATGAATAAGACAAAATTGTGCCATATAAATACGATGTAATTATCCTGGAAGATGGTGTGGAAATTCCTATCCAACCTTTGTCTAATATCAAGAATATTGCTGAAGACAGTCGAGTAACCCGCAGTGGCCGTGTTTTCACCCGTGTCTTTCAAAGGGATGTTAATTCTGATCAAAAGGTTTATGAGAATACTGAACCTAAAAAAGTGGTGGGAGAATCTAGTGGCACTGCTGTGGAAAAGGACGTGGATGACTTATTGAAAATTATCAAGATGAGTGACTACAAGATCGTGGATCAAACTCCATCTAAGATTTCCATTCTAGCCTTGCTAATATACTCTTCTACTCATCGGGAATCTTTGATGAGAGTTTTGGATTAAGCTTTTATAGAAAGTGATATGTCTCTGGACCAGTTCAACAGTGTTGTGGGGAATATTACAGCTTGTAATAATATGAGTTTTTGTGATGACGAATTTCCCGATGAAGGAAGGAACCATAACATGGCTCTCCATATTTCCATGAATTGTAAGAATGAATCTTTGTCCAATGTGCTGATTGACAATGGGTCTGCTTTGAATGTCATACCAAGGAGTACACCCATGAAGCTCAAGTACCAAGTGTAATTTGGTGGGATAAGTGACTTGGGTGTTTTGTGTTTTATCGCAACTATTGCGGATAGCAAGAGTCGCCATTGACTTGTCTTTTATCCAATAAATGAAAGGGTGAAAAGAACAGGAAAGACTTTTTGAGAATTTTTTCTTGAGTTCGGGGGGTAGGTTATGAAAACGGAAGGTGTTAGCACCCTTTTCATCAGTAGTTATCTACGGGCTCTTAGTTGCTGGCTCACTTTGAAATTCTTTGCTTGAAATGTGTTTGTGATTGATTTTGAAAGTATTTTTGAAAAGTGTCGTCGTTTTGGTGAACATTGTAATGATTCTCATCTCTATAAGAATGTATACAAAGTGTTGACTTTTTGAAAATATCTCATTTGAAAGTGTTAGTGTGTTTGAAAGATGTTTTGGAAATGGTTGTGAGAAAGCAACTACGAGCGTTATACCTACTCAAAAAGTCTTAGTTCTTTTCCTCCTCCTTTAGATATTTCTACCTTACCATTGATTGATAAGAAACCCTATCATTGGATGTGAAAGGACGGGCGTGGGTCATCGTATAGTCATAGAAAGCAACATTGTAGGTTACCTTAGAAATTTTTGTAAGGGTCTAAGATCATTTATGAAGTCAACATTGAAGGATCATCGATGGACTATGATCTTGTTTTTGATTGTTTTTGCTAAAGTATCCCACGCTTGTGTGACATGACTATTTTTATTTAGGCAACAAGTAAGGTTAACCCTAGAGGTACAAGTGTGCAAAGTGTTTATTTTTTATGCACTTTTGTCTTTGGATTAAGGTTTTCTACTAGTTGATTTTATGTCTTGCCATACAAACCCTAATCACTACCATTGATAATGAAAGCGATAATTTACAGAAATGTAAAATTCTATGCTATTACATCATTTGGGGATGGGGGTACAAATTTACAAATGGGGGATGACAAGTAATTAGAACCTAATTACTATTACAACCATATTGAATGAATAATAATATATAAGAAATATAAAATATTATGTACAAAGACAAAAGTGATATGTAAGAAAAGAAAATGTTTTTGTTTAAGTTTTTGGTTTATAAGAAAACTTTGATTCTAATTAAAGTAAGTAAAATGATTAGTTCAAATAATAAACTAACCTAAATTGATTTAAGAAAAGAAATTAAATTATTTGGAGAAGGCAAGTTATTTAGGGTTTTGTAAAAAAGGATTTTATCTTAATTAAACTAGTATAAAAAAGTTGATTAATTAAAAGAAACATAAGTTCTAAATTAATTTTAATAAAATAAAGAAAATAATAAAATAAACCTAAGTCTAATTATTTATTTAATTTTAAGAAAATAAAATGAATTTAATGAGAAAATATTTTTTTTGGTCTTTTTAGTCTTAAAAGAAATAAGAAGTAAGAATATATTTTAAATATGTAAATAAATAAATAAAATATTTTTTTGGATTTTTATTAATAAATAATAATAATAATAATAATAATAATAAAATTAAATAAAAAGAAAATAAAATAATATATACAAAAAGTCAAGAGGTGTGAAACTAGAAGGGAGGTCTTTAAGCAAAAAAAGTTTTGGTTTTGTTTAGGCCCAAGATGATTTTTGTGTAATCAGAAAAAAGAAAATAAAAATAAATGGGTTGCGTTGTTGCTAGAAGGCAACGGGGTTAGTGAAGTAAAAATGCAAAAGGCCCGATAGGGAGGCCTAAGCGCTGGCTGTTAGTAACAAAAAAGAAGAAAAAATATGAAAAAAATGATAAAACGGACGCTGGGGCTCGAACCCAGGTCCTAAAGGTGAAAGGCGCGCGCTTCTACCACTGGGGTGGCTATACATCTAGTATTATAAACAAAACCATATATATATATATATATTACAAAATCAATTCTAATGATGAACTTCATCTTTAACCTTGAGCCATAATCCCTGCAACTCATTCATTTCTCATCCATTCTCAAAAGTGTAAACATCAAACTTGTTAGAAATTTTACCATGATTCCAGAAATGTAAATAACTTAAACTAACAATCAAAGAGGAGCACGAATTTCTAATGGTACCAAATTCTGACCTAACTTTTTCAGAGATTTCAAACTTAAAATTCTCACTACTCAGGAAATATAAATGAATTCTAAGGACATGGTCATCTTCAGAGCTATGATGTCTACATTTTATCTTTCAAAATGGAAAGCTAACAATGCCTATATGAAGAGTTCACAAATAAAAAAACTCACCTTGAAAATGGATTTCGTGTTTTGCAAATGAGCTTGCTTAAAGGCTCTGTAATGATCAGGTTAGCTTCCTTGAGCCTCTAGAAAGTTAATACAATGCTTAGCTTGAGTTGTGGATGGTTGAATCGTGCTATAGAAGTCCAAGTGCAATGCTTTGTTTTTTAGTTTGGACAATGGTGGAAATGGAGTAAAAGAACTGTAACAGGTATTGGGATGAGTTGTGCTTGATGTTAGAAAGCTTTTGGAATGATTTAGAGAGGAAACGCGCAATTAGTTTGAGAGATGGGAGTGTAAAGTCAGTTTCTGCATAAAAATGGAGCTTTATGTACAATCTGAGTTTGTGAGAGTTTGAGTGAGTTTAAGAGATTTCTAATTCGTGTCTTAGCTCACAAATAGTGCTTCTATTTATAAGCAAGAGGTTTGGAGTGCTTACATTGATCAAATTTCAAAATCACATGTTATGCATAGGTTTCTTGATTTTGAAGCAAAGTTGAAAAACATCTTTCCAAGATATGGTACAAGGATATCTAGAGTGGTTAGAAGCTTTAAACATGTTTCTTCTGGCTTGTAGATGTTGTGTGTGCAGAAAGAACAAGTGTAAAGCTCAAGGAGAGTGGGCTTTGTGATTAAAGTGAACTTTTCCAAAATGGAAGTGTGAAATTTGTGCCATTAATGGAAAATAGACTTGGACAATGCTTCAAACACTTGGATAATGGATCAATCAATTATGTAAACCATTAATTATGGAGTTAAACATATGTTTGAGGCCTGCAAAGCAAATATTATACAGCATGGCTATGAATTGGTCAAGTGTTCATCACAAATTTTGCCTTGTAAATCAAGAATGAAACCCTAACTTCATCTCTTTGATTATATTAGTTCAAGCATGATCTTAATGAGTTATTTGACTTTTTGGAAATCTTGTAAAATCCTCTACAACCTTCATGTTTTCCATTTTTTAAGAATCCAATTGGAACTATGTGAAAATTTGTCATTAAGTTGGTACCAAAAATCTGCCTAACTAGGTCAAATTTTCACTAAGTGTTTTAAGAAAAAGTTCATGACTTTATGGCCTTATAACTCAAAATCAAGGAATTTTTTGGACACGAGCCCTCTAGTAAAAGTTTGTAGAATTCATAAAGATCTACAACTTTCATGTTGAGAGTTTTCCTTGAATCATCTTGCATCATGGTGAAAAATTGGCATGAAGTCATGAAGAAAAGCATGTATAAAACACTTAGAAAAATTTCTAAGTCTTAGAAACTTTGACTTTTCAAAATGAATTTTGAATTTCTTGATTTCTTGATGATAAAGTTTCATGTTTTTGCATGTATTGATGAAATTTGATCTTTGAAACTCAATTTTAATCAAAAAGTCAGTTTGACTTTTCAGTGTACAGTTGATTTTTCATCAGTTGACCAAATTTCAACTATCAATCAAATGGCCTTGTGAAATGAATTGAATCATGCCATTAGGTAAATATGATGCATTTGAATCCTTTATATCATGTTTCAAACCAATAAGTCATGTATTAGGTCAAAAGTCAAAAATCAAGCCTTCTTAGTCAAAACCCTAATTTTGACCATTTTGCCCTTTTGATGATATGAGTAATTTTCTTGGGGAATTATGATCCAAACTTGATCAAATGATAAATATGAGTTCAAAATATTGATATGGGTCAAAAATCCCAAAGTTTGATTGTAAGTTGACCATAATTGACTTTTTACCCAATATAGCTGATTTTAAGTCATCTGATCAATTGACTGAGCAAATTTGAACTGCAAGACTTGAAACTTGACATGAACAATCTTGAAAGTCCATAATGATCCATGAAAGTCATATGAGGCATTATAATTCTAATTATCCTTGTGAAAATTCAAACCCTAATTTAAGGTATCAGTGTTGAGAAGATGTCTTGACCTAGTCAATCCTTGTGCAAGCTTGAGCTATTGAAGATCTTGTGAAAAATGTCTTGAGAAATGAGAGGGCATATTTTGGGGTACAATAGCTTCCTCTGTTCAATCTTCTTAAACCTGAAGAGTTAGATTGGCGGGTCCGCCATTCGTGACTTGAAGGTGAAAGATGATTGAACATTAAAGTGCCCAAAAATTTGCACTCGATAATGTGTTAGTTGATTATGTCGGGAATGGGCTTAAAGATGCAATTTGGAGAAATGATGAAGAGTTTGTCGGAGATGGGCTTATAGATGCCATCCAGAGTGACTGTTGGTAGAAACTGGAAGAAGTATCAGAATAAATCCTTAGTCAATTTATACTAAAATTGTAGATGTCTTTTTCATGGCTTTAACTGGGAGAAATAAATCTAATCAGAAGAGGTCTTGTGATGGTGACTTCACTAGGGAAACAAATTTAACCAGAAAAGGGCTTTTGGTTGCCTGATGTTAACTGGTAGAAGTAAGGCCATCCAGAAGAGGATTGTTGATCCCCTATCGTTAACTGGAAGAAGTAAATCTATCCAGAAGAGGACTTTTGTTTTGTTGACTGATTTTTCCTGCAAGGAAGAGGGTTAGTTGCATGCAGATATATGCATGGCGTAATGATGCTCTCAAAATAAACGAGATTATGTTGTATGTATTTGTCATGTATGTAGTATGATGTATGAATATGAAATATTGCTGAAGCGTATCCTTGTCTGGAAAATAAATCCTTGCAAATACTAGGGAGTTTTGGGAAGTTAAATCCCGGATTACTGTTGGGGATGAAGAGTATGTGCATCTTCAAACCTTGTTTAGAGTATTTCCGCTGGGGATTCCTACTTTGTTGTTTGAGGAGAATTCCACTGGGGAACATTGACTTTGCTTGAGAAAACTCTGCGAGGAGTGTTGATTTCTTCTTGGGGAATAAAAGTTCAGAAGTTTTAGTTATCCATTGCTCTACTGGGGAATCATCTCTTGACCGGGAGAATGAAAGTTAGTTGTTATCTGGTCGAAATCCAGACTTCATAGCAACTTGCTAGGGATAATAAAGTTAACTATTAACTGATTGGATTCCAGGCTTCGTAACAACTTACTGGGGAAGATGAAATTAAACTGTTATCTGGTCGGATTCCAGGCTTCGTAGAAAATTGAAGTTAAACTGTTATTTGGTCGGATTCCAGGCTTCGCAACAACTTAGATGAAATTAACTATTATCTAGTCAGATTCCAGGCTTCGCAGAAAATAGAAGTTAAACTGTTATCTGGTCGAATTCCATGCTTTGCAGCAACTTAGATGAAATTAACTGTTATCTGGTTAGATTCCAGGCTTTACAGTTACTTGCTTGAAAGGATGAAATTGAACTATTATCTGGTCGGATTCCAGGCTTTGCAGAAAATTGAAGTTAAACTGTTATATGATCTGATTCCAGGCTTTCCAGCAACTTAGATGAAATTAACTGTTATCTGGTCGGATTCTAGGCTTCACAGTTACTTTCTTGAAAGGATGAAATTAAACTATTATCTGGTCGGATTCCAGGCTTCACAGAAAATTGAAGTTAACTATTATCTGGTCGAATTCCAGGCTTCGCAGTAACTTATAGTAATGACTCTGTTTGGGATTGTAATGACTCTTCTGAATATTAAGGGGTTTTGTCCATTGATTTATAATAGTCTGAGAGGAAAACTTAAAATGGAGAATTTGTAGTTTTGTTGGGGAAATAAACCCTGTTGAAGAGACTATTTAACGACCTGCTGGGGAGGTGTTTTATTTTTGCAGAATTCCTCAAGGCTTCTTCTTAAGATCAACTAAGTTGGGGAGAGGGTTTTCAAATGATTGGAACTCTGGATGGGGATTGCATGGATCCATCTCTGTGGGGATAATTTTATTGAAGTAACTCTATGGGGATAATTTTATCGATGTAACTTTGTGGGGATATCCCAAATCCTTAAGGAGATGCTTGTTACTGTTTTCATGTATACATTTGTTAGCAGTTTAATCATGTTCATATGCATATGTTCATTCAATTTTAGTCATTATACGCTT
This sequence comes from Vicia faba, assembly GCA_948472305.1. NCBI lineage: Eukaryota > Viridiplantae > Streptophyta > Magnoliopsida > Fabales > Fabaceae > Vicia > Vicia faba. The sequence goes on along the minus strand of OX451739.1, from coordinate 242,153,286 downwards.
TTGTACTCAAAACAGAAAAACAAAAGGTTTGCACTTCAAAGAATATTTGTATTGATGTTTTGCCCATAAATAGGCGTTTTTGTACAAGGAGACAAAGATCCTAGTAAGAGGAAATCGTCGAAAGAATGAAAAGAATACAAATTGAAAACAAAAATAATAGCCATGTGGAAGTGATCTCATTGGGTTCCAACTCCGCTATTGCCCCTATGTCTTCGAACATCATCCCTTTCCATTGAAAGAAGTTGATTGAAATGATCTTGGACCATTGAACTTGGACCTTGGTAATAAATCTTATTGTAGAGACTCCACAAGACATAGTCATACGCTTTAATCCTTAAGTTTTTCCAGGACCACCCTTTCGGTTTTCCAGTCCACCAGGATACCCATTTTTGCCCAAGCCGCCCTTTCGGGTTTTCGACTTGCTGGGTGTATAATATTTTGTATATATCCCTAATTTTTGCCTGAACCTCTTTGGTTTGTCGGGATGCCCTTATTTTTGCCTAGGTATGTCAACCTAGCAGGTCATTTTATGCGTAGTATTTTTTAACTATGTTCGCGTTCACAGGATGTGGGAAGTCTTCACAATCCATAGTAGGCAGCATCATGGCTCCGCCAGAGAACACTTTCTTAACAACAAATGGCCCTTTGTAAGTGGGAGTCCATTTTCCCCTGGGATCGCTTTATGGAAGAATGATGTGTTTTATTACCAAGTCGCTAATCTGATACACTCGAGGCTTGATCTTCTTGTTGAATGCCTTGATCATACACTTTTGATACATTTGACCATGACAAATAGCAGCCAGTCTCTTCTCATCAATTAAATTAAACTGATCTAACCTAATTTGCACCCATCTGTCTTCGCCTAGATCTGCTTCTTTCATAATCCTTAGGGAAGGGATCTAAACTTCAACAGGCAAGACAACTTCCATGCCATAGACTAAAGAGAAAGGGGTTACCCCAGTTGACATTTGAGCGGAAGTAAGGTAGCCATGAAGAGAAAATGGTAACATCTCATGCCAATCTTTGTAGGTTACCACCATATTTTGCACAATCTTCTATATGTTCTTATTGGCAGCTTCCACTGCACCATTCATCTTAGGTCTGTATGGAGAAGAATTGTGATGCTTGATTTAAAACTGAGTGCAAAGTTCCATAATCATAGCATTATTGAGATTAGTTCTGTTGTCAGTGATGATTCTTTCAGGGATACTGTAACGACAGATGAGGTTATGTTTAATAAACCTGGCTCCAACATTCTTTGTGATTGAGGCATACGAGGCAGCTTCAACCCATTTGGTGAAGTAATCAATAACAACAAGGATGAAACTGCGTCCATTGGAAGCAGTAAGTTTGATCTCTCCAATCATGTCAATGCCCCACATTGCAAATGGCCAAGGAGAACTCATGACATTCAAGGGAATTAGAGGTACATGAACTTTGTCGGCTTAGATTTGGCACTTGTGGCAAGTCCTTGAGTGGTGGTGACAATCAGGTTCCATTGTGGACCAATAATAACCAGCCCTTAGAATCTTCTTGGCCATAATGTTTCCACTAGAGTGAGTTCCAAAGATATCATCATGCATGTCTTCCATGATCTTCTCTGCTTCCTTCATGTCCATACATCGGAGCAGAGTAGAATCATGGTTTCGCTTGTACATGATTCCATTGCATAGGAAGAATTTGGCTAAAATCTTTGCAAGAATTTCTTATCATTGATGGAAGCTCCTTTAGGATACTCTTGTGCCTCAACATATCTCCTCATTTCATGGTACCACAGATTCTCTTCATCAGTGTCAATCTCGTAACAATATGCATGTTCGTCAAATCTTTTAATTGTAATTCTAGGGGCCTCGTTATCCCAACTGACCTTGAACATGGAAGACATTGTTGCCAAGGCGTCTGCCAACTGATTTTCTTCTCTAGGGAAGTGCTCAAAGGTAACCTCCTTAAAGTATGGGATCAGAGTCAACACAATCTCTTTGTAAGGAATCATATTAGGGTGCTTGGTATCCCATTCTCCTTTAACTTGACTAATCACTAGAGCAGAATCTACGTATACATCCAAGAACTCAATCCTTAGGTCAATGGAAGCTTTTAGACCCAAGATGCACGCCTCGTACTCAGCCGTGTTATTTGTACAGTCGAAGGAAAGTCTAGCGGTGAAAGGTGTATGGAAACCCTTAGGAGAAATAATCACGGCACCAGTTCCATTTCCCAAGGCGTTGGAAGCCCCATCAAAGACCATAGTCCATCGGGATCCTTATTCAGGTTCGTCATACGGCCCAGGCTTTTTGCAGTCAGTCATTAGCATGATGTTCTCGTCCGGGAATTCAAAGTTCATGGACTGGTAATCCTCAATAGTTTGATGGGCCAAATGATCCGCCAATATACTTCCTTTGATAGCCTTTTGTGTTGTATATTGGATGTCATATTCAGTTAGAATCATTTTCCATCTAGTTAATCGTCCGGAGAGAGTTGGCTTCTCGAAGATATACTTGATAGGATCCATCTTAGAAATCAATAGAGTGGTGTGAGTCAACATATATTGTCTTAGCCAGAGAGAAGCCCATGCCAGAGTGTAGCAAGTTTTCTCGAGCAATGAATATCTGGTTTCGCAGTCGGTAAAGTTTTTGCTCAGGTAGTATATTGCATGCTCTTTTCGGCCAGAATCGTCATATTGGCCCAACACTCGCCCTATAGAATTCTCTAATACAGTCAAGTACATAATCATAAGTCTTCCTTCAACTAGAGGCATCAGGATAGGAGGTTCTTGTATATATTCCTTGATCTTGTCAAAGGCTGCTTGGCAGTCGTCGTTCCAATTGACTACTTGATCATTCTTCAAGAGTTTGAAGATTGGCTCACAAGTAGCAGTTAGGTGAGATATAAATCGAGCAATGTAGTTAAGTCAAGAAGCCTATGAACTCCTTCTCATAACGAGAAGCTGGCATTTCTTAAATGGCTTTGACCTTCACAAGATCCACTTTAATACCTTTGCCACTGACCACAAAACCTAAGATTTTTCCAGATATTACCCCGAAGGTGCACTTGTTAGGATTCAACCTTAACTTGTATTTCTTAAATCTTTCAAACAACTTGTGTAAGTGATCGAGATGCTCTTCCTCAGTCTGCGTCCTAGAAATCAGATCATCCATATAGACCTTTATCTTATGATGGATCATGTCATGAAATAGAGCCACCATAGCTCGTTGATAGGTTGCCCCTGCATTCTTCAAACTGAATGTCATGACCTTGTAACAAAAGTTGCCTCATTGTGTAACGAAGGTGGTCTTCTCCATATCCTCGAAAGCCATCTTGATTTGATTGTAGCCAGAGAAACCATCTATGAAGGAGAAGACTTTGTGTTGAGCCGTGTTGTCTACCGAGACGTCAATATGTGGTAGAGGAAAATCATCTTTGGGGATTGCCCTATTCAAATCCCTATAGTCTACGCACATACGGACCTTCCCATCTTTATTCAACACCGGGACCACATTTGCAACCCCTTAAGGATATGATGTGACAACCAGGAAACCTGCATCGAATTGATTCAATACCTCAACTTTTATCTTTTCAGACATGTCTGGCCGCATACGACGCACTTTTTGTTTGACCGGAGGGAAATCTTCTTTTGTTGGTAGATGATGAACCACTATGTTAGTATCCAAACCTGGAATATCTTCGTATGACCAAGCAAACACTTCAACGTAGTCATGTAGAATCTGAACCAATTTACTTTTGACACCATCTTCCAAGTTGGTGTCGATTTTGACCTCTTTCTTGTCTGTCTCGGTACCTAGGTTGATTACTTCAACTGGCTCTTCATGTGGTTGAATGGCTTTTTCTTCTTGCATTAAAAGTATGGATAATTCCCCTGGTATTTCACAATCTTCTTCGCCTTCATCTTCGGCTTGGCTAATTGGATGTTCGAAGTCATAGCTGGCAATAGCAGAGTCGTTGGCAATGAGATCCAGAGTGGATGAGGATCTGCAAGTGTGTACGTGTGCATGTAAGATACATGTATATTTTGAAAAATGCAATAATAATAAGAAAGACAATGAGCGCAAAATTTGAATACAAAAGGTCCAATATTTTTTTATTAAATGATCATATGGCATATGAAATGAACAAACCCTTAACAAATGGACCATCGTGCCCCGGGCAAGGCACGTGGCTTAAAGTCATTGTTTGGAATTAAATTATAGACAAAAGTTCTTGAATTGACAAAAAACAATAAATAGTAATTACTCCTTGTTGAAGGAGATGGAAATGAAATCTTTGGCACGCAAATTGTCAATTCCTTCGCCGGCAGTCAGGTAGACCCATTCTTCGAAGTCACAGTCATCCTCAGAGTCTTCAACAATATTCACTTCATGATTACCAATGCGAAGAGTTGATTTTCCTATGTGGGTACGACTGACCTCCTTTTGAGATTTGGCAGTAAAACCCAAACCACACTTATCTGACTTGAACGGAATGTCAGGGAGTTGTCCCCAAATAGTACAACTTCCATCTTCAACCACTACACGAGTGTCTTTGAGTGAAACCATTCTTGGCACAACTTCATCAGTTTTTGGAACATCAGGAGTAGCCTTGGCAACAACAACCATGGGAGAGACCACTTCGAAGGCTTGACAAGGAGTTTCTATGAACTCTCCATGCATCTCAAAATACTTAAACGAGTTTAGATGGCTAACCATAAACTCCTCTTCACCACTTACGGAAACAGTCTTTCCCTTGACTGAATATTTCAATTTTTGATGAAGAGTGGACGTCACGACTCCTACTCCATGTATCCAAGGGCGTACAAGTAGGCAAGAGTAGGAAGGAAGAATGTCCATCACATAGAAAGTCGAGTTGAAAGTTTGAGAACCAACTTTGATGGGGAGGTCAATTTCTCCATGGACCATCCTTTTGGATCCATCAAAAGCCATTACAACTATGTCACTTGGTTTCAATACCAAATCTTTGCAATCCAACCGATATAGGGCACCTTTGGGTAAGACATTTAGGGAGGACCCATGTTGTACCCTAAAATTTTCCCTCTCATATTTTTCAAAGTTTTTTCTCTTACATAGGTGATTACAAACACTTGATTAAAGAAAAAATAAATTTTTTTGAAGATAAACAAGGTCTTTCGATTGGCATGTCAAAGGGTCTTTCGATTGACATCTTGATAGGCTTCGATTGAGCACCTAACCTCCTCCAAGCTTGCTTCAAATTTCAAGGCTTTGATTGAAGCCTTGGCCTTTTGCTTGTTTGTTGTACACAGGCTTCGACTGGGCATATGTTTCCTTTGAAACAACCTCCTTCGATTCAAAAAGGAAAGGCCTTCTCTACGCTTGCCTTGAATTCACAACGAAGGAACTTCCTTCATGCCAACAAACATAATGCAATGTATACCTGCATGCAAGCTTAATTCTTGTTTCGATTGGGCATTTGATTTCTTTGGAGCGAGCTTGATTCCTGCTTCGACTAGGAAAATTCTCCCTCTGTGTGTGCCTTCAGATCACAAGGCAAGAACCCCCTACAAGTATACTTCGATTCGCCAGCAATGGACTCCTGCATGAAAGCTTCATTTAGGAAAAGGCTTCTTCAGACCTGCCTTTGATCTACAAGGCAAAAGGCCCATTTCACTGGTCTTTAATTCACAAGGCAAAAGGTTGCCTCAGACTTGCCTTCAATCAACAAGGCCAAGGCCCCTTCAACTTGCTTCTATGTTTTCTTTCGACCCACAAGAAAATTACTTCCTCTGGGCTTGCCTCTAATGTGCAAGGAAATGGTTTCCTTTCATACCAATACCCATAAAGTAGTGGGTTTCTTTCTTATGTGCTTCTATTCATTAAGCAGTTGACTCCCCTCATGCTAGCTTTGACTCCACCTCTAAAATATTCAACACACAATTTTCCACATTTTGACACCTAGTAAGGTCCATTCGAAGGATACACCAATGGTGCCTTCGAAGGACATATATGTGTTCCATTCGAAGGGTACATAATTGTGGGAAACAAACTTATTTTGCCTTTTGATGAGTATTGGTTCAAGATGCTTGCCTTTGATCCACAAGGCAAAGGCTCCCTCTTCAACTGGCCTTTGATTCACCAAGCATAGGTTTCCTCTTCATGCCTGCCTTCATTTCAGAAGCATAGGATTACTACATTATAAACACACATTGGTGGCCCATTCGAAGAATGCACAAGGAGTGCATGTGGGCTATTCAAAGGACACAAAAATGGTGCCTTCTAAGGGGCATGCATTTGGTCCAGTCTAAAGGAACATAATGATTGAAGACACATGTTGTTTTGTCTTTTGACGAGTCTGGCCAAAGTTATGCATGCTGCCAGACCTAAGCCTCATACACCATAACATTCATGACAAAGGAGGCTTTGATTGGCCAGAATGAAGTCCTCACTCGGGCTATTGGAATCAAGCAACTAAGGCAAATAGATAGGTCCAACGAAGGAACCATTCGAAAGACACTCAAGAAGTCCATTCGAATGAGGCAACCATAGGCCCATTCGAAGGGTACACAAATGGTCCATTCAAAAGACCCCTTCGAAGGAGGAAACCAAATCCCCATTCGAAGGCTATACAAGAGGTCCAGTTGAAGGAGGCAATAGGCCAATCAAAGATCAACACTAGAGAGCATTCAAAACTCAAAATTGTCCATATTCGTTCAAGTTCAAAAAGGGAAAAGTTTCCACATCTTTTGCAATGTTTCAAAATGGTATTCATGGCCTTAAAATACCAACTTAATGGTTGTTTACTCTTTTACCTTCTTGTCCCTTCCATCCCCTCTATATAAGGAGACCACATACATACGTACAAGGGAGAGACGGAAGCCCAGGGGAACCATACACACATATTATTTTGCACGCCATACACATGCTAAGAGAAGCCCATCAAAAACTCCCAAAAACTCAACAAGATCACATCACACTTGTTCCATCTCCTTTCGAATCCAAGGGCATCCAGCAACTCTAGTCTCCCACATAAGTTCCAGTTTTAAGCAAGGCAAGTCCCCTTGACCTTGCATCTTTCGTTTTAGCATGCCATGTAAATAACCATGTACTTACTTTTCGTTTCAGCATAATATATAGATAACCCCTTAGTTGTGTTTTTCGTTTATGCCCTTTGGACTTATTTGTTTTTCTTGTTGGAACTAACCTGTACAACCCCAAATGAAAGATAAAAGGAGTGTGAATGAAGGATATGCATTCATGATTCTCTTAGCTCAAGCATGATCTTAATGAGTTCTTTGTCTTTTTGGAAAGATTGTAACATTATATACAACCTTCATGTTTTCCATTTTTGAATAATCCAATTGGAACTATGTGAAAAGTTGTCATGAAGTTGGTACCAAAAATCTTCCTAACTAGGTCAAATTTTCACTAAGTGTTTTAAGAAAAAGTTCATGACATTATGGCCTTATAACTCAAAATCTAAGCATTTTTTAGACATGATCCCTCTAATACATGTTTCTAGAATTCATCAAGATTTACAACTTTCATGTTGAGAGTTTTCCTTGAATCATCTTGCATCATGGTGAACAATTGGCACGAAGTCATGAAGAAAAGCATGTATAAAACACTTAGAAAATTTTCTAAGTCTTAGAAACTTTGACTTTTCAAAATGAATTTTGACTTTCTTGATTTCTTGATGATAAAGTTTCATGTTTTTTCATGTCTTGATGAAATGTGATCTTTAAAACTCAATTTTGATCAAAAAGTCAAAGTTTGACTTTTCAATGTACAATTGATTTTACATTAGTTGACCAAATTTCAACTATCAATCAAATGGCCTTGTGAAATGAATTGAATCATGACATTAGGTCAAGAAGATGCATTTGAATCCTTGATATCATGTTTCAAACCAATAAGTCATGTATTAGGTCAAAAGTCAAAAATCAAGCCTTCTCAGTCAAAACTCTAATTTTGACCATTTTGCCCTTTTGATGATCTGAGTAATTTTCTTGGGGAATTGTGATCCAAAATTGATCAAATGATACATATGAGTTTAAAATGTTGATATGGGTCAAAAATCTTGAAGTTTGACTGTAAGTTGACCACAATTTACTTTTTACCCAATACAACTGATTTTAGGTCATCTGATCAATTGATTGAGCAAATTTGAACTGCAAGACTTGAAACTTAACATGAGCAATCTTGAAAGTCCATAATGATCCATGAAAGTCATATGAGGAATTAAAATTCCAATTATCCTTGTGATAATTCAAACCCTAATTTGAGGTATCAGTGTTGAGAAGATGCCTTGACCTAGTCAATCCTTGTGCAAGCTTGAGCTATTGAAGATCTTGTAAGAAATGTCTTGAGAAATGAGAGCGAAAATTTTGGGGTACAACACCAAGGAAATCCCATGCGCCCGAGTGGCATAATTGTGAATGCTTTTGATGGTTCGATAAAATCTGTCATCGGAGAAGTAGATTTGCCTATTCACATAGGTCCACACTTATTCCATACAACTTTCTAGGTTATGGATATTGTTTCCGCCTACAGCTGTTTATTGGGATGATCGTGGATCCATAAAGCTGGAGTTGTTACTTCAACCTTGCACTAGAAGCTGAAATTTGTTCGTGAAGGGAAGGTGGTCATCATGAGTGGTGAGCAAGCTCTGTTGATATCTCATGTGTCTTCCTTTAGCATTGTAGAAGCCAACGAAGCCGCTGTTGGAACTCATTTCCAAGCTTTGTCCACTGATAATGTAAGGAAGAATGAGAATTCTATAGCCTCGTTTAACGATGTGCAGCAGGTAGTGCAGAAAGGCCCTAGCAAGGTGTGGGGGCACATTATCGATCCACTTGTGAATAGGAATGGCATTGGTCTGGGTTTCTCCAAGAAGAAGGAAATTGTGACTCTAAAGTCTACTTCGGATAAATATCAAGACATCTTTCACAGTGGAGGCTATCTTCATCCAACTACTTCTATGATCAATGCTATTCTGGAATAAGAACGAGAGCAAGAGATGCCGAACTACGTGACGCATGGAGTCAGAGTCCAAAATTGGATCCATGTTGATGTTCCTTCTTCCATTCACTTTTCAAAGTAATTTGTTTTTTGTCAATTTTTTTTCAAAAAATCTTTCACTCTGCCCAAGGTGAAAGTGTTGATATTGTATGGGCATATCTTTGGTTTTGATTTTTAAAATCATTAATAAAAATTATTTTTGATTCCCAAATTATGTCTTTATTCTCTGATTTTTCTTAGAAAATGGTAATCAGGAGAAAAAAAAGCCTTTCAAATAAATAATAATTGTAAATAAATCTGCATAATCACTTGCTATATGTGTCAGTTTCTAAAATCAATCATAAATCATATGTGTAGATTAATTAAAAAACCTGTTGAATATAATGACTCTGCACCCTCTCCCAACTTTGAATGTCCTGTGTATGTGGCTGAAGAAGAAGAATATGATGAAATCCCAGAAGAAGTTTCACGGTTGCTTGAGCGCGAGGAAAATACCATTCAGTCGTATATAAAGCCATTGGAGACGATCAATTTGGGTTCAGAGGAAGATCCAAAAGAAGTCAAGATTGGAGCATTGCTTCATCCCAATGTCAAGAGAAAATTGATTGAATTGTTGAAAGAGTATGTAGATATCTTTTCATGGTCTTATCAAGACATGCCTGGTTTGGATAATGATATTGTGGAACATCATTTGTGGATAAAGCCATAATGTCCACCAATCAAGCAGAAGTTGCACAGAACTCATCCTGATATGGCAGTAAAAATTAAAGAAGAAGTTTTAAAGCATATTAATGTCGGTTTTCTTGTGACATCAATGTACCCCCAATGGATTTCCAATATTGTTTTAGTACCAAAGAAAGACGGAAAAGTTCGCATGTGCGTTGATTATAGAGATTTAAACAAAGCTAGTCCAAAAGATGACTTTCCGTTGCCACATATTGATATGTTGGTTGAAAGTACAACAAAATTCAAAGTATTCTCGTTCACGGATGGATTTTCCAAATACAATCAAATCAAAATGGCTCTTGAGAATATGGAAAAAACAACATTTATCACATCCTGGGGAACATTCTGTTACGGAGTGATGCCCTTCTGGTTGAAGAACGTTGGTACAACGTTCTAGAGGGTTATGAAAACCCTATTTCATGATCTCACGCACAAGGAAATTGAGGTACACGTTGATGATATGATCGCCAAATCTCAGACTGAAGAAGGGCATATAAAAGATTTGTTGAAATTGTTTTAGCACTTGAGAAAGTATTGTCTCCGCTTGAATCCAAATAAGTGTACTTTTGGTGTTCGTTCATGAAAATTGTTAGGTTTCATTGTCAGCCAAAAAGGAATTGAAGTTGATCCTTACAAAGTTAACGCAATTCAAGACATGCATGCAACAAGAACTGAAAAGCAAGTTAGAGGCATCCTTGGACGTTTAAATTACATTTCCAGATTTATTTCCTATATGACTGCAACATGTGAACCAATATTCAAGCTGTTAAAGAAAGATCAAGGTTGTGTGCGGACAGATGATTGCCAAAGGGCATTTGAAAGTATTAAAGAGTATCTGCTTGAACCTCATATCTTACTCCCTCCTATTGGAGGAAGACCACTGATTATGTATATGACTGTGTTATATAATTCTATGGACTGGATTTTGGGACAACAAGATGAAACAGGAAGAAAAGAATATGCCATTTATTATCTTAACAAGAAGTTTACTAATTGTGAGTCGCGGTATTCTATGTTAAAAAAACATGTTGTACTTTGGCCTGGGAGGAAAAGCGATTGCGACAATATATGTTGAATTATACTACTTGGTTGATTTCTAAAATGGATCCGATTAAGTATATTTTTGAAAACTCTGCTCTTACTGGAAGAATTTCCTGTTGGAAGATGTTTTTGTTTGAATATGATATTGAATACCGTACTCAGAAGGCTATAAAAAGCAGTGTGTTGGAAGATTATCTTGCTCACCAACAATTTGACGATTATCAATCTGTTAAATATGATTTCCCTGATGAGGATGTGATGTATTTGAAAGTAAAAGATTGTGATGAACCTTTTACTGAAGAAGGTCCTGATCTTGAATCCCGGTGAGGTATGGTGTTTGATGGAGCTGTAAATGCTTATGGGAAAGGAATTGGTGCTGTGATTATTACTCCTGATGGATCACATGTCCCTTTCACTGCAAGATTGGCATTCGATTATAAAAATAATATGGAAGAGTAAGAAGCTTGTATCATGGGTCTCGAAGAGGCTATTGATCTCAGAATCAAAATTCTAGATGTGTATGGTGATTCAGCTTTGGTAATAAATCAAATTAAAGGAGATTGGGATACTCGTCATGTTGGATTGATTCCCTACAAAGACTATGCTATAAGATTGTTACCTTTCTTTAATAAAGTTGAATTCCATCATATTCTAAGAGATGAGAATCAGATGGCAGATGCTTTAGCCACTTTGGCTTCTATGTACCAAGTAAATACTTGGAACGATGTACCTCGTATCACAGTTTGATGTTTGGATAGACTAGCTCATGTGTTTGCAACAGAGGGAATGTCAGACAAAAAACCTTGGTATTATGATATCAAGAATTTTCTCTAGACTCGTGAATACCCGATTGGTGCGTCAAACAAAGATAGAAAAACATTGAGAAGGTTGGCAGACAGCTTTTTCCTCAATGAAGATGTGCTATACAAAAGAAATTATTACATGGTCTTGCTCAGATGTGTGGATAGATATGAATTAGACATGTTGATGCATGAGATCCATGAAGGTTCCTTTGGTACCCATGCCAATGGACATTCAATGGCAAAGAAGATTTTTAGGACAATTTACTATTGGCTGACAATAGAATCTGACTGTTACAAATTTGCAAAGAAGTGCCATAAGTGCCAGATTTATGCTGAAAAAATCCATGTGCCTCCGACGCTTTTAAATGTTATTTCTTCCCCGTGACCTTTCTCTATGTGGGGCATTGACATGATTGGAATGATCGAACCCAAGGCGTAGAGTGGACATTGTTTCTTCTTGGTGGCAATAGACTACTTCACCAAATGGGTGGAAGCATCTTCCTATGCTAATGTCACTAAACAGGTGGTGGTACGCTTTATCAAGAACAATATTTATGTTGGTATGGTGTGCCAAGAAAGATTATCACTGACAATGGATCAAATCCGAATAACAAGATGATGACATAACTTTGTGAAGAATTTAAGATTATCCATCACAATTCATCTCCTTATAGGCCAAAGATGAATGGGGTTATTGAAGCTTCTAACAAAAACATTAAGAAGATCAACCAGAAGATGGTTTATAAAGATTGGCATGAGATGCTCCCTTTTGCTTTGCATGAGTATCTCACATTCGTTCACACTTCAACAGAGGAAACCCAATTCTCTCTTGTGTATGGTGTGGAAGAAGTGCCCCCCATTGAGGTTAAGATTCCCTCTTTGCGTGTGATAATGGAAACCAAATTGTCAGAGGCTGAATGATTCCAGAACACGTTTGACCAATTGAATTTGATTGAAGAAAAGAGAATGACGGCCTTGTGTCATGGTTAGTTATACCAGAAGATAATGAAGAAAGCTTTTGATAAGAAGGTCAAGCATCGTGAATTTAGAGAAGGCGACCTCGTGCTCAGAAAGATCATGTCTTTTAACACTGATTCTAAGGGAAAGTGGACTCCCAATTTTTAAGGCCCATATGTTGTCAAGAAAGCCTTCTCTAGCGGTGCATTGATTCTTGAAACTATGGACGGTGAGGAGTTCCCACATCCTATGAATGGTGATGCAGTCAAGAAATACTTCGCCTAAGGAAATAAAAGAACAACTCGCTAAGTCAAAAACCCGAAAGGGAGGATTAGGAAAAAAGGAGTGTCTCGGTAGGTTGAAAAACCCGAAAGGGCGGTTTAGGAAAAAATAAGAGACACAAACAGTATAAATTTTCTCGCTAGGTTGAAAACCCGCAAGGGAAACTTAGGCAAAAGTTAGGGATTTCTTGGCAAGTAACTGCGTCAGACAAGACTTGATCATTGAAGCAACAATCTTCTCGGATCCTCATCACACTTCAATAGAAGTCACTTCTCAGAAGTTCAAAAGTTGTTAGGGAGAATAGTGGTCATTGTATTTCAATGTATCTTTTCCATATATTACCATTTCCCAAACTTTGTAATCATCCACGGAGTCTCACCATTCGTAGACTATCATTCTATTAATAAAGTTTGAGCCTTTATCCAATTCCTTGTAGTTCTTATCTTATTCTGTTTGCAAAAATTCCATTTATTATTGATAATAAGTTTCAAAACAAAAATATTTAATAATAAAAAAAAAATTGAAAAGAATTTACAAATTACTTTTTACTTCAGATTTTGTGATTCAAGTAAAACAAAAGTAGTGATTCCAAGGATGGACAAACTCTGAAGTTTTGAAAAATATTCCCTAGGAAATTTCTCCCGTGCCACTCTTGCTCATATGCGCATGATCTTCTTGTGTTTCTCAAATAGTTAGAGTTCATACCAATTGATATATGGTGTGATGTTGGGCATGTAATCCTATTTTCCCCAATCAAGTCTTGGGTCAGATTTTTCTCCAGGTTGGTTATTTTGGTTTGACGTCTCTATCCTCGATTCTCCAATCAGGATATGACACATATTTTCCCTAATTGAGCAACTAGACAAGGGCAATATCTTTTCTAAGCAGTGTCGAGACCGTTGTCAACTTTTTGGGTTTTCTCTCGCCAAGTTTTGGGTTTGATTTAAAATCCCCATAATTTTGATTTCTTGTTGTATTATTAAACTTCTTAGACCTCCAAATGAAGCTGAGATGATGCTTTTCTCTGAAAGTTTTTATCCCCATGTAGTTTCATAATTTCTCCCCAGAGAATTTTGTGTAACTGTTACTCTTGATATTGAAGAATGTATTTGGGCTCCTCTAGATGATGTGGTGTTGTATTCCCGATAAAGTCAGCACGAGATCCCTAGTTGAAGCCTCGATGGTGTGGTTTTCAGCTTCCCTAGTGAAGACGATATTATAATCTCCAGTGTAAGTCTAGACGATGAAGCACTGTATTCCGCAGTCAAAGTCTGCCTAATATTCCCCGGTGAAATCTAGAGGAGAATTTTATGTACCTGCAGCCATATGGGTCTATTATTATCATATTATGCTTCGATTATTTTCAAAATATGTTTCTTCCCATTGGATTTAAGCCGTGAAATAGGAATTTGTTTCCTCAACTGATGCTTACTTTCTTATGAAATTTCCATCTTGGATGTATTTTGGCCGAGTGTTGACTTTACCTAAGATAGTTTTGTCTGGTTATTCCCAGTGTTGTATGTTTGTTTTGTCAGCATATACATGATAACATTCATACATTCATACATACATCATGCATATACGACTTAAAATCCATTGCTCATTTGCATTCATTGATGTTTTATTGGCATATTACCCTATTTTGCATAATTATGTTACCTTCTCTCTAATAGAGTGTCAGTCTTAAGCAGAAAGTGTATATCCTTTCAATTTCCCCATTGAGTTATCCCTCATGAAATAATTATGCTCTCACCTTCTTATTCAACTTATTATGTGGATGGATTGCCCCCCCCCCCCTTTGAGTTTATTTCTTATTAGGTGATGTCTTGGTTGACTATTTCACTCCGGTTTATTTCTGGTTTGAATCTGTGGTCCCTGGCAACATTATTATTATGATTTCCGCATGCTTTAAGCCCGAGTTTGAGAATGTGCATTTATTTTGGCACGAGAAGACTTTATCTCTTCAGCATGAATATATTGGCATTCCCCCGAGAGAAGACACATTTCTTTGTCCAACAGGTTTCTTATAATAGCATATGGCACGACTCTTTATTTGAGTAACCTGTACTTCCCCAGTAAGTCTGTTAATTCCCATAGAAGATTCATTCTTATTACTCCGATGAATTATAGTCTCGTCATTATGGGAGATAATTCGTTGTTGAGATTTTTTACTCTGATGAATGGTAGTCTCGTCATTATGGGAGATAGTTCGTTGTTGAGATTTGTACTCCGATGAATGGTAGTGTTGTACCACAATTTCCCCCCCTAAAATCCCTTCATCATACCATATTTATTCAATCACAATAAGATCACATTAGGGTTTTTGGTTCTCCTCCCTATCTTTAGCTTTACTCTTTGAGGACTCACCAAGCACCTTGACTTGTTTTTCTTTTGTGATCATGCATGATTTGTTTTTACTTTACTTTTAATTAATAAAATGCAATGTTGGTTTGTATTAATTGTTAATAATGTAGGTAAAGGCAATGAGGCTTAGCAAGTTCATCTATGGGTTCATGAGTCTATTTCCATGCCCTAATCAATAAAGCTTGAGAAGTTCAAACCTCACCATTGAAGTTATTTTGGAAGAAATGGCATGGCAATTTTAATCTTGGTTCACCAAATTTCAAAGTTATCAAGATTGATTCAAAAGTACAAGGGGTTGATTGAAGAAGTTGTCATGATTGGACAAGGCCTTGTTCCCATTGGTTACAAGTGCATATTTCTCCCAATTATCAAGATATGGAAGTGGTTTTGGTTTCTATTAGTTCTCATTATCATCCTCAACAACTTATATTCACAAAGCAAAAGTGTTGGTACAAGAAGGTTGTTCAAAATTTTCAAAGTTCCTCAAAGCATTTTCTTGATCTAGGAGCTAGGGTTTTGAACTTCAAAGAAGTATATCTTGCTCATATTTTGGTATTTTTGAGTGATTCCAAAGACATCATTCTCTTAAAAGGGTTATTAACAAATCACTTCAAAAGTTTCAATGAGTTTTCATGTGGAAGAAGCTTGATGATGAAGAAAGATTACAAGTCCTCTAGATAAACCCCCAATTTCTCATGTGTGATTTCAAATGATCATAACTTGGTCAATTTATATCACCTTGAGCCCACTTCTTTTCCACATTTATCTTGAAGATGTGAACTTTATGCCTTATTTTATGTGAAAAGTGAGAAAATGGATAGAAGATGCCCTAAGGATACAAAATATTATAGGTCATTTCATGATTTTTTGCCAACTTCAACAATTCATAACTCTCTCAATTTTTGGATACTTTGAATGGTTCAAGTTTCAAAATGTCATTCAAGAAGTATATTTCATGCCATCATTTTTGGTCAAGATCAAAATCCAAGAGGAAGGCCATGTTTGGATGCAAAACATATAGGTCACTTTTGAAGAAAAACTTGAAATATTTCTAAGTATGGAAAGTCAACCCTTTTCTTCCAACTTTGACTCAACACAACTTCTTACTCAAAAATCCAATTGATCTCACTCCTTACACATTGTAAAGCTTGTGACTTCATCTTTCAAATGCTTCGAAAATCACATCATATGGTGCCCTACATTATTGGCACCATGGTTATGAAAGTAGCATCATGAAATGGAAATTCCAAGTTCACTCAGATTTGAAAATTGGTTTAAATCCAATTACAAGCCTGTTTAAAGATCAATTTCGTGTCTAATCATGTTTAGGAACTTGCCATAACAAGAAATGACCCTTAAACCATTAATTTTGCTGCGTTTTGAGCCATGTGAAGTCACACTTTTCACACTTAGCAGGTCCACACAATTTCATTGATTTTGCCTCCAATTCACACGCTTGAGCCTTGAATCATGATCAACTATAAATAAGGACCATCCCTCACTCATTTGGGCAAGATTTTGATAACCAATTGACCCCTCTTCAGATCCCACACGAACTCTAAATTTGAATTTCTAATTTCTTACATTCTCACCTTAAAACACCAAAAGCTCCATTCAGTTAGCTTCATTGAACTTCTCTGAAGCTAACCATACGGTTACTTTCAAGAATTGTGACCTATATTGATCTGTAGAAGTTCAGTTTCAAAACAACTTCTCACTACTTTGTTCAGGTAGATTTCTTGGCCAAATTGATTCAAATAAAAGACTAACCCACTCCTTGTGTTCTTCTGATCCCCGTGCTCTTTATAGTTTGCAATTTCATTGAGAGTTGAGTGAGATATCCTAGATTTTCATGCTTGTTATTTTTTCGGGTTTTCTGCAAACACAACCTTGCATAATTTATATAAATTTGGCGCAATGGTATCATTAGAATCGTCTTGAAGAGACAAATCTAATGGTACCAGTCTGGTTTGCTAATTTTACAGTTTGAAGGATTCAATTTGGGGATGGCTGGAGGTTGAAGACGATGACATGTCTGTCTTGAACCAATGACATCAAGCCACGTTATTTTTTTGAAATGGATACAATATGCTTGCATTACCATGCGCGTGCCTCAGGAGCCCTTAGATCTGATTACTTTTGTGAGTCAGACTCCCTCCAACGCACCATATTTTAAGTTGTTTTATTTTAAAAATGTTGGATATGGTGTGATATTTAGTAATGACCATGATATGCACAGCGCACCAGATCCCTTGGATTTGATTACTAACGCGTTTTGACTCTCATCCATTGGTCCACATCTTTTTGGTTTTTATTTTCTTTTCTGATTTTTATATTTAATTGTTTTAAATTTCAAAAAATCATAGAAAATTCATTTTAAGTCCAAAAAATATGGAAAAAATTATGAATTTTTTTTTTGATTTTTCTCTTTCTGATTTTTATTTTTTCACAATTTTATTTTGTGTTTTGATATTATTTATAAATTTTCACTATATTTGAATTGTTTTAAATGTTTAAAAATACTTTTATGCATTTTTAAATTCTGAAAAAAATTATGGAATGACCCAATGATATTGTGACAAATATTTGTCACCTCATTTATTTTTTATTTCTGACTTTGGTATTTTTTTTAATCCTTTTTGGTTATTTTACTCATTTCTTTTAATTTTAGAAATAGTTTCTGACATTAAAAAATTACCAAAAAAAATATATAAAAATATTTGAGTCCTTTTCTGATTTTTCTATGGTATTAATTTTTTATTTCTTGATTAATTTGAATATAGTTGATATTTTTCTCTTTTATTTCTAATTTAAAAACCTTTTTTAATGTATATATTAAATGCAATATTATTTTGTGATTATTTTCTGGATGAACTTGGGTTAAATTTTGATCATGAACTTTATTAACATCATTGGATCCATGGTGTTGAGTCTAACTCCATAAAAATGGATGAATGATTTTAATAATAGTTTGATTAAAATTTAATTCAAATGTGGTTTGTATATTCTCTCCCACCCCTCTGCATCTTGTCCCTTTCTTATTGCACTAAGTGTTATTGGAGCATGATCTCTATATCATGTCTCAAAACAAATGGTGCATAGATTGCTATTGACCGGCCTCAAGATAGGTGCAACTTCTATATAAGTCTACTTACGATTGCTTAACATGGCGCTAAATTTTGTCCCGATTCGAATAAATGATCATCCGTGGCCCAAACATATGTTTGTAAGCCTAAGTATGTTAATTTGATCTCTTTGATCCAATAACCATGAGATTCATTGTGAGGAGGCTTTGGTTCTACCAATCCTATAATGGATCTACAACACTTTTGGTTAACGCGGATCACTTAAACATCGTTGATCATTAAATGGTACTTTTGATGATTCCAAAATGGATGATGTACTTGTCAAAAATCAAATGCAACTTGTTGTGTGGAGGCTTTGGTTCTACCAATCCTCTAATAAGTTCCAAATGCAAGTTTCAAGATGGTCATCCAACTAACCACTAATTATTAAATTGTTTTACTTTATGCTTTTATTTTTATGCTTTATGTACCATTTAGTTTAAGCATTACATTTCATGCCATTTTTTATTTTGCTCACTTGAGCATTTATATTCTTGTTATTATTATTTTGCTCACTTGGGCTTTTTTTTAAGACACCTAATAATAAACATGAACCATAAAATTCTTTAATGATACTTGTAATATTTGGTTACTATCCTTGGCATTATGGAGTATTGGACTTCTTAGACTTAGGGTTAGAAACCTTGGCCTATGTTGGAGAACTTGTGACGTTAATTGATATTTTATCTAGAGCTCTTGAGGTTTACCTTAAGACATTGGGTTGTTTGTTTCTTTTGTGTGCTGTTTATTATGATTACACTCTTTGTTTATTCACCCGTACACAGCCGTTACTCTGTCCAATTTTTGTGAAGACTTAATACACTTAAAGTTTAGTTCTCTCAAGAGGTCTAGTATCTTTGCTTGCTTGGTTTCAATCCAAAGAATGGGAATTCTATCTTGACTCATAATGTCAAGTATTGGCTTATTGTTGGTTAGATGGTTCTTATCCCTAGTGTTATACCCCAAAATTTGCTCTCTCATTTATCAAATATTTTCTCACAAGATCTCCTTTGGTTCAAGACTGTACAAGGATTGATCAGCTCAAGACACCTCCTTAAACACTGATGACTAAAATTAGGGTTTGAGGTTGCACAAGGATAATTGAACTTTTAATGCCTCATATTACTTTCATAGATCATTATGGACCCCCAATATTTCTCATGTCAAGTTTCAAGTCTTGGATCACATTTTTGCTCAGTTAATTGAGCAGTTGACCTATAAATCAACTGTATTGAGGAAAAAGTCAACTATGGCCAATTTACAGTCAAACCTCATAATTTTTTATCCATATCAACATTGTGAACTCCTATATGTCATTTTATCAAGTTTGGACCACAATTCCTCAAGAAATTTGATCAGATCATCAAAAGGGAAAAATGGTCAAAATTAGGGTTTTGACTAAGAAAGGGCAATTTCTGATTTTTGACCTAGCAAATGGTTAATTGGTTTGAGACATGATCTCAAGAGTTCAATTGCATAATTTTGACCTAATGTCATGACTCAAAACATTTCTCAAGGTCATTTGATTGATAGTTGATTTTTCAGTCAACTGATCAAAAGTCAACTGTGAACTCCTATATGTCATTTTATCAAGTTTGGACCACAATTCCTCAAGAAATTTGATCAGATCATCAAAAGGGAAAAATGGTCAAAATTAGGGTTTTGACTAAGAAAGAGCAATTTCTGATTTTTGACCTAGCAAATGGTTAATTGGTTTGAGACATGATCTCAAGAGTTCAATTGCATAATTTTGACCTAATGTCATGACTCAAAACATTTCTCAAGGTCATTTGATTGATAGTTGATTTTTCAGTCAACTGATCAAAAGTCAACTGTACACTGAAAAGTCAAACTTTGACTTTTTGGTCAAAATCAAGTGTCAAAGATCACAATTCATCAAAAAATGTCAAAATATGAAACTTTTTCATCAAGAAATTAAAAAGTCAAGATTTCATTTTGAAAATTCAAAGTTTCCAAACTTAGAAATTTTTTCTAAGTGTTGAAAACATCATATTTTTTCACAACTTTGAGCCATTTTTTCACCATGATGCAAGATGATTCAAAGGAAACTTTCAACATGAAATTTGTATATCTCAATGAGATCTAAAACTTTTCTTTATAAAACTCCTCCTAGAAATGCTTGGATCTCAAGTTATTAATCCATGAAGTCATGGTCATGAAACTAAAACATTTAGAGAAATTTTGAGCATCTTTGGTCAGGATTTTAACCTAACTTTTGGGCCAAGTTTCATATAGTTCCATTTGGATTTTGAAAAAATGATTCAAAGAGGGGTTGTAGATCACATTACAAGCTTTCTAAAATGTCCAATAAATCCTTGAGATCATTTGTGAGAAAGGATAATCAAAGGCCATAAGTTAGGGTTTCAAGTTGTTTTGCAAGGCAAAATTTGTGATGCAACATGAACCAAATCCATAGCCATCCTACATAATCTTCACTTTGCAGGTCTCAAACTTGTTTTTCACTCCTTAATTTAATGTTTACACAACTGATTGATCAATTGTCCAATTTATTCAAGCATTATCCAAAGCATTTTGCCATTTTAGGGAGAAAGTCACCATTTCCATTTTGATAAAGCATCACTTTTGCAATTGTCAACTTCTTGAGCTTTGCACTTGTTCTTTCTACACACACAACCCCTATAACCGAAAAGCTATGTGTCTAAAGCCTCTTTGAACTCAGAACATGCTTGTACAACATTTTAAGATTTGTCTTCTCACTTTTCTTCAAAAGCAAGTTATAGAGCCAAAAGGCTAGAACTCATAAGTCTTGAGTATATTTGTGCTCTAACCTTTTCCATACATATACACAAGTTGTTTGCAAGAAAACACACGCATGCACAAGCCCTAAAACACACAAGAACTCAGAAATGTATCAAAAATCACCATTGTTGCATAATCTGACCAAAAACTTGAAACTCACATCTCCCTCGTGTGTTTCCAAGCCTTTTGGTTCCTAAAGCTTCTAAACATCAAATACAACTCATCCCTGACCCTGTTTCATAACTGTAACTCCATTTTCATCAACCTCCATAACCAAAAATAGAGCCTTGCAAGTTGACTTCTCCAGAACTCCTCAGCCACTTTCAGCTCCACCCAAGCATCACATTAGCTTCCTAGGAACTTGAGGAAGCTAACCCAATCATTGGAACTAATCAAAAGCTGCTCAAACTCAAAACACAATACCCTCTTGCAAGGTGAGTTTTCCGACTTTTGAACTCTTCATATAGGCATCATTAATGTTTAATTTATGAATAAAAAATGTAGATATCATTACCCTAAAGCTAACCATGTCCATAGTTTTCATTTATGTTGCTTGAGCTTAGAGAAATTTAAGGTTGAAGTTTCCGGAAAAATTAGGATTCAGATTAGGGCCAATAAAATTCATGTTTGTCTTTGATCTATAGTTTTAATACTTTACATTTCTGAAATCGTGAGGAAATTTGCCACAAGATT
This sequence comes from Vicia faba, assembly GCA_948472305.1. Lineage (NCBI taxonomy): Eukaryota > Viridiplantae > Streptophyta > Magnoliopsida > Fabales > Fabaceae > Vicia > Vicia faba. The sequence continues at coordinate 242,131,530 of OX451739.1, read as the reverse complement.
CATGTTTACCCTTTTGCAAATGGATGAGAAATGAACAAGATGCAGGTGGTCTGGCTAGGCGCGAGGCTGAAGATGAAGTTGTCTTCAGAAAGCAATTTCGAATATATATTTATGGTTTGACATAAGTTAAAGGATGTATAGCCACCCTAGTGGTAAGGCAGCAGGCTAGTAACCAAGAGGGCGTGGGTTCAACATCCAACGCGCTGCCTTTTGTCATTTTTCATACTTTTTTTCTTTTTCTTTGTTTCTTTACAGCGCCTGGGCCCAGCTTCGGGCTTTCTCCATTTTTGCTGCACCATACCCCCTGTTTCACTTTCATACATCCTGGCCCATTTTCTTTCTTTTTTTTTATTTTTATTTTCTTTATTATTATTATTTATTAATATTATTTTTATTGTTACTAATAACAAATCCAAAAATATTTATATTTTATCATTTATATTTATTTAGTTTATTTTTCTTCATAAAACAAAAGAATAAAAAACATTTCCTTTAATAAATTAATTTCTTTTTTTTTAAAATACTTAGATAATTAGTCTTAATTATTATATATTATTTTCTTATAAATTAAAATAAATTTAGAACTTAGAACTTTTATTTAATTAATTTTACTTACTAATTTAATCAAATTCACAAAAAACCCTAAAAATTTTGTTCTCTTTAAATTAATTTATTTTACTAACTTAATCTTAACTTTCTTATTTTTAGTTAATTATTTTATTTTAGTTAACTAGTTCAAAAAACCTTTTCATGAAAACCAAACAAAAATCACATTTCTTTTTACATTTACATTCTTGCATTTTTATTTATTCATTTTTTGTACAATATTCAATATGGTTGTAATAATTATTTAGATTTAATTTTCTTGCAATTCCCCATTTGTAATTTGTATATCCCTTCCCCTAAATGATGTAATAGCTTAGTATTTTTATTTTCCGCAATTTAATGCTTTATATACAAATGCTAGTAATTAGGGTTTGTATGGAAAGATTAAACCCAAAAATAGCAAACCCTAATCAAGACAAATCAAGCATGTAAACCAATCCACTTGCACACTTACACCCTTTGGGTAAATCCACTTTGTTGCCTTAAAAAATGGCCATATTATGCATGTGGGGTATCTTAGCAAAAATAAACAAAATACAAGATCATAGTCCCTCGATGACGCTATCAAAGTTGCCTTTCAAAAAAATGATCTTAGTCCCTTAAAGAAAATGCTAAGATGTCTCACAACATTGCTAATCATGGCTATACCATGACCCTTGCCCGTCCCTTTTTACATCTAAAGATAGGGTTATTTACCAAATCAATGGTAAGATAACAATGTCAAAGGAAAGAGGAAATAAACATGAAAGACTTTTTAGTAGGTAGATTGTTCCTAGTTGCTTGCTCAATTTCAAAACCAAAAAAATCCTTGCTATTTTCACAATAAACACCAACACCTTCAAAAACATATTTCAAACTTGAAAACATTTTCAAAAGATCAACACTTTGTATACATTCTTACGAACGAGAATTACTACAAAGTTTGCCTAAACGGTGCCGCCCTTTTCAAAATACTTTCAAAAACCACACAAAGAACATTTTTCAAACAAAAGCAAGTGATATAGCAAGCAACTAAGAGCCCGTAGATAACTACGGATGAAAAGGGTGTTAATACCTTCCCTTTTCATAATCTAGCCCCCGAACTCAAGAAAACATCTCAAAGGTCTTTCCTGTTCTTTTCAGCCTTTCCTTTTGGATAAAAGAAAAGTCAGTGGCGAATCTTGCTAACCGCAACATTTGCGATAAAACGCAAAACAACCAAGTCATTTCTCCCACCGTGTTACAGAACTGGCGACTCTGATGGGGAAATTTTTAAAGCGGGGTTACCTTAGGGCTAGATACATTTATTTTATTTCATTTTTTGACTTGTATGCTTTACATTTTGGTTCTTTGTTTGGGTTTGAATCCTCTACACGGATTTGGGATACCTTATAGGTAAGTAGCAATACGTTGTGGAAACTATACGGGGTATACCGACATGGTCTAAGAAATAGCTACGTTAGTGTGACATATTTGTAAGTACCGGCAGCCCTTGAGTAGTCAAGGAGAATACGGGGCCGCTGGGTGATGTCATGAAGCACTAAATAACTTCTAGAACCTTTACTTGACCAACTTGGCCATTAGGATGTAATGAGATGACTGACTTTGGTGCAGTCCGAAGTTGGTAGATACTCGATACTACACTCATTGAGGTTTGTTTTTTTTGGATATTTCGGTCGCCATTAAAAAGGCTTGTGCTGAAACAATGCCCGAGAAAACAAACCAGTGATATTGAGCTCCCTTAGAAGCCGGTTACTATTGCTAGGATAAGTTTGAGCCAACTAAACTTCAAAAGGGTACTTAGCTATGAGACTCCATGCAAGCCTAAACCTAAGGACTTGTTTGTTTTGTTTGTATATATTTACTTGTACATAACATCATAAACATCATAACATCATACTCATACTCACTAACCATTTCAAGGATTTTGGGATTTATCTTTGTTCTATTTTGTAGGACATGGATTCTATTCGCAGGAAAACCATTCAAGTCAATCTTGTAAGGATCCCTCCTCAACTTAAAGAGTTAGCATCAAGGGTTCCTGAGAATTCTCCATTTACCGGAAGACATGGCCTCCTCCTAAACTTGGTTACCTCTAACACTGGTGAGGACATGATGAAGGTGCCCTTCCAGTTCTTTGATCCTTTACACCACTGCTTCACATTTCCCGATTATCAACTTGTGCCAACTTTGGAAGAATTCTCCCAACTCTTGAGGATTCCCATTCTCAATCAACTATCTTTCAACGGTATGGAAAGAGATCCAAAACCAGAAGAGATTGCTCAAGCCCTACACTTGTAACCATCTAATGTCACAACTAATTGGGAAACAAGAAGTGGTGTCAAAGGTTTCTTAGCCATGTTCTTGTTTGAAAAAGCTTAAAGCTGTTGGAACTCCTTGGACTTGCAAGCTTTTGAGGAAATTGTGGCTCTCCTTATCTATGGGATGGTTTTGTTTCCAAACCTTGACTAACTCATAGATGTAAGCACCGTCAAAGTCTTCATGTCTCGTAACCTAGTGCCTACTTTGTTAGGAGACATCCTACATTCTTTTCACAATCGCACTATGAGGAAAAGAGGTATTCTTATGTGTTGTACTCCTCTCTTAGAAAAAAGGTTTATTTCTCATCTTCCCCATGTTATACCCCAATTTTTCCCCCTAAGATCCCTTCATCATACCATGTTGTTTCACTCACAACAAGATCACACTAGGATTCTTGGTTCCCCTCCCTACATTTAGTTTTGCCATTTTTGAGGGATTACCAAGCACCTTGACTTATGTTCCTTTTGTGATCATGAATATTGTTTTGGTTTCTTCATTTAACTAATAAAATTCAATGTTGGTTTGTCTTGCTTGTTATCCATGTAGGTGAAGGCAATGAGATTTAACAAGCTACCCCATGGGTTCATGAGTTTATTTCCATGCCCTAGTCAATATAGCTTGAGAAGTTCAAACCTCATCATTGGATTGGTTTTGGAAGAATTGGCATGACAAGGTTGATTTGGTTCATCACATTTCAAGGTTATTAGATTTGTTCCCATTGGTCACAAGAGTATATTTCTCTAAAATTTCAAGATATGGAAGTGGTTTTGGTATATATGAGTCCTCATTATCATCCTCAACAACTTCTATTCACAAAGCAAGAATATTGGTACAAGAAGTTTGTTCAAACTTGTCAAAGTTCCTCAAAGCATTTTCTTGATCTAGGAGCTAGGGTTTTGAACTTCAAAGGAGTACATCTTGCTCACCTTTTGGTATTTTTGAGTGATTCCAAAGATATCCTCCTCTTCAAATGGTTATCAACAAATCACTTCAAAAGTTCCAAGGAGTTCTCATGTGGAAGGAACTTGGTGAAGAAGAAAGATTACAAGTCATCCAGATGAATCCACAATTTTACATGAGTGACTTCAAATGATCATAACTTGGTCAATTTTTATCACATTTAGCCCATTATTTTTCCAAATTTATCTTGAGGATGTGAAATTTATGCCTTCTTTTATTTTCAAAGTGGGAGAATCGATGGAAGTTGCCTTAAAGATGAAAACGATTATAGGTCATTTCATGTTTTTTTGCCATCTTCAACAAGTCATAACTTGCTCAAATTTTGGAGATTTAGAATGATTCAAGTTTCATAATGTCATTCAAGAGATCTAATTCATGCCATCTTTTTTGGTCAAGAGAAAATTCCAAGTGGAAGGCCATGTTTGGATGCAAGACATTATATGTCATTTTTGAAGAAGAATTTGAAATATTTATAAGTATGGAAAGTCAACCCTTTTTTTTCAACTTTGACTCAATGAAACTTTCATCTCAAGCATCCATTTAACTCCATTCTTTTTTCATTGCAAATCTTGTAACCACATCTTTCTAAAGCATCAAGAATCATGCCTTAAGACCCCTTGAGCTGAGAATGCCATTGTTTCAAAAATGGTAACTAGGAATTGAAGTCTCCTTGCAAGTCAGAATTTGAATTTCATGTTACAACATCTAAACCTCAAATTTGAATTCTCGACCCTTTTTCAATCCAAATTTTCCATCAATTCACCTTCCTTGATCTTCCCTGAAGCTAACCATATAATTTCATTCAAGAATCGTGCCATATACTGCTCCATAGAAGTCCAGTTTCAGAGCTCCGCAACTCAACTTCAATAGGTAGATTCATTCATCAATTCTTCAAAACTCTGAGATCATTGTGTTTCTATCATTGCCCTGGTTCTAGTTGTAACACTTACCTTTTACTAGAAACACGTTTTGCCCATGAATTTTCAAAACTTTCCTTCCAAATTGCTTGAGCTACAGTTTATATAAATTTGGCGCGAGGGTGTGGTTGTCTTTGTCTTGAAGAGACGAAGTGAATGGCATAGGTCTGAGCTTCTGATTTTATAGTTTGAGAGACCTGCAATTCGTGATGGCTGGAGGTTGAGGATGACCAACGTGTCATCTTCTAACCAATGAATGTGCACCATCTGTATTTTTCAAATTCTGATTTAATTAATGATTTTGTACAATATTCACTAATGACCATGACATGCACAACGCGCCAGATCCCTTGGATTTGATTACTAACGCGTTTTGACTTTCATCCAATGGTCCACATATTTTACTTTTATTTTCTTTTTTCTGATTTTTATATTTTAATTGTTTTAAATTTCCAAAAATCATAGAAAATTCATTTTTAGTCCAAAATATCTGAAAAAATTATGAAAAATATTTTTGATTATTCTGTTTCTGATTTTTATTTTTTCACAATTTAATTTTTTTTTGGTATTTTTTACAAATTTTACACTTATTTGATTAGTTTTAAATGTTTAAAAAATACTTTTATACATTTTTAAATTCTGAAAAAATTATGGAATGATCCAATGATATTGTGACAAATATTAGTGACCTCATTTTATTTTTGTTTCTGACTTTACTATTTTTTACCATTTTTTTGTTTATTTGACCCATTTATTTTAATTTTAAAAATAGTTTTTGACTTTAAAAAATTACCAAAAAATTTGTAAGATTACTTGGGCCTTTCTCTGATTTTTCTATGGTCTTAATTTTCATTTCTTGATTAATTTGAACATATTTGATATTTTTCTCATTATTTTCTATTTTTAAAACATTTTTAAAAATCCTTTTTTGTGTATATTAAATGTGATTTTATTTTGTGATTATTTTCTGGCTGATCTTCGGTTAGATTTTGGATCATGAACTTTATTAACATCATTGGATCCATGGTGTTGAGTTTAACTCCACAAAAATGGATGAATGATTTTAATAATAGTTTTGATTAAAATTTAATTCAAATGTGGTTTGTATATTTTTCCCATCCCTCTTCATCTCATCCCTTTCTTATTACACTAGATGTTGTTGGAGCATGATCTCTATATCATGTCTCAAAATAAATGGTGCATAGATTGCTATTGACCGGCCTCAAAATAGGTGTGACTTCTATATAAGTCCACTTACGATTGCTTAACATAGCGCTAAATTTTGTCCCGATTGGAATAAATGATCATTCGTGGCCCAAACTTATGATTGCAAGCCCAAGTATGTTAATTTGATCTCTTTGATCCAATAACCTTGAGATTCATTGTGTGGAGGCTTTGGTTCTACCGATCCTCTAATGGATCTACAACACCTTTGGTCAACGCGGATCACTTATACATCGTTGATCATTAAATGGTACTTATGAGAATTCCAAATGGATGATATACTTGACAAAAAGCAAATGCAACTTATTGTGTGGAGGTTTTGGTTCTACCAATCCTATAATGGTGATCCTAGATATGGAAAAACTCCAGTTGTTTTGAGAATCTTTTGTTCCCCTCGGGATGGTCTACTCGGGTTGTTTTCACCGTATCGGGTTCATGATTCTGGTATCCTCGGTCATGTTTGGGTTCATTTTTCATCTTTTCTGAGTTTTTTTCATGATGAAAAGTTTCAATCTGCATTTTTCTCCAATGAAGTAGGCTTGAATTCCCTAGTGAGGTTTGGATGTTTCAGTGTCAGTCTGCTTTATTTGAGACTGGTCTTGCAATCTCCAGTAGGCATGTTACTTTTGAAAAAGCACTGGTTTCCCCGATGAAGCCTGAAGAAGGATGTTCTATCCCAGTATCCGTTTATTTCATCACTTTGATTTGTTTACCTCCATATTATGTTTCTCCCCAGTAAAGTTAAAGCAGGCAGTAGGTTTTGTTTCCGCAGTTGGCCTTTACCTTTCTTGGAATGATCATCTTGGATGAAGTTTAAGCTGAGTGTTGTTAGTGCCTGAGGCGGTTTTGCTTGTTTATTCCCAATGATTGTGTATCTGTTTTGTCAGCATACGCACGATAGCACTCATACAATCAAACATACATCATGCATATCTAAAATTAGCATATCATTGATCATTGACATTTAATAATATTTTTTGTTGACATATTATCCTGTTTTGTAGAGTTACGTTGCCCTCTTTTCAATAGAGTGTTGGGCTTAAGCAGAAAATGCATATTCTTTCATTTTCCCTACTGAGTTGTCCCTCATAGAAGATTTTTTCTTTAAGCCTTCCGGTACAGCTCCTTGTTTGGATAAATTTGGTTTTCCTTCTTGAGTTTATTTCTCAAAGGATGAATTCTTGTTGACTTTTTCATTCCAGTTTATTTCTGGTTTGGATCTGTGGTTCCCCGGTAATGTTATTCACTTTGGATTGCTGAAAACCCTATGTTTTGGTTGGTGCATTTATTTTGCACAAGAAGACTTTATCCCCTCAGCAAGAGTATCATGGCATCTCCCCAGGAAGTCATACCTTCTTCCCAAAAAGTCATCTCTTTTTACAACCCTCCGTGACAACAAGTAGCAAGTCTCTTTATTTGAGACATCTTATATATTATCCTTTCCAGGCAGAGTGCCTTGGTTAAAGAAGAAGTTGAGACCCGTTCTAGGTGAAACACCATAATCTTGGGGAAACTTGTTATCTTTTTTCTACCCTCAGTGAACATTGGTAGTTCATCGTCAGTGAACAGCGGTGCTATGATATTTTCTCTTTCTACCTTCAGTGAAAGTTGGTAGACCATCGACAGTGAACGTTGGTGTTTGTTATCTTTTTCTACCCTCAGTGAACGTTGGTAGTTCATCGTCAGTGAATGGCGATGATATGATATATTCTCTTTCTACCTTCAGTGAAAGTTGGTAGACCATCGACAGTGAACGTTGGTGTTTGTTATCTTTTTTCTACCTTCAGTGAACGTTGGTAGTTCATCATCAGTGAACGGAGGTGCTATGATATATTCTTTTTCAACCTTCAGTGAAAGTTGGTAGACCATCGGCAGTGAACACATCTGTTTGTTATCTTTTTTCTACCCTCAATGAATGTTGGTAGTTCATCGTCAGTGAACGGCGGTGATATGATATATTCTCTTTCTACCTTCAGTGAAAGTCGGTAGACCATCGGAAGTGAACGTCGGTGTTTGTTATCTTTTTTCTACCCTCAGTGAATGTTGGTTGTTCACCGTCAGTGAACGGAGGTGATATGATATATTCTATTTCTACCTTCAGTGAAAGTTGGTAGACCATCGGCAGTGAACGTCAGTTTTTATTATCTTTATGCTACCCTCAGTGAATGTTGGTAGTTCATCATTAGTGAACGGCGATGATATGATATACTCTCTTTCTACCTTCAGTGAAAGTTGGTAGACCATCGACAGTGAACGTCGGTGTTTTTTTATATTTTTTCTACCCTCAGTGAACGTTGGTAGTTCATCGTCAGTGAACAGCGGTGATATGATATATCCTTTTTCTACGTTCAGTGAAAGTTGGTAGACCATCGGCAGTGAACGTCGGTGTTTGTTATCTTTTTGCTACCCTCAGTGAATGTTGGTAGTTTATCGTCAGTGAACATCGGTGATATTATATATTCTCTTTCTAACTTCAGTGAAAGTTGGTAGACCATCGACAGTGAACGTCGGTGTTTGTTATCTTTTTGCTACCCTCAGTGAATGTTGGTAGTTCATCGTCAGTGAACGACGGTGATATAATATATGCTCTTTCTACCTTCAGTGATAGTTGGTAGGACATTGGCAGTAAACGTCGATGTTTGTTATCTTTCTCTCTGCCTTCAGTAAACGTCGGTAGCTTCGCCTTCAGTAGAAGTTGGTGTGTCCTTTGACCATCATACCATCCTCTCTGATTCAGTTCTCTAGGTCCACCAGTGATGTATTTTCTTGGTGGGGGTGATCCTTTGTTTCTTTATTATTGTTACATCTCCAGTGTTATTTTGTGTCTCTTTGGTCTTGCTCATATGCATTCATGATCATATGCATTTGCATGGTATCTTAGGGACAAAAATAGGGTTTGTTTTATATTTAAGTATCTTCGATCGCGTTGACACGAAGATATTTAAACTTCGTATCTATGGATAGAAGAAACTTAAATAAGGGCAGCTGTTGTACCCCAATTTTCCCCCCTAAGATCCCTTCATCATACCATGTTGATTCACTTCCAACAAGATCACACTAGGATTCTTGGTTCCCCTCCCTACATTTAGTTTTTCCATTTTTGAGGGATTACCAAGCACCTTGACTTATGTTCCTTTTGTGATCATGAATATTATTTTGTTTTCTTCATTTGACTAATAAAATGCAATGTTGGTTTGTCTTTCTTGTTATCCATGTAGGTGAAGGCAATGAGATTTAACAAGCTACCCCATGGGTTCATGAGTTTATTTCCATGCCCTAGTCAATATAGCTTGAGAAGTTAAAACCTCATCATTGGATTGGTTTTGGAAGAATTGGCACGGCAAGGATGCTTTGGTTCATCACATTTCAAGGTTATTAGATTTGACTCAAAAGTACAGGGGGTTTGATTGGAGAAGTTGTCATGTTTGGACAAGGTTTTGTTCCCATTGGTCACAAGAGCATATTTCTATCAAATTTTAAGATATGGAAGTGGTTTTGGTAGCTATGAGTCCTCATTATCATCCTCAACAACTTCTATTCACAAAGAAAGAATATTGGTACAAGAAGTTTGTTCAAACTTGTCAAATCTCCTCAAAGCATTTTCTTGATCTAGGAGCTAGGGTTTTGAACTTCAAAGGAGTACATCTTGCTCACCTTTTGTTATTTTTGAGTGATTCCAAAGATATCCTCCTTTTCATAGGGTTATCAACAAATCACTTCAAAAGTTCCAAGGAGTTTTCATATGGAAGGATCTTGGTGAAGAAGAAAGATTACAAGTCATCTAGATGAATCCACAATTTTACATGAGTGACTTCAAATGATCATAACTTGGTAAATTTTTCTCACCTTGATCCCATTCTTTTTCCAAAGTGATCTTGAGGATGTTAAATTTATGACTTCTTTTATTTGCAAAGTGGGAAAATGGATGGAAGTTTCCTTATGGATGCAAAAGATTATAGGTCATTTCATGTTTTTTTGCCAACTTCAACAAGTCATAACTTGCTCAAATTTTGGAGATTTATAATGATTCAAGTTTAAAAATGTCATTCAAGAGATCTACTTCATGCCATATTTTTTGGTCAAGAGAAAATTCCAAGTGGAAGGCCATGTTTGGATGCAAGACGTTATAGGTCATTTTTGAAGAAGAATTTGAAATATTTCTAAGTATGGAAAGTCAACCCTTTTTCTTCAACTTTGACTCAATGCAACTTTCATCTCAAGCATCCATTTAACTCCATTATTTTTCCATTGCAAAGCTTGTAACCTCATCTTTCTAAAACATCAAGAATCATGCCTTAAGACCCCTTGAGCTGAGAATGCCATTGTTTCAAAAATGGTAACTTGGAATTGAAGTCTCCTTGCAAGTCAAAATTTGAATTTCATGTTACAACCTCTAAACCTCAAATTAACACGCGTTTTTGGTCTAAACATGATTATCCAGCTTTCGCAAGTGGATTAGTGCATCAAAACACAAGAATTGGATGAGTTTTGTTGAAGTTTGGATCACACTTCACTCGTGCATCAGGTTTGCATGAATTCCCTCCAAAACGCATCATTCACTCTTCCTTTTGATCCCATTTTCTTCTCCTATAAATACATGGACTATCTCATTCAATTTCCCAAGCTTGGATATCCAGAATCACCCTGCCAAACTTGCTCCATAACTCAATTTTCTGTAACTTCAAAATTCATTCTCGACTCTTTTTCAATCCAGTTTTTCCATCAATTCACCTTCCTTGATCTTCGTTGAAGCTAACCATATAATGCACAGCGCGCCAGATCCCTTGGATTTGATTACTAACTCATTTTGACTTTCATCCAATGGTCCACATATTTTACTTTTATTTTCTTTTTTCTGATTTTTATATTTTAATTGTTTTAAATTTCAAAAAATCATAGAAAATTCATTTTTAGTCCAAAAAATCTGAAAAAATTATGAAAAATATTTTTGATTATTCTCTTTCTGATTTTTATTTTTTCACAATTTAATTTTGTGTTTTGGTATTTTTTACAAATTTTACACTTATTTGATTTGTTTTAAATGTTGAAAAATACTTTTATACATTTTTAAATTCTGATAAAATTATGGAATGATCCAATGGTATTGTGACAAATATTGGTGACCTCATTTTATTTTTGTTTGACTTTACTATTTTTACCATTTTTTTTTTGTTTTTTTATCCATTTATTTTAAATTTAAAAAAAGTTTCTGATTTTAAAAAATTACCAAAAAATTTGTAAGATTACTTGGGCCTTTTTATGATTTTTCTAAGGTCTTACTTTTCATTTCTTGATTAATTTGAACATATTTGATATTTTTCTCATTATTTTCTATTTTTAAAACATTTTTAAAAATCCTTTTTTGTGTATATTAAATGTGATATTATTTGTGATTATTTTCTGGCTGATCTTGGGTTAGATTTTAGATCATGAACTTTATTAACATCATTGGATCCATGGTGTTGAGTTTAACTGCACAAAAATGGATGAATGATTTTAATAATAGTTTTGATTAAAATTTAATTCAAATGTGGTTTGTATATTTTTCTCATCCCTCTTCATCTCATCCATTTCTTATTGCACTAGATGTTACTGGAGCATGATCTCTATATCATGTCTCAAAATAAATGGTGTACAGATTGCTATTGACCGACATCAAAATAGGTGCGACTTCTATATAAGTCCACTTACGATTGCTTAATATAACACTAAATTTTGTCCCGATTCAAATAAATGATCATTCGTGGCCATAACTTATGATTGCAAGCCCAAGTATGTTAATTTGATCTCTTTGATCTAATAACCTTGAGATTCATTGTGTGGAGGCTTGGGTTCTACCAATCCTCTAATGGATCTACAACACCTTTGGCCAACACGGATTACTTAAACATCGTTGATCATTAAATGGTACTTATGAGAATTCCAAATGGATGATATACTTGACAAAAAGAAAATGCAACTTGTTGTGTGGAGGCTTTGGTTCTACCAATCCTCGAATGAGTTCCAAATGCAAGCTTTAAGATGGTCATCCAACTAACCACTAATTATTGACTTGTTTACCTTATACTTTTATTTTTTTTATGCTTTATGTACTATTTAGTTTTAGCATTTAAATTTCATGCCATTTTCATCTTTGCTCATTTGAGCATTTATTTTCTTGCCATTTTTACTTTGCTCACTTGAGCTTTTCTTTTCCTTTCTTAAAACACTTAATAATCAACATAAACCCTAAAGAATATTTAATGGTGCTTGGACTATTTTGTTACTATCCTTGGCATTATGGAGCATGGGACTTTTCTTGGACTTAGGATTAGAAACCTTGACCTATCTTGAAGATCTTATCTGATTATTTTGTATGGAGTTATTGAGGTTTACCTCAAGAAATTGGGTTGCTTGTTTATTTTTGTGATTACACCCTTTGTTTGTAATCTGGAATTCACCCGTATACAGCTGTTACTTTGTCCAATTTTTTTGTGAAGACTTAATACACTTGAAGTCTGGTTCTCTCAAGAGGTCTAGTATTTCTTTGCTTGATTGGTTTCAATCCAAGGAATGGAATTCTATCTTGGCTCATAATGTCAAGTATTGGTTTCTTGTTGGTTAGTTGGTACTTCTCCCTAGCTTTTACCTTATGCTTTAGGATAGTCCCTTCTTCTCCTCCCATCTTCTTTAATTTCAAAAATCTTCTTTCCCTTTTTGAAAACTTTTCTTGTTTTTGAACTTGAACCACTTTCATAATAAACTTGGACTCATTTCCATGCATTTTCAAAACATTTTTCATAAATAAACTCCAATAAACTTAATAATGCCTTGACATTTTTTGTGAGAAGACTAAAAGTCAATCAATATCATTTCAAACCATTTTGCCACTTTGGCTTTTATCTTTAAACTTTTCTCAAAAAAAGGTTGAACTCTTGTCAATCCTTGTAGTGATACAAACAACTATACTTCTACAATATGTAGTAAAGAGAGATATTTTCCACTTGGGTGATGAGTAAGGCATTTTTTATTTTAAAATCCAAGCCATATCCTCCACTTTGAGATGATGCAAATTCTCCTTTCTCATGCTTGTGGGTAGTAGGTATGTTTTTCACACAGACAATGACAATGATGTTTCATCTCATAAAATTAACCAACGCATTTGTGTTTTAAATTTTTAAAATAGGAACTACGCGTACCTTGATCCCCTATTGCACGAAAAGTTTTTACGTAGGCACTAAAGGTTCACAACCGCGGCGGGTGCAAAAATTATAAAAATAAATATGTTTCTTTCCTCACCTCCACCATCCATTTTTTTTTATATACAACATTTTTTTATAGCCAAAATATACAGATTTTACAAAGAGGCTCCTGCGGAGTACCGTAGATGTTTAGGGTGCTAATACATTCCCTTTGCATAACCAACCCCCTTACCTTGAATATTTCCCACTCTTTTTGGTTTATTCGCTCTTTTCTCATTCCTTTCGAAATAATAAAGTGCGGTGGCGATTTTTATTTTGATTTGTATAAAGTCTAGTCAATCCAATGGCTTAGTCTTGAATTTCTACCGCTACACCCCAATCTGTATTGAAGAACAAGCAAGGTTCAAGGTGGTCACATAGGTTGATGACGCTCAGACATTCAGACATTCATTGGTGTTCCCGATCTATGGAGAATGTTACTATCATTGATTCTTGTGCAGAATTCTCTAATGTCCCCTTACTTGGAATTAGAGGAGGCATCACCTACAACCCCTGATTAGCCTTAAGATATTTTGGTTATCCTCGAAGGGATGGTCCACATGAGATGCTTATTCAAGGGTTGGTATTTGACTACGAGAATGACGATCAAGGTTATCGCCAAAGGTTTATCCGAGCTTGAAGGATGTTGAACAAGGTAGATAGAAAGACATTGAGGCACAAGAATTCCATGCCTCTTGAGCCTTATCTCAAATGGGTACGAGCCCGTGCTCAAAGTCTTATGATGCCTTACCCCTCCAGTCTCCCGGTTATCAAAGAGCCTGTTGTGGAAGGAGATGTCCCATACATTATCCTGCATCCTGACATTCCCACCTCTCTCGAAGACTTGCAAAGGGATTGGATATAGCTTAAGGGGGAGCGAGAAACTTTCGAGGCCCAATTCTATGCCAGCGAGAAGAAGGTTTTGGAACTCACCAAACAACTTCATGAGGAACGGAGTCTGAACGCCTACATCGCACCAAAGAGGATGCGTTCAACTTTTTTATCTTAGAGTTTTTGTATTTCTTTGTAAGCCCAAAGAGGCATGATGTACTTAAACTTTGATTTATTAATATGACGTGTGTTCCTTTGTTGTTTAAAGCAAATTTAAATATCTAATTTCCTTGAAATCATTGCATATGCATCTTCATTCATCATAACATAAGCAGGCTTCTTACAATAGGTCTCCTTATCTTTCTACTGTTTATTTCAGTGAAATGGACATGGAACAAACAGTAAAAGATCTCCTGGCATAGAATGCTCAGTTTCAACAAATGTTATTGACTATGGAAAAATGATAAGGGGATTTGAAAACTTTGCTGATCGAAGAAAAGAAGAAGAAAGCAAAGAAATCACCCAGTGTTTTGAATCTAGGAAGAAGGTTCCCAGGGCCAGCCATACTGACCCTAAACTTCACAACATCATCAGGTGAAAAGGATAATCAAGAAGGGAAAAACAAGGAGGTAATTGCCCATCCAGAATCTGAAGAGGAAGAAGACGATGATTACTCTGAAGAGAAGTATCCTCCGGATGACGATAAATACAAACATCTGGAAGAACGTCTAAGTGCAATGGAGATTCAGAAAGTTCCCGGGCTGGACTTTGAAGAGTTGGGTTTAGTGTCTTGCATTGTTATTCCACCAAAGTTCAAGGCACCAGTGTTTGCCAAGTACGACAGGGTTTCGTGTCCCAAGATGCACCTCCAATCTTATGTGAGGAAGATACAGCCTCACACTGCTGAAAGAGATTTGTGGGTCCATTTCTTTCAGGATAGTCTATCCGGAACTCAGCTAGATTGGTTCTATCAACTGGAGAGGGCCAATATCCATAATTAGGAAGACCTTGCTGCTGCTTTTTATAAATAGTATCAATACAACACAGACCTTGCTCCCACCCGTACTCAACTCCAAAATCTGGCTATGGGTTCGAGCGAGGGTTTCAAAGACTACGCTCAGAAATGGAGGGACTTAGTAGGAAGAGTCCAGCCTCCCATATCTGACAGAGAGATATTGGACATGTTTCTGGGTACCCTGTTTGGTCCTTTCTTTAATCATATAATTGGAAGCTCCTCAACCGGATTCACTGAATTAATCTTGACCGGGGAAAGAGCGGAAGCTGGGATTAAGAGTGGGAAGATCCAAAAGGACGCATCCTCCAGTGACGTGAGAAAACCATTTATTAGGAAGAAAGAGGTTGGTGATGTGTACCCTTAAAGGAACCAGGACAGAACTGAACACCGTCTAACGGTAGGGGCCGTCATGATCCCTAATCCTGCACCTACTCAACAAAGGAATAACCAGCCTAGAACAGAAAGACTAGTAAGACAATTTACCCGGATAAATATGACGTTGTGATACGGTGGGAGAACTGACTTGAAGGTTTTGCGTTTGATCACAAATGTTGCGGTTAGCAAGAGTCGCCACCGATTTTTCTTTTATCCAAAAGGAAAGGTGAAAAAGCATAGGAAAGACCTTTGAGATTATTTCTTGAGTTTGGGGGGTATATTATGAAAAGGGAAGGTATTAACACCCTTTTCATCCATGGTTTTCCATGGGCTCTTAGTTACTTGCTAGATCACTTGCTTTTGTTTGAAATTGTGCTTTGTGTGGTTTTTGAAAGTATTTTGTAAAGAGGCCATTGTTTAGGCAATCTTTGTAATGATTCTCGTTTGTAAGAATGTATACAAAGATGTTGATCTTTTGAAAATGTTTTCAACTTTGTAAGATGTTTTGAAAGTGTACGTGTTTGTTTTGAAAATAGAAAGGATATTTTGTTTTGAAATGGAGCAAGTAATTAGGAGCATTATACCTACTCAAAAGTATTTCTTGTTCATTTTCTTTTCCTTTGACATTGTTGTCTTACCATTGATTTGGTAAGCAACCCTATCTTTGGATGTAAACGGGACGGGTGTGGGTCATCGTATAACCATAATTAGCAATGTTGCAAGGTATCTTAGCATTCTATTTTAGGGACTAAGATCATTTGAAAGGCAACTTAGATAGCGTCATCGAGGGACTATGATCTTGTATTTGATTATTTTTGCTAAGATACCTTACATGTGTAATATGACCATTTTGTATTAGGCAACCAAGTGGAATAACCCTAGGGGTGCTTGTGTGGAAATGTATTGTTTTCATGCTTGTTTATTTGTCTTGAATTAGGGTTTTCTAAGTATTGGTTTTAGTCTTTCCATACAAACCCTAATTACTAGCATTTGTATATAAAAACGATAAATTGCGGAATTTAAAGTTACTATGCTATTACAACATTTGTGGGGAGGGGGAATACAATTTGTAAATGGGGATTGCAAGAATGTAAACCTAGTTAATCTATTACAACCATATTGAATGACTATTAATGTACAAGGAATTTAAATGAATATAATGTACAAAATGAATAAGTGTATAAAAATGCAAAATATAAAGAAAATGGATCTTTGTTTGGATTTTTTGGGAAAGAAGGGATTTTGTCTTAATATAATTAATTAAAGAAAATAAGTAATTAAACTTAAATTTTATTAAGAAATGATTTTAAATGAAACCCTAGTTCTATTAATGGATTAAAATTAAATAAGTTTAGAAAAAGTATTTTTTTTTGTTGGTATTTTTGTCTTGAAAATATATTTATAGCATCATAAAATATTTTGGCCTTTTTTTATATATAAATAAATATATTTTACTAGGTGTAAAAGAAAAATAAATATTAACCTAATTAATTATTAAATTTACAAGATAGTTTGTAAAAAAAATAAATAAAGTATATTTAAATAAAATAATTTTTATGAGAAAAATAAAATAACTAAATCAAAATATAAATCTATCATTTTTAGTATTTTTATGAATTTTAATATTAGTAAAAAAAATAATTAAGAAAACAAAAGAAATAAAAATAAGAAAATAAAATAAATTGGGCCAGGGGTGCCATTAGTCAACAAGGAGGTCTGCAATAAGAAAAAAAACATATAGGCCCAACGCTTGCAAAAATGAAAGTCAAAAATGCAAAAATGTGTAAAAAATGCAAAAGGGTACCACTGGGGCTCGAACCCAGGTCCCATAGGTTACAGGCGCGCGCTTCTACCACTGGGGTGGCTATACAACTGTTAACATAGGCAAATCAATAAATATGTAAGGCAAAACGCGCCCTGTTGACTTCATCTTCAACCTCTAGCCAGACCAACTGTAACTTGCTCATTTCTCATCAAAAATAAAAACTGTAAACATGAAACTTGTAGCAAATTTTCTCACGGTTTCAGAAATGTAAAGCATTAAAACTATAGATCAAAGATAAGCATGAATTTTAATGGCCCTAATCTGAACCCTAAAAATCTCAGAAATTTCAGTTTCAAAATTCTCTAAGCTCAAGCAAAATTAATGGAAACTATGGACATGGTTAGCTTCAGGGCAATGATATCTACATGTTTTATTCACAAATAAGCTATTGATGATGATTGTATGAAGAGTTCCAAGTTGAGATTACTTACCTCAAAACTGGAAATCGTGTTTTGAGTTTGAGCTTGTTTCAAGTGGTGGTGATGATCAGGTTAGCTTCCTTGTGGTCCCAAGAAGCTAATGCAATGATTTGCTTAAGTTGAGAGTGGCTGAAATGGCCTGGAAAAGTTAAGTTGCAGACTCTGTTTTTTGGTTATGGAGGTTATGGTAAATGGTTTTACAGTTCTAGAATAAGGATTGGGATGAGTTGTATTTGATGTAAGGAAGCTTTAGGAATGAATTTGAGGGAAAACACACGATGGAAATGAGAGATACAAGTTTAAGGTCAGAACTGTGTATCAATGGAGTTTTTTGTGCAATTTCTGGCTAGAGGGAATTTAGGAGTATTTCAGGGTGCTAAAACTCGTCCCTTAGCTCACAAATAGTGACGCTATTTATAAGCAACAAATTTGGAGACTTGTTGTTGATCAGAATTCAAAATCACAAGTTTATGCATAACATCTGATTTTTTGAGAAATTCAAGGAGTGGAGTGTGATCAGAGGGAATAATTTAGAGGCTCAAGAATGGACTTTATGCAAAAAGCTTGCTTTACAAGAATGGTAATGTTAACTTTGTGCCATAAATGGAAATGCAACTTGGATCAACGCCCTAACAGCTGTGTAAACATTTAACTATGGAGTGACAAACAATTTTGAGGTCTGCAAAGCAAAGATTATGCAGCCTAGCATGGATTTGGTTCACGTGTTCATAAAAAATGACTTGTAATTCAAGTGATAAAACCCTAACTTCATCTCTTCGATTCTACCTACTCAAGAATGATCTCAAGGAGTTCTTGGACATTTTGGAAAGCTTGAAATGTGCTCTATAACCCATATTTGAATTGATTTTGAATATTCCCCTTGGAATTATATGAAAAATTGTCATGAATTTAGGTCAAAATCCTGGCCAAATTAGGGCAAAATTTCACTAAGTGTTTAGTTTCATGACCACATGTTCATAAAATTATAACTTGAGATCCAAGAACTTTTGGAAGGATTTGTCTAAAGAAAAGTTGTATATTTCATGGAGATCTACAACTTTCATGTTGGAAGTTTCTCTTGAATCATCTTGCATCATGGTGAAAATTTTGCTCAAAGTTATGAAAAAAACATGAAATTTCCAACACTTAGAAAAATTTCTAAGTTTAGAAATTTTGACTTTTCAAAATGAAATCTTGACTTTTTGATTTCTTGATGAATAAGTTTCATATTTTGACATATTTTGATGGATTATGATCTTTGGCACTTGAATTTGACCAAAAAGTCAAAGTTTGACTTTTCAGTATACAATTGACTTTTGATCAGTTAACTGGAAAATTCATCTGTCATTCCAATGGACTTGCAATATTTTGAACCATGTCATTAGGTCAAAATTATGCAATTGGAATCTTGATATTATGCCTTAAACCAATTGACCATTTGCTAGGTCAAAAATCAGAAATTGCCCTTTCCCAGTCAAAACCCTAATTTTGACAATTTTGCCCTTTTGGAGATTTGATCAAATTTCTTGAGGAGTTGTGGTCCAAACTTGATCAAATGATACATATGAGTCTAAAATGTTGACGTGGATAAAAAATTATGAAGTTTGACTGTAAATTGGCCATGATTGACTTTTTCCCCAATACAACTGATTTTTAGGTTAACTACTCAATTGACTGATCAAAAATGTGATCCAATGCTTGAAACTTGACATGAGTAATATTGGCGGTCCATAATGATCCATGAAATTCATATGGGGCATTGAAAGTTCAAAAATCCTTGTGCAAACTCAAACCCTAATTTTCGTCATCAGTGCTTAAGGAGGTGTCTTGAGCTGATCAAACCCTAGTGCAGTCTTGAGTCTAAGGAGATCTTGTGAGCAAATTCTTGATAAGTGGGAGGGAAAATTTTGGGGTACAACAACTTCCTCTGTTCAATCTTCTTAAACCTAAAGAGTTAGATTGATGAGTTTTTCCATTCGTGACTCGAAGGTGGAAGATGATTGGACACTAGAGTGCCCAGAAATTTGCACTCGGTGATGTGATGGTTGAGGGAATGGGATTAAATATGCCATTTAGAGAAGTGATAGAAAGTTGTTGGAGATTGGCTTGTAGATGCCATCCAGAAGTGATTGTTGAATCTGAAAGAGAATCTGAATGAGTATCAGAATGGAGTCCGTGTCTAGAGCGTATCTGAACTGTATCTGAAAGTTGAAAACTAAATGAGTATCAGAATGGCATCCGCGTATGGAGAGTATATGTACTGTATATGGAAGTTGAATATGAATGAGTATAAGAATTGCATCTGTGTCTAGAGCGTATCTGAATTGTATCTGAAAGTTGAATCTGAATGAGTATCAGAATGGCATCCGTGTCTGTAGCGTATCTGAACTGTATCAGAAAGTTGAATCTGAATGAGTATCAGAATGGCATCTGTGTATGGAGCGCATATGAATTGTATCTGAAAGTTGAATCTGAATGAGTATCAGAATGGCATCCGTGTCTGGAGCGTATCTGAATTGTATCTGAAAGTTGAATCTGAATGAGTATCAGAATGGCATCCGTGTTTGGAGCGTATCTGAACTATATATGAAAATGTTGATCATTTTTAATGGTAGCTGTTAACCTTATCCGGAAAAGGGTAAAATGTTAGCCAAAATGTAAAGTCATGTTGTATGAAATGCATGGTATGATGCATTCGTGTTATCAATGTTTATGATATATGGATGCGATGTATGCGTATGTGAGCTAGTCTATTGCACGACTGTTGTATTTGGGGAAAATAAATCCCTGACCACTGCTGAGGATATGTAAGTCTTCATGTTGCGAATGGAAGTGTTGGTGAATTTCCACCTAGAGAAATAAACTCTGTTGTTAGAGAAATGCCGCGTATTGCTTGTAAAATCCTGTTGGAAAATCCTGAGAAATTCGGTGACTTCTACCAGGGATTGATAACCAGAAGCTTTGTTCCGCTGGGGATTAAACTACACAGTGCGGGGGACTTTATGGAATAGATCAAAGATACTGCCCTAACTCTTAAAGCCATCAGTGATTGTATTTTTATTTTGTTTATTTGTAAACAATAATTATGTTCAAATGCATATGTTCAAAAATAAATCATTGGACGTTTTTGTAAACAAAACACAAGAGTAAAGAAAAACAGATAATTTTTCACTTTCAAAGGGATATCTTTGTATTGACTTTGAGTAAGTATTTTTGCACAATGATACAAACATTCTAGTAGGAGAATTTCGTCGTAATAAATGAAAATTTTGATACAAAGAAAAGATAGCTATGTGCAATAATCCCATGGGGTTCCCATTCTGCTATAGCCTTCGTATCTTTGAGCATCTTATCTATTTTTTGCCTCGTCTGAAGATGGTCGAATTGATCAGAACCTCTGAGCTTGTTAGGTTTTCTACAAGGTGATCCAACAGAACATAGTCATACGCTTTAAATCCCCAACTTTCGCCTAGACCGCCCTTTCGGGTATTCAGTCCACCGGGATACCCTTTTTTCCCAAGCCGCCCTTTCTGGTTTTCAGCTTGCCGGGTGTACAGATTTTTTTGTTTTATCCCTAACTTTTTCCCGAACCTTTTTGGTTCGCCTGGATTCCCTTGTTTTGCCTAGGTGTGTCAACCTAGCGGGTCTCTTATGCGTAGTATCTTTTGACTATGTCTGCGTTCGCAGGGTGCGGCAGGTCGTCGCCATCCATGGTGGTTAAGATCATTGCTTCACCAGAGAATATGTTTTTGGTATCAAATGGTCCTTCGTATATAGGATTCCATTTTCCCCTGGGATCACCTTGCGGCAGTATGATACGTTTGATCACCAAATCCCCGACTTGATACACTTGGCGTCTGACCTTTTTGTTGAAAGCCTTGATCATCTATTTTTGATACATCTGACAATGACAGACAACAGTAAGTCTTTTCTCATCAATCAAGTTTAGTTGATTAAGTAGAGTCTGGATCCAATCTTCTTCATTCAGCCCTGCATCCTTCATAGTTCTTAGAGAGGGGATCTGGACCTCAATAGGGAAAACAACCTCCATGCCGTATACCAGAGAGTAGGGTGTTGATCTGATTGATGTGCGAGCTGTGGCACGATATCCGTGGAGAGAGAATGGTAGCATCTCATGCTAGTCTTTGTATGTGACTGTCATTTTCTGTATGATCTTTTTAATGTTCTTATTCGAGGCTTCGACAACACCATTCATCTTCGGCCAGTAAGGGGAATAATTGTGATGCTGGATCTTGAACTGGTGACACAAGGCGGTGATCATAGTATTGTTCAAGTTCGTATCATTATCTGTAATGATCCTCTCTGGGATACCGTACCGACAGATGAGATTCTGCTTGATGAACCGAGCGACAACATTCTTAGTGACGGGAGCGAAAGAAGATGCCTCCACCCACTTTGTAAAATAGTCAATGGCCACTAAGATGAAGCGATGTCCATTGGAGGATGTTGGCTTGATTTCCCCAATCATATCAATCCCCCACATAGCTAAGGGCCAAGGAGCCGTCAAGACATTCAGAGGAACCGGAGGTACGTGCACCTTGTCAGCATAAATCTGACACTTGTGGCAGGTTCGAGAGTGTTGATAGCAATCTGCTTCCATGGTAGACCTGTAATAGCTTTCCCGTAGGATTTTCTTTGCCATCGTATGCCCACTGTAATGGGTGCCAAAAGTGCCTTCATGTAATTCAGCCATGATCCTTTCAGCTTCAAACTTGTCTACGCACCGAAGTAACACAGAGTCATGGTTGCGTTTGTAAAGAATGTCATTACTAAGGAAGAATTTAGCAGAGAATCTCCTTAAGAACTTCTTGTCGTTTACTGAAGCTCCTTCTGGATATTCTTGTGTTTCGAGATACCTCTTGAATTTGTGAAACCAAGGCTGGTCCACTATTTCCTCAGTATTAATCTCATGACAGTGTGCTGGTTCATCCCTTTGTTCAATGGTGATATGGGGAGCCTTGTTATCCCATTTAAGTTTAAACATAGATGACATTATGGCTAGTGCATCTGCTAGCTGATTTTCTTCTCCCGGGAAGTGCTCAAAGGTAATCTTCTCAAAGTGTGGGAGCAATGTCAAAACATGTTCTTTGTAAGGGATAAGATTAGGGTGCTTGGTGTTCCATTCCCCTTTGATCTGGATGATAACCAAAGCTGAATCTCTGAATACATTAAACAATTTTATCCCCAAGTCTATGGCAGCTTTGAGACCAAAGATGCATGCTTCGTATTCCGCCATGTTATTTGTACAATTGAAGCAGAGTCTTGTCGTAAAGGGAGTGTGACATCCTTCCGGAGATATGAGTACAACACCAATACCATTCCCGAGTGTGTTAGATGCCCCATCAAAAACTAGGGTCTATTGGGATCCTTGTTCAGGTCCTCATATGGCCTGAGTTCTTCACAGTTGTTTACCATCATGATGTCTTCAACTGAGAATTCGAACTTCATGGATTGGTAGTCTTCTACAGCTTGGTGAGCAAGGTGATCAGCTAGTACACTGCCCTTTATTGCTTTCTGGGTAGTATACTGTATGTCATATTCTGTCAGGATCATCTGCCATCTCGCTATTCTCCTAGATAGTGTAGGCTTCTCAAAGATGTATTTTATTGGATCCATTTTAGATATCAACAAGGTAGTATGAGTCAGCATATACTGTCTTAGTCGGCAAGCAGCCCATGCCAGAGCGCAACAGGTTTTCTCGAGTAATGAATATCTTGTTTCACAGTCGGTAAACTTTTTGCTCAGGTAATAAATGGCGTGCTCTTTTCGGCCAGACTCGTCATGCTGCCCCAGCACACACCCCATAGAGTTTTCCAAAACAATCAGATACATGATCAATGGTCTTCCCTCGACTGGTGGCATTAAAACAGGAGGCTCTTGTAAATACTCTTTGATTTTGTCAAAAGCAATTTGGCACTCATCATTCCATTTGACTACCTGATCTTTCTTCAGTAGTTTGAAGATTGGTTCATAAGTAGCTGTCAGGTGAGAAATGAATCTGGAATTGTAGTTCAAACGTCCCAAGAATCCTCTGACTTCCTTTTCAGTATGAGGAGCAGGCATCTCTTGTATCGCTTTCACTTTGGCAGGATCTACTTTAATACCCTTACTGCTGACGATAAAGCCTAGGAGTTTACCAGACCTTACTCCAAACGTGCATTTATTTGGGTTCAACCTCATATTGTACTTTTTTATTCTCTCAAACAGTTTTTGTAGATGATCAATATGCTCTTCTTCTGTTTGAGATCTGGCTATCATGTCGTCGACATAGACCTCTATTTTATGATGTATCATGTCGTGAAATAGAGCGACCATGGCACGGTGATAGGTTGCCCCAGCATTCTTCAGTCCGAATGGCATAACCTTGTAGTAGAATGTCCCCTATTGTGTGACAAAGGTTGTCTTCTCCATGTCCTCAAGCGCCATTTTGATTTGGTTGTAGCCTGAGAAACCATCCATGAAGGAAAACATTTTATGTTGTGCTGTATTGTAAACTAGAATATCAATGTGGGGAAGTGGGAAACCATCCTTAGGATTAGCCCTATTCAAATCTCTGTAGTCCACGCACATTCATACCTTGCCGTCCTTTTTGGGCACAGGAACAACATTGGCAACCCATTGCAGATAGGAGGTGACGACCAAGAATCCGACATTGAATTGCTTCATGACTTTTGCTTTAATCTTCTCCGACATATTTGGTCACATTCGACGGACCTTTTGTTTTACTGGTGGGCAGTCCTCTTTTGTAGGTAGATGATGTACCACAATATCTGCATTAAGTCCTGGCATGTCTTTATACGACCAGGCAAAGACCTCAACATATTCGTGTAGCAACTGAATCAGGAGCTATTTGATACTGGGTTCCAGATTAGCACCCACCTTGACCTCTTTTTTGTCTTCTTCAATACCTAGGTTGGTTGTATCCACTGGTTCCTCGTGAGTCTGAATGGTTCTCTCTTCTTGTAGTAGTAACCTGGCAAGTTCTCCTGGTACTTCACAATCTTCCTCACCTTCGTCTTCAGCTTGGTAGATTAGATTTTCGGAGTCACGGAAGGCCATAGCAGAACCGTTACCCATGGGATCCCAAATGGATGTAGACATGCATTGTGAGTGTGAGTGTGTGTAAGAGTATAGCTATCTTTGAAAGAAATGAAAATGTAAAAAGAAAAACAATGAGCACAAAGTTTGTATGCAAAAACGTCCATGATTCATTAATGTCATATGGAAATAGATAATAACCCTTACAAATGGACCGTTGTGCCTCAGGTAAGACACAAGGTTTTAAGAGTCTGAATTATTTTAATATTATAGATCCAACAAAATGTAAAGACAAATTACCGTGGGATAAAAGTGATCGGGACAAAGTCTCTAGCCTCCCAGTTGCTGAGCCCTCCACTGACAGTTGGGAAAATCCAATCCTCTAGGTTATAGCTATCTTCATCATCCTCCACTACATTGACTTTGCGGTTGCTGATCTTCAAGGGTGTTCCTCCGGCAGGAGCACGACGTATATCCTTTTGGGAACCTAAAGTGAAACCCAGACCGAACTTGTCAAATTTGTATGGGATATATGAGAGTTATCCCCAAATAGTGTACCCAACTTCTTCTATCATTGCCTTGGCATCCTTTAAAGACGACATCCTGAGCGGAGGCCTTGTGATCTTGGGAATTTGAGACACAACCTTGGTCACTGCCACATCTTGCGGGACTTCTTCAAAGTGCTGGAATGGAGTTTCAATAAATTCACCATCTAACTCCACATATCTGAAGGAATTGAGATGGCTGATCATATACTCTTCTTCTCCGTGAACGGTGATGATTTTCCCTTGAATTGGATACTTCAGCATTTGGTGCAACATAGAATTAACAACGCCAGCATTGTGAATCCACGGTCGGCCTAGCAAGAAGGAATATGAAGGGCGAATATCCATTACATAAAAAGATGAATAAAATTTTTGGGTTCCAACCTTTATGGGGATATCCACTTCCCCATGCACCATCCTTTTTGAGCTGTCAAAGGCCCTCACTACTATGTTGCTTGGTTTCAATGTAAATCCCTCACAGTCAAGCCTATCAAGAGCCTTTTTATGCAATACATTCAGAGACGAGCCAGTGTCCACCAAGACATGAGCCAAGGTTGTGCCCCTGCATTCCACTGAGACATGTAATGCATCATTATTCTTCCTTACTCTTGGCGTTAAATCAGCATCCGAAAACCTAAACCATTATGTGCAGTCAAGATGGCTACGCAGTCTTGGAACTGATCGGCAGATGTTTCTTGGGGTACATGGGCAGTTTTCAGGAATTTTACCAAGGCCTTTGCATGTGCCTCAGAACATAGTAATAAAGCCAGCATGGAAATTTTTGATGGAGTTTTCCCCAGTTGCTCAACTACATCGTAATCGCTTCTTTTTATGATCTTTAGAATTTCCTCCATCTCTTTCCAGGAGGTCTCAGGGATAGCCAATGATTGTGCCTTTGTCTGGACAGGCTCAACTAGAATACCTTTACCTCGAGTCTCAATTGATTCGGCAGCAGGAATATCAGTAGGGGTGATAGCGGGGATTGTAACAGTTTTGTCGACAGGAGTATCAGCAGAGATGATTGTAGGACTGGGAAAATCTTTTGGAGGAGAAACAACAACATGAATGATTACGGGTCCAGAAATAGCCTTTGGAGGAGCAATTTCTGGAGAGAATATCCTTCCGCTTCGGGTAATCTTACTGGTCCCTGCAATATTACTGACATCAGAGTCAATCTTCTTAGAACTGAATCTTCGGCAGCTGGCCAATCTTGCTTGATACCGTGGTAGTAGACATCCCCTCCATAATTCCATGGTACGGTTTTGTCTGACGAATACGGGACTGGTCCAGGCATTGTAATTATCAAAGGAGTTACTTTTGGAACTGATGTAATTCTAACGGGTCTTTTGGTGGAGACCCTGGAAGAATTGTCGGAGATGGTCACGATGGAAACATCATTATAAGAAACAGGTGGAACAGAAGTCTTTTCGAACAAAATTTCCTTGTTATCTACTAGGCATTGAACGCCTGCTTTCAACAAAGGACAACTGGTTGGTGAGGACAAACATAAATGGAAGCTTTCATCACAGCCTGGGAAAACACTGGCATTCAATAAGTTCTTTTTGATAGTTAGGAGTGGGGTCACAAGTTCATCAACTGAACTAACAAACATATCCTCTTCAATGGAGTTGGCATTATGGCCGTGTTTGGGCATAGGGGCAGAAATGACATTGGGCTTTTCTAGCGCATTGAATTCAATCTCTTTGGCTTAAAGGAGGTCTTGTACTTTGTTCTTCAGAGCCCAACAGTTGTTAGTGTCATGGCTGAGACTCTCAGAGTGGTATGCACAGTGGGCATTAGGATGATAGTGAGGAGAGGTTGTGTTAGGGTTCTTTGGAGCTTCTTTCAAGGTCACTAGGTTGGATCTTAACAAATGCGGCAATACTTGAGAGAGTGTCATGTTAATTCTGGTGAATTGTTTGACTGGTCTTTCCATTCTAGGTTGGTTGTTTCTTTGCTAATCAGGTGCGGGTTTAGGAATCATAACAGCCCCCACCATAGGACGGTGTTCGGCCCTATTTTGATTTCTATGAGGATATACAGCGACCACTTCTTTCTTTCCGATGAATGGCTTTCTTACAGTAGCAGAGGATGCATCTTTTTGAATCTTTCCATTCTTTATTCTGGCTTCTACCCTTTCTCTGGTCAGTATCAATTTAGTAAAACCAACCGATGAACTCCCAATTAGGTGGTTGAATAAGGGACTAGACAAGGTGTCCAAAAACATGTCTACCAACTCTCTTTCAGATAGGGAAGGTTGAACTCTTCCGGCCATGTCCCTCCATTTTTGCGCATAGTCCTTGAAGCCTTCACTTGAAACCATGGTCATACTCTAGAGTTGAGTACGGGTAGGCGCAAGATCAGCATTGTATTGGTATTGTTTGTAAAAGGCTGCAACAAGATCTTCCCAGTTGTGAACATTGGCTATTTCTAACCAGATAAAACCAATCAAGTTAAGTTCCAGACGGACTGTCTTGGAAGAAGTGTACCCATAAATCTTTGTCAGCGGTATGAGGATGGATTTTCCTCACATAGGACTGGAGATGCATTTTAGGGCATGAAACTCCATCATATTTGGCGAACACAGGTGCTTTGAATTTTGGAGGAATGGCAATTCCCAATACTAATCCCAATTCCTCAAAGTACAATCCAGACACTATTTGGATTTCCATTTCACTCAACCGTTCTTCTAGATGCTTATACTTGTCGTCGGCTGGAGGGTATTGTTCTTCAGAATAGTCTTCTTCTTCCTCTTCCTCTTCTGAATCAGACTGAACAACTGTTTCCTTGCCTTTCCCATCTTGATTGTCTTTCTCACCAGATGTTGTTGCAAAGTCTAAGGCCCTTCTTGTCTGCCCTTGGAATCTTCTTCCCATGTTCAGAATTCCGGTTATTTTCTTCGTCTTCTTTTTCTTCTCCTCAACCAGCAAGGTCTTCAACTCTTCTTGTCCTATGGCTAGAGTTAAGAACAACTGTTGAAACTGTGCATTCTGAGCTTGGAGGTCCTTCAGCGTTTTCTCGAGGTCCATATTACTGAAATAAATAGTAGAGAGATGAGGATACTTGTTGCAAGAAACCTGCTTATGTTATGATGCATATGCAATGATTTCAAGGATTTTAAGATTCAAATTTGTTTTAGACAAAAAGGAAACACACGTTATATTTATAGATTAAAGCTTGAGTACATCAATGCCTTCTTGCGCAAAATAATACAAAAACTCTAAGATAAAAAGGTAGTACACATCCTCTTTGATGCAATGTAGGCATTCAGAGTCTTCTCCTCATGAAGTAGTCTAGTAAGTTCCAAAAACTTCTTCTCGCTTGCATAGAATTGGGCTTCGAAAGTATCTCCCTCCCCTTGAGTTGTATCCAATCCCTTTGTAGGTCTTCAAAATAGGTGGGCATGTCAGGATGTAGGATAGTATATGAAACATCTCCTTCTATGACAGGCTCAATGATTACCGAGAGAATGGATGGATAAGGCATCATGAGACTCTGAGCACGAGTTCATACCCATTTGAGGTAAGGCTCAAGAGGGATGGAATTCTTGTGCCCCAAAGTATTGATATATACCTTGTTCAACATCCTCCAAGCTCGGATAAATCTCTGGGAAAGACCTTGATCGTCGTTGTCGTAGTCAAATACCAAACCATGAATCAGCATCTCATGCAGGCCATCCCTTCGGACGTAACCAAATTGTCTTAAAGATAAACAGGGATTGTAGGTGATACCTCCCCTAATGCCAAGTAAAGGGACATTATGAAATTTTCCACAACGGTCGAAAATAGTAACATTCTCTATGGATCAGGAGCACCAATGAATGTCTGAATGTTTGAGCGTCATCAACCTTTGTGACCACCTTGAGCCTTGCTCATTCTTCAATACAGATTGGGGAAGATGCGAAATAAACCATCTTTCCAAGAGAGGAGTGCAACACATAAGAACACCTCTTTTCCTCATTGTGCGAGTGTGAAAAGAGTGTAGGATGTCTCCTAGTAAAGTAGGCACTGGGTTGCAGGACATGAAGATTTTGAAGGTGTTCACATCTATGAGTTGGTCAGGATTTAGAAACAAAACCATCCCATAGATGAGGAGAGCCACAATTTCCTCAAAGGCTTGTAAGTTCAAAGAATTCCAACAGTTTTGGGCTTTCTCAAACAAGAACTTTGCTAGGAAACCTTTGACACCACTCCTTGTTTCCCAATGAGTTGTGACATCAGATGAGTGCAAGTGTAGAGCTTGAACAATCTCTTCTAGCTTTGGGTCTCTTTCTGTACCGTTGAAAGGTAGTTGATTGAGAATGGTAATTCTCAAGAGTCGAGAGAATTCTTCCAAAGTAGGCACAAGTTGATAGTCGGGAAATGTGAAGCAATGGTGTAAAGGATCAAAGAACTGAACGAGCACCTTCATCATGTCCTCATATGTGTTGGAGGTGACCAAGTTGAGTATGCGGCCATGTCTCTCGGTGAATGGAGAGTTTTCAGGAATCCTTGAAGCTAGCTCCTTAAGTTGTGGAGGGATCCTTACAAGATTGACTTGAATAGTTTTCCTGCGAAGAGAATCCATATCCTACAAAACAAGAACAAAGATGAATCCCAAAATCCTTGAAATGGTTAGTGAATGTGTATGATGTTATGATGTTCATGATGTTATGTACAAGTATGTATATAAAAACAAAGCAAACAAGTCCTTAGGTTTAGGCTTGCATGAAGTCTCATAAGCAAGTACCCTCTTGAAGTTTAGTTGGCTCAACCTGTCCTAGTAATAGTAACTGGGTACTAAGGAGCTCAATATCACTGGTTTGTTTCCTTGGTCATTGTTTCAGCACAAGCCTCTTTAATGGTGACCGAAATATCCCAAGAAACTAAACCTCAATGAGTGTAGTATCGAGTATCTACCAACTTCGGACTGCACC
Source organism: Vicia faba (assembly GCA_948472305.1). Taxonomy (NCBI): domain Eukaryota; kingdom Viridiplantae; phylum Streptophyta; class Magnoliopsida; order Fabales; family Fabaceae; genus Vicia; species Vicia faba. The sequence continues at coordinate 242,101,318 of OX451739.1, read as the reverse complement.
AAAGTCGGTCATCTCACAACATCCTAAAGGCCAAGTTGGTCAAGTAAGGGTTCTACAAGTTCATTAGTGCTTCATGACATCACTCAGCGGCCCCGTATTCTCTTTGATTAACTCAAAGGCTTCCAGTACCCACAAATATGTCGCACTAACGTAGTTATTTCCTAGACCATGTCGGTATACCCTGCACAGTTTCCAAAATGTATTGCTACTTACCTATAAGGTATCCCAAATTCAGGTAGAGGATTCAAGCCCAAACAAAGAACCATAATGTAAAGCAAACAAATCAAACAATGAAGGAAAGTAAATGTGATCTAGCCCTAAGGTAACCCCACTTTTAAAATTTTCCCCAGCAGAGTCGCTAGTTCAGTGATACGGTGGGAGAACTGACTTGAAGGTTTTGCGTTTGATTCCAAATATTGCGGTTAGAAAGTGTCGCCACTGACCTTTCTTTTATCAAAAAGGAAAGGTGAAAAATCATAGGAAAGACCTTTGAGATTATTTCATGAGTTCGGGGGATAGATTATGAAAAGGGAAGGTATTAGCATCCTTTTCATCCATGGTTTTCCATGGGTTCTTAGTTACTTGCTAGATCACTTGCTTTTGTTTGAAATTGTGCTTTGTGTGGTTTTTGAAAGTATTTTGTAAAGAGGCCATTGTTTAGGCAATCTTTGTAATGATTCTCGTTCATAAGAATGTATACAAAGATGTTGATCTTTTGAAAATGTTTTCAATTCTGTAAGATGTTTTGAAAGTGTATGTGTTTATTTTGAAAATAGCAAGGATGTTTTGTTTTGAAATGGAGCAAGTAATTAGGAGCATTCTACCTACTTAAAAGTCTTTCTTGTTCATTTTCTTTTCCTTTGACATTGTTGTCTTACCATTGATTTGGTAAGCAACCCTATCTTTGGATGTAAACGGGACGGGCGTGGGTCATTGTATAACCATAATTAGAAATGTTGCAAGGTATCTTAGCATTCTCTTTTAGGGACTAAGATCATTTGAAAGGCAACTTAGATAGCGTCATGGAGGGACTATGATCTTGTATTTACTTATTTTTGCTAAGATACCTTACATGCGTAATATGACCATTTTGTATAAGGCAACTGTTGTACCCCAAAATTTTCCCTCTCACTTATCAAAGATTTCCTCACTAGATCTCTTGAACTCAAGACTGCATTAGGGTTTGATCAGCTCAAGACACCTCCTCATGCAGTGATGAACAAAGTTAGGATTTGAGTTTGCACAAGGAGTTTTGGACTATCAATGCTTCATATGACTTTAAAGGATCATTAGGGACCCCCAAGATTACTCATGTCAAGTTTCAAGCCTTGAATCACACTTTTGATCAGTCAATTGGACAGTTGACCTAAAAATCAGCTGTATTGGGGAAAAAGTCAACCATGGTCAATTTTCAGTCAAAATTCATAATTTTTTATCCGCATCAACATCTTAGACTCATATGTATCATTTGATCAAGTTTAGACCACAATTCCCCAAGAAATTTGGTCAAATCATCAAAAGGGAAAAATGGTCAAAATTAGGGTTTTGACCTAGAAAATGATCAATTGGTTTGAAGCATGATTTCAAGAGTTCAATTGAATCATCTTGACCTAATGACATGATTCAAAACATTACAAATTCATTGGATTGACAGATGAATTTTTCAGTCAACTGATCAAAAGTCAACTGTATACTGAAAAGTCAAACCTTGACTTTCTGGTCAAATTCAAGTACAAAGGATCACAATTCATCAAAACATGTCAAAATGTGAAACTTTTTCATCAAGGAATCAAGGATTGAAGATATTGTTTTGAAATTTGAAATTTCTTAACTTAGAAATTTTTCTAAGTATAGAAAATTTCTTATTTTTTCTCAACTTTAGGCCAAATTTTCACCATGATACAAAATGATTCAAAGGAAGTTCCCAACATGAAAGTTGTAGATCTCCATGAAATCTACAAATTTTATCCACACAATTTCTCCTCAATATGCTTGGATCTCAAGATATAATTTTGTGAATACATACTCATGAACTAAAATAACTTAGTGAAATTTTGCCCTAGTTAGGCAGATTTTTGACCTAACTTCATGGCTAATTTTCACCTAGTTCCAAGAGGAATTTTCAAAATAATTTCAAATATGGGTTGTAGATCACACTACAAGATTTCCAAAATGTCCAAGAACTCCTTGAGATCATTCTTGAGTAGGGAGATCGGAGAGATGAAGTTAGGGTTTTATCACTTTGATTATAGGTCATTTTCATGAAGAACAAGTTTTCAAATTTGAAAATTGGTTGAACAATCTTCACTTTTCAGGCCTCAAACTCATTTGTCACTCCACCATTAATGGATTGCACAAGGTTTCATGCCCTAAAGCCAAGCATTCAATGCATTGTACAAGAAAATAACCATTTTTGGAAGAAAGGCAACATTGCCATTTTGAAAAAGCATGCCTTTTGCATTTTTTTTCATTTCTTGAGCCTTGGACTTTTCTTTCTGCACAAACCAAGCCTCTAAACCTGAACAAAACATGTTTAAAACTTCAAGCCACCCTACAAGATCAGAATCATGCCTTAAGAAGTCACTTCTCACACTTGCTTCAAAAACAAGAAATGTAGCAAGACATGTGATCTGGTACTTCTGAGCAAGCACAAGTCCTCCAACCTTTTGCTTTATATAAAGCCATCATTTTGCAACTAAGAGGAGGAATTCCCAAGCCTTGAAACACCCTAGAATCAGAAGTTGCATACCAAGCCTACAAACTTGTCATTTCTGACTTGTGAACTGAATTTTCCATTTCACTCATGCGTTTTCGGGCCTTTTGCTTTCCCAAGCTTCCTTTCCTTACAAGTAAACCATCCCACACCCTGAAACATCACTGTAACTCCATCTTCCCCATTGTTGAAGTTCAAAAACAGAGCAATACAGGTGGACTTGTCCAGACCATTCCAGCCACCCTCAAGACAAGCTAAGCATTGCATTAGCTTCCTAGAGGTTCAAGGAAGCTAACCTGATCATCACAGCATCCTAAAGCAAGCTCATTTTCAAAACACGATTTCCATTTTCAAGGTGAGTTTTCTGTTATTCTAACTCTTAATACAGACATAGTTAGCTTCCCATTTGTGAATATAAAATGTAGACATCATTGCTACGAAGTTGTACATATCCATAGTTTGTATTTATTTGGCTTGAGTTTAGAGAATTTTAAGTTTGAAGTTTCTGGAAAAAATTAGGTTAAGAATTAGGGCCAACAAAATTCTCTCTGATCTTGGACTTATAGTTTTAGTTATGCACATGGTTAGAATCGTGAAGTAAAATGCTATAATGTTCATGTTATCATTTCCATTTTTGTTGAGAAATGAAAAAGTTACAGGGGATCCGCTGGCTAGAGGTTGAAGATGAAGTACAGGGCAAGGCAATGTTTTGTGTTATGTATTTGTTTTTCACTTAGACTAACGGATGTACAACCACCCCAGTGGTAAGGCAGCGCACAAAAATGCCTTAGGTCACGGGTTCGAGCCTTGGCGCTGCCTTTTGCATTTTTTCATATTTTTCCACATTTTTTTTGTTGTTTTGCAGCGTGGGCTTCAGACTTTGGACCCTTGTGTTTTTTGCTAACCTCCTGCCTCCTTTTTGCTTGCAGCACCCCTGGCCCAAATATTTTATTTACTTATTTTATTTTTATTTTTATTTTACCAAATATATTTTCTTAATCATAAAAAATATAAAAATGATAAATATTATATTTTTGTTTTTATTTTATTTTATTTTATTTTCTCATATTTTTTTTATATTTTATTTAAGTTATATACTATCTTTTTTAATAAAATTGTAAATTAAAGTATAATTAGGTTAAATATTTATTTTTCTTCACATCTATTAAATATTTATTTTAACATATAAAAAGACCAAAATACTTCATAAATACCATATTTTATTTTCAAGACAAAAATGCAAAAAAAATACTTACTTTTTTCCAAAGAAATTTATTTCCTTTTGATAAATTAGAATTAGGGTTTACTAAAAATAATTCTCTTTTCCTAATTAATTTGAGATAATCTTGATTCATTAGTTAGGTTTAGGTTAAAACTTTTTCCACATAAAAAACTAAATAAAATCTTCTTTGCATTCATACCCCCTTTGCATATTTAATTTATCTTGTACATCATTTATTCCAATATTTGTATATAATTCAATTTGGTTATAATAGATTAATTAGGTTTATATTATTGCAATCCCCATTCATCAATTGTATACCCCCTCCCACAAAGTGATGTAATAGCGTAGTAATCTTTAAATATCGCAATTTACCGCTTTTATATAACATGTTAGTAATTAGGGTTTGTATGGAAAGATAAAACCAATCAAATAGAAAACCTTAATTCAAGACAAAATCAAGCATGAAAATGATACACTTGCACACAAGCACCACTAGGGTTACTCCACTTGGTTGCCTTGTACAAAAATTGCCATATTACGCATGTAAAGTGTCTTAGTAAAAACAAACAAATACAAGATCATAGACCCTCGATGACGCTATTCAAAGTTTCCTTACAAAATGATCTTAGTCCCTCAAAAAATGATAAGGTACCTTGCAACGTTGCTAATCATGGCTATACGATGACCCACGCCCGTCCCAGTTACATCCAAAGATAGGGTTGCTTACCTAATCAATGGTAAGACAACAATATCAAAGGAAAAAGAAAATGAACAAGAAAGATATTTGAGTAGGTAGATTAATTTTAGTTACTTGCTCCACTTCAAAACAAATATCCTTGCTATTTTCAAAACAAACACCTACACACTTTCAAAACATCTTACAAACATTGAAAACATTTTCAAAAAGATCAACATCTTTGTATACATTCTTAAGAACGAGAATCATTACAAAGGTTGCCTAAATAATGGCCTATTTTACAAAATACTTTCAAAACCACACCAAGCACAATTTTAAAAAACAAAAGCAAGTGATCTAGCAAGTAACTAAGAGCCCATGGAAAACCATGGATGAAAAGGGTGCTAACACCTTCCCTTTTAATAATCTACCCCCCGAACTCAAGAAACAATCTCAAAGGTCTTTCCTATGCTTTTTCACCTTTCCTTGTGGATAAAATAAAAGTCGGTGGTGACTCTTGCTAACCACAACATTTGCGAAAACAAACGCAAAACAATCAAGTCAGTTCTCCCGCCATATCACAGAACTGGCGACTCTGCTGGGGAATTATTCTAAAAGTGGGGTTACCTTAGGGTTTAGATCATATTTACTTGCTTACATTGTTTGACTTGTATGCTTTACATTATTATTCTTTGTTTCGGTTTGAATCCTCTACCCGGATTTGGGATACATTATAGGTAAGTAGCAATACGTTATGGAAACTGTGTCGGGTATATCGACATGGTCTAAGCAATAGATACGTTAGTGCGACATATTTGTGGGTACCGGTAGCCTTTGAGTTAATCAAAGAGAATATGAGGCCGCTGAGTGATGTCATGAAGCACTAATGAACTTCTAGAACCTTTACTTGACCAACTTGGCCTTTTAGGATGTAGTGAGATGACCGGCTTTGGTGCAGTAAGAAGTTGGTGGATACTCGATACTAAATTCATTGAGGTTTGTTTTCTTGGGATATTTAGGTTTCCATTAAATAGGCTTGAGCTGAAATAATGACCAAGGAAACAATCCAGTGATATTGAGCTCCTTAGAACCCGGTTACTTTTGTTAGGACAGGTTTAAGCCAACTAAACTTCAAGAGGGTACTTACCTATAAAACTCCATGCAAGCCTAAACTAAGGACTTGTTTGCTTTTATTGTATATGCATACTTGTACATAACATCATGGACATCATGAACATCATATACATCCACTAACCATTTCAAGGATTTTGGGGATTCATCTTTGTTCTTGTTTTGTAGGATATGGATTTACTTCGCAGGAAAACTATTCAAGTCAACCTTGTAAGAATTCCTCCACAACTTAAGGATCTAGATTCAAAGATTCCTGAGAACTCTCCATTCACCGAAAGACATGGACGTCTACTCAACTTGGTCACCTCCAACACAGATGAGGATATGATGAAGGTGCTCTTTCATTTCTTTGATCCTTTGCACCATTGCTTCACATTTCCCGACTATCAACTTGTGCCTACTTTGGAAGAATTCTCTCAACTCTTGAGGATTCCCATTCTCAAATCCAAAGCCAGAAGAGATTGCTCAAGCTCTACACTTGCACTCATCTGATGTCACAACTCATTGGGAAACTAGGAGTGGTGTCAAAGGCTTCTTAGCAAAGTTCCTGTTTGAGAAAGCTCAAAGCTGTTGGAATTCCTTAGACTTGCAAGCCTTTGAGGAAATTGTGGCTCTTCTCATCTATGGGATGGTTTTGTTTCCAAATCCTGACCAACTCATAGATGTGAACACCGTTAAAATCATCATATCACGCAACCCAGTGCCTATATTGCTAGGGGATATCCTACACTCTTTTTACACTCGCACAATAAGGAAAAGAGGTGTCCTTATGTGTTGCATTATTCTCTTGGCAAGATGGTTTATTTCTCATCTTCCCCAATCAGTCTTGAAGAATGGGCAAGGTTTAAGGTGGTCACAAAGGTTGATGACACTCAAACATTCAGACATTCATTGGTGCTCTCGATCCAAAGAGAATGTTATCATCATAGACCGTTGTGGGGAATTTCCTAATGTCTCTTTACTTGGAATTAGGGGAGGAATCACCTACAACCCATGTTTAGCCTTAAGGCAGTTTGGTTATGCCCAAAGGAATGGCCCGCGCGAGATATTGATTCAAGGTTTGGTATTCGACTACGACAACGACGATCAAGGTCTTCGCCAGAGATTCTGAGCTTAGAGGATACTAAATAAGGTGGATAGCAAGACTTTGGGGCACAAGAATTCCATCCCTCTTGAGCCTTACCTCAAATGGGTACAAACTCGTGCTCAGAGTCTTATGATGCCTTACCTATCCATTCTCCCGGTAATCATTGAGCCTGTTAAGGAAGGAGATATTCCATACACTATCCTACATCCTGACATGCCCACATCTCTTGAAGACCTACAAAGGGATTGGATACAACTCAAGGGAGAACGAGATACTTTCGAAGCCCAATTCTACGCAAGCGAGAAGAAGGTTTTGGAACTCACTAGGCTACTTCATGAGGAGCGGACTCTAAATGCCTACATTTCACCAAAGAGGATGCGCACTACCTTTTTATCTTAGAGTTTTGTATTTTTTTTCCAAGGGGCATTGATGTACTCAAACTTTATCTTATTAATATAACGTGTGTTTCTTTTTGTCTAAAAAAACATGAATCTTTGAAATCCTTGAAAACATCGCATATACACATATCATTCATCATAACATAAACAGGTCTTTTGCAACAAGTCTCCTCATCTCTCTACTGTTTATTTCAGTAAGATGGATGTCGAGCAAACAGTGAAAGACCTCCAAGCTCAGAATACGCAGTTTCAATAGTTGCTCATGACTCTAGCCAAGGGGCAAGAAGAGTTAAAGAATCTGCTGGCTGAAGAGAGGAAAAATAAAACAAAGAAGGTAATCAGACTCTTAAACATGGGGAGAAGATTTCAGGGGAAGACAAGAAGGACTTTGAATTTTGCAATAACACCCGGTGAAGGAGAAGGGAAAGGCAAGGAAACAGTTGTCCCGTCAGAATCAGAAGAAGAGGAGGAAGAAGAGGAAGACTACTCTAAGGAATAGTATCCTCCAACTGATGACAAGTACAAACATCTCTAAGAGCGTTTGAGCACGATGGAAATACAGAAGGTGTCGGGCTTAGACTTTGAGGAATTAGGACTAGTGTCGAGGATTGTGATTCCTCCAAAATTCAAAGTGCCTATGTTTGCAAAATATGATGGAGTGTCATGCCCTAAAATTCATCTCCAGTCATATGTGAGAAAAATCTAACCCCACACCGTTGATAAAGACTTATGGGTGCACTTTTTCCAAGATAGTCTATCTGGAACACAACTCGACTGGTTTTACCAACTAGAAAGAGCCAACGTCCACAATTGGGAAGACCTTGTCGCAGCTTTCTACAAGCAATATCAATACAATACTGATTTGGCGCCTACCTGTACTCAACTCCAGAGTATGGCCATGGCTTCCAATGAAGGTTTCAAGGATTACGCATAAAAATGGAGAGATTTGGCTGGAAGAGTTCAACCCCCTCTGTCTGAAAGGGAATTGGTGGACATGTTCTTAGGCACCTTATCTGGCCCCTTCTTCAACCATTTAATCGGAAGTTCATCTGCAGGCTTTATTGAACTAATATTAACTGGAGAGAGGGTGGAAGCTGGCACAAAAAATGGAAAGATTCAGAAGGATTCATATTCTTCTACAGCTGTAAGGAAGCCTTTCATCGGGAAGAAAGAGGTAGCTGTTGTATATCCGCAAAGGAACCAAGATAGGGCCGAACGCCGACCAATGGTGGGGGCTGTTATGATTCCCAAGCCTACATCTGATCAACAAATAAGTAATCAACCAAGGATTGAAAGGCCAGTCAGGCAATTCACCAGAATTAACATGACTTTGTCTTAAGTATTACCGCATCTTCTGAGATCCAATTTGGTAACCTTGAAAGAAACTCTGAAAAACCCCAATACAACATCTCCTCATTATCACCCCAATGCCCGTTGCACATATCACTCTGAAAGTCTTGGTCACGATACTAATAACTGTTGGGCCTTGAAGAACAAAATACAAGACCTCATTGAAGCAAAAGAAATTGAGTTTGATGCGCCCGAGAAGCCAAATGTCATTTATGCTCATATGCCCAGACATGGTCACAATACCAATGCTATTGAAGAAGATTTATTTATTACCACAGTTGATGAACTCATGACTCCACTTCCAACCATTAAGATAAACTTGTTGAAAGCCGGTGTGTTCCCGGGCTATAATGAAATTTGCCATCTCTGCTTGTCCTCACCAACTGATTGCCCTTTGTTGAAAGCAGGCATTCAGTGCCTTATAGATAACAAAGATATTTTGTTTGAAAAAACTCCTATTTCACCTATTCCTGTTGAAGATGTTTCAATCATTACCATTTCTGCCAATTCTTCCAAGGTCTCCACCAAAAGACCCGTTAGAATTACATCAGTTCTGAAAGAAACTCCTCTAATAATCACAATTCATGGGCCAGTCCCATATGAATTAGAAAAAACTGTGCCGTGGAATTACGGAGGGGACATTTACTACCATGGCATCAAACAAGATTGGCCGGCTGCCGAAGAGATAAACTCCAAAGAAGAAGATTCTGATATCAGCAATATTGTCGGAACTAGTAAAATTACCCGAAGTGGTAGGATCTTTTCTCCAGAAATTGTTGCCTCAAAAGCAGTTTTTGGACCCGTGATCATACCCGTGGCTGCTCCAAAGGTTACTTCCGTACCCATAATCATCTCTGCAAGTGCTCCTATTGACGAAGCCGTCACAAACCCTGTTATCATTCCTACCAACACTCTTGCTGCTGAGACTCGAGGAAAAAGTATTTTGATCGATCCTGTCCGAATGAAGGCCTAACCATTGACTATCCCCGAAACTTCCAAGAAAGAAATGGAGGAGATCCTAAAAATTATAAAGAAAAGCGACTACGATGTAGTTGAACAATTGGGGAAAACTCCCTCCAAAATCTCCATGCTAGCATTACTACTGTGTTCCGAGACACATGTGAAAGCCTTGGTGAAGTTCCTAAAAACAGCCCATGTGCCTCAAGAGACGTCTGTTGATCAATTCCAAGAGTGCGTAGCCAGCTTGATAGCAGATAATGGCCTAGGTTTCTCGGATGCTGATCTAACACCAAGGGGAAGAAAGCACAATGAGGCCTTGCATGTCTCTGTAGAATGTAGGGGCACAACTTTGGCCCATGTTTTAGTGGACACTGGCTCATCTTTGAATGTATTACCGAAAAAGCTCTAGACAGACTTGACTGCGAGGGGCCAACGTTAAAGCCAAGAAACATAGTAGTAAGGGCATTTGATGGCTCGAAGAGGATGGTGCACGGGGAAGTGGATATCCCCATAAAGGTTGGGACTCAAACTTTCAATTCAACCTTTTATGTAATGGATATCCGCCCTTCTTACTCATGTCTGCTAGGACGGTGATGAATCCACAATGCTGGTGCTGTTACCTCTACATTGCACCAGATGCTGAAGTATCCGGTTCAAAGGAAGATTATCAATGTCCATGGAGAGGAAGAATACATGATCAGACATCTCAATTCCTTCAGATATGTGGAATTGGACGGCAAATTCATTGAAACTCCATTTCAACATATTGAAGAGGTCCCGCAAGAGGTGGCAGTGACCAAGACTGCGTCCCAGATTCCCAAGATTACAAGACCTCCACTTCGGATGTCATCACTAAAGGACGCCAAAGCAGTGGTAGAGAAAGGTGGATGCACCATCTGGGGGAAACTTCCGGATATCCCGTATAAGTCCGACAAGTTTGGCCTAGGTTTCACTTCAAGTGCTCAAAAGGTTGTACGCCGCACTCGTGCTGGAGGGCCACCCTTGAAGATTAGCAACCGTGAGACCAACGCGGTAGAAGATGGGGAAGATGATTGTAACCTGGAGGTTTAGATCTTTCCGACTGCCAATGGAGGACTCAACAATTGGGAGGCTAGAGACTTCATCACAATCACTTTTATCCCACAGTAATTTATCTTTACATTTTGTTGGATTTGTAATATTCAAAAACAATTCGCACTCTTAAAACCTTGTGTCTTACCCGAGGCACAATGGTCCATTTGTAAGGGTTTTTATCTCATTCTCATATGACATCAATGAATCATGGACGTTTTTGCCTACAAACTTTTGTGCTCATTATTTTTCTTTTACATTTTATTTTCTTTCAAAGATAGTTATACCCTTACACACACCCACACTCACAATGCAGGTATCCATCCATTCTGGATCCCATGGGTAATGATACTGTTATGGCCTTTCGTGACTCTGAGAATCTAATCTACCAAGTCGGAGACGAAGGTGAGCAAGATTGTGAAGTACCAGGGGAACTGGCCAGACTGCTACAACAAGAGGAGAGAACCATTCAGCCTCACGGGGAACCCGTGGATACAATCAACCTAGGTACCGAAGAAGATAAAAAAGAGGTCAAAGTGGGTGCCAATCTGGAAACTAGTATCAAGAAGCGTCTGATTCAGCTGTTGCATGATTATGTCGAAGTCTTTGCCTGGTCATATGAAGACATGCCAGGACTTGATGAAGATATTATGGTACATCGTTTGCCTACAAGAGAAGATTGTTCGCCAGTAAAGCAAAAGGTACGTCGAATGAGGCCTGATATGTCAGAAAAGATTAAAGCAGAGGTCATGAAGCAATTTAATGCTGGATTCTTGGTTGTCACCTCTTACCCCCAATGGGTTGCCAATGTTGTTCCCGTACCCAAAAAAGACGGCAAAGTGCGAATGTGTGTGGACTACAGAGATTTTAATAGGGCAATCCCTAAGGATGACTTTCCACTCCCTCACATTGATATCCTAGTTGACAATACGGCACAACAAAAAGTGTTTTCCTTCATGGACGGATTCTCAGGTTACAACCAAATCAAAATGGCGCCTGAGGACATGGAGAAAACAACTTTTGTCACACAGTGGGGCACATTCTGCAACGAGGTGATGCCATTCGGACTAAAGAAAGCTGGGGCAACCTATCAGCGCGCCATGGTAGCTTTATTTCACGACATGATACATCATGAAATAGAGGTCTACATGGATGATATGATAACCAGATCTCAAGCAGAAGAAGGGCATCTCGATTACTTACAAAAACTATTTGAGAGACTGAAGAAATACAAACTGAGGTTGAATCCAAACAAGTGTACGTTTGGGGTACGGTCCGGTAAGCTCCTAGTATTTATCGTCAATAACAAAGGTATTGAGGTCGATCCTGCTGAAGTTAAAGCAATACAAGAGATGACTGCTCCTCGTACTAAGAAGGAAGTCAGAGGATTCTTGGGGCGTTTAAATTATATTGCCAGATTCATTTCTCACCTGATAGCTACTTGTGAGCCAATCTTCAAACTATTAAAGAAAGATCAAGTAGTCAAATGGAATGATGAGCGCCAAGTTGATTTTGACAAAATCAAAGAATACTTGCAAGAGCCTCCTATATTGATGCCACCAGTCGAGGGAAGACCGTTGATTATGTATCTGATTTGTTTAGAAAACTCAATGGGGTGTGTATTGGGATAGCATAACGAGTCTGGCCGAAAAGAGCACGCTATTTACTACCTGAGCAAAAAGTTTACCGACTGTGAAACTAGATATTCACTGCTCGAGAAAACTTATTGTGCTCTAGCATGGGCTGCTCGCCGACTAAGATAGTATATGTTGACTCATACTACTTTGTTGATATCTAAAATGGATTCGATAAAATATATCTTCGAGAAGCCTGCTCTTTCTGGGAGAATTGCTAGATAGCAGATGATCGTGACAGAGTACGAAATACAGTATACTACCCAGAAAGTTATAAAGGGGAGTGTGCTAGCTGATCACCTTATTCACTAAGTTGTAGAAGACTATCAGTCCATGAAGTTTGAATTCCCGGATGAAGACATCATGACATTAGACAACTGCGAAGAAATCAGGCCATATGACGGACCTGAACAAGGATCCCGATGGACCTTGTTCTTTGATGGGGCATCTAACACACTCAGCAATGGTATTGGTGCTGTACTCATATCTCCGGAAGGGTGTCATACAACCTTTACTGCCATACTTTGCTTCAATTGTACGAACAACATGGCGGAATACGAAGCGTGCATCTTTGGTCTCAGAGCTGCCATAAACTTGGGGATCAAATCATTGGATGTATTCGGAGACTCGGCCTTGGTCATCAGTCAGATCAAAGGGGAATGGGACACCAAAAACCCAAATCTTATCCCTTACAAAGAACATATTTAGACATTGCTACCACATTTTGAGAAGATTACCTTCGAGCATTTCCCGCGAGAAGAAAATCAGCTAGCAGACGCTCTAGCCACAATGTCATTTATGTTTAAACTTAATTGGGATAACGAGGCTCCCCAGATCACCATTGAACGAATGGATGAACCAGCAAACTGTCACGAGATTAATACTGAAGAAGTAGTGGACCAACCTTGGTTTCACGAAGTCAAGAGGTATCTCGAGGCTCAAGAATATCCAGAAGGAGCTTCAATCAATGATAAAGAGTTCTTAAGGAGATTATCTACTAAGTTCTTCCTTAGTAATGGCATCCTATACAAACGCAATCATGACTCTATATTGCTTCGGTGCATAGAAAAGGTTGAAGCTGAAAGGATCATGGCTGAATTACATGAAGGTACTTTTGGCACCCATTCCAGTGGGAATACGATGGCAAAGAAAATCCTACGGGCAGGCTATTATTGGTATACCATGGAAGCAGATTTCTATTAACACTCTCGAACCTGTCATAAATGTCAGATTTATGCCGACAGAGTGCATGTACCCCGGTTCCTCTGAATGTCTTGACTGCTCCTTGGCCTTTTTCTATGTGGGGAATTGATATGATTAGGGAAATCAAGCCGACAGCCTCCAATGGACATCGCTTCATCCTAGTGGCCATTGACTATTTTACAAAGTGGGTTGAAGAAGTCTCCTTCGCCTCCGTTACCAAGAATGTTGTTGCCCGCTTCATCAAGCAAAACCTTATTTTCCGGTACGGTATCCCAGAAAGGATCATCACTGACAATGGTACAAATCTCAACAACACTATGATCACCGCATTGTGCGAGCAATTAGAGATTCAGCATCACAATTCTTCTCCCTATCGGCCAAAGATGAATGGTGTTGCCGAAGCTGCAAATAAGAACATAAAAAAGATCATACAGAAAATGACAGTCACATACAAAGACTGGCACGAGATGCTACCATTCGCTCTCCACGGGTACCGTACCACGACTCTCACATCAACTAGGGCAACACCCTATTATTTGGTTTACGGCATGGAAGTTGTCTTGCCTATCGAGGTCCATATCCCCTCTTTAAGGATTATGAAGGATGCAGGACTGAACGAAGACGATTGGATCCAGACTCGACTTGATCAACTAAACTTGATTGATGAGAAGAGACTTACTGCTGTTTGCCATGGTCAAATGTATCCAAAACGGATGATCAAGGCTTTTAATAAGAAAGTCAGATGCCAAGTGTATCAAGTTGGGGATCTAGTGATCAAATGCATCATCTTTCCGAAAAGTGATCCTAGGGGAAAATGGACTCCTACTTATGAAGGACCACTTGTAATCAAAAACATATTCTCCGGTGGGGTAATGATCTTGACCATCATGGATGGCGAAGACCTGCCACACCCTGCGAATGCAGACATAGTCAAAAGATACTACGCATAAAAGACCCGCTAGGTTGACATACCTATGCAAAACAAGGGCATCCCGGCGAACCAAAGAGGTTCGGGCAAAAATTAGGGATAAAACAAAAAATATGTACACCGGGCAAGTTGAAAACCCGAAAGGGCGACTTAGGAAAAAAAGGGTTTCCCGGTGGACTGAAAACCCGAAAGGGCAGTCCAGGCAAAAGTTAGGGAATTAAAGTGTATGATTATGTCCCGTCGGATCACTTTACGGACAACCTTTGGCTTCCGCTGACAAACTCAGAGTTTCTAATCAATTCAGTCATCTTCGGACGAGGAAACAAATAGACAAGACGCTCAGAGAAACGAAGGCTATAGCAAAATGGAAACCCCATGGGATTTTTGTACACACGAGCTATCTTTTCTTTGTATCAAAATGTTCTCTTTTTTTTACGACAACATTCTCTTACTAGAATGTTTGTCTCCTTGTACTAAAATACTTACTCAAAGTCAATACAAAAATATTCCTTTAAAAGTGAAAAAACTATTTGTCTTTTCTTTACACTTGTGTCTTGTTTACAAAAACGTCCAATGATTCATTGTTGAGCATATGCATTTGAACATAATTGCTGTTTACAAATAAACAAAATGAAAAGAGACAATTAGTGATAAGTTGAAAGGATAGGAAAATATCTCTAAGCTATTCCATAAGTAAACCCCTGCAGTACGTCGTTTAAATCCCCAGTGGAACAAAATTTCAAATTATTGGCCCCCAGTAAAAGTCGTCAATTTCTCAGGATTCTACAAGCAGTACATAGCATTGCCCTTACAATAGAGTTTATTTCTCTCGACAGAAATTCATCGATACTTAGACTTCACAACATGAAGACTTATACTTACATATCCTCAACAACGGTCAGGGATTTATTTTCCCCAATCCAACAGCAATGCAGCAGATTAGCTCACATACACATACATCGCATTCATATATCATACACATTGATAACACGAATGCATTACATCATACATTTCATACAACATGACTTTGTATTTTAGCTAACATTTGACCATTTTCAGGATAAGATTAACAACTACCGTTAACAATTATTCAGTCTTGATACAGTTCATATATGCTTCAGATACGGATGCCATCCTGATACTCATTCAGATTCAACCTTTTG
Source organism: Vicia faba (assembly GCA_948472305.1). Taxonomy (NCBI): domain Eukaryota; kingdom Viridiplantae; phylum Streptophyta; class Magnoliopsida; order Fabales; family Fabaceae; genus Vicia; species Vicia faba. The sequence continues at coordinate 242,085,779 of OX451739.1, read as the reverse complement.
ATACAGTTCAGATACGCTCCAAATACGGATGCCATCCTGATACTGATTCAGATCTAAACTCTTGATATAGTTCAGATACGCTACAGACACGGATTCCATCCCGATACTCATTCATATTCAACCTATTGATACAATTCAGATACGCTCTAGACACGGATGCTATACTGATACTCATTCAGATTCAACCTCTTGATACAGTTCAGATACGCTCTAGACACGGATGCCATTCTGATACTCATTCAAAATCAACTCTCAGCTACAATTCAGATACGCTCTAGAGACAGAGGCCATTCTAATATTTAATCAAAGCCTCTTCCAGATACAGTACAGATACGCCCAGACACGGACGCCATTCTGGTACTCATTCTTTCAGTTTACAAATTACAATTCAAAAATCACCTTTGATGGCATCTTTAAGCCCATATCCTACAACTTTTGTCACCTCTCCAAATGGCATATGTAAGCCCATTCCTTCTATCATTACATCATCGAGTGCAAATTTATGGGCACTCTAGTGTCCAATCATCTTCCACCTTCGAGTCACGAATGGCAAAACTTGCCAGTCTAACTCTTCAGGTTTAAGAAGATTGAACAGGGGAAGCTGTTGTACCCCAAAGTTTTCCCTCTCACTTATCAAATATTTCCTCACAAGATCTCTTGAACTCAAGACTGCATTAGGGTTTGATCAGCTCAAGACACCTCCTCATACACTGATGACCAAAATTAGGGTCTCAGTTTGCACAAGGATTTTTGGACTATCAGTGCTTTATATGACTTTCAAGGATCATTAGGGACCGCCAAGATTACTCATGTCAAGTTGCAAGCCTTGAATCACACTTTTGACCAGTCAATTGGACAGTTGACCTAAAAATCAATTGTATTGGGGAAAAAGTCAACCATGGCCAATTTTCAGTCAAACTTCATAATTTTTATCCACATCAACATCTTAGACTCATATGTATCATTTGATCAAGTTTGTACCACAATTCCCCAAGAAATTTGGTCAAATCATCAAAAGGGCAAAATGGTCAAAATTAGGGTTTTGACTGAGAAGGGACAATTTCTGATTTTTGACCTAGAAAATGATCAATTGGTTTGAAGCATGATTTCAAGAGTTCAATTGCATCATCTTGACCTAATGACATGATTCAAAACATTAAAAATTCATTGGATTGACAGATGAATTTTTCAGTCAAATGATCAAAAGTCAACTGTATACTGAAAAGTCAAACTTTAACTTTTTGGTCAAATTCAAGTACCAAGGATCACAATTCATCAAAACATTTCAAAATGTGAAACTTTTTCATTAAGAAATCAAGGATTGAAGATCTTGTTTTGAAATTTGAAATTTCTTAACTTAGAAATTTTTCGAAGTATAGAAAATTTCTTATTTTTTCTCAACTTTAGGCCAAATTTTCACCATGATACAAAATGATTCAAAGGAAGTTCCCAACATGAAAGTTGTAGATCTCCATGAAATATATAACATTTCTTCACACAATTTCTCCTAAAGATTCTTGGATCTCAAGATATAATTTTGTGAATACATACTCATGAACTAAAATAACTTAGTGAAATTTTGCCCTAGTTAGGCAGATTTTTGACCTAACTTCATGGCAACTTTTCACCTAGTTCCAAGAGGAATTTTCAAAAGAATTTCAAAGATGGGTTGTATATCATATTACAAGCTTTCCAAAATGTCCAAGAGCTTCTTGAGATCATTCTTGAGTAGGGAGAATCTAAGAGATGAAGTTAGGGTTTTATCACTTTGATTATAGGTCATTTTCATGAAGAACAAGTTTTCAAATTTGCAAATTAGCTGTACAATCTTCACTTTTAAGGCCTCAAACTCGTTTTTCACTCCACCATTAATGGATTGCACAAGGTTTCATGCCCTAAAGCCAAGTATTGAATGCATTGTACAAGAAAATAGCCATTTTTGGAAGAAAGGCAACATTGCCATTTTGAAAAAGCATGCTTTTTGCATTTTTTTTCATTTCTTGAGCCTTGGACTTGTTCTTTCTGCAAAAACCAAGCCTCTAAACCTGAACAAAACATGTTTAAAGATTCAAGCCACCCTACAAGATCAGAATCATGCCTTAAGAAGTCACTTTTCACACTTGCTTCAAAAACAAGAAATGTAGCAAGACATGTGATCTGGTACTTCTGAGCAAGCACAAGTCCTCCAACCTTTTGCTCTATATAAAGCCATCATTTTTAAACTAAGAGGAGGAATTCCCAAGCCTTGAAACACCCTAGAATAAGAAGTTGCATACCAAGCCTCCAAACTTGTCATTTCTGACTTGTGAACTGAATCTTCCATTTCACTCGTGCATTTTCAGGCCTTTTGCTTTCCCAAGCTTCCTTACCTTACAAGTAAACCATCCCACACCCTGAAACATCACTGTTACTCCATCTTCCCCATTGTTGAAGTTCAAAAACAGAGCAACACAGGTGTACTTCTCCAGACCATTCCAGCCACCCTCAAGACAAGCTAAGCATTGCATTAGCTTCCTAGAGGTTCAAGGAAGCTAACCTGGTCATCACAACATCCTAAAGCAAGTTCATTTTCAAAACACGATTTCCATTTTCAAGGTGAGTTTTCTGTTTTTCTAACTCTTAATACAGGCATAGTTAGGTTTCCATTTTTGAATATAAAGTGTAGACATCATTGCTATGAAGCTGTGAATATAAAAATAATTTTATTTTCCTAATTAATTTGAGATAATCTAGATTCATTTGTTATGTTTAGGTTAAAACTTTTTCCACATAAAAAAACCAAATAAAATCTTCTTTGCATTCATACCCCTTTTTCATATTTAATTTATCTTGTACATCATTTATTCCAATATTTGTATATAATTAAATTTGGTTGTAATAGATTAATTAGGTTTATATTATTGAAATCCCCATTCATCAATTGTATACCCCCTCCCACAAAGTGATGTAATAGCATAGTAATCTTTAAATTTCGCAATTTACAGCTTTTATATATCATGTTTGTAATTAGGGTTTGTATGGAAAGATAAAAACAATCAAATAGAAAACCTTAATTCAAGAAAAAATCAAGCATGAAAATGATACACTTGCACACAAGTACCCCTAGGGTTACTCTACTTGGTTGCCTTGTATAAAAATGGTCATATTACGCATGTAAAGTGTCTTAGCAAAAACAAACAAATACAAGATCATAGACCCTCGATGATGCTATTCAAAGTTTCCTTACAAAATGATCTTAGTCCCTCAAACAATGCTAAGGTACCTTGCAACATTGCTAATCATGGCTATACGGTGACCCACGCCCGTCCCGGTTACATCCAAAGATAGGGTTGCTTACCTAATCAATGGTAAGACAACAATATCAAAGGAAAAATAAAATGAACAAGAAAGACATTTGAGTAGGTAGATTAATTTTAGTTACTTGCTCCACTTCAAAACAAATATCCTTGCTATTTTCAAAACAAACACCTACACACTTTCAAAACATCTTACAAACATTGAAAACATTTTCAAAAAGATCAACATCTTTGTATACATTCTTACGAACGAGAATCATTACAAAGATTGCCTAAACAATTGCCTCTTTTACAAAATACTTTCAAAACTACAGCAAGCACAATTTCAAACAACAAAAGCAAGTGATCTAGCAAGTAACTAAGAGCCCATGGAAAACCATGGATGAAAAGGGTGCCAACACCTTTCCTTTTCATAATCTACCCCCCGAACTCAAGAAACAATCTCAAAGGTCTTTCCTGTGCTTTTTCACCTTTCCTTTTGGATAAAATAAAAGTCGTTGGCGACTCTTGCTAACGGCAATATTTACAAACACAAACGCAAAACAATCAAGTCAGTTCTCCCACCGTATCACAGCAACCAATTTGAATAACCCTAGGGGTGCTTGTGTGAAAATGTATTGTTTTCATGCTTGTTTCTTTGTCTTGAATTAGGGTTTTCTTAGTATTGGTTTTAGTCTTTCCATACAAACCCTAATTACTAGCATTTGTATATAAAAATGATAAATTGCGGAATTTAAAGTTACTACGCTATTACAACATTTGTAGGGGGGGTATACAATTTGTAAATGGGGATTGCAAGAATGTAAACCTAGTTAATCTATTACAACCATATTGAATGGGTATTAATGTACAAGGAATTTAAATGAATATAATGTACAAAATGAATAAGTGTATAAAAATGTAAAATATAAAGAAAATGGATCTTTGTTTGGATTTTTTGGGAAAGAAGGGATTTTGTCTTAATATAATTAATTAAAGAAAATAAGTAATTAAACTTAAATTTTATTAAGAAAATATTTTAAATGAAACCCTAGTTCTATTAATGGATTAAAAGAAAATAAGTTTAGAAAAGTATTTTTTTTGGTATTTTTGTCTTGAAAATATATTTATAGCATCATAAAATATTTTGGCCTTTTTTTTATATATAAATAAATATATTTTAGTAGGTGTAAAAGAAAAATAACTAAAGTATATTTAAATAAAATATTTTTTATGAGAAAAATAAAATAACTAAATCAAAATATAAATCTATCATTTTTAGTATTTTTATGAATTTTAATATTAGTAAAAAAAATAATTAAGAAAACAAAAGAAATAAAAATAAGAAATTAAAATAAACTGGGCCAGGGTTGCCATTAGTCAACAGGGAGGTCAACAATAAGAAAAAAAAACATATAGGCCCAAAGGAAGGCCCAGCGCCTGCAAAAATGAAAGTCAGAAATGCAAAAATGTGTAAAAAATGCAAAAGGGTACCACTGGGGCTCGAACCCAGGTCCCATAGGTTACAGGCGTGCGCTTCTACCACTGGGGCGGATATACATCCGTTAACATAGGAAAATCAATAAATATGTAAGATAAAACGTGCCCTGATGACTTCATCTTCAACCTTCAGCCAGACCAACTGTAACTTACTCATTTCTCATCAAAAATAAAAATTGTAAACATGAAACTTGTAGCAAATTTTCTCACGGTTTCAGAAATATAAAACATTAAAACTATAGATCAAAGATAAGCATGAATTTTAATGGCCCTAATCTGAACCCTATAAATCTTAGAAATTTCAGTTTCAAAATTCTCTAAGCTTAAGCAAAATTAATAGAAACTATGGACATGGTTAGCTTTAAGGCAATGATATCTACATGTTTTGTTCATAAATAAACTATTGATGGTGCCTGTATGAAGAGTTCGAAGTTGGGAAAACTTACCTCAAAACTGGAAATCGTGTTTTGAGTTTGAGCTTGTTTCAAGTGGTGGTGATGATCAGGTTAGCTTCCTTGAGGTCCCAGGAAGCTAATGCAATGATTTGCTTAAGTTGAGAGTGGTTAAAATGGCCTGGAAAAGTCAAGTTGCAGACTCTGTTTTTAGGTTATGGAGGTTATGGTAAATGGTGTTACAGTTTTGGAATAAGGATGGGGATGGTTTTTATTTGATGTAAGGAAGCTTTAGGAATGAATTTGAGGGAAAACGCACGAGGGAAATGAGAGATACGAGTTTAAGGTCAGAACTGTGTATCAATGAAGTTTTTTGTGCGATTTCTGGCTAGAGGGAATTTGGGAGTGTTTCAGGGTGCTAAAACTCTTCCCTTAGCTCATAAATAGTGACTCTATTTATAAGAAACAAGTTTGGAGACTTGTTGTTGATCAGAATTCAAAATCACAAGTTTATGCATAACATGTGATTTTTTGAGAAATTCAAGTTTCAAAGCCTCGTGTACTTGTTTCATAGAGTGGTTATGCTTTAAGAAACCTTGCTTCTGACTTTGTGGGTGCAGTGTGATCAGAGGGAACAATTTAGAGGCTCAAGAATGGACTTTATGCAAAAAGCTTGCTTTACAAGAATGACAATGTTAACTTTGTGCCATAAATGGAAATGCAACTTGGATAGTAGCTCAATTACTTGGATCAAAGCCCTAACAGCTGTGTAAATATTTAATTATGGAGTGACAAACAAGTTTGAGGCCTGCAAAGCAAATATTATGCAGCCTAGCATGTATTTGGTTCATGTGTTCATAAAAATGACTTGTAATTCAAGTCATAAAATCCTAACTTCATCTCTTCGATTCTCCCTACTAAAGAATGATCTCAAGGAGTTCTTGGACATTTTGGAAAGCTTGAAATATTTTCTACAATACATCTTTGAATTGATTTTGAAGAATCCCCTTGGAACTATATGAAAAAGTGTCATGAAGTTAGGTCAAAATCCTGGCCAAATTAGGATAAAATTTCACTAAGTGTTTAGTTTCATGATCACATGTTCATAAAATTATAACTTGAGATACAAGCACTTTTGGAAGGATTTGTGTAAAGAAAAGTTGTAGATTTCATGGAGATCTACAACTTTCATGCTGGAAGTCTCTCTTGAATCATCTTTCATCATGGTGAAAATTTTGCTCAAAGTTATGAAAAAAACATGAAATTTCCAACACTTAGAAAAATTCTAAGTTTAGAAATTTTGACTTTTCAAAATGAAATCTTGACTTTTTGAATTCTTGATGAATAAGTTTCATATTTTAACATTTTTTGATGAATTATGATCTTTGGCACTTGAATTTGACCAAAAAGTCAAAGTTTGACTTTTCAGTATACAGTTGACTGGAAAATTCATCTGTCATTCCAATGGACTTGCAATGTTTTGAACCATGTAATTTGGTAAAAATGATGCAATTGTACTCTTGAGATTACACCTTAAACCAATTGACCATTTGCTAGGTCAAAAATCAGAAATTGCCCTTTCCCAGTCAAAACCCTAATTTTAACCATTTTCCCTTTTGGAGATTTGATCAAATTTCTTGAGGAGTTATGGTCCAAACTTGATCAAATGATACATATGAGTCTAAAATGTTGATGTGGATCAAAAATTATGAAGTTTGACTGTAAATTGGCCATGATTTACTTTTCCCCCAATACAACTGAGTTTTAGGTTAACTACTCAATTGACTGATCAAAAATGTGATCCAAGGCTTGAAACTTGACATGAGTAATCTTGGGGGTCCATAATGATCCATGAAAGTCATAGGGGGCATTGGAAATAAAAAAATCCTTGTGCAAACTCAAACCCTAATTTTGGTCATCAGTGCTTAAGGAGGTGTCTTGAGCTGATCAAACCCTAGTGCAGTCTTGAGTCTAAGGAGATCTTGTAAGAAAATTCTTGATAAGTGAGAGGGAAAATTTTGGGGTACAACAGACGTTGTCTCAGGTCCTGCCACATTTATTAAGATCTAATCTGGTAACTTTGAAGGAAGCCCCGAAGAATCCCAACACCGCCTCTCCTCATTACCACCCTAATGCTCATTGTGCTTACCATTCAGAAAGTCCAGGCCATGATACCAACAACTGTTGGGCTTTGAAAAACAAGGTGCAAGACCTTCTCGAGGAAAAAGAAATTGAATTTTATGCTCCTAATATCCTAAATGTTATCATCGCTCCTATGCCCAAGCATGGCCGTGATGTTAACGTTGTTGAAGATGATGTGTTTGTTACTCTTGTTGATGAACTTGTCACTCCTCTCCTGACCGCCAAGAGGAACCTGTTGAAGGCTGGTTTATTTACGGGTTGTGGCAAAGGCTACCACCTCTGTTTATCCCAACTGGTTGTCATTTTTTGAAAGCAGGTGTCCAGTGCTTAATGGATGACAAAGAGATTTTTTTTGAAAAGACTCTCGTTCCAACCATTTCTTACAAGGATGTTTCAATAGTAACTATTTCCGCAAATCCTTCCAGGGTCTCCACCAAAAGACCCGTTAGGATTACATCTGTTCCTAAGGTGACTCCATTGATAATTACTATGCCAGGGCCGATCCCGTACTCCTCAGATAAAACTGTCCCCTGGAACTATGGGGGTGACGTCTACTATCACGGCATCAAGCAGGATTGGCTGGCTGATGAAGACTCAATTTTTGAGAAGGCTGACCCCGACATCGACAAAATTACAGGAACTGGCAAAATAAACCGAAGTGGAAGAATATTCTCCCCTGAGATTGCTCCTCTGAAAACTTCTACCGGTCCTGTGATCATCCCTGCTTTTGTTCCTACTACTACAATTCCTATGGTTACCCTTACTGACACCCCTACCACCGAGTCGACCGAGACTCGTGGCAAAGGCATTTTGGTTGAGCCTGTCCGGATGAAGGCACAATCAGTATCTATCCCAAAAGCCTCCAAGAAGGAGATGGAAGATATTCTAAAAATTATAAAAACAAGTGACTACAACGTAGTTGAACAGCTAGGGCAGACTCCGTCAAAGATTTCTATGCTAGCTCTACTGTTGTACTCTGAGGCTCATGTGAAGGCCTTGGTGAAATTTCTTAAAACTACCCATGTTCCATAGGAAACCTCTGCTGACCAATTCCAAGACTGTGGGGCCAGTTTAACAGATGACAATGGTTTAGGATTTTCTGATGCTGACCTGACACCTAGAGGGAGGAAACACAATGAGGCATTGCACGTCTCTGTCGAATGCAGGGGAACAACTTTGTCCTATGTCCTGGTTGATACTGGTACATCTTTGAATGTGATGCCTAAGAAGGCTTTGGATAGACTACACTGTGAAGGTCTGACCTTAAAACCTAGCAACATAGTGGTAAGGGCCTTCGACGGTTCAAAGAGAATGGTGCATGGGGAGGTGGACATCCCCATTAAAGTTGGAACTCAAACCTTTGATTCAACTTTCTATGTGATGGACATTCGCCCTTCCTATTCCTGTTTATTGGGCCGACCTTAGATTCAGGATGCTGGTGCTGTCTCCTCTACATTACATCAGATGCTGAAATACCCAACCAAGGGAAAAATCATTACTGTCCATGGAGAAAAGGAATATATGGTCAGTCACTTGAACTTCTTCATATACGTGGAAACGAATGGTGAATTCATCGAAACTCCATTTCAGCATTTCGATGAAGTCCCACAAACAGTGGCAGCAACCAAGACTATTTCCCAAGTCCCAAAGATTACAAGACCTCCGCTAAAGATGTCTTCTCTGAAAGATGCCAAGGCAATGGTCGAAGAAGGTGGGTGTACTATTTGGGGCCAACTCCCGTATATCTCTTAAAAGTCTGACAAATTCGGTTTGGGTTTCACTTCAGGAGCCCAGAAAGTTGTTCGTCGTGCTCGTGCTGGGGGACCACCTCTGAAGATCAGCAACCATGGAGTCAACACAGTGGAGGATAGTGATGACAACTATGATCCAGAAGAATGGATTTTCCCAACCATCAACGGAGGACTCACCAACTGGGAAGCCAAAGATTTTGTCCCAATTACTTTCATCCAATAGTAATTGTCTTTAAATTTTTGTCAGACTTGTAATAATTAAACAATTTAGACTTTTAAAACCATGTGTCTTACCCGAGGCACAATGGTCCATTTGTAAGGGTTGTTACTTCATTTTCATATGTCATCAATGAATCATGGATGTTTTTGCATGCAAACTTTGTGCTCTTTGTCTTTCTTTTTCTACATTTTTATTTCTTTCAAAGATAGCTATACTCTTACACACACTCACATAATAAAATGCAGATCTACATCCGCTCGGGATCCCATGGGTAACGATTCTGCTATGGCCTATTGTGACTTTGAAAATCTAATCTACCAAGCCGAAGACGAAGGTGGGGAAGATTGTGAATTTCCAGGGGAACTAGCTTGGTTACTACAATAGGAAGAAAGGACCATATAGCCCCACGAATTACCAGTGGGCACAGTTAACTTAGGTAGCGAAGAGGACAAGAAAGAAGTCAAGGTAGGAGCCAATCTAGAACCTAGTGTCAAGAAGAGATTAACTCAGTTACTACATGACTATGTTGAGGTTTTCTCCTGGTCGTACGAAGACATGCCACGACTTGACGCTGATATTGTGGTCCATCGTCTACCGACAAAATAAGACCTCCCTCCGTTAAAACAAAAAGTCGGTCGCATGCGGCCAGACATGTTAGAGAAGATCAAGACTGAAGTCATGAAAAAGTTCAACACCGGATTCTTAGCCGTCACCTCCTATCCATTGTGGGCCGCCAATGTTGTTCCAGTGCCTAAAAAGGACAGCAAAGTACGCATGTGTGTGGATTACTGAGATTTGAATAGGGCAAGCCCTAAGGATGATTTACCACTTCCCCATATCGATATTTTGGTTGACAATACCGCACATCATAAAGTGTTCTAATTTATGGATGGTTTCTCAGGCTACAATCAAATCAAAATGGCACCTGAGGACATGGAGAAAACGACCTTCGTCACACAGTGGGGCACTTTCTGTTATAAGGTTATGCCATTCGGGTTGAAGAACGTTGGGGAAACTTATCAGCGCGCCATGGTAGCTCTATTTCAAGACATGATCCATCACGAAATAGAGGTCTATATGGATGAAATGATAGCCAGATCTCAAACTGAAGAGGAACATCTTGACCATTTGCAGAAACTGTTTGAAAGGCTAAAGAAATACAAGCAAAGGTTGAACCCTAATAAATGCACATTTGGGTGAGGTTCGATAAACTCCTAGGCTTCATCGTCAGCGGTAAAGGTATTGAAGTGGACCCTGCGAAGGTGAAAGAAATACAACAAACGCCTGCTCCTCGCACCGAGAAGGAAGTTATACGATTCTTAGGATGGATAAACTACATTTCCAGATTCATTTCTCACTTAACCGCTACTTGTGAACTAATCTTCAAATTACTGAAGAAAGATCAAGTAGTCAAATGGAATGATGAATGCCAAGATGCCTTCGACAAGATCAAAGAGTACCTATAAGAGCCTCATGTTTTTATGCTACCAGTCGAGGGAAGACCTTTAATCATGTATCTAACTGTCTTTGAGAATTCAATGGGGTGTGTGATGGGGCAGCATGACGAGTCTGGCCGAAAAGAGCATGTTATTTACAACCTGAGCAAAAAGTTTACTGACTGCGAAACGAGATATTCACTGCTCGAGAAAACTTGCTGCACTATGGAATGGGCTGCTCACCAGCTGAGACAATATATGTTAACCCATACTACCTTATTGATATCCAAGATGGATCCAATTAAATGCATATTCGAGAAGCCTACGCTCTCTGGGAGAATAGCAAGATGGCAGATGATCCTGACTGAATACGACATTAAGTACACTACCCAAAAAACAATAAAGGGCAGTGTACTAGTCGATCACCTTGCTCATCAAGCTATGGATGAATGTCAATCCATGAAATTAGAGTTCCCAGATGAAGACATTGTGATGGTAAACAATTGTGAAGAACTCTGACCATATGATGAACCTGAACAAGGATCCCTATGGACCTTGGTTTTTGATGGAGCCTCCAACGCACTCGACAATGGCATAGGTGCTGTAATCATATCCCTTGAAGGATGTCATACTCCCTTCACCTCAAGGATTTGTTTCAACTGTACCAATAACATGGCAGAATATGAAGCGTGTATTTTTGGTCTTAAAGCTGCCATAGATTTGGGAATCAAATCCTTAAGTGTATTTGGAGATTCAGCCTTAGTCATCAGTCAGCTCAAAGGAGAATGGGACACAAAGCACCCTAATCTCATCCCCTACAAAGAACATGTGTTGACATTAATCCCACATTTCTAGGAAATTATCTTTGAGCATTTTCCATGAGAGGAAAATAAACTAGCAGACGCGCTAGCCACTATGTCATCCATGTTTAAACTCAAGTGGGGTAACGAGGCTCCCCAGATCACCCTTGAGAGGATGGATGAACCAGCTTATTGTCACGAGATCGATACTGAAGAGATAATGGACAAGCTTTGGTTCCATGAAGTTAGGAGGTATCTCGAGGATCAAGAGTATCTGGAAGGAGCTTCAGTCAATGATAAGAAGTTCTTAAGGATATTCTCTGTTAAATTCTTCCTCAGTAATGGCATTCTCTACAAACGCAACCACGACTCTGTTTTGCTTCGTTGCGTAGACAATGTTGAGGCAAAAAAGATCATGGTTGATCTACATGAAGGCACTTTTGGCACCCATTCTAGTGGGTACACGATAGCTAAAAATATCCTATGGGAAGGGTATTACTGGTCTACCACGGAAGCAGATTGCTATCAGCATTCATGAATCTGTCACAAGTGTCAGATCTATGCTGACAAAGTGCATGTGCCTCCAGTTCCTTTAAACGTCCTGACTGCTCCCTGGCCATTCATAATGTGGTGCATCAATATGATTGCAGAAATCAAACCTACAACTTCTAATGGACATCGCTTCATCTTGGTGGCCATTGACTATTTCACGAAATGGGTTGAGGCAGCTTCTTTAGCTTCCGTTACCAAGAATGTGGTGGCCCTCTTCATCAAATAGAATCTCATATGTCGGTATGGTATCCCAGAGAGAATCATCACAGACAATGGTACGAATCTCAACAATACTATGATCACTGCACTATGCGTGCAATTCAAGATCGAGTACCATAGTTCTTATCCTTATCGGCCAAAGATGAATGGTGTTGTCGAAGCCGCAAATAATAACATCAAGAAGATCATACAAAAAATGAAAGTAACCTACAAGGACTGGCATGAGACGTTAGCATTTGCTCTCCACGGTTACCATACCACGGAGCGCACATCAACAGGGGCAACTCCTTTCTCCTTGGTATACGACACAGAAATTGTTCTACCAATTGAAGTCCAATAACCTTCTCTGAGAATCATAAAGGATGCAGGGCTGAATGAAGATGAATGGATTCAAACACAGCTTGACCAGTTGAACTTGATTGATAAGAAGAGGCTTACGGCTGTCTGTCATTGCCAGATGTACCAAAAACGTATGATCAAAGCTTTTAACAAAAAGGTCAGACATCAGGTATATCAAGTTGGTGATTTGGTAATCAAGTGCATCATATTGCCACAAGGTGATCCTAGGGGCAAATAGACTCCTACATACGAAGGACCATTTGTGATCAAAAGCATATTCTCTAGTGGAGCAATGATCTTAACCATTATGGATGGCGACGACCTTCCGCACCCTGTGAACACGGACATAGTCAAAAGATGATACGCATAAGAGACCCGCTAGGTTGACACACCTAGGAAAAACAAGGGCATCCCGACGAACCAAAAAGGTTTGGGCAAAAATTAGGGATAAAATACAAAAAATCTGTACACCCGACAAGCTGAAAAGCTGAAAAGGAGGCTTGGGCAAAAAAGGTATCCCGGTGGACTGAAAACCCAAAAGGGCGGTCTAGGAAAAAGTTAGGTAATTAAAGTGTATGACTATGTCTCGTTGGATCACCTTACAGATAACCTTTAGCATCGACTGGCAAACTCAAACCGTTCTAGTCAATCCAATTAGCTTTGGACAAAGCGGCAAGTGGATGAGACGCTCAGAGACACGAAGGCCATAGCAGAATGGGAACCCCATGGGATCATTTCACATAGCTATCTTTTTCTTTGTATCAATTTTCATTTTTTACGACGATATTCTCTTACTAGAATGCTCATCTCATTGTACAAAAATACTTATTCAAGTTAATACAATGATATCCCTTTGAAAGTGCAAAACTATCTGTATTTCTTTTATTTTCGTGTTTTGTTTGCAAAAACATCCAATGATTATTTTTGAACATATGCATTTGAACGTGACTACTGTTTACAAATGAACAAAAAAGAGGAACATAAAATAAAAAGACAATCACTAACGGCTTTAAGAAATAGGATAATATCTTTAGACTATTCCATAAAGTCCCCCACAGATACTTTTCCAGCAAGAACGGAAAATGAAACATCCCACTACAGGATTGCTAACGTATCTCCAGTATGCAGCTTAATAATATCAAGCTCTCTCACATCCCAGACAAAACAAAACTTCCAGTTACCGCTCCTAAGTTTCCCCAGTGAAAGTCGCCCAGTTTCTCAGGATTCCCCAGCAGGATTTCATGACGTCTACAAGCAATACACGGAGTTTCCCTTACACAATAGAGTTTATTTCTCTAACAAATGGAAACTCATCAACACTTCAAAACATGAAGATTTACACTCCTTATTCTCAGCAATGCTCAGGGATTTATTTTTCCCTGACTCCAGCAACACTGCGGCATAACAATTAATGCGTCCATACATTACATCCATACGTCATAGCATTGACGACACAAATACATACGGCACAATCTTATTTATTTTGAGAACATCATTTGTACCATGCATTAGGGCCAATAAAATTCATGTTTGTCTTTGATCTATAGTTTTAATGCTTTACATTTCTGAAATCGTGAGGAAATTTGCCACAAGGTTCATGTTTACACTTTTGCAAATGGATGAGAAATGAACAAGATGCAGGTGGTCTGGCTAGGCGCGAGGTTGAAGATGAAGTTGTCTTTAAGAAGCAGTTTCTAATATATATTTATGGTTTGGCATAAGTTAACGGATGTATAGCCATCCTAGTTGCTTGCTCAATTTCAAAACCAAAAACATCCTTGCTATTTTCAAAACAAACACCAACACTTTTAAAAACATATTTCAAACTTGAAAACATTTTCAAAAGATCAACACTTTGTATACATTCTTACGAACGAGAATCATTACAAAGTTTTCCTAAATGATGGCGCCCTTTTCAAAATACTTTCAAAAACCACACAAAGCACATATTTCAAACAAAAGCAAGTGATCTAGCAAGCAACTAAGAGCCCGTAGAGAACTACAGATGAAAAGGGTGCTAATACCTTCCCTTCTCATAATCAACCCCCCGAACTCAAGAAAACATCTCAAAGGTCTTTCTTGTTCTTTTCAGCCTTTCCTTTTAGATAAAAGAAAAGTCGGTGGCCACTCTTGCTAACCGCAACATTTGCGATAAAACGCAAAACAACCAAGTCAGTTCTCCCGCCGTGTTACACCTAGCTTTTACCTCATGCTTTAGGATAGTCACTTCTTCTCCTCCCATTTTCTTTAATTTCAAAAATCTTCCTCCTCCATTTGAAAACTCTTCTTGTTTCTAAACTTGAACCACTTCCATAATAAACTTGAACTTAGGTCCATGTATTTTTAAGAAAAAATCATTTTCATAAATAAACCTCAATCAATTTAATGATGCCTTGACATTTTTTTGTGAGAAGACTAAAAGTCAACCAATCTCATTTCAAACCATTTTGCCATTTTGGCTTAAAACCTTTCTCAAAAGATTAGCCTCTTGTCAATCCTTGTAGTGATGTAAATAACTATACTTCTACAATATATAGTGAAGAGAGATATTTTCCACTTGGGTATTGAGTGAGGAATTGTTGATTTTAAAATCCAAGGCATATCCTCCACTTTGAGAAGATGCAAATTCTCCTTCATCATGATTGTGGGTAGTAAGTATGTTTTCCACACGGATAATGACAATGATGTCTTATCTCATAAAATTAACCAACACATTTGTGTTTTAAAATTTTTCCTTTTGATCCCATTCTCTTCTCATATAAGTACATGAGAAATCCCATTCATTTTCTCAAGCTTGGATAGCCAGAATCATCCTGCCAAACTTGTTCCACAACTCAGAATTCAGTAACTTCAAAATCCATTCTCAAGCCTTTTTCAATCCAATTTTTCCATCAATTCACCTTCCTTGATCTTTCCTGAAGCTAACCACATAATTACATTCAATAAGCGTGCCATATACTGCTCCATAGAAGTCCAGTTTCAGAGCTCCGCAACTCAACTCCAATAGGTAGATTCCTTCATCAAGTCTTCAAAATTCTGATTTCATTGTGTTGCTCTCATTGCCCTGGTTTTAGTCGCAACACTTACCTTTTACTGGAAACACGTTTTGACCATGAAATTTCATATCCCTTTTCAAAACTTTCCTTCCAAATTGCTTGAGCTACAATTTATATGAATTTGGCGCGAGGGTGTGGTTGTCTTCGTCTTGAAGAGACGAAGTGAACAACATAGGTCTGAGATTTTGATTTTACAGTTTAAGGGACCTGCAAATCACGTTGGCTGGAGGTTGAAGATGACCTACGTGTCATCTTCCAACCAATGATGGCACGCCACTTGTTATTTTTGAAAATCTGATTTATATTTGATTCTGTACTTTATTCACTAATGACCATGATATGCACAACGCGCCAGATCCCTTGGATTTGATTACTAACGTGTTTTGACTTTCATCCAATGGTCCACATATTTTTACTTTTATTTTCTTTTCTGATTTTTATATTTTAATTATTTTAAATTTCAAAAAATCATAGAAAATTCATTTTTAGTCCAAAAAATCTGAAAAAATTATGAAATTTTTTTTTGATTATTCTCTTTCTGATTTTTATTTTTTCACAATTTAATTTTGTGTTTTGGTATTTTTTATAAATTTACACTTTATTTGAATTGTTTTAAATGTTTAAAAATACATTTATACATTTTTAAATTCTGAAAAAATTATGGAGTGATCCAATGATATTGTGACAAATATTGGTGACCTTATTTTTTTTTTCTGACCTTACTATTTTTTATCATTTTTTAGTTTATTTTACCCATTTCTTTTAATTTTAAAAATAGTTTTTGACTTTAAAAAATTACCAAAAGATTTGTAAAAATTATTTGAGCCTTTTACTGATTTTTCCATGGTCTTACTTTTTATTTCTTGATTAATTTGAACATAGTTGATATTTTTCTCTTTATTTTCTATTTTTAAACATTATTTTTAAACCCTTTTGTATATATTAAAATGTAATATTATTTTGTGACTATTTTCTGGTTGATCTTGGGTTAAATTTTGGATCATAAACTTTATTAACATCATTGGATCCATGGTGTTGAGTTTAACTCCATAAAAATGGATGAATGATTTTAATAATAGTTTGATTAAATTTAATTCAAAAGTGGTTTGTATATTCTCTCCCATCCCTCTTCATCGCATCCCCTTCTTATTGCACTAAATGTTATTGGAGCATGATCTTTATATCATGTCTCAAAACAAATGGTGCATAGATTGCTATTGACCGGCCTCAAAATAGGTGCGACTTCTATATAAGTCCACTTACGATTGCTTAACATAGCGCTAAATTTTGTCCTGATTCGAATAAATGATCATTTATGGCCCAAACTTATGTTTGCAAGCCCAAGTATGTTAGTTTAATCTCTTTGATCCAATAACCTTGAGATTCATTGTGTGGAGGCTTTGGTTCTACCAATCCTCTAATGGATCTACAACATATTTGGTCAACACGAATCACTTAAACATCGTTGATCCTTAAATGGCACTTGTGAGAATTCCAAATGGATGATATACTTGACAAAAAGCAAATGCAACTTGTTGTGTGGAGGCTTTGGTTCTACCAATCCTCTAATGAGTTCCAAATGCAAGTTTCAAGATGATCATCCAACTAACCACTAATCACTAATAATTGACTTTATCCTTTATTTTTATTATATGGCCCTTTTATTTTTATTCATTATTTACTTTTAGCATTTACATTTCATGCCATTTTCATCTTTGCTCATTTGAGTATTTACTTTCTTGTCATTTTTACTTTGCTCACTAGAGTTTTTCGTTTTTTAAGATACTTAATAATCAACATAAACCTTAAAAGTCTTTAATGGTACTTAAACTTTTTGGTTACTATCCTTGGCATTATGGAGCATGGGACTTTTTTCTTGGACTTAGGATTAGAAACCTTGGCCTATCTTGGAGTCCTTGTGATCTTATCGGATTATTTTGTCTAGAGTTGAGCTTTACTTCAAGACATTGGGTTGCTTGTTTGTTTTGTGTGCAGGTTTTTGTGATTACACCCTTTGTTTGTAATCTAGAATTCACCCATATACAGCCGTTACTCTGCCCAATTTTTGTGAAGACTTAATACACTTGAAGTTTGGTTCTCTCAAGAGATCTAGTATTTTTGCTTGATTGATTTTCAATCCAAGGAATTGGAATTCTATCTTGGCTCATAATGTCAAGTATTGGCTTCTTGTTGATTAGATGGTTCTTATCCCTAGCTTTTACCTTATGCTTTAGGATAGTACCTTCTTCTCCTCCCATCTTCTTTAATTTCAAAAATCTTCTTCCTCCTTTTGAAAACTCTTCTTGTTTTTAAACTTGAACCACTTTCATAATAAACTTGGAGTTATATCCATGCATTTTCAAAACATTTTCATAAATAAACTCCAATCGACTTAATAATACCTAGACATTTTTTTGTGAGAAGACTAAAAGTCAATCAGTCTCATTTCAAACCATTTTGCCACTTTGGATTTTATCTTTAAACTTTTCTCAAATGATTGAACTCTTATCAAACCTTATAGTGATGCAAACAACCATACTTCTACAATATGTAGTGAAGAGAGATATTTTCCACTTGGGTGTTGAGTGAGGCATTGTTGATTTTAAGATCCAGGCCATATCCTCCACTTTGAGATGATATAAATTCTCCTTTCTCATAATTGTGAGTGGTAGGTATGTTTTCCACACGGACAGTGACGATGATGTTTTATCTCATAAAATTAACCAACACATTTGTGTTTTAAATTTTTGAAAGAGGAACTACGTGTACCCCGTTCCCCTATTGCACGAAAAGGTGGTACGTAGGCACTAAAGGTTCGCAACCGCGGTGGGTGCAAAAATTATAAAATAAATATATTTTTTTTCTCACCTCCACCATCCATTTTTATACAACATATTTCATAGCCAAAATATACAGATTTTTCAAAGAGGTTCCTGCAGAGTACCGTAGATGTTTAGGGTGCTAATACCTTCCCTTTACATAACCAACCCCCTTACCTTGAATCTCCCCCCTTATTTTTGGGTTATTCTCTCTTTCCCATTCCTTTGGAAACAATAAAGCGCGGTGGCGATTTTTATTTTGATTTGCATAAGTCAAGTCAATCCAATGGCTTAGTCTTAATACATTTCAACGGCTATAGAAAAATGGAGACTTCACTGGGGAAAGATTGACCTCTTGCTGGTCCATCCCTAAGTGAGTTAAGCCTATCTTTGTTTATATTTGTATATGTGTTATTACTGTTTTTTGTGTTATATGTTGTATATATGTTTGTCTGGATTTTCCTGGTTTTCAGGATGCTTGGTGATTACTCATAAGTCCTATACCCGGACTTGGGCAAACTTTAAGATAGGACGGGCGGTATAGTCATGTTAACTTTGAGGGAGTAATCCAAAAAAAGGACGCATGAGATCCCCCACTCAGTGGAGGCCCCTTTGACTGTAGTGTCGTTTACCGAGTAATCGGGAAGACGTACTACTTTTGACCTAGGAGCCTACTGAAACTGAGGATCGTAGAATACAAAAGATAGGCTTAACTCACTTAGGGTTTAGGGTTTAGGGTTTAGGGTTTAGGTTTTAGGGTTTAGGGTTTAGGGTTTAGGGTTTAGGGTTTAGGGTTTAGGGCCAATAAAATTCATGTTTGTCTTTGATCTATAGTTTTAATGCTTTACATTTCTGAAATCGTGAGGAAATTTGCCACAAGGTTCATGTTTACACTTTTGCAAATGGATGAGAAATGAACAAGATGCAGGTGGTCTGGCTAGGCGCGAGGTTGAAGATGAAGTTGTCTTTAGGAAGCAGTTTCTAATATATATTTATGGTTTGGCATAAGTTAACGGATGTATAGCCACCCTAGTGGTAAGGCAGCGCGTTGGTAACCAAGAGTGTGTGGGTTCAACACCCAGCGCGCTGCCTTTTGTCATTTTTCATACTTTTTTCATTTTTTTTTGTTTCTTTACAGCGTCTGGGCCCAGCTTTGGGCTTTCTCCATTTTTGCTGCACCATACCCCCTGTGTCACTTTCATACATCCTGGCCCATTTTTTTTCTTTTGTTTTCTTTATTATTATTATTATTTATTAATATTATTTTTATTGTTACTAATAAAAAATCCAAAAATATTTATATTTTATCATTTATATTTATTTAGTTTATTTTTCTTCATAAAACAAAAGAATAAAAAACATTTCCTTTAATAAATTAATTTCTTTTTTTTAAAATACTTAGATAATTAGTCTTAATTATTATATATTATTTTCTTGTAAATTAAAATCAATTTAGAAATTAGGACTTTTATTTAATTAATTTTATTTACTAATTTAATCAAATTAACAAAAAACCCTAAAAATTTTGTTCTCTTTAAATTAATTTATTATAATAACTTATTCTTAATTTTCTTATTTTTATTTAATTATTTTATTTTAGTTAACTAGGTCAAATAAACATTTTCATGAAAACCAAACAAAAATCACATTTCTTTTTACATTTACATTCTTGCATTTTTATTTATTCATTTTTTGTACAATATTCAATATGGTTGTAATAATTATTTAGATTTAATTTTCTTTCAATTTCCCATTTGTAATTTGTATATCCCCTCCCCTAAATGATGTAATAGCTTAGTATTTTTATTTTCTGCAATTTAATACTTTATATACAAATGCTAGTAATTAGGGTTTGTATGGAAAGATTAAAACCAACAAATAACAATCCCTAATCAAGACAAATCAAGCATGTAAACCAATACACTTGCACACTTACACCCTTAGGGTAAATCCACTTTGTTGCCTTATAAAATGGTCATATTATGCACGTGGGATATCTTAGCAAAAACAAACTAAATACAAGATCATAGTCCCTCGATGAAGCTATCAAAGTTGCCTTTCAAAAAAATGATCTTAGTCCCTTAAAGAAAATGCTAAGATGTCTCACAACATTGCTAATCATGGCTATATGATGACCCTTGCCCGTCCCTTTTTACATCAAAAGATATGGTTATTTACCAAATCAATGGTAAGATAACAATGTCAAAGGAAAGAGGAAATAAACATGAAAGACTTTTGAGTAGGTAGATTGTTCCTAGTTGCTTGCTCAATTTCAAAACCAAAAACATCCTTGCTATTTTCAAAACAAACACCAACACTTTTAAAAACATATTTCAAACTTGAAAACATTTTAAAAAGATCAACACTTTGTATACATTCTTACGAACGAGAATCATTACAAAGTTTTCCTAAATGATGGCGCCCTTTTCAAAATACTTTCAAAAACCACACAAAGCACATATTTCAAACAAAAGCAAGTGATCTAGCAAGCAACTAAGAGCCCATAGAGAACTACAGATAAAAAGGGTGCTAATACCTTCCCTTCTCATAATCAACCCCCCGAACTCAAGAAAACATCTCAAAGGTCTTTCTTGTTCTTTTCAGCCTTTCCTTTTAGATAAAAGAAAAGTCGGTGGCCACTCTTGCTAACCGCAACATTTGCGATAAAACGCAAAACAACCAAGTCAGTTCTCCCGCCGTGTTACACCTAGATTTTACCTCATGCTTTAGGATAGTCACTTCTTCTCCTCCCATTTTCTTTAATTTCAAAAATCTTCCTCCTCCATTTGAAAACTCTTCTTGTTTCTAAACTTGAACCACTTCCATAATAAACTTGAACTTAGGTCCATGTATTTTTAAGAAAAAATCATTTTCATAAATAAACCTCAATCAATTTAATGATGCCTTGACATTTTTTTGTGAGAAGACTAAAAGTCAACCAATCTCATTTCAAACCATTTTGCCATTTTGGCTTAAAACCTTTCTCAAAAGATTAGCCTCTTGTCAATCCTTGTAGTGATGTAAATAACTATACTTCTACAATATATAGTGAAGAGAGATATTTTCCACTTGGGTATTGAGTGAGGCATTGTTGATTTTAAAATCCAAGGCATATCCTCCACTTTGAGAAGATGCAAATTCTCCTTCATCATGATTGTGGGTAGTAAGTATGTTTTCCACACGGATAAGGACAATGATGTCTTATCTCATAAAATTAACCAACACATTTGTGTTTTAAAATTTTTCCTTTTGATCCCATTCTCTTCTCATATAAGTACATGAGAAATCCCATTCATTTTCTCAAGCTTGGATAGCCAGAATCATCCTGCCAAATTTGTTCCACAACTCAGAATTCAGTAACTTCAAAATCCATTCTCAAGCCTTTTTCAATCCAATTTTTCTATCAATTCACCTTCCTTGATCTTCCCTGAAGCTAACCACATAATTACATTCAATAATCGTGCCATATACTGCTCCATAGAAGTCCAGTTTCAGAGCTCCGCAACTCAACTCCAATAGGTAGATTCCTTCATCAAGTCTTCAAAATTCTGATTTCATTGTGTTGCTCTCATTGCCCTGGTTTTAGTCGCAACACTTACCTTTTACTGGAAACACGTTTTGACCATGAAATTTCATATCCCTTTTCAAAACTTTCCTTCCAAATTGCTTGAGCTACAATTTATATGAATTTGGCGCGAGGGTGTGGTTGTCTTCGTCTTGAAGAGACGAAGTGAACAACATAGGTCTGAGCTTTTGATTTTACAGTTTAAGGGACCTGCAAATCACGTTGGCTGGAGGTTGAAGATGACCTACGTGTCATCTTCCAACCAATGATAGCACGCCACTTGTTATTTTTGAAAATCTGATTTATATTTGATTATGTACTTTATTCACTAATGACCATGATATGCACAACGCGCCATATCCCTTGGATTTGATTACTAACGTGTTTTGACTTTCATCCAATGGTCCACATATTTTTACTTTTATTTTCTTTTCTGATTTTTATATTTTAATTATTTTAAATTTCAAAAAATCATAGAAAATTCATTTTTAGTCCAAAAAATCTGAAAAAATTATGAAAAAATATTTTGATTATTCTCTTTCTGATTTTTATTTTTTCACAATTTAATTTTGTGTTTTGGTATTTTTTATAAATTTACACTTTATTTGAATTGTTTTAAATGTTTAAAAATACATTTATACATTTTTAAATTCTGAAAAAATTATGGAGTGATCCAATGATATTGTGACAAATATTGGTGACCTTATTTTTTTTTTCTGACCTTACTATTTTTTATCATTTTTTAGTTTATTTTACCCATTTCTTTTAATTTTAAAAATAGTTTTTGACTTTAAAAAATTACCAAAAGATTTGTAAAATTATTTGAGCCTTTTACTGATTTTTCCATGGTCTTACTTTTTATTTCTTGATTAATTTGAACATAGTTGATATTTTTCTCTTTATTTTCTATTTTTAAACATTATTTTTAAACCCTTTTGTTTATATTAAAATGTAATATTATTTTGTGACTATTTTCTGGTTGATCTTGTGTTAAATTTTGGATCATGAACTTTATTAACATCATTGGATCCATGGTGTTGAGTTTAACTCCATAAAAATGGATGAATGATTTTAATAATAGTTTGATTAAATTTAATTTAAAAGTGGTTTGTATATTCTCTCCCATCCCTCTTCATCGCATCCCCTTCTTATTGCACTAAATGTTATTGGAGCATGATCTCTATATCATGTCTCAAAACAAATGGTGCATAGATTGCTATTGACCGGCCTCAAAATAGGTGCGACTTCTATATAAGTCCACTTACGATTGCTTAACATAGCGCTAAATTTTGTCCTGATTCGAATAAATGATCATTTATGGCCCAAACTTATGTTTGCAAGCCCAAGTATGTTAGTTTAATCTCTTTGATCCAATAACCTTGAGATTCATTGTGTGGAGGCTTTGGTTCTACCAATCCTCTAATGGATCTACAACATATTTGGTCAACACTAATCACTTAAACATCGTTGATCCTTAAATGGCACTTGTGAGAATTCCAAATGGATGATATACTTGACAAAAAGCAAATGCAACTTGTTGTGTGGAGGCTTTGGTTCTACCAATCCTCTAATGAGTTCCAAATGCAAGTTTCAAGATGATCATCCAACTAACCACTAATCACTAATAATTGACTTTATCCTTTATTTTTATTATATGGCCCTTTTATTTTTATTCATTATTTACTTTTAGCATTTACATTTCATGCCATTTTCATCTTTGCTCATTTGAGTATTTACTTTCTTGTCATTTTTACTTTGCTCACTTGAGCTTTTCGTTTTTTAAGATACTTAATAATAAACATAAACCATAAAAGTCTTTAATGGTACTTAAACTATTTGGTTACTATCCTTGGCATTATGGAGCATGGGACTTTTTTCTTGGACTTAGGATTAGAA
Organism: Vicia faba; assembly: GCA_948472305.1. Lineage (NCBI taxonomy): Eukaryota > Viridiplantae > Streptophyta > Magnoliopsida > Fabales > Fabaceae > Vicia > Vicia faba. The sequence continues at coordinate 242,061,817 of OX451739.1, read as the reverse complement.
ACCTTGGCCTATCTTGGAGTCCTTGTGATCTTATCGGATTATTTTGTCTAGAGTTGAGCTTTACTTCAAGACATTGGGTTGCTTGTTTGTTTTGTGTGCAGGTTTTTGTGATTACACCCTTTGTTTGTAATCTAGAATTCACCCATATACAGCCGTTACTCTGCCCAATTTTTGTGAAGACTTAATACACTTGAAGTTTGGTTCTCTCAAGAGATCTAGTATTTTTGCTTGATTGATTTTCAATCCAAGGAATTGGAATTCTATCTTGGCTCATAATGTCAAGTATTGGCTTCTTGTTGATTAGATGGTTCTTATCCCTAGCTTTTACCTTATGCTTTAGGATAGTACATTCTTCTCCTCCCATCTTCTTTAATTTCAAAAATCTTCTTCCTCCTTTTGAAAACTCTTCTTGTTTTTAAACTTGAACCACTTTCATAATAAACTTGGAGTTATATCCATGCATTTTCAAAACATTTTCATAAATAAACTCCAATCGACTTAATAATACCTTGACATTTTTTTGTGAGAAGACTAAAAGTCAATCAGTCTCATTTCAAACCATTTTGCCACTTTGGCTTTTATCTTTAAACTTTTCTCAAAAGATTGAACTCTTATCAAACCTTATAGTGATGCAAACAACCATACTTCTACAATATGTAGTGAAGAGAGATATTTTCCACTTGGGTGTTGAGTGAGGCATTGTTGATTTTAAGATCCAGGCCATATCCTCCACTTTGAGATGATATAAATTCTCCTTTCTCATAATTGTGAGTGGTAGGTATGTTTTCCACACGGACAGTGACGATGATGTTTTATCTCATAAAATTAACCAACACATTTGTGTTTTAAATTTTTGAAAGAGGAACTACGTGTACCCTGTTCCCCTATTGCACGAAAAGGTGGTACGTAGGCACTAAAGGTTCGCAACCGCGGTGGGTGCAAAAATTATAAAATAAATATATTTTTTTTCTCACCTCCACCATCCATTTTTATACAACATATTTCATAGCCAAAATATACAGATTTTTCAAAGAGGTTCCTGCAGAGTACCGTAGATGTTTAGGGTGCTAATACCTTCCCTTTACATAACCAACCCCCTTACGTTGAATCTTCCCCCTTCTTTTTGGGTTATTCTCTCTTTCCCATTCCTTTGGAAACAATAAAGCGCGGTGGCGATTTTTATTTTGATTTGTATAAGTCAAGTCAATCCAATGGCTTAGTCTTAATACATTTCAACCGCTACAGAAAAATGGAGACTTCACTGGGGAAAGATTGACCTCTTGCTGGTCAATCCCTAAGTGAGTTAAGCATATCTTTGTTTATATTTGTATATGTGTTATTACTGTTTTTTGTGTTATATGTTATATATATGTTTGTCTGGATTTTCCTGGTTTTCAGGATGCTTGGTGATTACTCATAAGTCCTATACCCGGACTTGGGCAAACTTTAAGATAGGACGGGCGGTATAGTCATGTTAACTTTAAGGGAGTAATCCAAAAAAAGGACGCATGAGATCCCCCACTCAGTGGAGGCCCCTTTGACTGTAGTGTCGTTTACCGAGTAATCGGGAAGACGTACTACTTTTGACCTAGGAGCCTACTGAAACTGAGGATCGTAGAATACCAAACCCATCTTGGCCTTTTAGTTGTAGTGCGGAAGCTATGACGGAGTCATCCAAAAATATTTGTCACGCAATACTATGCTCAGACAAGTCTTTCTTGAGAATATTACCAATTACTGAGTTAATCAGGAAGGTGGTAATATCCGAAGAAAGGATGTAGACTCTGGGAACCTCTAGAACCTTGTTCGGTAGGTGATAACTTTTAGACCAACACCTTATGTGTAGTACCTTCGACCTCATGTTCGTAACATTAAACCTATGAACCCTATATGTGTGATCTTGTGTGTGATTATTGCATCATGCATCCATGCACTCATAAGCATCTTTTGAAGAAACAATATTTCAAGGGATTTAAAGGTTGAACATTTGTGAATATCTCAGGTACTTTCTAACTATGGATTCTGGAAAGAGAAAGACCGGGAAATACAGTTTCAAGGATACCAAGATAGATGAGTTGATCAATCTAATTCCCGAGATCGAGTGTTCTGCAGACTTTAGGAAGAAGTATGGATCCATTATTCTTCTTATGAAGCTGAAGATGAAGGAGGGTATTCTCTCGACCTTGGTCCAGTTCTATGATCCAATGTATCATTGCTTTAATTTTCCCGACTATCAGTTGATGCCCACACTGGAGGAGTATTCTTATCTATTGGATTTACCTATTACTGGTCGTGTTCCTTTTACTGGTTTAAAGGGTGAGCCAAAACCACATGAAATTGCGGCTTTGATTCATCTGGGGAAATCTGAGGTGGAAGCCCATATCACTACTAAAGGAGGAATTAGAGGATTACCAGCTCAGTTCTTATTAGAGAAAACTCGTTACTTTTCCAGAATGAAGAGTACAGTTGCTTTTGAGGCCATCTTTTATCTACTTGCTTACGGGTTGTTTTTATTTCCTAATGTGGACAAGTTTGTTGACATTAATGCTATCAGGATCTTCATAATTGGAAACCCAGTTCCTACATTGTTGGGTGATGCTTATTACTCTATTCATCTTCGGAGTTCTTATCATGGGGGGATGATTATCTGTTGCACGCCTCTGTTGTACCGGTGGTTTATATCTCATATGCCTCGGTCTGATGCTTTTTGGGATGTCAAGAAGGAACCCCGTTGGGCTCCTAAGATCATAGCACTTACTCACTCTGATATTGATTGGTACCATCGAGCTTACCAGAATATAGAGATTATTGACAATTATGGTAGTTTACCCAATGTACCTCTTCTTGGTACAAAGGGAGGAATTAACTATAACCTTGTTCTTGCACGGCGACAGCTTGGTTATCCGATGAGGGATAAACTGAATAGTATTCATTTGAGTAGTTTCTTTCTGAAGGAAGGAGAAGACCATAGGGAAGTTAGGGGGAAGATTGTGAAGGCCTGTCGTCACATTGATAAGAAGAGTAAGAAGGATTTGTGACCTAGGGGTGCTGTTTCTTTAGATCCATATCTTGAGTGGGTCCGATCGAGAGCTATTCAGTTAAAGATGTTGTATACCCAGGAGACACCCATGCTTGATCTATTTTTGAAGACCACTCCTCCCTTATTAGATGATTTAGAAGAGCTGCAACTTGCTTTGGTTAGGATGCAACAGGAAAAGGATGCTTGGAAGAACAAGTTCCAAACTTTAGAGAGTTCTTATAAAGCAGACTTGAAGGAAAAAGACGACTTAATTGAGATCCTTGAGAGTCGAGTGGTAGAGTCTATGGAGAGGAAAGGGGATTTATTTTATCCTAAGCCTCAATAGGATGCTGATCACTCACTTCCTGATTCAGGTGATTTGAAGGAGGTTGCCATCAGACACGCGGAAGAAAACCAGAGGTTGAAGGCTCAGATTTCCAGGCTCACGGGGAAGCGCCAACGTATAGAGTGATCTCCATCAGTTCTATTTCTCAGGGTTTCAGATCTTATTTTCATCTTGTACTTGGGATCATTGAAACTTGTAATCTATTTTGGAGTTGTTATAATAAAAAAATTTAGTATTTCAAACGTGTTATTACTCTGATATTTGCAATGTGTCTATAAATCTATAAATCCCTTGAAATATTAAATAACAAAGTAAAAATAATCATGTGAATTACATATCATGCATCATATTGCACATTTTTATTGCATTTCTTATGCATATCCAGGTGTCTTACCAAGCTTCTTTACTTCGTTCAGCAAGCTGACTCATCACTACAACACTCGGGCTAATTTCAGAAAGAAGATGGACAACTTAGAACAAGAGAATTGCGAGCTGCACGAGGAGGTTTTTTCCTTGAAGGTCGGCATGACCAATCTGACTACTCTGATGGAAGCTCTGGTGGCTGCTCAGAATCATCCATCGAGTGTTCAACCTCAACCAACAAGGGCAACTACTGAAGCTCCGACTGTTCCCATATCTGCTACTCCAGTTGATATTCAGAATCGCATGCCCCAAGGTTATCCATGGGGAATTCCAGAGAATTTTGCACCTGAAGGTTTCAATCTTGGTCCTCAAGATACTCTAGTTGTTCAGACTATTGTTACTCCTGCACCTCCTATGGTGCATGTTCCTGCTGCACCTCCTTCGGTGAATATGGTTTCGTTTGTTAATGATGATGTGTGTCGTCCTTTCCCTCCACCGAGTGAAGACTTGGGTCTTTATGACAGAATGGATGGTTTCCAAGAGAAATTTGACAAGATGCAAAGAGAGATGAAGGCCCTCAGAGGAAAAGAGCTATTTGGGCAGAATGTGAATGTGTTATGCTTGGTCCCGAATGTTAAGATACCTGCTAAGTTCAAAGTCCCGAAGTTTGAGAAGTATAAGGGCAACACTTTCCCCCGTGCTCATCTGGTGATGTATGTAAGGAGAATGTCTACCCATACTGATGATCAACGTCTGCTGATTCCCTTTTTCAAGATAGTTTAACCGGTGCTGCGCTGAAGTGGTATATGAGTTTGGACAGCGCAAATATCCATACTTTTAATGATTTAGGAGAAGCATTCATCAAACAATACAAGTACAACATGGACATGGCGCCTGACCGTGATCAGCTCAGGGCCATGGCTCATAAAGACAGGGAATCATTCAAAGAATATGCACAGAGATGGTGTGAGGTAGCCGCCCAGGTGATTCCTCCCATGGAAGAGAAAGAGATCACTAAGATTTTCTTGAAGATGCTGGGTGCTTTCTACTATGAGAGGATGGTAGCAAGTGCGCCAAGTGACTTTACTGAAATGGTAGGGATGGGTATTCGCTTAGAAGAGGCTGTAAGAGAGGGCCGTTAACAAAGAGTGAAAGTTTTGGAGGTGTGAAGAAACCATCTTATGGGTTTACCAAGAAGAAGGAAGGGGGTGAAATGTTGTTATACAAGAGAGGAGAGTAAACACTCCTAGAAGGAATTATCAGTGTCATCAGCAAGTCGCCTCAGTTACTCCCGTTATGAATGCCTTTCCAACTAACGTTGCTTATCAAAGACCGTCCCATCAGGGGAATCAAGGGTATAATCAAATAAGGGAGAGTTATGAACCTATTCCCATAAGCTATACAGAGTTACTACCAGCATTGATTCAGAAGAAGTTGGTTCAGACTCGACCACCTCCCGTCGTACCATCACCATTGCCTTGGTATTACAAGGCAGACCAAACATGTGCTTTTCATCAGGGAGCACCAGGGCATAATGTTGATAATTGTTATCCTTTGAAGACTGAGGTGCAGAAGTTGGTAAAGTCTGGTGTTCTATCTTTCAAGGACGTGGGACCTAATGTGAAATACAATCCTCTACCCAAGCATGGGGGAGTAAATGCTGTGAATATGGTGGCCGGTTGTCCAGGCGACTTCCAGATTTTTGATATTAATCTGGTTAGAGGAGATTTGGTGAAAATGCATGCAGACCTCTATGAATTTAGCTATTATACGCATGACCATGCCAGTTGTGCTATTTGCAGTACAGACATACAGGGTTGCGATAAGATAAAGGCTTATTTACAGAAGATGATGGATGAGGGTCTAATCCATATAATCAGGCCTAGGGCAGAGTATAAAGAGGAAGTGAATATGGTTTCTGGATGTCCTGGAGAATTCATAATTTTTGATGTAGAGTATATGAATGAGGACCTCGTATAGTTGCATGCTACCTTTTGCCATACGGCTGGTCAGGTGGAACACCAATACGGATCTTGCCGAGTTTGCTGTCGAGACCCCTGAGGATGTTTAATCGTGAAGAAGGGTGTTCAGTTGTTGTTAGACAATGGAACTATCAAGGTCACAAGTCACAGGGATGATTACCATGAAGTTGATATGGTTGAGGTTTGTTTGACTAAAGAAGGGTCAGATGAAGAGTATGCTTCTGCAGATGAGTATTTCTCTTCAAACAAAGATTTGTTTTCCAGAAATGACATTAATGATTGATTATGTTGAAGAAGGGGTAAACGTCATTTTGCCTTGTTTTGGGGAACCCTCCCATTTTAAAGTTGATTATCATAGCAAGCCAGATGTTACCCTATTGGTGATTAGTTTGCCGGGTCCTATCCCCTACAAGTCAGATAAGGTTGTGCCTTACAAATACAACGCTACAATCTTAGAGGATGGAGTGGAAGTTCCCATCTAGCCAATGCCTGATGTTGGAAATATAGCTGAAAATAGCAGGGTGACCCACAGCGGTCGTGTGTTTGCACCAGTGGTTCGAAGAGATGTTGGTGCTGGAAAGAAAATTGTAGAGAATGATGAACCTAAGAAGGCTACGGGTGAGACTAGTGGAGCTACGTTAGAGAAAGAAGTGGGTGATATTTTGAAGATAATTAAGATGAGAAACTACAAAATTGTATATCGGCTACTGCAGACTCCTTCAAAAATATCTATCTTATCTTTATTATTGAACTCCTCTACTCACAGAGAATCCTGGATGAGGGTACTGGACCAAGCTTTTGTGGAGAGTGATATGCCAATAGTACAATTCAGCAGCGTAATAGGAAACATTACTTCATGTAATAACTTGAGTTTCTGCGATGATGAATTACCATATGAAGGAAGGAATCACAACTTTGCCCTTCACATCTCTATGAACTGCAAGAATGATTCACTATCCAATGTGATGATTGATAATGGATCTGCATTGAATGTTATACCGAGGAGTACGCTTATGAAGTTGAAATATCAAGGAACGCCTATGCGCTCGAGTGGCGTCATTATGAAAGCGTTTGATGGGTCAAGGAAATCTATTATTGGTGAAGTGAATTTGCCTATTCATATAAGACCACATTTGTTTCAGATAACTTTCCAGGTCATGGAAATTGTTCCCGCTTATAGATGTTTGCTAGGACGACCATGGATACATGAGGCAGGGGTTGTCACTTCAACTTTACACCAGAAGTTGAAGTTTGTACGTGAAGGGAAAGTAGTGATCATAAATGGGGAGAAGGCATTGTTGATATCTCATTTGTCCTCTTTCAGCATTGTAGAGGCAGATGAAGCTGCTGTTGGAACCCAGTTCCAAGCCTTATCCATTGACAACATAAAAGAAAATGAGAATTCCATGGTTTTGCTGAAGGACGCGCAACAGGTTATGCGTAATGGTTATAATGAAGTTTGGGGACGAATTGTGCATCCACCTGTGAACAAGAACAAAACTGGCTTGGGGTTCTCTTTGAAGAATGACAAAGGTAAGGGCATGAAGCCGATGTCTGCAGCAGTCAGGTATCAAGACATTTTCCATAGCGGGGGTTATCTTCATCTGAATGTTTCCAAGATTAACGCCATTGTGGAAGATGAAGCAGAGTAGGAAATGTCGAATTATGTGACGCACAGAGTTAGGGTTCAGAACTGGATCACCATTGATATTCCCTCTTGCATACATGTTTCAAAGTAATTTGATTTTTTAATCTTTTTGAAAAATCTTTCACTCTGCCCAAGGTGGAAGTATTAATGTTGTAGGGCTTATCTGTTTGCTGTGACTTTTAAAATCAATAATAAAAGTTGTCTTTGTTTCCCAAATTATGTCTTTATTTTCTAATTTTTCTTGGAAAATGGTAATCAGAAAAAAACATTCAAAATAAATAATAACTGAAATTCAATCTACATGATCACTTGTTATATGTGTCAGTTTCTAAATGCAATCACAAATCATATGTGCAGATTAATTAAAAAACATGTTGAATACAATGACCCTGCACCCTCTCCTAACTTTGAATGCCCTGTGTATGGGGCCGAAGAAGAAGATTATGATGAGATTCCATAAGAGGTCTCACGGTTGCTTGAGCACGAGGAAAATATCATTCAGCCTGTTGTACCCCAAAATTTTCCCTCTCATATTTCTCAAAACATTGCAAGAAAAATCTCCAAGTGTCTCAAGATTGCTCAAGAGTTGGACAGTCAAGTTATCTCCTAAGGCAGTCAACCCCAAGTTAGGGTTTTGTGTTGCATCAACATCCTTGAGTCAAAATGACCTCAAGTGCTCCCCAATGTCCTAATATGCTCTCAAGATCATCCATGCCAAATTTCAAGCCTGGCAGAGGAAGTTTGCCCAGTCAATTTGCTCAAAGGTCCAAAATCGATTGTGCTAGGGAAAAAGTCAACTGTGACCCAAATACAGTCAAACTTCAAGATTTCTTGTCAACATTCTCATTTTGAATGATATTTCATCATTTGATCAAGTTTTGATCATGATTCATCAAGGATTGCTCAAAATTCATCAAGACTCAAAAGTTGCTAAATTAGGGTTTTGTAGGAAAAGTCAACTCAACTTTGACCTAGCATAATTTCCTCATACTTTATGAGAAATGACCCATCCAAAGCTCATTTTGAATAGGATGAAATTTCCTACAATCCATCTTCAATTCCCAAGATCAAAAAATGCACTCACAAGAAGTTATAAATTTGGACATTATAGGTTATTTTTGAAAGTCAACAAAAACACCTCTTTTGCCAAAGCTTATAATTTGAGAATGGAATATCAAAATGAGATGAGAAAAATATGGTTGGTTAGTGGACATATCAAGCTTTCTAAAAAGTACAATAACACTTCCAAAAGTTCAAAATTGAAGAAGTTATGCATGGTTGAAGTTGGACATTTTTGCAAAATTGCCAAAAGTCAACTATCCCCAAAACTTCAAATTTTGTCAAATGGGCCCATTCTTTTCCACTTGATTTGGGCTTGCATCATTGTCCACGTGTCCTACCTTCAGCCATGTGTCCATTTATCAATTTTATTATTTTATTTGATTTTTTATTGAATTATTTCATTTTAAATCAAATTAAATCAAATTAAATCAAATAAAATCCCAAACTTTGATTACATGAGATTTTTTTGCTATTTTCAGGATTGGATTCTCATCAATATCATCATCAAATTCGTGTCACACAAGATCATGTGCAAAAAGATGGTTTTTTGACAAATTTGGCAAGTTTTCAAAAGTGAATCAAATCAAATATGGGTGCATTGATTTAGAGAGATTGGATTCATGATTCTTGACCTAATGCATTCCATGATACATAAAGAAGCAAAAGGACACAAAACAAAGGCTGGAGGCTGCAAGAGCAAGCAAAACAAAACTTGAAAAAGTGGTGAAAAAGCTTGAGTTCGAATTCACACTTAGAGGCAATTTCAGAAGCCAAGAAGTATCTAAAACGATTCCTGGGTGATCACATAACCCTCCTGGATCCAAAGCACGCGTCTTGAAGCCCTCAAAAGCACTGTAAGCATCACGTTATTCAGCCCTGTATTCGAAATCATAACTCTCCATTCTTGCATCATTTGAACCAATTCTTGGCATATTTATGATCCTTACAGCATTTCCAAATTTTTGGCAATACTTAATTTGATTTATATGGACTGTAACCTCATAACAGCATGGCTAGGGTTATGTTTTGGATTTTAGGGATTTGTGTTTCAGGTGAAATTGATTCTTGTGATAAGCATGGTTGCACTCAGGAGAGGGAGACGAACCTAACCATTTCTTTGAAGGTCGTTTTTATAGCCTGGAGTTGATTTTTGGATCGACCTGCGCATTTTGCTGCGGATCCAAATCCGCAGGAAATATTACAGTGGCTGGAGGTAGGGGACGATGGCGTGTCACCTTCCCAGTGGCCAATTCAAACCATGGCGCGCTTAATTTTGTTGTGCTGGCATATTAGTTTGTTTTCTCTTATTATTATTATTTTGTATATAATTAACAAGTGGAACACAATAGCCAAGTGGTAAGCGTGCTTGCCAATAACCAACAGGACCTGGGTTTGAATCCCAAGTCCCCCATGCGCTTTGTTATATTTCTTCTTCATATAATCAGATGCAGATCTAACCTTGCAGCTCACCATGTGCCTTCACACGTCCAACAGCCAGATGGCCAAAGGCCAGATCTGGTGATCAAGGGATGATGGTCCACCATGGAACCAAGTCAACGTGCACCCACTGGATCTCACAAAGTCAGCAAAGGGCCAGTTTGTTTGGGCCTAAGGATTGCTTCTCAAACACCATTTTTTCAGGCCCATACCCTTTATCTCTTTCAATTATTTTCTTTATTTTGTTTTTAATTATTTAGTTATTATTTCTATTTAATTAACTAACCAATCAAATTTTATTTTTCTTTATAAAATTAAAACCAAAAAATATTTTTCTGTATTAAATTAAATTTTAGTATTTTATTTTTACTAACAAATCTATTAATCAATTTAGGCTATTAATTAGAAATAACTTTAATATATTTTTTAAATAATTAAAATCAATTAGACTTAATTAGGTTTTTACTAACATTAATTAATTTTATTTTATTTCTTTAAATACCAAAAACCGAAAAAAAAATATTTATTTTCATTAATTAATTTATTAATTTATTAATTTGATAATTAATTTAGGATAGTTTCTTTCTTAAAATAAAAACAACAAAAAAATCTTTTCTTTAATAACAAAGGGTTAAAACCCTAGAACTCGCACTCAATTTAATTTTTTGCACACGATCTATTTATTCTATATTGTACTTGTTCCCGGAATGTAATAGATAATTAGGACCATTTAATTATTTTTATCGCTTTATTTATTTTTCCGCATTTAAATTTCAAAGGGGTTGCTTTTGGCGATGGAAATACCCGACGCCTTGTAATTTAATTTCCGCAATTTATTTTCCACAAAATATAACTGCTAGATGTTTGATAATAGGGATGCATGTCAAGAATGAATGTTTAACCTAAAATTAACCTAGATAACCATTAACATGAACAAAGACAAAAATAACTTAAAACGACACACTCGCACATGCGCACTCTTATGGTACACCCCACTTGGTTGCCTACGTACGCGCTCATCGAGTATAGGTCACTTTAGAGGTCGCCCTCTTGTCCAAAGATCATAGTCGCCTCGAAACAGTTTCCTCAAATATTGTTGCCTCAAAACAAATGATCTAAGACATTAGGGTTACCGCTAAAGCGTCCTAACATTGCTTTGGTGACCGTAAGCCCCGCATTCGAATTGACCCTCAAACTCCAACGACGGTGCTACCTACTCATCCATAGAAAGATAGCATTGTCTAAAGGAAGATAGCATAGAACGATTCCTTTTTCGAGTAGGTAGATGGTTCTCAGGTACTTGCTCTTTCCAAAACAAAACAAAACTTTTCACACTTACACTTTCGAACAAAGTTTTCAAAAACACTTCCTACGCTCTTGAGGACAGAAGCAAGAGTTAAATCGAAGTTTCAAACAAAAACTTTTTCAAAACCCACAAGTACAAAGAAAATCAATTTTGAAAACAATTTGAGCAAGTACCTAAGAGCCCGTGGATAACCATAGATAGAAAGGGTGCTAACACCTTCCCTTTCTATAATCTACCCCCCGAACCCGAGAAATATCTCGAAAAAGGAATTTTTCTGTGCTTTTTTCCTTTCCTTGTTGGATAAAATAAAAGTCAGCGGCGACTCTTGCTTACCGCGACATTTTGCGAAAACAAACGTAAAACGCAAACCAGCATTTCAAAAAACAGTCAGTTCTTTCCCACCGTATCACACAGCCATATAAAGAGCCATTGGAAGTGATCAATTTGGGTTCAGAAGAAGATCCAAAGGAAGTCAAGATTGGAGCATTGTTGCATCCTGATATGAAGAGGAGGTTGATTGAGCTGTTGAAAAAGTATGTGGATATTTTTGCTTGGTCTTATCAAGATATTCCTGGTCTAGATACAGATATTGTAGAGCACCATTTATCGATGAAGCCAGAGTGTCTTCCAATCAAACAAAAGTTGAGAAGAACTCACCCAGAAATGGTAATAAAAATCAAAGAGGAGGTTCTAAAGAAGATTAATGATGGTTTTATTTCTATGTCAGTGTATCCTCAATGGATTTCTAATATTGTCCCAGTACCGAAAAAAGACGGAAAGGTCCGCATGTGCGTAGATTACAGAGATCTAAATAAAGCTAGTCCAAAAGATGATTTTCCATTACCACACATTGATATGTTAGTGGATAGCACAACAAAATTTAAGGTATTCTAATTCATGGATAGATTTTCCGGGTATAATCAAATAAGAATGGATCTAGAGGACATGGAAAAAACAAAGTTTATCACACCCTGGGGAACATTCTGTTACAGAGTGATGCCCTTCGGGTTGAAGAACGTTGGTGCAACGTACCAGAGGGCTATGACAACCCTATTCAATGATATAATGCACAAGGAAATTGAATTATATGTTGATGATATGATTTCCAAATCCCAGACTAAAGAAGGGCATGTAGAAGATCTGTTGAAGTTGTTTCAGCGTTTGAGGAAGTATCGTCTCCGCTTGAATCCAAATAAGTGTACCTTTGGTGTCCGATCAGGGAAATTGTTGGGTTTCATTGTTAGCCAGAAAGGAATTGAAGTTGACCCTGATAAAGTCAAGGAGATTCAAGAGATGCCAGCACCAAAAACTGAAAAGCAAGTCAGAGGTTTCCTCGGGCATTTGAATATATTTCCAGATTCATCTCCCACATGACTGCAACATGTGAACTGATATTTAAGTTGTTAAAGAAAGATCAAGGTTGTGTGTGGACGGATGATTGCCAAAGGGAATTTGAAAGTATTAAAGAATATATGCTTGAACCTCCTATCTTGCTCCCTCTTGTAGAAGGAAGACTGTTGATTATGTATCTGACAGTGTTAGATAAATCCATGGGTTGTATTCTGGGACAACAGGATGAAACGGGGAAGGAAGAGTTCTCCATTTATTACCTCAGTAAAAAAATTCATTGATTGTGAGTCACGGTATTCCATGCTAGAAAAGACATGTTGTGCTTTGGCCTGGGAGGCAAAGCGTTTGCGGCAGTATATGTTTAATCACACTACTTGGTTGATCTCCAAAATGGATTCAATCAAGTATATTTTTGAAAATCCTACTCTTACTGGGAGAATTTCCCGTTGGCAGATGTTGTTATCTGAATATGATATTGAATACCGCACTCAAAAAGCTATTAAAAGCAGTGTGTTGGCGGATTATCTTGCTCACCAACCAATGGAGGATCACCAGTCTGTAGAATTTGAATTCCCCCATGAGGATGTGATGTTCCTGAAAGTGAAATATTGTGATGAACCATTTCCTGAGGAAGGTTCTGACCCTGAATCTCGTTGGAGTATGATATTTGATGAAGTTGTGAATGCTTATGGTAAAGTAATTGGTGTTGTGATTGTCACTCCTCATGGATCGCACATTCCTTTTACCGCAAGGTTAACATTTGATTGTACTAATAATATGGCCGGATACGAGGCTTGCATCATGGGTCTCGAAGAAGCTATTGATCTCAAAATTAAAATTCTAGATGTGTATGGTGATTCAGCTTTGGTAATAAATCAGATTAAAAGAGAATTGGATACTCGTCACCCCGGCTTGATCCCTTACAAAGATTATGCTAGAAGATTATTACCCTTCTTAAATAAAGTTGAATTCCATCACATTCCTAGAGATGAAAATCAAACGGCGGATGCTCTCGAAACTCTGGCTTCTATGTACAAAGTGAATACTTGGAATAATATACCCCGAATTACGGTTCGACGACTGGATAGGCCCGCTCATGTGTTTACAGCAAAGGAGGTATCAGATGAAAAATCTTGGTATTATGATATCAAGTATTTTCTTCAGACTCGGGAATACCCGATTGTTGCATCGAAGAAAGATAGAAAGACATTGAGAAGATTGGCAGGCAGTTTCTTCCTCAGTGAAAATGTGTTGTACAAATAAATTATGACATGGTCTTGCTCAGATGTGTGGATAGACACGAAGCAGACATGTTGATGCATGAGATTCATGAAGGTTCATTTGGCACTCATGCCAATGGACATTCGATGGCTAAAAAGATGCTAAGGGCAGGTTACTATTGGCTGACAATGGAGTCTGACTGTTATAAATTTGCAAAGAAGTGCCATAAATTCCAGATTTATGCAGACAAGGTCCATGTGCCTCCGACACTTCTCAATGTGATTTCCTCCCCGCGGCCTTTCTCTATGTGGGGTATTGAAATGATTGGGATGATAGAACCCAAAGCTTCGAACAGACACCGTTTTATCTTCGTAGAAATTAATTACTTCACCAAGTGGGTGGAGGCTTCTTCATATGCCAATGTTACTAAGCAGGTGGTTGTGCGCTTCATTAAGAATAACCTTATATGTCGATATGGCGTGCCGAGCAGAATCATCACTAACAATGTCTCGAATTAGAACAACAAGATAAGGACAGAACTGTGCGAAGAATTCAAGATTGTCCATCATAATTTATCTCCGTACAGGCCAAAGATGAATGGGGCTGTTGAAGCTGCTAACAAGAATATCAAGAGAATTATCCAGAAAATGGTTGTTACTTATAAGGATTGGCATGAAATGCTTCCTTTTGCTCTGCATGGATATCGAACATATGTCTGCACTTCAACAGGAGCAACCCCGTTCTCCCTAGTGTATGGAATGGAAGTTGTACTCCCTATCGAGGTGGAGATTCCCTCTTTACGTGTGATAATGGAAACCAAATTGACAGAGGCTGAATGGGTCCAGAACAGGTTTGACCAATTGAATTTGATTGAGGAGAAGAGAATGACGGCTTTGTGTCATGGTCTATTATATCAAAGAAGAATGAAGAAAGCTTTTGATAAAAAGGTAAAACCTCGTGAATTCAAAGAAGGCGACCTCGTGCTCAGGAAGATCATGTCTTTCAATGTTAATTCTTGGGGCAATTGGACTCCCAATTTTGAAGTCCCATATGTTGTGAAGAATTCCTTCTCTGGCGGTGCATTAATTCTTGAAACTATGGATGGCGAGTGTGATATGGTGGGAGAACTTACTTGAGGGTTTTGTGTTTTATCGTAAATGTTGCGGTTAGCAAGAGTCGCCACTGACTTTTCTTTTATCCAAAAAGGAAAGGTGAAAAAGCACAGGAAAGACCTTTGAGATTGTTTCTTGAGTTCGGGGGTAGATTATGAAAAGGGAAGGTATTAGCACCATTTTCATCCATGGTTTTCCATGGACTCTTAGTTACTTGCTAGATCACTTGCTTTTTTTGTTTTGAAATTGTGCTTTGTATGGTTTTGAAAGTATTTTGTAAAAGAGGCCATTGTTTAGGCAATCTTTATAATGATTCTCATTCGTAAGAATGTATACAAAGATGTTTGTCTTTTTGAAAATGAATTTCAATGTTTGTAAGATGTTTGGAAATGTGTTTGTTTGTTTTGAAAACAGCAAGGATAGTTGTTTTGAAATGAAGCGAGTAACTAGAAGTAATCTATCTACTCAAAATGTCTTTCTTGTTCATTTTCTTTTCCTTTGATATTGTTGTCTTACCATTGATTTGGTAAGCAACCCTATCTTTGGATGTTAACGGGACGGACGTGGGTCATCGTATAACCATGATTAGCAATGTTGCAAAGTATCTTGGCATTTTTTGAGGGACTAAGATCATTTTGTAAGGCAACTTTGAATAGCGTCATCGAGGGACTATGATCTTATACTTGGTTTTTTTTCCAAGATACTTCGCATGCGTAATATGGCAATTTTTTATGTAAGGCAACCAAGTAGAGTAACCCTAAGGGTGCTTGTGTGCAAGTGTATTATTTTCATGCTTGATTTTGTCTTGGATTAGGGTCTTCTATTTGATTTGTTTCGATCTTGCCATTCAACCCCTAATTACTAGCATGGTATATAAAAGCGGTAAATTGCATAATTTAAAGATTACTACGCTATTACTACATTTTATGGGAGGGGGTATACAAATTATGAATTGGGATTTGCAATAATATAAAGCTAATTTAATCTATTACAACCAAATCGAATTTGTACGAATACTTAAATAAACAAAATACAATATAAATTAAATGTGAAATAGTATGTATATGCAAGAAAAGATTTGTTTTGTTTTATATGAAAAAAAAAGAGTTTTGGAATTCAACCTAATAAATTAAAAAAGGAAATTATTTTTATACATTGATTAACCCTAATTTTAGTTTATTAAAAGGAAATAAAGTCCTTTAAATATCTTTTTTTTTGTGTATTTTTGTCTTAAAATAATAAATAATATTTATGAAAATATTTGGTCTTTTATATGTCAAAATAAATATTTACAAGTGTGAGGGAAAAGAAATAAAAATTAACCTGAATCTATTTTATTTTACAAGTTTATTTAAGAAAGGATAGTTAACATATAATTTAATAAAAATATTTTTTTCATGAGAAAATAAAATAAAGTGAACAAAAATAAATTTTTAACATTTTGATATTTTTTATGATTCTATAATATTTAAGAAAAAATATTTAATGAGGTAAACAAAAAATAAAATAAATGAATGAAAGTAAATTGGGCCAGGGGTGCTGTAAGAGAAAGGAAGGTAAGTGTTAGAAAAAAAGAGAGGCCCATAAGTTGAGCCTACGCTGCCAAAAAAGTCAAAAATGAAGCTGAAAAATGAGAAAAAGTGCAAAAGGCAGGCACCAAGGCTTGAACCCATGACCTTGGCATTTCCAGCGCGCTGCCTTGCCACTGGGGTGGCTGTACATCTGTTAGTTCATATGAAACAAGAAAAGCATAACACATAACGCCTCCTTGCCCGGTACTTCATCTTCTTCCTCAAGCCAGTCGGACCTCCTGTATCTCTTTTAATTCTCCATGAAAATGGAAACTTCCAACATGAAAATAATAGTACTCTTTCCCACGATTTCAACCATGTAACTCATGTAAACTAACAGTCAATGATCAAAACTAATTTCAAAGGCCCTAATTTTAAACCTAATTTTAAACCTAATTTTTACAGAAATTTGAACTCTAAAATTCTCTATACACAATGAATATAAATGAAATCTATGAACATGGTTGGTTTTAGCACAAGGATATCTACATTTTAACTTCACAAATCGTGACCAATAGATGCTTGTATGAAGAGATAGAAGTTAGAGTTATTACCTCTTTCAGCTGAGATCGTGAATGGAGTTTGAGTGAGTTTTATGAAGGCCTGAAGATTCCTTTAGCTTTCCTGAACTTCCCTGAGTGTGTTCCAATCCTTGCCTTGCTTTGAAAGTGCCTGGATCTCTCTATCAAAGTCAACCTGCAAGCTTGAAAATCAAAAATGGTAGATGGAGAAGGAGGAGTTACAGTGAAGGGATGATGGTCTGGAACACTTAGATGTGAGGTAGGTTAAGTGTTTAAGTGATTAGAATTTGAAACGCACGAGTAGATTTTTGGATTGCTATGCTTGGTCTCAAACTGCAAGTTTATGATAGGTTTTTGGTGATAGGGAGTTTTAGAGAGTTTTTGGCCTTGAGCGAATCGTGTGTTAGGTTGCAAAGTGTTTGTGTATAAGTATAGAGAAGGTTTCAAGTCAGCTCCACAACAAATTTCTCAATTGTAGGCTTTTTGCTCTATTACTTGTACTTTAAGAAAAGTGAGGAGACAACTCACTACATGCTTGTACAGGCCTGCTTGGAGTTGGTACAAGTCCTAGACAACTTGATTTTGGTTTATAGGACTTCTGTGTGTAGAGAGAACAGGTGCAAATCTCAAGAAGTGAAAAGTTGCAAAAGTTATGCTTTACTAGAATGGCAATGGCAACTTTGTGCCATTTATGGAATTAAAGCTTGGACAAAGAGTCTTATGCTTGGGTTAAAGCTTTATCAACTGTGTAATCATTAAATTATGAAGTGAGAAATAAGTTTGAGACCTTTAAAGCAAGGATTTGGCAGAATAGGTTCAGATTTGAATTTTGTTCTTCATGGAATGGCTTGAAATCAAAGTGAGCAATTGCCAACTTCATCTCTTCGATTCTCCTTAACCAAAAATGATCTCAAGGAGTTCTTTGACATTTTGGAAAGCTTGAAATGTGTTCTATAACTCATCTTTGAAATTAATTTCAATATTCCTTTTGGAATAGGTGAAAAGTTTCCATGAAGTTAGGTCAAAAATCTGCCTAAATTAGGACAAAATTTCACTAAGTTATTTTAGTTCATGGGCATGTATTCACAAGATTATATCTTGAGATCTAAGAATATATAGGAGAAAATGTGTGAAGAAAAGTCGTATATTTCATGGAGATCTACAACTTTCATGTTGGGAACTTTCTTTGAATCATCTTGTATCATGGTGAAAAATTGGCTTAAAGTTGAGAAAAAAATAAGAAAGTTTATATACTTAGAAAAATTTCTAAGTTAAGAAAATTTCAAATTTCAAAACCAAATCTTCAATCCTTGATTTCTCGATGAACAAGTTTCACATTTTGACATGTTTTGATGAATTGTGATCTTTGGCATTTGATTTTGACCAAAAAGTCAATGTTTGACTTTTCAGTATACAGTTGACTTTTGATCAATTGATTGCAAATTTTATCTGTCAATCCAATGGATTTGAAATGTTTTGAACCATGTAATTAGGTCATGATGATGCAATTGAGCTCTTGGAATCATGATTCAAACCAATTGGTCATTTGCTAGGTCAAAAATCAGAAATTGCCCTTTCTCAGTCAAAACCCTAATTTTGACCATTTTGCCCTTTTGACGATTTGATCAAATTTCTAGAGGAATTGTGGTCCAAACTTGATCAAATGATACATATGAGTCTAAAATGTTGATGTTGATAAAAAATTATGAAGTTTTACTGTAAATTGGCCAAGGTTGACTTTTTCCCCAATTCAGCTGATTTTTAGGTCAACTGTCCAATTGATTGATCAAAAATGGGATTCAAGGCTTGAAACTTGACATGAGTAAACTTAGGGGTACATGATTATACTTGAAAGTCAAATGAAACATTGATAGTCCAAAAATATTTGTGCAATTCCAAACCCTAGGTTTTGGTCATCAGTGCAAGATGAGATGTCTTGAGCTGATCAAACCCTAATCCAGTCTTGAGTCAAAGAGATCTTGTGAGAAAAGTCTTGATAAATGAGAGGGAAAATTTTGGGGTACAACAACTGCCCTTGTTCAATCTTCTTAAACCTGAAGAGTTAGATTGGCGAGTTTTGTCATTCACGAGTCAAAGGTGAAAGATGATTGGACACTAGAGTGCCCAGAAATTTGCACTTGACGGTGTGTAGTTGAAGGAATGGGTTTAAAGATGCCATTTGGAGAGGTGATAGAGTCTTGTTGGAGATGGGCTTGTAGATTCCATCCAAGAATGTTTGTTGAATTGTAAGTTGTAAACTAAAAGTATAAGTATTAGAATGGTGTCCGTGTCTGGAGCGTATCCGTACTATATCTAAAAGTTGAATCCTAATGAGCATCAGAAAGGCATCTGTGTCTAGAGCGTATCTATACTGTATCTGAAAGGTTGTATCTGAATGAGTATCATAATGGCATCCGTGTCTAGAGCGTATCTGTACTGTATCTGAAAGTTGAATCTGAATGAGTATCAGAATGGCATCCGTGTCTGGAGCGTATTTGTACTGTATCGTGAAGTTGAATCTGAATGAGTATCAGAATGGCATTCAGTCTGGAGTGTATCTGAACTGTATCATGAAATTGAATCTGAATGAGTATCAGAATGGCATCCGCGTCTGGAGCGTATCTGAACTGTATCATGATTGCTTATTGTTAATGGTAGTTGTTAATCTTATCCTGAAAAGGGTAAAATGTTAGCTGAAACACAAAGCTATGTTTGCATGAAATGTATGATGCAATGTATTTGCTTCATTAATTTTTATGATATATGGATGCAATGTATGCGCATGTGAGCTGATTTGTTGTATTGTTATCCGTTTGAGGAAAACAAATTTTTGAATGCTGTTGGGGATATGTTGAATTTTCATGTCTTGAAGTTGAAGTACTGGTGAACTTTAATTGAGAGAAGTAAATTTTGTTGTTAGGGCAATGCCATGTACTGCTCGTAAGATCTGCTTGGGGAATTCTGAGAAATTTGACGACTTCTATTGGGGATTAATAATTTGAAATTTGGTTCCACTGGGGATTTAAATGACGTACTGTAGGGGATCACTTATGGAATAGCCTAGAGACATTTTCCTATTCTTTCAACCTATCAGTAATTGTCTTCCTCATTTTGTTTATTTGTAAACAATAATCACGTTCAAATGCATATGTTCAACAATGAATCATTGGACGTTTTTGCAAACAAAGCACGAGCGTAAAGAAAAAGACAAATAGTTTTTTTCACTTTCAAAAGGATATATTTGTATTGACTTTGAATAAGTATTTTTGTACAAAGGGAACAAACATTCTAGTAAGAGAATGTTGTCGTAAAACAAAAAGAAATTGATACAAAGAAAGATAGCTATGTGTAATAATCCCATGGGGTTCCCATTCTGCTATAGCCTTCATATCTCTGAATACCTCGTCTATTTGTTGCTTCGTCCAAAGATGATTGAATTGATCAGAAACTTCGAGTTTGTCAGTGGAAGTCAAAGGTTGTCCGTCAAATGATCCGATGGGACATAGTCATATGCTTTAATTCCCTAACTTTTTCCTGGACAGCCCTTTCGGGTTTTCAGTCCACCGGGAAACCCTTTTTTCCCAAGTCTCCCTTTCGGGTTTTCAACTTACTGAGTGTACAGATTTTTTTTCATTTTATCCCTAATTTTTGCCCGAACCTTTTGGTTTGCTGGGATGCCCCTTATTTTGCTTTGGCGTGTCAACCTAGCGGGTCTCTTATGCGTAGTATCTTTTGACTATGTCCGCGTTCGCAGGGTGTGGCAGGTCGTCGCCATCCATGGTGGTCAAGATCATTGCCCCACCGGAGAATATGTTCTTGATTACAAATGGTCCTTCATAGGTAGGAGTCCATTTTCCCATGGGAACACTTTGTGGCAAAATGATACGTTTGATCACTAGATCCCCAACTTGATATACTTCGCGTCTGACTTTCTTGTTGAAAGCCTTGATCATCCGTTTTTGATACATCTGACCATGGCAAACAGCAGTAAATCTCTTTTTATCAATTAAGTTCAGTTAATCAAGTCGAGTTTGGATCCAATCGTCTTTATTCAAACCTGCATCCTTCATAATCCTCAGAGAGGGGATTTGGACCTCCATAGGCAAGACAACCTCCATGCCGTAAACCAAAGAATAGGGTGTTGCCCCGATTGATGTGCGAGTCGTGGTACGATAACCGTGGAGAGCGAATGGTAGCATCTCATTCCAGTCTTTGTATGTGACTGTCATTTTCTGTATGATATTCGTAATGTTTTTATTTGCAGCTTCGACAGCACCATTCATCTTTGGCCGATAGGGAGAAGAATTGTGATGCTGAATCTTAAATTGCTTGCATAATATGGTGATCATAGTGTTATTGAGATTTGTACCATTGTTAGTGATGATCCTTTCTGGGATACCATACCGGCACATAAGGTTTTGCTCGATGAAGCGGGCAACAACATTCTTAGTAACGGAAGTTAAGGAAGCTGCTTCAACCCATTTTGTAAAATAGTCAATGGCCACTAGGATGAAGCGGTGTCCATTGGAGGTTGTCGGCTTGATCTCTCCAATCATATCAATTCCCCACATAGCAAAGGGCCAAGGAGCCGTCAAGACATTCAGAGGAACCAGAGGTACGTGCACATTGTCAGCATAAATTTGGCACTTATGGTAGGTTCGAGAATGTTGATAGCAATCTGCTTTCATTGTATACCAATAATAGCCTGCCCGTAGGATTTTCTTCGCCATCGTATGCCCACTGGAGTGGGTGCCAAAAGTACCTCCATGTAATTCAGCCATGATCTTTTCAGCTTCAACCTTATCCACACACTAAAGCAAAATGGAGTCATGATTGCGTTTTTACAGGATGCCATTACTAAGGAAAAATTTAGCAGAGAATCTCCTTAAGAACTTCTTATCATTAATTGAAGCTCCTTCTGGATATTCTTGAGCCTCGAGATACCTCTTGACTTCATGAAACCAAGGCTGGTGCACTACCTCTTCAGTATTAATCTTGTGACAGTGCGCTGGTTCGTCCATTCGTTGGATGGCATTTTGGGGAGCCTCGTTATCCTAATTAAGTTTAAACATAGATGACATTGTGGCTAGAGCGTCTGCTAGCTGATTTTCTTCTCGCGGAAAATGCTCGAAGGTAATCTTCTCAAAATGTGGTAGCAATGTCAAAACATGTTCTTTGTAAGGGATAAGGTTTGGGTGCTTAGTGTCCCATTCCCCTTTGATCTGACTGATGACCAAAGTTGAATCTCCAAACACGTATAAGGATTTGATTCCCAAGTCTATGGCAGCTCTAAGACCAAAGATGCATGCTTCATATTCTGCCATGTTGTTTGTACAATTGATGCAAAGTCTGGAAGTAAAAGGAGTGTGACACCCTTCTGGAGATATGAGTACAGCATTGATACCTTTACCAAGTGCATTGGATGCTCCATCAAAGAATAGGGTCCATCGGGATCCTTGTTCAGGTCCGTCATATGGCCTGATTTCTTCACAGTTATCTAAAGTCATGATGTCTTCATCTGGAAATTCAAACTTCATGGACTGAGAGTCTTCTACAGCTTGATGAGCAAGATGATCAGCTAGAACACTGCCCTTTATAGCTTTTTGGGTAGTATATTGTATGTCGTACTCTGTCAGGATCATCTGCCATCTAGCTATTCTCCTAGACAGAGCAGGCTTTTCGAAGATCTACTTTATCGGATCCATCTTAGATATCAACAAGGTAGTATGAGTAAGCATATACTGTCTTAGCCAACGAGCAGCCCATGCCAGAGCGCAACAAGTTTTCTCGAGAAGTGAATATCTGGTTTCACAGTCGGTAAACTTTTTGCTCAGGTAATAAATAGCGTGCTCTTTTCAGCCAGACTCGTCATGCTGCCCCAATACACACCCCATTGAGTTTTCTAAAACAGCCAGATACATGATCAGTGGTCTTCCCTCGACTGGTGGCATCAACACATGAGGCTCTTGTAAGTACTCTTTGATTTTGTCAAAAGCAACCTAGCATTCATCATTCCATTTGACTACTTGATCCTTCTTCAATAGTTTGAAGATTGGCTTACAAGTAGTTGTTAGGTGAGAAATGAATCTGGAAATATAGTTCAAGCGTCCCAAGAATCCTTTGACTTCCTTCTCAGTACGAGGAGCGGGCATCTCTTGTATTGCTTTAACTTTGGCAGGATCGACTTCAATACCCTTGTTACTGACGACAAAACCTAAGAGTTTATCGGACCGTACTTCGAATGTGAACTTGTTTAGATTCAACCTCAGCTTGTACTTCTTCAGTCTTTCAAACAGCTTTTGTAAGTGATCCAAATGCTCTTCTTTTGTTTGTGATCTGGCTATCATATCGTCTATGTAGACCTCTATTTCATGATGTATCATGTCGTGAAATAAGGTTACCATGGCGCGCTGATAGGTTGCCCCAACAATCTTCAACCCGAATTGCATCACCTTGTAGCAGAATGTGCCCCACTGTGTGACAAATGTTGTTTTCTCCATGTCCTCAGGTGCCATTTTGATTTGGTTGTATCCTGAGAATCCGTCCATGAAGGAAAACACTTTGTGTTGGGCCGTATTTTCAACCAGGATATCGATGTGGGGGAGTGGAAAATCATCTTTAGGGCTTGCCCTATTCAAATCTCTATAGTCCACACACATTCGTACTTTGCCGTCTTTTTTAGGTACGGGATCAATGTTTGCCACCCATTGAGGGTAGGAAGTGACAGCCAAGAATCCAGCATTGAATTACTTCATGACCTCCGCCTTGATCTTTTCTGACATATCAGGTCTCATGCAGTGGACTTTTTTTTTACTGGCAGATAATCTTCTTTTGTAGGCAGACGATGTACCACAATGTCCGTATCAAGTTCCGGCATATCTTCATATGACCAAGCAAAGATCTCAACATAATCATGCAACATCTGAATCAGACGCTTCTTAACACTGGGCTCCAGATTGGCACCCACCTTGACCTCTTTTTTATCCTCCTCGGTACCCAGGTTGATTGTATCTACAGGTTCCTCGTGAGGCTGAATGGTTCTTTCCTCTTGTTGTAGTAGTCTGGCAAGTTCCCCTGGTACTTCACAATCTTCCTCACCTTCGTCTTAGGCTTGGTAGATTAGATCCTCAGAGTCACAAAAGGCCATAGCAGTATCGTTACCCATGGGATTTAGAATGGAGGGGTACCTGCATTTGTGAGTGTGGGTGTGTTTAAGGGTATAGCCATCCTTAAAAATAAAATGTAAAAGAAAAATAATGAGCACAAAAGTTTGTATGCGAAAAATGCCCATGATTCATTGAATGCCATATGAAGATGAAATAATAACCCTTACAAATGGACCATTGTGCCTCGGGCAAGACACAAGGTTTTAAGAGTGCAAATTGTTTTTGAATATTACAAGTCTAATCAAAATGTAAAGATAAATTACTGAGGGATGAAAGTTATTGGGACAAAGTCTCTGGCCTCCCAATTGTGGAGTCCTCCATCGATAGTCGGAAAGATCCAATCCTCCAAGCTTCAATCCTCTTCACCATCCTCTACCGCATTGACCTCTCGGTTG
The DNA here is from genome assembly GCA_948472305.1 of Vicia faba. Classification (NCBI taxonomy): domain Eukaryota; kingdom Viridiplantae; phylum Streptophyta; class Magnoliopsida; order Fabales; family Fabaceae; genus Vicia; species Vicia faba. The sequence goes on along the minus strand of OX451739.1, from coordinate 242,037,318 downwards.
CTAATCTTCAAGGGTGGCCCTCCAGCACGGGCACACGGTACAACCTTCTGAGCACTTGAAGTGAAACCTAAGCCAAACTTGTCAGATTTATACGGAATATTTGGAAGTTGCCCCCAGATGGTGCATCCACCTTCCTCTACTACTACTTTGGCGTCCTTCAGAGATGACATCTGGAGTGGAGGTCTTGTAATCTTGGGAATCTGGGACATAGTCTTGGTCACTGCTACCTCTTGGAGGACTTCTTTGAAATGTTGAAAAGGAGTTTCAATGAACTCGCAGTTCAATTCCACATACCTTAAGGAATTAATGTGGCTAATAATATATTCTTCCTCTCTGTGGACAGTGATAATCTTTCCTTGGACCGGATATTTTAGCATCTGGTGCAGTGTAGAGGTGACAGGGCCAGCATTATGGATCCACGGCCGTCCTAGCAGACAAGAGTAAGAGGGGCGGATGTCCATTACATGAAATGTTGAATTGAAAGTTTGAGTCCCAACCTTTATGGGGATATCCACCTCCCCGTGTACCATCCTCTTTGAGCCATCAAATGCCCTTACGACTATGTTACTTGGTTTCAACGTTAGTCCTTCGCAGTCCAGTCTGTCGAGAGCTTTCTTCGATAAAACATTCAAAGATGAGCCCGTGTCCACCAAGACATGGGCCATAGTTTTGCCTTTACATTCCACAGAGACATGTAACGCCTCGTTGTGCTTTCTTCCCCTTGGTGTCAAATCAACATCCGAGAAGCCTAGGTCGTTATCCGCTATCAAGCTGCCCACGCAGTCTTGAAATTGATCAGCAGACGTCTCTTGAGGAACATGGGCTGTCTTTAGGAACTTCACCAAGGCTTTCGCATGTTCCTCGAAACACAGTAGCAATGCCAGCATGGAGATTTTGGAGGGAGTTTGCCCCAACTGTTCAACTACGTCGTAGTCTCTCCTTTTTATAATTTTCAGGATCTCCTCCATCTCTTTCTTGGAGGTCTCGGGGATAGTCAGGGATTGAGCCTTCGTCCAGACAGGCTCTACTTGAATACTTTTTCCTCGAGTTTCAGCAGCAGGAGTGTTGGTAGGAATGACAACAAGGTTTGTATCGTGTTCGTCAATAGGAGCACTTGCAGAGATGATTATTGGTACGGAAGTAACCTTTGGAGCAGCCACGGGTCCAAAAATTGGCTTTGGGGGGGGGGGGGGGGCAATTTCTGGAGAAAAGATTCTACCGCTTTGGGTAATATTACTAGTTCCAGAAATATTGCTAATGTCAGAGTCTTCTTCTTTAGAGCTTATCTCTTCGGCGGCCGGCCCATCTTGTTTGATTCCATGGTAGTAAATGTCTCCACCATAATTCCATAGCACAGTTTTGTCTGATTCATATGGGACTGGCCCAGGAATTATGATTATAAGAGGAGTAGTTTTTAGAACCGATGTAATTCTTACGGGTCTTTTGGGGACCCTGGAAGAATTGGTGGAGATAGTAATGATTGAAATATCTTCAATTGGAACAGGTGAAACAGGAGTACCCTCAAACAGAATCTCTTTGTTGTCTATCAAGCGTTGAATGCCTGTTTTCAAAAAAGGGCAAACGGTTGGTGAGGATAAGCAAAGGTGGTAGTCTTTATTACAACCCGGGAATACACTGGCTTTCAACAAGTTTATCTTAATGATTGGGAGTGGAGTCAATAGTTCATGAATTGCGGTAATAAACAAATCTTCTTCAACAGCATTGGTGTTGTGACCATGTCTGGGCATAGGAGCAGAAATGACGTTTGGCTTCTCGGGCGCGTCAAACTCAATTTCTTTCGCTTCAATAAGGTCTTGAATTTTGTTTTTCAAGGCCCAACAGTTGTTAGTATCATGACCCAGACTTTCGGAGTGATATGCACAACGGGAATTGGGGTGATAATGAGGGGACGTTGTGTTGGGGTTTTTTGGAGCTTCTTTTAAAGTTGCCAAATTGGATTTTAGAAGATGCGGTAATACTTGGGACAAAGTCATATTGATTCTGGTGAATTTCCGGACTGGCCTTTCCACCCTCGGTTGATTACTTCTTAGTTGATCAAATGTAGGCTTTGGAATCATAACAGCCCCTACCATTGGTCGGCGTTCGGCTCTCCCTTGGTTCCTTTGTGGATATACATCAGCTACTTATTTTTTCCCAATAAAAGGCTTCCTCACAGCTGTAGAAGAAGATGAATCCTTCTGTATCTTTCCATTTTTTATGCCAGCTTCCACCCTCTCTCCGGTCAGTATTAACTCAGTAAATCCTGCCGATGAGCTTCCAATTAAATGGTTGAAGAAAGGGCCTGATAGAGTGCCTAAGAACAAGTCCACCAATTCCCTTTCAGACAGATGGGGCTGAACTCTTCTAGCTAGATCTCTCCATTTGTGCGCATAATCCTTGATACCCACATTGGAAGCCATAGCCATACTCTGGAGTTGAGTGCGGGTAGGCGCCAAATCAGCATTATATTGATATTGCTTGTAGAAAGCTGCGGCAAGATCTTCCCAATTGTGGACGTTGGCTCTTTCTAATTGGTAAAACCAGTCGAGTTGTGTTCCAGATAGACTATCTTAGAAAAATGCACCCATAAGTCTTTATCAGCGGAGTGTGGTTGGATCTTTCTCACATATGATCGGAGGTGCATCTTAGGACATGACACCCCATCATATTTTGCGAACAAAGGTACTTTGAATTTCAGAGGAATCACAATCCCCGACACTAGTCCCAATTCTTCAAAGTCTAAGCCTGACACGTTTTGTATTTCCATAGCGCTCAAACGCTCTTCAAGATGTATATACTTATCATCAGTTGGAGGATATTGTTCCTCAGAGTAGTCTTCCTCTTCTTCCTCCTCTTCAAATTCTGATGGGACCGTTGTTCTTTTCCTTTCCCCTCTCCTTCACCGGATGTTGTTGCAAAATTCAAGGTTCTTCTAGTCTTCCCCTGAAACCTTCTCCCCATGTTTTAAAACCTGGTGACCTTCTTTGTTATCTTTTTCCTCTCCTCAGCCAGCAGAGTCTTCAACTCTTCTTGCCCCTTGGCTAGGGTCATAAGCAACTGTTGAAAATGCATGCTCTGAGCTTGGAGATCTTTGACTGTTTGTTCGAGATCCATCTTACTGAAATAAACAGTAGAGAAATGAGGAAACTCGTTGCAAAAGACTTGTTTATGTTATGATGAATGATATGTGCATATGCAATGTTTTCAAGGATTTCAAAGATTCAAGTTTGCTTTAGACAAAAAGAAACACACATTATATTAATAAGATAGAGTTTGAGTACATCAATGCCCCTTGGATAAAATAATACGAAACTCTAAGATAAAAAAGTAGTGCGCATCATTTTCGGTGCTATGTAGGCATTTAGAGTCTGCTCCTCATGAAGTAGCCTAGTGAGTTCCAAAACCTTCTTCTCGCTTGCGTAGAATTGGGCTTCAAAAGTATCTCGTTCTCCTTTGAGCTGTATCCAATCACTTTGTAGGTCTTCAAGAGATGTGGGCATGTCAGGATGTAGGATTGTGTATAGAATATCTCCCTCCTTAACAAGCTCAATAATTACCGGAAGAATGGAAGGATAAGGCATCATAAGACTTTGAGCACGGATTCATACCCACTTGAGGTAAGGCTCAAGGGGGATGGAATTCTTGTGTCCCAAAGTCTTGCTATCCACCTTGTTTAGCATCCTCCAAGCTCGGATGAATCTCTTGCGAAGACCTTGATCGTTGTTGTCGTAGTTGAATACCAAACCTTGAATCAGCATCTCGTGCGGGCCATCCCTTCGGGCGTAACCAAACTGTCTTAAAGCTAAGCATGGTTTGTAGGTGATGCCTCCCCTAATTACCAGTAGAGGGACATTAGGAAATTCCCCATAACGGTCAACAATGATAACATTCTCTTTGGATCGGGAGCACCAATGGATATCTGAATGTTTGAGCATCATTAACATTTGTGACCACCTTGAACCTTGCTCGTTCTTTAAGACCGATTGGGGAAGATGAGAAATAAACCATCTTGCCAGGAGAGGAGTGCAACACATAAGGACACCTATTTTCCTCATTGTGCGAGTGTGAAAAGAGTGTAGGATATCCCCTAGCAATATAGGCATCGGGTTGCATGATATGAAGATTTTGACGGTGCTCACATCTATGAGTTGGTCAGGATTGGAAAATAAGACCATCCCCTAGATAAGAACAGCCACAATTTCCTAAAAAGCTTGCAAGTCTAAGGAATTCCAACATCTTTGGGCTTTCTCAAACAGGAACTTTGCTAAGAAGCCTTTGACACCACTTCTAGTTTCCTAATGAGTTGTTACATCAGATGAGTGCAAGTGCAGAGCTTGAGAAATCTCTTCTAGATTTGGGTCTCTTTCCACACCGTTGAAAGGTAGTTGATTGAGAATGGGAATCCTCAATAGTTGAGAGAATTCTTCTAAAGTAGGCACAAGCTGATAGTCGGGGTATGTGAAGCAATGGTGCAAATGATCAAAGAACTGGAAGATCACTTTCATCATATCCTCATTTGTGTTGGAGGTGACCAAGTTGAGTAGACGACCATGTCTCTCGGTGAATGGAGAGTTCTCAGGGATCTTTGAAGCCAGCTCCTTATGTTGTGGAGGAATTCTTACAAGGTTGACTTGGATAGTTTTCCTGCGAAGTGAATCCATATCCTATAAAACAAGAACAAAGATGAATATCCAAAATCCTTGAAATGGTTAGTGGATGCATGTGATGTTCATGATGTCCATGATGTTATGTACAAGTATGCATATACAAGCAAAGAAAATAAGTTCTTAGTTTAGGCTTGCATGGGGTTTTATAGGTAAGGACCCTCTTGAAGTTTAGTTGGCTTAAACCTGCCCTAATAATAGTAACCGGGTTCTAAGGAGCTCAATATCATCAGATTGTTTCCTTGGTCATTGTTTCATCTCAAGCCTCTTTAATGGCGACCAAAATATTCCAAGAAACCAACCCTCAATGAGTGTAGTATCGAGTATCTACCAACTTTGGACTGCACCAAAGCTGGTCATCTCACTACATCCTAAAGGCCAAGTTGGTCAAGTAAAGGGTTCTAGAAGTTCATTAGTGCTTTTATGACATCACTCAGCGGCCCCGTATTCTCTTTGATTGACTCAAAGGCTACCGGTACCCACAAATATGTCACACTAACATAGTTATTGCTTAGACCATGTCGGTATACCCCGCACAGTTTCCACAACGTATTACTATTTACCTATAATGTATCCCAAATCCAGGTAGAGGATTTCAAACCCAAACAAAGAACCATAATGTAAAGCAAACAAGTCAAACAATGTAAGAAAATAAATGTGATCTAGCTTTAAGGTAACCCCACTTTTAAAATAGTCCCCAGCAGAGTCGCCAATTCTGTGATACGGTGGGAGAACTGACTTGAGGGTTTTGTGTTTTATCGTAAATGTTGCGGTTAGCAAGAGTTGCCATCGACTTTTCTTTTATCCAAAAAGGGAAGGTGAAAAAGCACATGAAAGACCTTTGAGATTGTTTCTTGAGTTCGGGGGGTAGATTATGAAAAGGGAAGGTATTAGCACCCTTTTCATCCATGGTTTTCCATGGACTCTTAGTTACTTGCTAGATCACTTGCTTTTTTTGTTTTGAAATTGTGCTTTGTGTGGGTTTGAAAGTATTTTGTAAAAGAAGCCATTGTTTAGGAAATCTTTGTAATGATTTTCATTCGTAAGAATGTATAAAAAGATGTTTATCTTTTTTAAAATGTTTTCAATGTTTGTAAGATGTTTGGAAATGTGTGTGTTTGTTTTGAAAATAGCAAGGATAGTTGTTTTGAAATGAAGCAAGTAACTAGAAGTAATCTATCTACTCAAAATGTCTTTCTTGTTCATTTTCTTTTCCTTTTATATTGTTGTCTTACCATTGATTTGGTAAGCAACCCTATCTTTGGATGTTAACGGGACGGGCGTGGGTCATCGTATAACCATGATTAGCAATGTTGCAAAGTATCTTGACATTTTTGAGGGACTAAGATCATTTTGTAAGGCAACTTTGAATAGCTTCATCGAGGGACTATGATCTTATACTTGTTTGTTTTTGCCAAGATACTTCGCATGCGTAATATGGCAATTTTTTATGTAAGGCAACCAAGTGGAGTAACCCTAAGGGTGCTTGTGTGCAAGTGTATTATTTTTGAAATTCTGGCTGCAGATACTCAATGTCACGTTCAATGTTATGACACCGTATCTGACTTACTATATGACAGTAAATACAAAAGCAATAAAGAACACAGTCAATTGTTTACCCAGTTCAGTGTGCAACAACACCTACTCTGGGGGCTACCAAGCCAGGGAGGAAATCCACTATAAGAGATGTTAATTCAGGAATAAACCAACCAGTTTATCTCCTTCACTTAAGACCTACCCAATGCAATTCCAATCTAAGTACAACTTAAACCTGAGTTCCTACTCACCCCCCCTCAATCACAGCAGTGATACATAAACCAATTTGACTTAAGAATTGATGAAGACACTCTTCAAAAACAAACACTTGATTAAGCTTCACAGCTTTTTAATCAAGCAACACAATCACTCGTGCTTCACAGCTTTGAGTGATGCACACAACTAACTTGACTCTGCTTCACAGCTTTAGTCAAGGAACATTCAAACACTCTTGCTTCAAAGCTTTGAGTGCTACACAACCCTTACAATTAGAAACCTATTCCAAGGCACTTATCACAATGATAATTGCTTGGAGTACAATAATCAAATCTATACAGATTACAAATGATCTTCTGATCAATCAAGAGGGATCCGTTGAAAAACAGCAGCTCTGTTGAATATATAGCAGCTGCAACTTCAGTTAGGGTTTCCACAAAAACCTAGGGTTAATTCCGTTTGACCTAAAGACCAGGTCACATGACTTTATTAACCAGGTTAGGGTTGAGCTAGGTTACCCCTCAGAAAACGCAGGATTCTGTTCAGGAAAGACTGAGTTATTTCCTGAAAAAACTCAGACTTATCCAATTCTGCAATCCTGTTAGTTCAGAACAGGATGTCATAACATCTGTTATAACATCTGAGAAAACCTGTCTACTGATTTAGCAAAATGTGATCATTTTGCAAAATGCTCAGATACACACTTATAAACATCAGTACTTGAATTACAATATTTTTCTGCAAAGGTACCTAATGAGTCAGTACAAACTAAACTAGAATGTTATGACATCAGTCATGACATTCACACATACACTTGGGATTTACCAAAAATGCAAGCCAATACCTAAACACCTACAAACTCCCCCTTTGGCAGATTTTTGGCTAAAGACCCTAAGCAATCAGAGATAGATAGCAGCAGAAATAAGTGACAGCAGAAAAATAGAATGTCAAGTACTAATTAAGTAAGTACCAAGTACCAAAATATTCTCCCCCTCTTTAGCCACAAATGGGCCAAAGATACATGTTCATAAAATTATACAGTTATCCAAGACAAAATAATAAGAGCAGCAGCAGAAAACAACTGAATACACTTCCAAACTCCACCAGATATCAGCACCAACCAGCAACACCACCAAACAGCAATCAACCTTCAAGCACTGTCATCAGACTCAGAGGAGCTAGTTTCTTCAATGTTGAGATGACCTTCAGCTTCTACACCTTCTTCCCTTCTGTTTTCTTCAGCTTCCTCCTTTTCTAGCCTGGCAATTAGAATTTCTAGGGTCCTTTTTCTAGCATCCAGCTCTTTGCAAGTTTCTTTTAAAACAACTATGACATCTGATGTCTTGGACTGGGTCTTCACAGACGATGTCTCAGCTGATGTTATGACAATGTCTGGAGCATGAGATCCCTGAAACAGTTTGTAGTGCAGGCCAAGGGCAGGAGCTCTTTTGCAGACTGTATCTCTTGCCACAAGGATATCAGGGTATTGTGCAAGGATGATTCCACAAAGGAGGGAGGGAAAGGCAATTGGTCCTTTGACAGCATAACTGCCAGCATGCTTTAAAGTTTGTTCAAAGATGTACCTCCCATAGTCAAAAGCAGTCTTGGTTCCCACAGCATAGATAAATCTCCCCAATCCTGTGGAGATAGTTGATTTATGATTTGTAGGCACCCAGTTGGCTGCACCTATTTTATGCAAGATGGCAAATTTCATGCTGAGTTTACTAGCATTCAGCTTTCCTTTCAAGGGCCAGCACTTTACTTGCCTGGCTGTGATGGTTAGACAAACTTCATTGTCAGTTGCCTCTAGATCAGGACAGTCCTCATTTGTTCTTCCAAGAAACTTGTTGATTTCTGATGGAGAGAACTTGACCCTTCTTCCTCTAACAAAAACACTTTCAAAGTCAGCTGACCTTCCATCAGCACAATCATTAGACAAGTTCACTACAAACTCCTTGACCAGATTTTCATAACATTTGTTAAACTTTATCACTGTCTTCATTAGTCCAGCATTCTTGATCAGGTCCATGATGTCTTTGCACTCCAAGGCATCATTGTTGAGTTCTCTCTCTAAGGCTATTCTCTTTAAGCAAACATACTTCCATCTGTTTGCATTGTCAGGATGATGAAAAGAGATGTTGTCTGTTGGCACTTCAGGCACTCTAGCAATTTTGCTGGAGGGGAGCTTCCTTCTGATGGGAGTTTCTTCAATATCAATCTCAAATTCTGATTCCTCATCAGAATCAGAAGATTCAGGTTCTTTACTCTTCTTAGAGATTGGTTGTCTAGCAGTATGCACCTGGGCCTTCTTCCCTTTTGTCTGAATATTTTTCTCAGCCATGCCTTCAGCCTTGGATTTCTTAGCATTAGGTTTATCATTCTGACTACTCTTTCTTTTCATCAATCTCCTAGCTATGCTAGGGTTCACATTAGCAATCAGATCATTATCTGAGTAATCCTCATCCACATCAATGATAGGTGGGATCAGCAGCCTTTTCTGAGGGGTTCTGAATGTTGTCTTTTTGTGTCACAACATTCTCAGTGACATCTACATTTTCAGAAACTTCCACATTTGGACTTTCTGATTGATTTAAAGGGACAGAAATCCCCGGTACAGATTGGTTGCCACTCAGTATACTAGTAACCAGCCTAGCAATAGCTTGGTGAACTTGAACTGATCCTTCTCTATTAGGTACAGAAGACGAAGGATGAGAAGAATTACCAGAGGCTGTAGCTTGAGCTCTTCCTGCATGTCTGGTTCTGAGCTTTTTGACTTTGGCTGGGTCAGTTGCCATCTCTCTGAGAGGAGTGACCTCAAGAACTTCAGATTCTATGCATGTGGTGATTGCCCTAGAATCTTGGTCAGATGATGACGATGATGAGGATGAAGAAGTTGCCATGGTTGAAGGCGATGTCTGAGACATTTTGATTGACTTTGAGTAATGGTAGCAGTTTGAGAAAGATCTTTGATTGAGAGGAGAAAACAGGTTGCAAGGACGAGAGAGGTAGAGGGTAAAAGGGAGTCCTTTCAACTTCTTAAATATTTTGAAAGAATTGTGAAAGTATAATATTAACCCACTAATGATAGACTTAATAAGGTTAATTCCTTCAACCTTTGTTTTAAGCAAAATTAATTGCTATAATTTCTTATGTTGGTGAATACCCAACCTGCCCCTCAAATTTTCAAGTTTATTTCCAACAAGAGCCTTGGTAGAAGAATCAGTCAGCTGAAGCTTAGAGAAACTATGTTCCAGTTTAAATGACTTCTTCTCTTCAAAGTCAATAGGGTTCAAGGAAATGTTGATTGTTTTCAGATTGTCACAACACAATGTCACAACATCTTGTGTAACATTGTACTCAGGGAGCATCTGTTTTGACCAGATGTTTTGAGAACAGAATTTATTAGACTTGTTATTTCCAACATCCTTGTCAAGATGACTTAAGGTTCTGACAACACATCCTTCTTCAAGTTTATTTGCCATATCACAGATATTATCAACCTGTAGTTTTGGAGTTCTTCTGACAGCTTCCATAGAAATAGCTCTTTTCATTCTTCTTAGATGAAGGAGACCAAGCTTATGCTGCCACAGTTTCATCTCTTTTTCTTCTTTGATGATTTGACACATAGTGGAGATATCAGTGTTCTCAGGCTGCCACACGTAACAGTTATCTTTGGATCTGATTCCTCTCATTACAACTTCTAGTTTTTCATTAATTACTAGACATTCAGATCTTGAGAAGTTGACCTTGAATCCTAGATCACATAATTGACTGATACTAATGAGATTAGCAGTCAACCCTTTTACCAGCAGTACTTTATTCAGACTTGGAACTCCAGGGCAGTCCAAATTACCAACTCCTTTGACTTCACCTTTAGCACCATCTCCAAAGGTCACAAAACTGGTGGTGTGAGGCATAACATTATTGAGGAGATTTTTGAATCCAGTCATGTGTCTGGAACATCCACTGTCAAAGTACCAATCTTCCTTTGCAGAGATCCTCATGGAAGTGTGAGCTATCAGTGCAGTAGCCTTTTTCTTCCATTTAGGAGCATGTGGTACCTTTTTAGACTTAGGTTTGACACCTGAGTTCTGATTAGGATATCCATGTAGTCTGAAGCAGAAGGGCTTTATGTGACCATATCTCCCACAATGATGACATTTCCATCTTTGGTACCTTTTCTTCATATGTCTCTGTTCCTGATGTTGAGAGTTGTGTTGAGACATCTGTTTTGACATTTGCTTACCAGTACCAGATTTCTTTGCTTCCATAAATCCTAGTCCAGATTTATTTCCCACATTTTGTCCAACCTGAAGGATCTCTTCCAATTTGTCTGTTCCATTTGTCAACATCTTGACAGATTTGGTCATTTGATTCAATTGTGAGTTCATCAATTGAACTTCTCCTTCTAGATGACTTATAGTTTCAAAATTTGCCCTTTTTCAGCCTCCAGCTTTATAATGAGTTTTGATTGTTTCTCATTCTGCACACAGACTTCAGCACTTCTGATACACAATTTCTTGTAGGTATCAGCCAGTTCTTCAAATGTCACTTCTTCATCACTAGTGTCACTTTCAGAAGTACAAACACTAGTTAAGGCAGTAACTAGTTTGGCAGATTCTTCTTCAGAATTACTTTCTGAATCATAGTCAGACCAAGTAACAGTCATTCCTTTCTTTTGTTTCTTAAGAAAGGTAGGACATTCAGCTCGAATATGTCCATATCCTTCACATCCATGGCATTGAATACCTCTGCCTTGGTTTCCCTTATCTTCTGACCTTGGTCTTCTGCTGGAACTGTCAATGTCAGAGGGAATGTTATGAACATTAGACCTTGACTTTGGATCCATTCTTTTGATGAGCTTGTTGAACTGTCTTCCAAGCATGGCAATAGCTTCTGATATGTTTTCTTCTTTATCCTCCTTGTATTCAACATCAGTGTTGGATACAAGTGCTATGCTTTTGTTCTTCTTGTCACCATTATCAGTGATCCCCATCTCAAAAGTCTGAAGAGACCCAATAAGTTCATCCACTTTCAACTTGCTAATGTCCTGGGCTTCCTCTATGGCAGTTACCTTCATTGCAAATCTTTTAGGCAAGCATCTGAGAATCTTCCTCACCAGTTTTTCTTCTGGCATCTTTTCTCCCAGTGCTCCTGAGGTGTTGGCAATCTCCAAGATGTTCATGTGAAACTCATGAATGGTTTCATCTTCCATCATTTTTAGATTCTCAAATTTGGTAGTCAACATCTGAAGCCTTGACATTTTTACTTTGGAAGTGCCCTCATGAGTAGTTTTGAGAGTGTCCCAAACTTCCTTGGCCAGTTCATATTGATGTACTAGTCTGAAAATGTTTCTATCAATTCCATTGAACAAGGCATTTAAAGCTTTTGAATTTCCCAGAGCTAACTCATCTTCTTCTTTACTCCAATCTTCCTCAGGCTTCAGACTGATTGTCCCATCTATCTCAGTTATGGTGGGATGAATCCATCCTTTGTCAGCAGCTCTCCAAGCCTTTTTGTCCAGAGATTTTAGGAAGGCAATCATACGAGGTTTCCAGTAGTCATAATTAGTTCCATCCAGAATGGGTGGTCTATTTCCAAAAACTCCTTCTTTGTCCATAGTGCCAGAAAGTGATATCCCTAGATCTCACCCAGTAATACAGGCAGGGTGCCTGCTCTGATGCCAACTGAAATTCTGGCTGCAGATACTCAATGTCACGTTCAATGTTATGACACCGTATCTGACTTACTATATGACAGTAAATACAAAAGCAATAAAGAACACAGTCAATTGTTTACCCAGTTCAGTGTGCAACAACACCTACTCTGGGGGCTACCAAGCCAGGGAGGAAATCCACTATAAGAGATGTTAATTCAGGAATAAACCAACCAGTTTATCTCCTTCACTTAAGACCTACCCAGTGCAATTCCAATCTAAGTACAACTTAAACCTGAGTTCCTACTCACTCCCCCTTAATCACAACAGTGATACATAAACCAATTTGACTTAAGAATTGATGAAGACACTCTTCAAAAACAAACACTTGATTAAGCTTCACAGCTTTTTAATCAAGCAACACAATCACTCGTGCTTCACAGCTTTGAGTGATGCACACAACTAACTTGACTCTGCTTCACAGCTTTAGTCAAGGAACATTCAAACACTCTTGCTTCAAAGCTTTGAGTGCTACACAACCCTTACAATTAGAAACCTATTCCAAGGCACTTATCACAATGATAATTGCTTGGAGTACAATAATCAAATCTATACAGATTACAAATGATCTTCTGATCAATCAAGAGGGATCCGTTGAAAAACAGCAGCTCTGTTGAATATATAGCAGCTGCAACTTCAGTTAGGGTTTCCACAAAAACCTAGGGTTAATTCCGTTTGACCTAAAGACCAGGTCACAGGACTTTATTAACCAGGTTAGGGTTGAGCTAGGTTACCCCTCAGAAAACGCAGGATTCTGTTCAGGAAAGACTGAGTTATTTCCTGAAAAAACTCAGACTTATCCAATCCTGCAATCCTGTTAGTTCAGAACAGGATGTCATAACATCTGTTATGACATCTGAGAAAACCTGTCTACTGATTTAGCAAAATGTGATCATTTTGCAAAATGCTCAGATACACACTTATAAACATCAGTACTTGAATTACAATATTTTTCTGCAAAGGTACCTAATGAGTCAGTACAAACTAAACTAGAATGTTATGACATCAGTCATGACATTCACACATACACTTGGGATTTACCAAAAATGCAAGCCAATACCTAAACACCTACAATTTTCATGCTTGATTTTGTCTTGGATTAGGGTCTTCTATTTGATTTGTTTCGATCTTGCCATTCAAACCCTAATTACTAGCATGGTATATAAAAGCGGTAAATTGCGTAATTTAAAGATTACTACGCTATTAGAACATTTTATGGGAGGGGGTATACAAATTATGAATGGGGATTTGCAATAATATAAAGCTAATTTAATCTATTACAACCAAATCGAATTTGTACGAATACTTAAATAAACAAAATACAATATAAATTAAATGTGCAATGGTATGTATATGCAAGAAAAGATTTTTGTTTTGTTTTATATGAAGAAAGAAAAAAGAGTTTTGGAATTAAACCTAATAAATTAAAAAGGAAAATATTTTTATACATTGATTAACCCTAATTTTAGTTTATTAAAATGAAATAAAGTCCTTTAAATATCATTTTTTTTGTGTGTATGTTTGTCTTAAAATAATAAATAATATTTATGAAAATATTTGGTCTTTTTATATGTCAAAATAAATATTTAGAAGTGTGAGGGAAAAGAAATAAAAATGAACCTAAATCTATTTTATTTTACAAGTTTATTTAAGAAAGGATAGTTAATATATAATTTAATAAAAATATATTTTTCATGAGAAAATAAAATAAAGTGAACAAAAATAAATTTTTAACATTTTGATATTTTTTATCATTCTATAATATTTAAGAAAAAATATTTAATGAGGTAAACAAAAAATAAAATAAATGAATGAAAGTAAATTGGGCCAGGGGTGCTGTAAGAGAAAGGAAGGTAAGTGTTAGAAAAAAAGAGAGGCCCATAAGCTGAGCTCACACTGCCAAAAATGTCAAAAATGAAGCTGAAAAATGAGAAAAAGTGCAAAAGGCAGGCACCAAGGCTCGAACCCATGACCTTGGCATTTCCAGCGCGTTGCCTTGCCACTGGGGTGGCTGTACATCCGTTAGTTCATATGAAACAAGAAAAACATAACACATAACGCCTCTTTGCCCTGTACTTCATCTTCTTCCTCAAGCCAGCCGAACCTCCTGTATCTCTTTCATTTCTCCATGAAAATGGAAACTTCCAACATGAAAATGATAGTACTCTTTCCCACGATTTCAACCATGTAACTCATGTAAACTAACAGTCAATGATCAAAACTAATTTCAAAGGCCCTAATTTTAAACCTAATTTTTACAGAAATTTGAACTATAAAATTCTCTATACACAATGAATATAAATGAAATCTATGAACATGGTTGGTTTTAGCACAAGGATATCTACATTTTATCTTCACCAATCGTGACCAATAGATGCCTGTATGAAGAGATAGAAGTTGGAGTTTTTACCTCTTTTAGCTGAGACCGTGAATGGAGTTTGAGTGAGTTTTATGAAGGCCTGAAGATTCCTTTAGCTTGCCTAAACTTCCCTGAGTGTGTTCCAATTCGTGCCTTGCTTTGAAAGTGCCTGAATCTCTCTATCCAAGTCAACCTGCAAGCTTGAAAAACAAAAATGGCAGATGGAGAAGGAGGAGTTACAGTTATGGGATGATGGTCTGGAACACTTAGATGTGAGGTAGGTTAAGTGTTTAAGTGATTAGAATTTGAAACGCACGAGTAGATTTTTGGATTGCTATGCTTGGTCTCAAACTGAAAGTTTATGACAGGTTTTTGGTGATAAGGAGTTTTAGAGAGTTTCTGGACTTGAGCAAATCGTGTGTTAGGTTGCAAAGTGTTTGTGTATAAGTATAGATAAGGTTTCAAGTTAGCTCCACAACAAATTTCTCAATTGTAGGCTTTTTGCTCTATTGCTTGTACTTTAAGAAAAGTGAGGAGACAACTCTCTCCATGCTTGTACAGGCCTTCTTGGAGTTGGTACAAGTCCTAGACAACTTGATTTTAGTTTATAGGACTTCTTTGTGTAGAGAGAACAGGTACAAATCTCAAGAAGTGAAAAGTTATGCTTTACTAGAATGGCAATGGCAACTTTGTGCCATTTATGGAATTAAAGCTTGGACAAAGACTCTTATGCTTGGGTTAAAGCTTTATCAATTGTGTAAGCATTAAATTATGAAGTGAGAAACAATTTTGAGACCTGTAAAGCAAGGATTAAGCAGCATAAGTTCATATTTGAATTTTGTTCTTCATGGAATGGCTTGAAATCAAAGTGAGCAATTGCCAACTTCATCTCTTCGATTCTCCTTAACCAAAAATGATCTCAAGGAGTTCTTGGAAATTTTGGAAATCTTGCAATGTTCTCTATAACTCATCTTTGAAATTCATTTCAAGATTCCTTTTGGAACTAGGTGAAAATTTGCCATGAAGTTAGGTCAAAAACCTGCCTAAATTAGGGCAAAATTTCACTAAGTTATTTTAGTTCATGGGCATGTATTCACAAAATTATATCTTGAGATCTAAGCATATTTAGGATAAAATGTGTGAGGAAAAGTTGTATATTTCATGGAGATCTACAACTTTCATGTTGGGAACTTTCTTTGAATCATCTTGTATCATGGTGAAAAATTGGCTTAAAGTTGAGAAAAAATAAGAAATTTTCTATACTTAGAAAAATTTCTAAGTTAAGAAAATTTCAAATTTCAAAACCAAATCTTCAATCCTTGATTTCTTGATGAACAAGTTTCACATTTTGACATGTTTTTATGTATTGTGATCCTTGGCATTTTATTTTGACCAAAAAGTCAAAGTTTGACTTTTCAGTATACAGTTGACTTTTGATCAATTGACTGCAAATTTTATTTGTCAATCCAATGGAATTGCAATGTTTTGAACCATGTCATTAGGTCATGATGATGCAATTGAGCCCTTGGAATCATGCTTCAAACCAATTGGTCATTTTCTAGGTCAAAAATCAGAAATTGCCCTTTCTCAGTCAAAACCCTAATTTTGACCATTTTGCCCTTTTGATGATTTGATCAAATTTCTTGAGGAATTATGGTCCAAACTTGATCAAATGATACATATGAGTCTAAAATGTTGATGTGGATCAAAAATTATGAAGTTTGACTGTAAATTGGCCAAGGTTGACTTTTTCCCCAATACAACTGATTTTTAGGTCAACTGTCCAATTGATTGATCAAAAATGGGATTCAAGGCTTGAAACTTGACATGAGTAAACTTAGGGGTCCATGATGATACTTGAAATTCAAATGAAACATTGATAGTCCAGAAATATTTGTGCAATTCCAAACCCTATTTTTGGGTCATCAGTGCAAGATGGGATGTCTTGAGCTGATCAAACCCTAATCTGGTCTTGAGTCAAAGTGATCTTGTGAGAAAAGTCTTGATAAATGAGAGGGAAAATTTTGGGGTACAACAGCGAGGAGTCCCCACGTCCCATGAATACTGATGCAGTCAAGAAATACTTCGCCTAAAGAAATAAAAGAACAACTCGCTAAGTTGAAAACCCGAAAGGGCAACTTAGGCAAAAAAGGAGCGTCTCGGTAGGCCGAAAACCCGAAAGGGAGGTCTAGGAAAAAATTAGAGACCTAAACAGAATAAATTTCCCGCTAATTTGAAAACACGCAAGGGCAGCTTAGGCAAAAGTTAGGGACTTTCTTGGCAAGTAACTACGTCAGACAAGACTTGATCGTTGAAGCAACAATCTTCCCGGATCCACACCATACTTCAACAGAAGATGCTACTCAGGATTTCAAAATTTGTTAGAGGGGATAGTGGTCATTGTATCTCAATGTATCTTTTCCATTATATATTACCATTTTTAAACTTTGTAATCATCTATGGAGTCTCGCCATTCGCAAACTACCATTCTATTAATGAAATTTGAGCTTTTACCCAATTCTTTGTATTTCTTATTTTATTTAGCTTGCAAAGACTCCATTTATTATTGATAATAACTTTCAAAGCAAAAAAGATTAAATAACAAAATTGATTTTTCAAAAAAAAAAAGATTTTACAATCTGCTTTTACTTTGAGATTTGTGATGAAACAATGACAACAAAAATGGTGATCCCAGGAATGGAAAAACTCCAGTTGTTTTGAGAAGTGTTTGTTCCCCTCGGGAAGGTTTACTCGGGATGTTTTCACCGTATTGGGTTTATGATTCCGGTATCCTCGGTCAAGTTTGGATTCATTTCTCCTCTTTTCTGAGTTTTCATGATGTGAAGTTTCAATCCGCATTTTCTCCAGTGAAGTTTTCGTGTGGCCTAATAGAAGTTCTTTTTCTAGAGAAGTTGGTATCATAACCACTCCTGAAGAACGCAGGTCCCTGGTTTCTTTAAGTGAAGGACGTATTGTGTTTTCCCTTTGTGGATGTAGTGTTAACCTCCCAATGAAGTAGGCCTGAATTCCCCAGTGAATGTTTTGATGTTTTGGTGTCAGTCTGCTTTACTTGAGACTGGTTTTGCAATCTCTGGTAGGAATGTTACTTTTAAAAACCCTTGTTTCCCCGGTGAAGCCTGAAGAAGGATGTTCTATACCTGTATCTATACTATTCTGTCACTTCGTTTTGCTTACTTCCGGATTATGTCCCTCCCCAGTAAAGCTAAAGCAGCCAGTAGGTTTTGTTTCCTCAGTTGGAATTTACTTTTTCTTTGAATGATCATCTTGGATGAAGTTTAGCCGAGTGTTGTTAGTGCCCAAGGTGGTTTTTCCTGGTTATTCCCAATGATGTATATCTGTTTTGTCAGCATACGCACGATAACACTCATACATTCATACATACATCATGCATAGCTAAAATTGGCAAATCATTGTTCATTGACATTTGTTAATATTTTTGTTGATATATCATCCTGTTTTGCAGAGTTATGTTGTCCTCTCTTTAATAGAGTGTTAGCCTTAATCAGAAAGCGTATATTATTTCAATTTCCCCACTGAGTTGTCCCTAGTGGAAGATTTTTGCTTTAGCCTTCCTGTACAGCTCTTGGTTCAGATGGATTTGGTTTTCCCTCTTGAGTTTATTTCTCAAAGGATGCATTCTGGTTAACCGTTTCATTCTAGTTTATTTCTGGTTTGAATATGTGGTTCCAAAACAATATTATTTACTTTGGTTTTCTGAAAACTTCAAGTTTTGGTTGGTGCATTTATTTTGCACGAGAAGACTTTATCTCCTCAGCAGGAATATCGTGGCATCTCCCCAGGAAGTCATATTTATTTCTCTAGGAGGTCATATTTCTCTCCCCAGGAAGTCATATTTCTTTCTCCAAGAAGTCATATTTCTCTCCCCAGAAAGTCATTTCTTTTTACAATCCTCCATGACAACAAGTAGGAGGTTTCTTTATTTGAGTAACGTGTGCTTCCCTGTAAAAGTCGATGTAACTTTTTTGCTATCTCCTCTATGAATGAATAGTTCGCAGTTTGTCGTCAGATTAAGCCAACGAATGGAAAGACTTTCAATATCACAGAAACAGCTCGTTGTGAAATCTTTGCAAGTGGGAATCTCTTTATTTGAGACAACTTATATATTATCCTTTCCAGGTGGAGTGCCTTGGTTAAAAAAGAAGTTGAGACCCGTTCTAGGTGAAACGCCAGAATCTTGGCGAAACATGTTATCTTTTTGCTACCCTCAATGAACGTTGGTAGTTCATCGTCAGTGAATGGCGATGCTATGATATTTTCTCTTTCTACCTTCAGTGAAAGTTGGTAGGACATCGGCAGTGAACATCGATGTTTGTTATCTTTTTGCTACCTTTAGTAAACGTTGGTAGTTCATCGTCAGTGAACGGCGGTGCTATGATATTTTTTCTTTCTACCTTCAGTAAAAGTTGGTAGATCACCATCAATGAAAGTTGGTGTTTGTTATCTTTTTGCTACCCTTAGTGAACGTTGGTAGTTCATCGTCAGTGAACGGTGGTGCTATTATATATTCTCTTTCTACCTTCAGTGAAAGTTGGTAGGACATCAGCAGTGAACGTTGATGTTTGTTATCTTTTTGCTACCTTCAGTGAATGTTGGTAGTTCATCGTCAGTGAACGGCGGTGCTATGATATTTTCCCTTTCTACCTTCAGTGAAATTTGGTAGATCACCATCAGTGAAAGTTGGTGTTTGTTATCTTTTTGCTACCTTCAGTTAATGTTGGTAGTTCATCGTCAGTGAACGGCGGTGCTATGATATTTTCTCTTTCTACCTTCAGTGAAAGTTGGTATATCACCATCAGTGAAATTTGGTGTTTGTTATATTTTTTCTACCTTCAGTGAACGTTGATAGTTCATCGTCAATGAACGGTGGTGCTATGATATACTTTTCTCTCTACCTTCAGTGAAAGTCGGTAGGATATCGACTGTGAACGTCGATGTTTGTTATATATCTCTCTGCCTTCAGTAAACATCGGTAGAAGTTGGTGTATCCTTTGACCATTCTACCATCCTCTTTGATTCAGGTCTTTTGATCCACTAGTGATTTATTTTCCTAGTGGGGTCGCTCTCTTGTTTCTTTATTATTGTTACATCCCCAGTGGTGATTTGCATCCCTTTGGAATTGCCCATGTGCATTCATGATCATAAACATTTGCATGGCATCTTAGGGCCAAAAATAGGGTTTGTTTTATATATAAGTATCTTTTATCGCGTCGACACGAAGATTTTTAACCTTCGTATCTCCGGATAGAAGAAACTTAAACAAGGGCAGCTGTTGTACCCCAATTTTTCCCCCTAAGATCCTTTCATCATACCATGTCGATTCATTCACAATAAGATCACACTAGGATTCTTGGTTCCCCTCCCTATAAGTAGATTTTCCCTTTTGAGGAATCACCAAGCACCTTGACTTGTGTTCTTTTGTGATCATGAATTTTGTTTTTGTCTTGATTTCTTCTTTCAACTAAATAAAATGCAATGTTGGTTTGTCTTGTTTGTTATCCATGTAGGTAAAGGTAGTGGGATTTAACAAGTTACCCCATGGGTTCATGAGTCTATTTCCATGCCCTAGTCAATAAAGCTTGAGAAGTTCAAACTTCACCATTGGATTGGTTTTGGAAGAATTGGCATTGCAAGGTTGTTTAGGTTCATCACATTTCAAGGTTATCAAATTTGGTTGAAAAGCACAAGGGATTGATTGGAGAAGTTGTCATGGTTGGACAAGATTTTATTCCATTTGGTCACAAGTGCACATTTATCTCAATGTTCAAGATATGGAAGTGGTTTTGGTTTCTATGAGTTCTCATTATCATCCTCAACAAATTCTATTTACAAATAATGTGTGTTGGTACAAGAAATTTGTTCAAAATTGTCAAAGTTCCTCAAAGCATTCTCTTGATCTAAGGAGCTAGGGTTTTGAACTTCAAAGGAATATATCTTGCTCATCTCTTGGTATTCTTGAGTAATTCCAAATAAATTTTTCTATTTAAATGGTTATTAACAAATCACTTCAAAAGTTTCAAGGAGTTGTAATGAGGAAGAGACTCAATGAGGAAGAAAGATTACAAGTCCTCCAGATAAATCCTCAATTTTCCATGTGTGACTTCAAATGATCATAACTTGGTCATTTTTTATCACCTTGAGCCCATTCTTTTTCTATAATTATCTTGAAGGTTTGAAATTTATGCCTTATTTTATGTGAAAAATGAGAAAATGGATGGAAGTTGTCTTAAGGATGCAAAAGATTATAGGTCATTTCATGATTTTTGGCCAACTTCAACAATTCATAACTCTCTCAATTTTTTGATATTTTGAATGGCTCAAGTTTCAAAATGCCATTCAATATATCTACTTCATGCCACCTTTTTTGGTCAAGAACAAATTCCAAGTGGAAGGCCATGTTTGGATGCAAGACATTATAGGTCATTTTTGAAGAAGAACTTGAAATATTTCTAAGTATGGAAAGTCAACTCTTTTTCTTCAACTTTGACTCAACACAACTTTCAGCTCAAGCATCCATTTGATTCCATTCTTTTTCCATTGCAAAGCTTGTAACCTCATCTTTCTAAAGCATCAAGAATCATGCCTTAAGACCCCTTGAGCTGAGAATGTCATTGTTTCAAAAGTGGTAACTTGAAATTGAAGCTTCATTGCAAGTCAGAATTTGAATTTCATGTTACAACCTCTAAACCTCAAATTACCACGCGTTTTGGGTCTAAACATGATTAGCCAACTATCCCAAATGGATTAGTGCATCAAAACACGCGTTTTGGATGAGTTTTGACAAAAGAGAAGTCACATTTTCTTCCTGATGCAGACCCACACAAATTCCCTCCAAATTGCATCATTCATCCTTCCTTTTGATCCCATTTTCTTCTCCTATAAGTACATGAGCAATCTCATTCATTTTCTCAAGCTTGGATAGCCAGAATCACCCTGCCAAACTTGTTCCACAACTCAGAATTCAGTAACTTCAAAATCCATTCTCAAGTCTTTTTCAATCCAATTTTTCCATCAATTCACCTTATGTAATCTTCCCAGAAGCTAACCACATAATTACATTCGAGAATCATGCCCTATACTGCTCCATAGAAGTCTAGTTTAAGAGCTCCGCAACTCAACTCCAATAGGTAGATTCCTTCATCAGTTCTTCGAAACTCTGATATCATTGTGTTGCTCTCATTGCCCTGGTTCTAGTCGCAACACTTACCTTTTACTGGAAACACGTTTTGACCATGAAATTTCAAATCCCTTTTCAAAACTTTCCTTCCAAATTGCTTGAGCTACAGTTTATATAAATTTGGCGCGAGGGTGTGGTTGTCTTCGTCTTGAAGAGACGAAGCGAACGACATAGGTCTGAGCTTCTGATTTTACAGTTTGAGAGACCTGAAAATCACGTTGGCTGGAGGTTGAAGATGACCTACGTGTCATCTTCCAACCAATGATGGCACGCCACTTGTTATTTTTGAAAATTTGATTTATATTTAATTATGTACTTTATTCACTAATGACCATGATATGCACAGCGCGCCAGATCCCTTGGATTTGATTACTAACGCGTTTTGACTCTCATACAATGGTCCACATATTTTTACTTTTATTTTCTTTTCTGATTTTTATATTTTAATAGTTTTAAATTTCAAAAAATCATAGAAAATTCATTTTTAGTCGAAAAAATCTGAAAAAATTATGAAAAATATTTTGATTATTCTCTTTCTGATTTTTATTTTTTCACAATTTAATTTTGTGTTTTGGTATTTTTTTAATAAATTTACACTTTATTTGAATTGTTTTAAATGTTTAAAAATACTTTTATACATTTTTAAATTTTGAAAAAATTACGAAGTTATCCAATGATATTGTGACAAATATTGGTGACCTTATTTTATTTTTGTTTATGACCTTACTATTTTTTATCATTTTTTATTTTATTTTACCCATTACTTTTAATTTTAAAATAGTTTCTGACTTTAAAAAATTACCAAAAATTTGTAAAATTATTTGAGCCTTTTTCTGATTTTTCTAGGGTCTTACTTTTTATTTCTTGATTAATTTGAACATAGTTGATATTTTTCTCTTTATATTCTATTTTTAAAGATTATTTTTAAACCCTTTTGTATATAATAAAATGTAATATTATTTTGTAACTATTTTCTGGCTGATCTTGGGTTAAATTTTGGATCATGAACTTTATTAACATCATTGGATCCATGGTGTTGAATTTAACTCCAAAAAAATGGATGAATGATTTTAATAATAGTTTGATTAAATTTAACTCAAAAGTGGTTTGTATATTCTCTCCCATCCCTCTTCATCCCATCCCCTTGTTATTGCACTAAATGTTGTTGGAGCATGATCTCTATATCATGTCTCAAAACAAATGGTGCATAGATTGCTATTGACCAGCCTCAAAATAGGTGTGACTTCTATGTAAGTCCACTTAAAATTGCTTAACATAGCGCTAAATTTTATCCCGATTCGAATAAATGATCATCCGTGGCCCAAACTTATGTTTGCAAGCTGTTGTACCCCAATTGTTTCCCCTGAGATCTCGTTATCATACCATGTTGATTCACTCACAACAAGATCACACTAGGGTTCTTGGTTCCGCTCCCTACATTTAGTTTTGCCCTTTTTGAGGGATTACCAAGCACCTTGACTTATGTTCCTTTTGTGATCATGAATATTGTTTTGTTTTCTTCATTTGACTAATAAAATGCAATGTTGGTTTGTCTTACTTGTTATCCATGTAGGTGAAGGCAATGAAATTTAACAAGCTACCTCATGGGTTCATGAGTTTATTTCCATGCCCTAGTAAATATAGCTTGAGAAGTTCAAACCTCACCATTGGATTGGTTTTGGTAGAATTGTCATGGCAAGGTTGCTTTGGTTCATCACATTTCAAGGTTGTTAGATTTGACTCAAAAGTACAAGGGGTTGATTGGAGAAGTTGTCATGTTTGGACAAGGCCTTGTTCCTATTGGACGCAAGAGCATATTTCTATCAAATTTCCAGATATAAAATTGGTTTTGGTGGCTATGAGTCCTCATTATCATCCTCAACAACTTCTATTCACAAAGCAAGAATATTGGTACAAGAAGTTTGTTCAAACTTATCAAAGTTCCTCAAAGCATTTTCTTGATCTAGGAGCAAGGGTTTTGAACTTTAAAGGAGTACATCTTGTTCACCTTTTGGGATTTTTGAGTTATTCCAAAGATATCCTCCTCTTCAAAGGGTTATCAACAAATCACTTCAAAAGTTCCAAGGAGTTTTCAAGTGGAAGGAACTTGGTGAAGAAGAAAGATTACAAGTCATCCAGATGAATCCACAATTTTACATGATTGACTTAAAATGGTCCTAACTTGGTCAATTTTTATCACCTTGAGTCCATTCTTTTTCCATAATGATCTTGAATATGTGAACTTTATGCCTTCTTTTATGTGCAAAGTGGGAAAATGGATGGAAGTTGCCTTAAAGATGCAAAAGATTATAGGTCATTTCATGATTTTTTGCCAACTTCAACAAGTCATACCTTGCTCAATTTTTTGATATTTTGAATGATTCAAGTTTCAAAGTGTCTTTCAAGAGGTCTGCTTCATGCCATCTTTTTTGGTCAAGAGAAAATTCCAAGTGGAAGGCCATGTTTGGATGCAAGACATTATAGGTCATTTTTGAAGAAGAATGTGAAATATTTCTAAGTATGGAAAGTCAACCCTTTTTCTTCAACTTTGACTCAATACAACTTTCATCTCAAGCATCCATTTAACTCCATTATTTTTCCATTTCAAAGCTTGTAACCTCATATTTCTAAATTATCAAGAATCATGCCCTAAGACCCCTTGAGTTGAAAATGCCATTGGTCAGAAGTTGGCACTTTGAAATTGAATTTCTCACCAAGTCAGAATTTTGAAATCCATAATGTGGCCTCTAATCATAATTTTTCCACACGTTTTTACCTCTAAACATGTTTAGTGAAGTTCCAGATTTGTTTAGCGCATCAAAATGCAAGAATTGGATGAGTTTTGATGAAGTTTGTATCACACTTCACTCGTGCATCAGGTCTGCATGATTTCCCTCCAAAACGCATCATTCACTCTTCCTTTTGATCCCATTCACTTCTCCTATAAATACATGAACTATCCCATTCAAT
Source organism: Vicia faba (assembly GCA_948472305.1). NCBI lineage: Eukaryota > Viridiplantae > Streptophyta > Magnoliopsida > Fabales > Fabaceae > Vicia > Vicia faba. Next base: position 242,012,641 of record OX451739.1, on the reverse strand, counting down.
TTCCCAAGCTCGGATAGCCAGAATCACCCTGCCAAACTTGCTCCATAACTCAATTTTCTGTAACTTTAAAATCCATTCTCGACCCTTTTTCAATTCAATTTTTCCACCAATTCACCTTCCTTGATCTTCCCTGAAGCTAACCATATAATTACATTCAAGAATCGTGCCCTATATTGCTCCATAGAAGTCCAGTTTCCGAGCTCTGCAACTCAACTTCAATAGGTAGATTCCTTCATCAATTCTTCAAAACTTTGATATCATTGTGTTGCTCTCATTGCCCTGGTTCTAGTCGCAACACTTACATTTTATTGGAAACACGTTTTGACCATGAAATTTCAAATCCCTTTTCAAAACATTCCTTCCAAATTGCTTGAGCTACAATTTATATAAATTTGGCGCGAGGGTGTGATTGTCTTCGTCTTGAAGAGACGAAGCGAATGACATATGTCTGAGCTTCGGATTTTACAGTTTGAGAGACCTGCAATTCGTGATGACTGGAGGTTGAAGATGACTAACGTGTCATCTTCTAACCAATGAAGGCGCGCCATCTGTATTTTTCAAATTCTGATTTAATTAATGATTTTGTACAATATTCACTAATGACCATGATATGCACAGCGCGCCAGATCCCTTGGATTTGATTACTAACGCATTTTGACTTTCATCCAATGGTCCACATATTTTACTTTTATTTTCTTTTTCTGATTTTTATATTTTAATTGTTTTAAATTTCAAAAAATCATAGAAAATTCATTTTTAGTCCAAAAAATCTGAAAAATTTATGAAAAATATTTTTGATTATTCTCTTTCTGATTTTTATTTTTTCACAATTTAATTTTGTGTTTTGTATTTTTTACCAATTTTACACTTATTTGATTTGTTTTAAATGTTTAAAAATACTTTTATACATTTTTTAAATTCTGAAAAATTATGGAATGATCCAATGATATTGTGACAAATATTGGTGACCTTATCTTATTTTTGTTTGACTTTACTATTTTTTACCATTTTTTGTTTATTTTACCCATTTATTTTAATTTTAAAAGTAGTTTCTGACTTTAAAAAATTACCAAAAAAATTGTAAAATTACTTGGGCCTTTTTCAGATTTTTCAATGGTCTTACTTTTCATTTCTTGATTAATTTGAACATAGTTTATATTTTTCTCATTATTTTCTATTTTTTTTAAAAATTTAAAAAATCCTTTTTTGTGTATATTAAATGTGATATTATTTTGTGATTATTTTATGGCTGATCTTGGGTTAGATTTTGGATCATGAACTTTATTAACATCATTGGATACATGGTGTTGAGTTTAACTCCACAAAAATGGATGAATGATTTTAATAATAGTTTGATTAAAATTTAATTCAAATGTGGTTTGTATATTTTTCCCATCCCTCTTCATCTCATCCCTTTCTTATTGCAATAGATGTTGTTGGAGCATGATCTCTATATCATGTCTCAAAACAAATGGTGCATAGATTGCTATTGACCGACCTCAAAATAGGTGTGACTTCTATATAAGTCCACTTACGATTGCTTAACATAGCACTAAATTTTGTCCCGATTCGAATAAATGACCATTCGTGGCCCAAACTTATGATTGTAAGCCCAAGTATGTTAATTTGATCTCTTTGATCCAATAACCTTGAGATTCATTATATGGAGGCTTTGGTTCTACCAATCCTCTAATGGATCTACAACACCTTTGGTCAACGTGGATCACTTAAACATCGTTGATCATTAAATGGTACTTATGAGAATTCCAAATGGGTGATATAATTGACAACAAGCAAATACAACTTGTTGTGTGGAGGCTTTGGTTCTACCAATCCTCTAATGAGTTCCAAATGTAAGCTTCAAGATGGTCATCTAACTAACCACTAATTAGTGACTTGTTTACCTTATACTTTTATTTTTTTTATGCTTTATGTACTATTTACTTTTAGCAGTTACATTTCATGCCATTTTCATCTTTGCTCATTTGAGCATTTATTTTCTTGCCATTTTTACTTTTCTCACTTGAGCTTTTATTTTCCTTTCTTAAGACACTTAATAATCAACATAAACCCTAAAGAATCTTTAATGGTGCTTGGACTATTTGGTTACTATCCTTGGCATTATAGAGTATGGGACTTTTCTTGGAATTAGGATTAGAAACCTTGACCTATCTTAGAGATCTTATCTGATTATTTTTTCTAGAGTTCTTGAGGTTTACCTCAAGACATTGGGTTGCTTGTTTGTTTTTATGTGCAGGTTTTTGTGATTACACCCTTTGTTTGTAATCTGGAATTCACCCGTATACATCCGTTACTCTGCCTAATTTTTTGGGAAGACTTAATACACTTGAAGTTTGGTTCTCTCAAGAGGTCTAATTTTTCTTTGCTTGATCGGTTTCAATCCAAGGAATGGGAATTCTATCTTGGCTCATAATGTCAAGTATTGGTTTCTTGTTGGTTAGATGGTTCTTATCCCTAGCTTTTACCTTATGCTTTAGGATAGTCCCTTCTTCTCCTCACATCTTCTTTAATTTCAAAAATCTTCTTTCCCTTTTTGAAAACTCTTCTTGTTTTTGAACTTGAACCACTTTCATAATAAACTTGGACTTATGTCCATGCATTTTCAAAACATTTTTCATAAATAAACTCCAATCAACTTAATAATGCCTTGACATTTTTGTGAGAAGACTAAAAGTCAATCAATCTAATTTTAAACCATTTTTCCACTTTGGCTTTTATCTTTAAACTTTTCTCAAGAAATGTTGAACTCTTGTCAATCCTTGTAGTGATGCAAACAACTATACTTCTATAATATGTAGTAAAGAGATATATTTTTCACTTGGGTGTTGAGTGAGGCATTGCTGATTTTTAAAATCCAAGCCATATCCTCCACTTTTAGATGATGCAAATTCTCCTTTCTCATGATTGTGGGTAGTAGGTATGTTTTCCATACGAACAATGAAAATGATGTTTCATCTCATAAAATTAACCAATGCATTTGTGTTTTAAATTTTCAAAAGAGGAACTACGCGTACCCTGATCCCCTATTGCATGAAAAGGTGGTACGTAGGCACTAAAGGTTCGCAATCGTGACAGGTGCAAAAATTATAAAAATAAATATATTTCTTTCCTCACCTCCACCATCCATTAATATACAACATTTTTTATAGCCAAAATATACAGATTTTACAAAGAGGCTCATGCGGAGTACCGTAGATGTTTAGGGTGCTAATACCTTCCCTTTGCATAACCAACCCCTTTACCTTGAGTCTTTCCCCCTCTTTTTGGGTTATTCTCTCTTTTCCCATTCCTTTGGAAACAATAAAGCGTGGTGGCGATTTTTATTTTAATTTGTATAAAGTCTAGTCAATCCAATGGCTTAGTTTTGAACATTTCTACCACTACAGAAAAATGGATACTTCACCGGGGAAATATTGACCTCTTGCTGGTCCATCCCTAAGTGGGTTAACCATATCTTTGTTTATATCTGTATATGTGTTATTACTGTTTTTTGTGTTATATGTTGTATATATGTTTGTCTGGATTTTCTTAGTTTTCAGGGTGCTTGGTGATTACTCATAAGTCCTATATTCGGACTTGGGCAAACTTTAAGATAGGACGGGTGGTACAGTCATGTTAACTTTGAGGGAGTAATCCCAAAAAAGTAGGCATGAGATCCCCCACTCAATGGAGGCCCCTTCGACTGTAGTGTCATTTACCAAGTAATCGGGAAGACGTACTACTTTCGACCTGGGAGCCTGCTGAAACTGAGGACCGTAGAATACCAAACCAATCTTGGCCTTTTAGGTGTAGTGCGGAAGCTATGACGGAGTCATCCTGAAATAGTTGTCACGCGATGTTACGCTCAGACGAGTCTTTCTTGGGAATATTACTAACTACCGAGTTAATCGAGAAGTCGGTAATATCCAAAGGAAGGATGTAGACTCTGGGAACCTCTAGAACCTTATTTGGCAGGTGATAACTTTTTAGACCAATACCTTATGGGTAGTAACTTCGACCTCATGCTCGTGACGTTGAACCTATGAACCCTATATGTGTAATCTTGTGTGTGATTGTTGCATCATGTATCAATGAACTCATAAGCATATTTTGAAGAAACCATATTTCAAGGGATTTAAAGGTTGACTATTTGTAAATATCTCAGGTACTTTCTAACCATGGATTCTGGAAAGAGAAAGACCGGAAAATACAGTTTCAAGGATCCCAAGATAGATGAGTTGATCAGTTTAATTCCGGAGATCGAGTGTTCTGCAGATTTCGGAAGAAGTATGGGTCCATTATTCCTCTCATGAAGCTGAAGATGAAGGAGGGTATTCTCTCGACCATGGTCGAGTTCTATAATCTGATGTATCATTGCTTTACTTTTCCCGACTATCAGTTGATGCCTACACTAGAGGAGTATTCTTATCTATTGGATTTACCTGTTACCGATTGTATTCCTTTTACTAGTTTGGAGGGTGGCCCATAGCGGTCGTGTATTTGCGCCGGTTGTTCAGAGAGATGTTGCTACTGGAAAGAAAATTGCTGAGAATGATGAACCTAAGAAGGCTACAGGAGAGACAAGTGGAGCTACGTTAGAGAAATAAGTGGATGATATTTTGAAGATAATTAAGATGAGCGACTACAGAATTGTAGATCAACTACTTCAGACTCCTTCAAAAATATATATCTTAGATTTATTGATGAACTCCTCTGCTTATAGAGAATCCTTGATGAGGGTAATAGACCAAGCTTTTGTGGAGAGTGATATGCCAATAGATCAATTCAGCAGCGTAATAGGAAACATTACGTCATGTAATAACTTGAGTTTCTGTGATGATGAATTGCCAGATGAAAGGAGGAATCACAACCTGGCCTTCCACATCTCTATGAACTGCAAGAATGATTCACTATCCAATGTGCTAATTGATAATAGATCTGCATTGAATGTTATACCAAGGAGTACTCTCATGAAGTTGAAATATCAAGGAACGCCTATGCGCCCTAGTGGCATCATTGTGAAGGAGTTTGATGGGTCAAGGAAATCTGTCATCGGTGAAGTGGACTTACCTATCCATATAGGAACACATTTGTTCCAGATAACCTTCCAGGTCATGGACATCATTCCCGCTTATAGTTGTCTACTAAGATGGACGTAGATACATGAAGAAGGGGCTGTCACTTCAACTTTACATCAGAAGCTAAAGTTTGGGCGTGAAGGGAAGGTAGTGATCATAAATGGGGAGCAGGCATTGTTGATATCTCATTTATCCTTTTTCAGCATTATAGAATCGGATGAAGTTGCTGTTGGAACCCAGTTCCAAGCCTTATCCATTGATAACATAAGGATAAATGATAATTCCATGGTCTCGCTGAAGGATGCGCGGCAGGTTGTGCGTAAGGGTCATAATGAAGTCTGGGGACGAATTGTGGATCCACCCGTGAACAAGAACAAAACTGGCTTGGGGTTCTCTTCGAAGAATAGAAAAGGGAAAAGTTTAAAGTCAAAGTCTACTATGAGCAGCTATCATAATGTTTTCCGCAGTGGAGGTTGCCTCCATCCAGTTGATTCTGGAGTTAATTTTGTTGAGGAGGATGAAGCAGAGCAGGAAATGCCGAATTATGTGACGCACAGAGTCAGGGTTCATAAATGGGTCACCATTGATGTTCCCTCTTGCATACATGTTTCAAAGTAATTTGATTTGTTAATCTTTTTTTCTTGAAAAGCTTTCACTCAGCCCAAGGTGGAAGTATTAATGTTGTAGGGCTTATCTGTTTGCTGTGACTTTTAAGATCATTAATAAAAGTTGTCTTTGCTTCCCGAATTATGTCTTAATTTTCTGCTTTTGCTTGGAAAATGGTAATAAAAAAAACCTTTCAAAATAAATAATAACTGAAATTCAATCTGCATAATCACTTGTTATATGTGTCAGTTTCTAAAAGCAATCATAAATCATATATGCAGATTAACTAAAAAACTCATTGAATACAATGACCCTGCACCCTCTCCCAACTTTGAATGTCCTATGTTTGGGGCTGAAGAAGAAGATTATGATGACATTCCAGAAGAGGTCTCACGGTTTCTTGAGCACGAGGAAAATACCATTCAGCCATATAAAGAGCCTTTGGAAGTGATCAATTTGGGTTCAGAAGAAGATCCAAAGGAAGTCAAGATTGGAGCATTACTGCATCCTAATGTAAAGAGAAAGTTGATTGAGTTGTTGAAGGAGTATGTGGATATCTTTGCTTGGTCTTACCAATATATGACTGGTCTAGATATAGATATTGTCGAGCACCATTTGCCGTTGAAGCCAGAGTGTCCGCCAATTAAACAAAAGTTGAGAAGAACTCACCCAGATATGGCAGTAAAGATCAAAGAGGAGGTCCTAAAGCAGATTAATGCTGGTTTTCTCGTGACGTCAGTGTATCCTCAATGGATTGCCAATATTTTCCCAGTACCGAAAAAGGACGGAAAAGTCCGCATGTGCGTAGATTACAGAGATCTAAATAAAGTTAGTCCAAAAGATGATTTTCCATTGCCACATATCGACATGTTAGTGGATAGCACAGCAAAATTCAAAGTATTCTCATTCATGGACGGATTTTCAGGGTATAATCAAATAATAATGGCTCCAGCGGACATGGAAAAAACAACATTTATCACACCCTGGGGAACATTCTGTTACAGAGTGATGCCTTTCGGGTTGAAGAACACTGGTGCAACATATCAGAGGGCTATGACATCCCTATTCCATGATCTGATTCACAAGGAAATAGAAGTATATGTTGATGATATGATTGCCAAATCCCAGACTGAAGAAGGGCATATAGAAGATTTGTTGAAGTTGTTTCAGCGTTTGAGGAAGTATCGTCTCCGCTTGAATCGAAATAAATGCACCTTTGGTGTTCGATCGGGGAAGTTGTTGGGTTTCATTGTTAGCCAGAAAGGAATTGAAGTTGACCCTGATAAAGTCAAAGAAATTCAAGAAATGCCAGCACCAAGAACTGAAAAGCAAGTCAGATATTTCCTCGGGCGTTTGAATTATATTTCCAGATTCATTTCCCACGTGACTGCAACATGTGAACCGATCTTTAAGTTGTTAAAGAAATATCAAGGTTGTGTATGGACGGATGACTGCCAAAGGGCATTTGAAAGTATTAAAGAATATCTTCTTGAACCTCCTATCTTGCTCTTTCCCGTAGAAGGAAGACTGTTGATTATGTATCTGACAGTGTTAGATAAATCCATGGATTGTATTATGGGACAACAGGATGAAACAGAGAAGAAGGAATTCGCCATTTATTATCTCAGTAAAAAATTCACTGATTGTGAGTCGCGGTATTCCATGCTGGAAAAAACATGTTGTGTTTTGGCCTGGGCAGCAAAGCGTTTGCGGCAGTATATGTTGAATCATACCACTTGGTTGATCTCCAAAATGGATCCAATCAAGTACATTTTTGAAAAATCTGCTCTTACTGGGAGAATTGTCTGCTGGAAGATGTTATTATCTGAATATGATATCGAATACCGCACTCAAAAAGCTATTAAAAGTAGTGTGTTGGCAGATTATCTTACTCACCAACCATTGGAGGATCACCAGTCTGCAGAATATGAATTCTCCGATGAGGATATGATTTTCCTGAAAGTGAAGGATTGTGATGAACCATTACCCGAGGAAGGTCCTTCCCCTGAATCTCGTTGGAGTATGATATTTGATGGAGCTGTGAATGTTTATGGTAAAGGAAATGGTGTTGTGATTGTCACTCCTCATGGATCGCACATTCCTTTTACTTCAAGGTTAACATTTGATTGCACTAATAATATGGCAGAATATGAGGCTTACATCATGGTTCTCGAGGAAGCTATTGATCTTAGAATCAAAATTCTAGATGTGTATGGTGATTCAGCTTTGGTAATAAATCAGATTAAAGGAGAATGGGATACTCGTCACCCTGGCTTGATCCCTTACAAATATTATGCTAGAAGATTATTAGCATTCTTCAATAAAGTTGAATTCCATCACATCCCTAGAGATGAAAATCAAATGGTGGATGCTCTGGAAACATTGGCTTCTATGTACCAAGTGAATACTTGGAATGTTATACCCCGAATTATGGTTCGACGGCTGGATAGGCCCGCTCATGTGTTTCAACAGAGGAGTTAGAAGATGAAAAATCTTGGTATTATGATATCAAGCATTTTCTCCAGACTCAGGAATACCCGATTGATGCGTCGAAGAAAGATAGAAAAACATTGAGAAGATTGGCAGGCAGTTTCTTCCTCAGTGAAAATGTGTTATACAAAAGAAATTATGACATGGTCTTGCTCAGATGTGTGGATAGACACGAAGCAGACATGTTGATGCATGAGATTCATGAAGGTTCATTTGGCACTCATGCCAATGGACATTCTATGGCTAAAACGATGCTAAGGGCAGGTTATTATTGGCTGACAATGGAATCTGACTGTTACAAATTTGCAAAGAAGTGCCATAAATGCCAGATTTACGCAGACAAGGTCCATGTGCCTCTGAAACTCCTCAATGTGATTTCCTCCCCGTGGCCTTTCTCTATGTGAGGTATTGACATGATTGGGATGATAGAACCCAAAGCTTCGAATGGGCACCGTTTTATCTTGGTAGTAATTGATTACTTCACCAAATGGGTGAAGGCTGCTTCATATGTCAATGTTACTAAACAGGTGGTTGTACGTTTCATCACGAATAACCTTATATGCCGGTATGGTGGGCCGAGCAGAATTATCACTGACAATGGAACGAATTTGAACAACAAGATGATGACAGAACTGTGTGAAGAATTCAAGATTGTCCATCCCAATTCATCTCCTTACAGGCCAAAGATGAAAGGGGTTGTTGAAGCTGCTAATAAGAATATCAAGAGAATTATCCAGAAAATGGTTATTACTTATAAGGATTGGCATGAAATGCTCCCTTTTGCTCTACATGAATATCGAACATCTGTCCTCACTTCAATAGGAGCAACCCCGTTCTCCTTAGTGTATGGAATGGAAGTTGTACTCCCAGTCGAGGTAGAGATTCCCTCGTTGCGTGTGATAATGGAAACCAAGTTGACGGAGGCTGAATGGGTCCAGAACAGGTTTGACCAATTGAATTTGATTGAGGAGAAGAGAATTACAGCCTTTTGTCATGGACAGTTATATCAAAGAAGAATTAAGAAAGATTTTGATAAAAAGGTCAAACCTCATGAATTCAGAGAAGGCGACCTCGAGCTCAGGAAGATCAAGTCATTCAACACCGATTCTAGGGGCAAGTGGACTCTCAATTTCGAAGGCCCATATGTTGTCAAGAAAGCCTTCTATGGCGGTGCATTAATTCTCGAAACTATGAATAGTGAGGAGTTCCCATGTCCCATGAATGCTGGCGCAGTCAAGAAATACTTCGCCTAAAGAAATAAAAGAACAACTCGCTAAGTTGAAAACCCGAAAGGGCGGCTTAGGCAAAAAAGGAGCGTCTCGGTAGGACGAAAACCCGAAAGGGCGGTCTAGGCAAAAATTAGAGACATAAACAGAATGAATTTCCCGCTAAGTTGAAAACCTGCAAGGGAAGCTTAGGAAAAAGTTAGGGACTTTCTTGGCAAGTAACTACGTCAGACAAGACTTGATCGTTGAAGCAACAATCTTCTCGGATCCTCACCATACTTCAACAAAAGATGCTGCTCAGGATTTCAAAAGTTGTTAGGGGGGATAGTGGTCATTGTATCTCAATGTATCTTTTCCATTATGTATTACCATTTCTCAAACTTTGTAATCATCTATGGAGTCTCGCCATTCGCAGACTACCATTCTATTAATGAAATTCGAGCTTTTACCCAATTCTTTTTGTTTCTTATTTTATTTAGCTTGCAAAGACTCCATTTATTACTGATAATAACTTTCAAAGCAAAGAGATTAAATAACAAAATTGATTTTTCAAAAAAAAGATGTTTACAATTTACTTTTACTTTGAGAGTTATGATGAAGCAATGACAACAAAAATTATGATCCCGGGAATGGACAAACTCTAGTTGTATTGAGAAGCTTTTGTTCCCCTCGGGAAGGTCTACTCGGGTTGTTTTCACCGTATTGGGTTCCTAATTCCGGTATCCTCGGTCAAGTTTGGATTCATTTCTCCTCTTTTCTGAGTTTTCATGATGTGAAGTTTCAATCCGCATTTTTCTCCAGTGAAGTAGGCTTGAATTCCCCAATGAAGATTGGATGTTTCGGTGTCAGTCTGCTTTATTTGAGACTGGTCTTGCAATCTCCAGTAGGCATGTTACTTTTGAAAAAACACTGTTTTCCCTGATGAAGCATGAAGAAGGATGTTCTATCCTGGTGTCAGTTTATTTCATCACTTTGATTTGTCTATCTTTGAATTATGTTTCTCCTCAGTAAAGTTAAAGCATGCAGTAGGTTTTGTTTCCGCAGTTGGCATTTACCTTTCTTGTAATGATCAGCTTGGATGAAGTTTAGCCAAGTGTTGTTAGTGCCTGAGGTGATTTTTCTTGTTTGTTCCCAATGATTGTGTATCTGTTTTGTCAGCATACGCATAATAGCACTCATACATTCATACATACATCATGCATAGCTAAAATTAGCATATCATTATTCATTGAAATTTAATAATATTTTTGTTGACATATTACCCTATTTTGTAGAGTTACGTTGCCCTCTTTTCAATGGAGTGTTGGACTTAATCAGAAAACATATATTCTTTAAATTTCCCTGCTGATTTGTCCCTCATAGAAGATTTTTTCTTTAAGCCTTCCGCTACAGCTCCTTGTTTGGATAAATTTGGTTTTCCTTCTTGAGTTTATTTCTCAAAGGATGAATTCTGATTGACTGTTTCATTTAAGTTTATTTCTGGTTTGGATCTGTGGTTCCCCGGTAATGCTATTCACTTTGGATTGCTGAAAACCCCAAGTTTTAGTTCGTGCATTTATTTTGAACAAGAAGACTTTATCCCCTCAGCAAGAGTATCATGGCATCTCCCCAGGAAGTCATACCTCCATCCCAAAAAGTCATCTCTTTTTACAACCCTCCGTGACAACAAGTAGCAAGTCTCTTTATTTGAGACAGCTTATATATTATCCTTTCCAGGCGGAGTGCCTTGGTTAAAGAAGAAGTTGAGACCCGTTCCAGGTGAAACACCAGAATCTTGGGGAAACTTGTTATCTTTTTGCTACCCTCAGTGAACGTTGGTAGTTCATCGTCAGTGAAAGGCGATGCTATGATATTTTCTCTTTCTACCTTCAGTGAAAGTTGGTAGACCATCTGTAGTGAACGTCGGTGTTTGTTATCTTTTTGCTACCCTCAGTAAATGTTGGTAGTTCATCGTCAGTGAACGGCAATGCTATGATATTTTCTCTTTCTACCTTAAGTGAAAGTTGGTAGACCATCGGCAGTGAACATCGGTGTTTTTTATCTTTTTTTCTATCCTCAGTGAAGGATGGTATTTCATCGTCAGTGAACAGCGGTGATATGATATTTTCTCTTTCTACCTTCAGTGAAAGTTGGTAGACCACCGGCAATGAATGTTAGTGTTTGTTATCTTTTTGCTACCCTCAGTGAACGTTGGTAGTTCATCGTCAGTGAACGACGATGCTATGATATTTTCTCTTTCTACCTTTAGTGAAAGTTGGTAGGCCATCGGCAGTGAACGTCGGTGTTTGTTATCTTTTTTCTACCCTTAGTGAACATTGGTAGTTCATCGTCAATGAACGGCGGTGATATGATATTTTCTCTTTCTACATTAAGTGAAAGTTGGTAGACCATCAGCAGTGAACATCAGTTTTTGTTATCTTTTTGCTACCCTCAGTGAATGTTGGTAGTTTATCGTTAGTGAACGGCGATGCTATGATATTTTCTCTTTCTACCTTCAGTGAAACTTGGTAGACCATCGGCGGTGATTGTCGGTGTTTGTTATCTTTTTCCTACCCTTAGTGAACATTGGTAGTTCATCATCAGTGAACAACGGTGATATGATATGTTCTCTTTCTACCTTCAGTAAAAGTTGGTAGGACATTGCTAGTGAACGTCGATGTTTGTTATCTTTCTCTCTGCCTTCAGTAAACGTCGGTAGCTTCGCCTTCAGTAGAAGTTGGTGTGTCCTATGACCATCCTACCATCCTCTCTGATTCAGTTCTCTGGGTCCACCAGTGATTTATTTTCCTTGTGGGGGGTGCTCCTTTGTTTCTTTATTATTGTTACATCCCCAATGTTATTTTTACGTCTCTTTGGTCCTGTTCATTTGCATTCATGATCATAAGCATTTTCATGGTATCTTAGGGCCAAAAATAGGGTTTGTTTTATATTTAAGTATCTTCGATCGCGTCGACATGAATATTTTTAACCTTCATATCTCCGGATAGAAGAAACTTAAATAAGGGCAGCTGTTGTACCCCAATTTTTGACCCTAAGATCCCTTCATCATACCATGTTGATTCACTCACAACAAGATCACACTAGTGTTCTTGGTTCCCCTCCCTACATTTAGGTTTTCCCTTTTTGAGGGATTACCAAGCACCTTGACTTATGTTCCTTTTGTGATCATGAATATTGTTTTGTTTTCTTCATTTAACTAATAAAACGCAATGTTGGTTTGTCTTGCTTGTTATCCATGTAGGTGAAGGCAATGAGATTTAACAAGCTACCCCATGGGTTTATGAGTTTATTTCCATGCCCTAGTCAATATAGCTTGAGAAGTTCAAACCTTACCATTGGATTTATTTTGGGATAATTGGCATGGCAAGGTTGCTTTGGTTCATCACATTTCAAGGTTATTAGATTTGACTCAAAAGTACAAGGGGTTGATTAGAGAAGTTGTCATGTTTGGACAAGGCCTTGTTCCTATTGTTCACAAGAGCATATTTCTATCAAATTTCAAGATATAAAAGTGGTTTTTGTGGCTATGAGTCCTCATTATTATCCTCAACAACTTCTATTCACAAAACAAGAATATTGGTACAAGAAGTTTGTTCAAACTTGTCAAAGTTCCTCAAAGCAGTTTCTTGATCTAGGAGCTAGAGTTTTAAACTTCAAAGGAGTACATCTTGGTCACCTTTTGGTATTTTTGAGTGATTCCAAAGATATCCTCCTCTTCAAAGGGTTATCAACAAATCACTTCAAAAGTTCCAAGGAGTTTTCATGTGGAAGGAACTTGGTGAAGAAGAAAGATTACAAGTCATCCAGATGAATCTACAATTTTACAATACTGACTTCAAATGGTCCTAACTTGGTCAATTTTTATCACCTTTAGTCCATTATTTTTCAATAATGATCTTGAAGATGTGAACTTTATGCATTCTTTTATGTGCAAAGTGGGAAAATGGATGGAAGTTGCCTTAAAGATGCAAAAGATTATAGGTCATTTCATGATTTTTGCCAACTTCGACAAGTCATAACTTGCACAAATTTTGGAGATTTTTAATGATTCAAGTTTCAAAGTGTCATTCAAAAGGTCTACTTCATGCCATCTTTTTTAGTCAAGAGCAAATTCCAAGTGGAAGGCTATGTTTGGATGCAAGACATTATAGGTCACTTTTGAAGAAGAATGTGAAATATTTCTAAGTATGGAAAGTCAACCCTTTTTCTTCAACTTTGACTCAATACAACTTTCATCTCAAGCATCCATTGAACTCCATTATTTTTCCATTGCAAAGCTTGTAACCTCATCTTTCTAAAGCATCGAGAATCATGCCGTAAGACCCCTTGAGTTGAAAATGTCATTGGTCAGAAGTTGGCACTTTGAAATTGAATTTCTCACCAAGTCAGAATTTTGAAATCCATAATGTGGCCTCTAATCACAAGTTTTCCACGCGTTTTTGTCTCTAGACATGTTTAGTGAAGTTCCAGATTTGTTTAGCGCATCAAAACGCAAGAATTGGATGAGTTTGGATGAAGTTTGTATCACACTTCACTCGTGCATCAGGTGTGCACGATTTCCCTCCAAAACTCATCATTCACTCTTCCTTTTGATCCCATTCGCTTCTCCTATAAATACATGAACTATCCCATTCAATTTCCCAAGCTTGGATAGCCAGAATCACCCTGCCAAACTTGCTCCATAACTCAATTTTCTATAACTTCAAAATCCATTCTCGACCCTTTTTCAATCCAATTTTTCCATCAATTCACCTTCCTTGATCTTCCCTGGAGCTAACCATATAATTATATTCAAGAATCGTTCCCTATATTGCTCCATAGAAGTCTAGTTTCAGAGCTCTGCAACTCAACTTCAATAGGTAGATTCCTTCATCAATTCTTCAAAACTCTGATATCATTGTGTTTCTCTCATTGTCGTAGTTCTAGTTGCAACACTTACCTTTTACTGGAAACACATTTTGACCATGAAATTTCAAATCCCTTTTCAAAACTTTCCTTCCAAATTGCTTGAGCTACAATTTATATAAATTTGGCGCGAGGGTGTGGTTGTCTTCGTCTTGAAGAGAAGAAGCGAATGGCATAGGTCTGAGCTTCGGATTTTACAGTTTGAGAGACCTGCAATTCGTGATGGCTGGAGGTTGAAGATGACCAATGTGTCATCTTCTAACCAATGAAGGCGCGCCATCTGTATTTTTCAAATTCTGATTTAATTAATGATTTTATACAATATTCACTAATGACCATGATATGCACAGCGCGCCAGATCCCTTGGATTTGATTACTAACGCGTTTTGACTTTCATCCAATGGTCCACATATTTTACTTTTATTTTCTTTTTCTGATTTTTATATTTTAATTGTTTTAAATTTCAAAAAATCATAGAAAATTCATTTTTAGTCCAAAAAATCTAAAAAAATTATGAAAAATATTTTTCATTATTCTCTTTCTGATTTTTATTTTTTCACAATTTAATTTTGTGTTTTGGTATTTTTTTAAAATTTTACACTTATTTGATTTGTTTTAAATGTTTAAAAATACTTTTATACATGTTTTAAATTCTGGAAAAAAAATTATGGAATGATCCAATGATATTGTGACAAATATTGGTGACCATATCTTATTTTTGTTTCTGACTTTACTATTTTTTACCATTTTTTGTTTATTTTACCCATTTATTTTAATTTTAAAAATAGTTTCTGACTTTAAAAAATTACCAAAAAAAATTGTAAAATTACTTGGGCCTTTTTCTGATTTTTCTATGGTCTTACTTTTCATTTCTTGATTAATTTGAACATAGTTGATATTTTTCTCATTATTTTCTATTTTTAAAACATTTTTATAAAATCCATTTTTGTGTATATTAAATGTCATATTATTTTGTGATTATTTTCTGGCTGATCTTGGGTTAGATTTTGGATCATAAACTTTATTAACATCATTGGATCCATGGTGTTGAGTTTATCTCCACAAAAATGGATGAATGATTTTAATAATAGTTTGATTAAAATTTAATTCAAATGTGGTTTGTATATTTTTTCTATCCCTCTTCATCTCATCCCTTTCTTATTGCACTAGATTTTGTTGGAGCATGATCACTATATCATGTCTCAAAACAAATGGTGCATAGATTGCTATTGACCTGCCTCAAAATAGGTTCGACTTCTATATAAGTCCACTTACGATTGCTTAACATAGCGCTAAATTTTGTCCCGATTCAAATAAATGATCATTTGTGGCCCAAACTTATGATTGCAAGCCCGAGTAAGTTAATTTGATCTCTTTGATCCAATAACCTTGAGATTCATTGTGTGGAGGCTTTGGTTCTACCAATACTCTAATTGATCTACAACACCTTTGGTCAACGCAGATCACTTAAACATCGTTGATCATTAAATGGTACTTATGAGAATTCCAAATGGGTGATATACTTGACAAAAAGCAAATGCAACTTGTTGTGTGGAGGCTTTGGTTCTACCAATCCTCTAATGAGTTCCAAATGTAAGCTTCAAGATGGTCATCCAACTAACCACAAATTAATGACTTGTTTATCTTATACTTTTATTTTTTTTATGCTTTATGTACTATTTACTTTTAGCATTTGCATTTCATGCCATTTTCATCTTTGCTCATTTGAGCATTTATTTTTCTTGCCATTTTTACTTTGCTCACTTGAGCTTTTCTTTTCCTTTCTTAAGACACTTAATAATCAACATAAACCCTAAAGAATCTTTAATGGTGCTTAGACTATTTGGTTACTATCCTTGGCATTATGGAGCATGAGACTTTTCTTGGACTTAGGATTAGAAACCTTGACCTGTCTTGGAGATCTTATCAGATTATTTTTTCTGGAGTTCTTAAGGTTTACTTCAAGACATTGGGTTGCTTGTTTGTTTTGTGTGCGGGTTTTTGTGATTACACTCTTTGTTTGTAATCTGGAATTCACCCGTATACAGTCGTTACTCTGCCCAATTTTTGTGAAGACTTAATACACTTGAAGTTTGGTTATCTCAAGAGGTCTAGTATTTTTGCTTGATTGGTTTTCAATTAAAGGAATGGGAATTCTATCTTGGCTCATAATGTCAAGTATTAGCTTCTTGTTGGTTTGATGGTTCTTATCCCTAGCTTTTACCTTATGCTTTAGGATAGTCCCTTCTCCTCCTCCCATCTTCTTTAATTTCAAAAATCTTCTTCCTCCTTTTGAAAACTCTTCTTATTTTTAAACTTGAACAACTTTCATAATAAACTTGGACTTATGTACATGCTTTTTCAAAACTTTTTCATAAATAAACTCCAATTGACTTAATAATACCTTGACATTTTTTTTGGGAGAAGACTAAAAGTCAATCAATCTCATTTCAAACCATTTTGCGCCTTTGGCTTTTATCTTTAAACTTTTATCAAAAGATTGAACTCTTGTAAATCCTTGTAGTGATGCAAACAACTATACTTCTATAATATGCAGTGAAGAGAGATATTTTCCACTTGGGTGTTGAGTGAGGCATTGTTGATTTTAAAATCCAGGACATATCCTCCACTTTGAGATGATGCCAATTCTCCTTTCTCATAATTGTGGGTAGTAGGTATGTTTTCCACATGGTCAGTGACGATGATGTTTTATCTCATAAAATTAACCAACACATTTGTGTTTTAAATTTTTGAAAGCGGAACTACGTGTACCCTGATCTCCTATTGCATGAAAAGGTGGTACGTAGGCACTAAAGGATCGCAACCGCGGCGGGTGCAAAAATTATAAAATAAATATATTTCCTTTCTCACCTCCACCACCCATTTTTATACAACATATTTCATAGCCAAAATATACAGATTTTTCAAAGAAGTTCCTGCGGAGTACCGTAGATGTTTAGGGTGCTAATACCTTCCATTTGCATAACCAACCCCCTTACCTTGAATCTTTCCCCCTTCTTTTTGGGTTATTCTCTCTTTCCCATTCCTTTGGAAACAATAAAGTGTGGTGGTGATTTTTATTTTGATTTGTATAAGTCAAGTCAATCTACGGTACACCGAGATTGAGTGTTCCAAGTTTTCAGAAGAATTATGGATCCATTATTCCTCTCATGAAGCTTAGGATGAAGGAGGGTATTCTCTCGACCTTGGTCCAGTTCTATGATCTGATGTATCATTGCTTTACTTTCCCTGACTATCAGTTGATGCCTACACTAGAGGAGAATTCTTATTTGTTGGATTTACCTATTACCAATCGTGTTCCTTTTACTGGTTTGGAGGGTGAGCCAAAACCACACGAGATTGCTGCTTTGATTCATCTGGGGAAGTCTGAGGTTGAAGCCCATATGACTACTAAAGGAGGGATTAGAGGATTACCAGCTCAGTTCTTATTGGAGAAAGCTCGTTACTTTGCCAGGATGCAGAGTACAGTCGCTTTTGAGGCCATATTTGCTCTACTTGCTTACGGGTTGTTTTTATTTCCCAATGTGGATAAGTTTGTTGACGTTAATGCTATCAGGATCTTCATGATTGGAAACCAATTTCCTACATTGTTGGGTGATGCTTATTACTCTATTCATTTTCGGAATTCTTATCATGGGGGGATGATTATCTGTTGCACGCCGTTGTTATACTGGTGGTTTATTTCTCATATGCCTCAGTCTGATGCTTTTTGGGATGTTAGGAAGGAACCCCGTTGGGCTCCTAAGATCATGGCACTTACTCACTCGGATATTGATTGGTATCATCGGGCTTACCAGGTTGTAGATATTGTCGACAATTGTGGTAGTTTCCCCAATGTACATCTTCTTGGTACAAAGGGAGGAATTAGCTACAAACATATTCTTGCACGATGACAACTTGGTTATCCGATGTGGGATAAACCAAATAGTATTCATTTGAGCAATTTCTTCCTGAAGGAGGGAGAAGACCATAAGGAAGCCAGGGAGCATATTGCAAAGGCCTGGCGTCACATTCACGGAAAGAGTAGGAAAGACTTGGGACCTAGGGGGGTTGTTTCTTTGGAGCCTTATCTTCAGTGGGTCCAAATGAGAGCTATTCAGTTGAAGATGTCGTATTCCCTGGAAACTCCTATTCCTGATTTGTTTGTGAAGACCACTCCTCCCCTATTGGTTGATGTGGAAGAGCTACAACTTGCTTTGGTCAGGATGCAGTAGGAAAAGGGTGCTTAGAAGAATAAGTTCCAAACTTTAGAGATTTCCTATAGAGCAGATTTGAAGGAGAAAGATGACTTGATTGAGATTCTTGAGAGTCGGGTTGTAGAGACCATGGAGAGGAAAGGGGATTTATTTTCTCCTAAGCCTCGTTCAGGTTCTAGTTGCTCACTTCATGATTCAGTGATTGGAAGAAGGTTGTCACCAGATATACGGAAGAAAACCATAGGTTGAAGGCTCAAATTTCCAGGCTTACAGGGAAGCGCTGGCGTATAGAGTGATCTCTATCAACTTTACTTCTTAGGATTTTAGACTTTATTTTCATTTTGTACTTGGGATTATTGAAACTTGTAATCCATTTTGAAGTTATTATAATAAAACTTTTTAGTATTTCAAATGTATTATTACTTTTATATTTGCAATGTGTCTATGAATCTTTAAATCCCTTGAAATATTAATAATAAAATAAATCATGTGCATTGCACATCATGCATCATATTGCACATATTTCATGCATTTCTTTGCATATCCAGATGTCTTACCAAGCTATTTTACTTCGTTCAGCAAGTTGTCTCACCACTACAACACTCGAGCTAATTTCAGAAGAAAGATGGACAACTTAGAACAAGAGAATCGCGAGCTGTGCGAGGAAGTTTGTGCTTTGAAGGCCGGCATGGACAATCTTACTGCTCTGAAGGAATCTCTGGTGGCTTCTCAGAATCAGCCACCGAGTGTTCAACCTCAACAAGTAAGGGTTATTATTGAAGCTCTGATTGTTCCTGTATCTACTACTCCAATTGTTGTTCAGAATCGCATGCCTCAAGGTTATCCATGGGGAATTCCAGAGACCTTTGCGCCTGAAGGATTTAATCTTGGTCCTCAAGATGCTCCAGTTGTTCAGACTATTGTTACTCCTGCACCTCATGTGGTGCATGTTGCTCCTACTGCACCTCCTCTGGTGAATATGGTTCCAATTGTTAATAATGATATGTGTCGTCCTTTTCCTCTACCAAGTGAAGACTTAGGTCTCTATGATAGAATGGATGATTTTTAAGAGCAGTTGTATAAGATGTGGAGGGAGATGAAGGCCCTCAAGGGAAAGGAATTGTTCGGGCAGAATGTGAATGATTTGTGCTTGGTCCCGAATGTTAGGATACCTGCGAAGTTTAAGGTCTCGGAATTCGAGAAGTACAAGGGAAATAATTGTCCTCGTGCTCATCTTGTGATATATGTAAGAAGAATGTATACACATACTGATGATCGGCGTCTGTTGATTCACTTTTTTTAGGATAGTCTGACTGGTGTTGCGTTGAAGTAGTATATGAGTTTAGATAGCATCAATATCCATACTTTCAATGACTTGGGAGAAGAATTTATCATACAATACAAATACAATGTGGACATGGTGTCTGACCGTGATCAACTCAGGGCCATGGTCCAAAAAGACAGGGAGTCATTCAAAGAATATGCACAGAGATGGCGTGAGGTAGCCGCCCAAGTGATTCCTCCCATGGAAGAGAAGGAGATGACTAAGATTTTCTTGAAGACTATGGGTGCTTTCTACTATGAAAGGATGGTAGCGAGTGCGCCAGGTGACTTTACTGAAATGGTAGTCATGGGGATCCGTTTAGAAGAGGTTGTAAGAGAGGGCCATCTAACGAAGGGTGAAAGTTCTGGAAATACGAAGAAGCCATCCTATGGGTTTGCCAAAAAGAAGGAAGGAGATACAAACACCGTTCTGAAAGAAAGAAAGGTTCATCCTCCTAGAAGAAATTATCAGCGTCGTCAGAAGGTCACCTTAGTTACTCCGGTTGTTGGTGTAGTTCCAACTACCGTTGCTTATCAGAGGCCATCCCATCAAGGAAATCAAGGGTATAATCATAGAAGGGAGAGTTATGACCCTATTCCTATGAGTTATACAGAATTACTCCCGGAATTAATTCATAAGAAGTTGGTTCAAACCCGACCACCTCCCGCTGTACCATCACCATTTTCTTGGTATTACAAGGCAGACCAAACATGTGCTTTTCATCAGGGAGCACAAGGGCATAATGTTGAGAACTACTATCCTTTAAAGACTGAGGTAAAGAAATTGGTGAAGTCTGGTATTATATCTTTCAAGGATGTGGGCCCTAATGTGAAAGACAATCCTCTGCCCAAGCATGGAGGACCAAATGCTGTGAATATGGTGGCCGATTATCCAGGCGACTTCTGGATTTTTTATATTAATCTGGTTAGAGGAGATTTGGTGAAAATGCATGCAGACCTCTATGAATTTAGCTACTATACGCATGACCATGTCGGTTGTGCTATTTGCAGTATAGATATACAAGGTTGTGACAAGATAAAGGCTTATTTGCAAGAGATGATGGATGAGGGCCTCATCCACATAATTAGGCATAGGGCAGAGTACGAAGAGGAAGTTGACATGGTTTCAGGATGTCCTGGAGAGTTCATAATTTTTTATGTGGGGTATATGAATGAGGACCTTGTGCAATTGCATGCTACTTTCTGCCACATGGCTGGTCAGGTGGAACATCAGTATGGATCTTGCCGAATTTGCTGTCGAGACTTTCGAGGATGTTCAATTGTTAGGAATGGTATTCAGTTGTTGTTAGACAATGGAACTATCAAGGTTACAGGTCAAAGGGAGGATTACCATGAAGTATATATGATTGGGGTTTTTTTGGCTGAAGAAGAGTCAGATGATGAGTATGCCTCTGCATATGAGTTCTTCTCCTTGGATGAAGATATTTTTTCCAGAGATGACTCTGTAATGACTGATTATGTTGAAGAGGGAGTAAATGTTGTTGTGCCTTGTTTCAGTGGGCCTACCCATTTTGAAGTTGAATATCATAGCAAGCCAGCTATTACCTCGTTGGTGATTAGTTTGCTGGGTCCTGTCCCCTACAAGTCAGATAAGGTTGTACCCTACAAATATAATGCTACAATATTAGAGGATGGTGTGGAAGTTCTCATCCAGCCAATGCCTAATGTTGTAAATATTGTCGATACTAGCAGAGTGACCTGCAGCGATCGTGTATTTGCACCAGTTGTGTGGAGATGTTAGTACTGGAAAGAAAATTGTTGAAAATGTTGAACCAAAGAAAGCGGTGGGTGAATCTAGTGGAGCTACGCTATAAAAAGAAGTGGAAGATATTTTGAAGATAATCAAGATGAGCGGCTACAGAATTGTAAATCAACTACTGTAAACTCCTTCAAAAATATTTATCTTGGCTTGATTGATGAACTCCTCTGATCACAGAGAATCTTTGATGAGGGTATTGGACCAAGCTTTTGTGGAAAGTGATATGCCTGTAGACCAATTCAGTACTGTAGTAGGGAATATTACTTCATGTAATAACCTGAGTTTTTATGACGATGAACTGCCCGATGAAGGAAGGAATCACAACCTGGCCCTCCACATCTCTATGAACTGCAAGAATGATTCATTGTCCAATGTGTTGATTTATAATTGATCTGCATTAAATGTTATACCGAGGAGCACTCTTATGAATTTGAAATATCAAGAAACACCCATGTGCCCAAGTGGCATTATTGTGAAAGCGTTTGACGGATCAAGGAAATTTGTTATTGGTGAAGTGGACTTGGCTATTCATATAGGCCCACATTTAGTTCAGATTACTTTCCAGGTCATGGATATTGTACTCGCTTATAGTTTCTTGCTGGGACGGCCGCGGATACATCAGGCAGGGGCTGTCACTTCAAATTTACACCAGAAGCTGAAGTTTGTACGTGAAAGAAAAGTGGTAATTTTAAATGGAGAACATGAATTATTGATATCTTGTTTGTCCTCTTTCAACATTGTGGAGGCGGATGAAGTTGTTGTTGGAACCTAGTTCCAAGCTTTATCCATTGATAATATAAGGGGAAATGAGAACTCTATGGCTTTATTTAAGGATGCGCAACAGGTTGTGCGTAATGGTCATAGTGAAGTATGGGGGCAGATTGTTGATCCACCTGTGGACACGAATAGAGTTGGCTTGGGTTTCTCTGTGAAGAATGATAAAGGTAAGATCATGAAGCTGAAGTCTGTTGCAGGCAAGTATCAAGACATCTTCTGTAGTGGGGGTTATCTTTATCCATCTGTTTCCGGGATTAATGCCATCGTGGAAGATGAAGTTGAG
Organism: Vicia faba; assembly: GCA_948472305.1. Taxonomy (NCBI): domain Eukaryota; kingdom Viridiplantae; phylum Streptophyta; class Magnoliopsida; order Fabales; family Fabaceae; genus Vicia; species Vicia faba. The sequence goes on along the minus strand of OX451739.1, from coordinate 241,989,956 downwards.
CCAGAAATGCTGAATTATGTGACGCACGGAGTTAGGGTTCAGAACTGGATCACCATTCATGTTCCCTCTTGCATACATGTTTCAAAGTAATTTGTTTTGTTAATCTTTTTGAAAAAGCTTTCACTATGCCCAAGGTGAAAGTATTGATATTGTATGGGTTTATCATTTGCTTTGATTTTTAAAATCAATAATAAAAGTTGTCTTTGTTTCTCAAATTGTGTCTTTATTTTCTGCTTTTTCTTGGAAAATGGTAATCAGAAAAAAAACCTTTCAAAATAAATAATAACTTAAATTCAATCTGCATGATCACTTGTTATATGTGTCAGTTTCTAAAAGCAATCATAAATCGTATGTGCAGATTAATTAAAAAAACCCGTTGAATACAATGACCTTGCACCCTATCCCAACTTTAAATATCCTGTGTATGGAGCCAAATAAGAAGACTATGATGAGATTCCAGAAGAGGTCTCACAGTTTCTGGAGCGCGAGGAGAATGCCATTCAGCCATATAAAGATCCATTAGAGGCAATCAATTTGGGTTCTGAAGAAGATCCGAAGGAAGTCAAGATAGGAGAATTGTTGCATCCTGATGCGAATAGCAGGTGGATTGAGATGTTGAAAGAGTATATGGATATTTTTGCTTGGTCTTACCAAGATATGTCTAGTCTAGATACGGATATTGTAGAGCACCGTTTGTCATTGAAGTAAGAGTGCCTGCCAATCAAACAGAAGTTGCGAAGAACTCACCCAGATATGGCAATGAAGATCAAAGAAGAAGTTCTAAAGCTGATTAATGCCAGTTTTCTTGTGACATCATTGTACCCTCAATGGATTACCAATATTGTCCCGGTACTAAAGAAAGACGGAAAAGTTCACATGTGCGTAGATTACAGAGATCTAAATAAAGCTAGTCCAAAAGATGATTTTCCATTGCCACACATTGATATGTTAGTGGATAGCACAGCAAAATTCAAAGTTTTCTTTTTCATGTACGAATTTTCTGGGTATAATCAAATAAGGATGGCTCCTGAGGACATGGAAAAAACAACGTTTATCACACCCTGGGGAACATTCTGTTACAGGGTGATGCCCTTCGGGTTGAAGAACGTTGGTGCAGCGTACCAGGGGGTTATGACAACCCTATTCCTTAATCTGATGCACAAGGAAATTGAGGTATATGTTGATGATATGATTTCTAAATCCCTGACTAAAGAAGGGCATGTAGAAGATTTGTTGAAGTTGTTTCAGCGTTTGAAGAAGTATCGTCTCCGCTTGAATCCAAATAAATGTACCTTCGGTGTTCGATCAGGGAAATTGTTGGGTTTCATTGTTAGCCAGAAAGGGATTGAAGTTGACCCTGATAAAGTCAAAGCAATTCAAGAAATGTCAGCGCCGAGAACTGAAAAGCAAGTCAGAGGGTTCCCCGGGCATCAGAATTATATTTCCAAATTCATTTCCCACATGACTGCAACGTGTGAATTGATCTTTAAGTTGTTAAAGAAAGATCAAGGTTGTGTGTGGATAGATGACTGCCAAAGGGAATTTGAAATTATTAAAGAATATATGCTTGAACCTCCTATCTTGCTCCCTCCTATTGAAGGAAGACCATTGATTATGTATCTGACAGTGTTAGACAATTCCATGGGCCGTATTCTGGGACAACAAGATGAAACGGGGAAGAAAGAGTATGCCATTTATTATCTCAGTAAAAAGTTTACTGATTGTGAGTCGCGGTATTCGATGTTGGAAAAGACATGTGCTTTGGCCTAGGCGGCAAAATGTTTGCGGTAGTATATGTTGAATCACACTACTTGGTTGATCTCCAAAATGGATCCAATCAAGTATATTTTTGAAAAGCCTGCTCTTACTGTGAGAATTGCCCACTGGCAAATGTTGTTATCTTAATATGACTCGAATACTGCACTCAAAAAGCCATTAAAAGCAGCGTATTGGTAGATTATCTTGCTCACCAACCATTTGACGATTATCAGTCTATGAAGTATGATTTCCCCGATGAGGATCTGATGTTTCTGAAAGTGAACGACTGCGATGAACCATTGCATGAGGAAGGTCCTGATCCTGAATCTCGCTGGAGTATGATATTTGATGGAGTTGTGAATGCTTATGGTAAAGGAATTGGTGATGTGATTGTCACTCCACATGGATCACACATTCCTTTTACTACAAGGTTGACATTTGATTGTACTAATAATATGGCAGAATATGAGGCTTGCATCATGGGTCTCGAAGAAGCTATTGATCTCAGAATTAAGATTCTAGATGTGTATGGTGATTCATCTTTGGTAATAAATAAGATTAAAGGAGAGTGAGATACTCGTTACCCCGGCTTGATCCCTTACAAAGATTATGCTAGAAGATTGTTGCCCTTCTTTAATAAAGTTGAATTCCATCACATCCCCAGAGACGAAAATTAAATGGTGGATGCTCTGGAAACTCTGGCTTCTATGTATCAAGTGAATACTTGGAATGATATACCTCGAATTATAGTTCGGCGACTAGATAGGCCCGCTCATGTGTTTACAATAGAAGAGGTAGCAGATGAGAAACCTTGGTATTATGATATCAAGCATTTTCTTCAGACTCAAGAAAACCCGATTGGTGCTTCGAATAAAGATAGAAAGACATTGAGAAGATTGGCCGGAAGCTTCTTCCTCAGTGAAAATGTGTTGTACAAGAGAAATTACGACATGGTATTTCTCAGATGTGTGGATAGATACGAAGCAGACATGTTGATGCATGAGATTCTTGAAGGTTCATTTGGCACTCATGTCAATGGACATTCGATGGCTAAAAATATGCTAAGAGAAGGTTACTATTGGCTGACAATGGAAGATGACTGTTACAAATTTGTGAAGAAATGCCATAAATGCCAGATTTATGCGGACAAAACTCATGTGCCTCCGACACTTATCAATGTTATTTCTTCCCTGCGGCCTTTCTCTGTGTGGGGTATTGACATGATCAGGATGATAGAATCCAAATCTTCGAATGGACACCATTTTATCTTGGTAGTAATTAATTACTTCACCAAATGGGTGGAAGCTGCTTCATATGCTAATGTTACCAAGCAGGTGGTAGTGCGCTTCATTAAGAATAATCTTATATGTCGGTATCGTGTACCGAGCAGGATTATCACCGACAATGGCTCGAATATGAACAACAAGATGATGACAGAACTGTGTCAAGAATTCAAGATTGTCCATCACAATTCATATCCATACAGGCCGAAGATGAATGGGGTTGTTCAACCTGCTAATAATAATATCAAGAAGTTCATCCAGAATATGGTGGTTACTTATAAAGATTGGCATGAAATTCTCCCTTTTGATTTACATGGATATCGAACATCTATCCGCACTTCAACAGGAGCAACCATGTTCTCCCTTGTGTATGGAATGGAAGCGGTGCTCCCAATCGAAGTTGAGATTCCCTTTTTGCGTGTGATAATGGAAACCAAGTTATCAGAGGCTGAATGGGTCCAGAACAGGTTTGACCAATTGAATTTGATCGAAGAGAAGAGAATGATGACTTTGTATCATGGGAAGTTTTATCAGAAGAGAATGAAGAAAGCTTTTGATAAGAAGGTCAAACCTCGTGAGTTCAGAGAAGGCGCCCTCGTGCTCAGGAAGATCATTTCTTTTAACACTGATTCTAGGGGCAAGTGGACTCCCAATTTTGAAGGCCCATATGTTGTCAAGAAAGCCTTCTCTGGCGGTGTATTAATTCTTGAAACTATGGATGGAGAGGAGTTCCCACGTCCCATGAATGTTGATGCAGTCAAGAAATACTTCGCCTAAAGAAATAAAAGAACAGATCGCTAAGTTGAAAACTCGAAAGGGAGGCTTAGGGAAAAAAGAGTGCCTCGATAGGCCGAAAACCCGAAAGGGCGGTCTAGGCAAAAATTAGAGACATAAACAGAATAAAATTTCCCGCTAAGTTGAAAACCCACAAGGGCAACTTAGGCAAAAGTTAGGGACTTTCTTGGCAAGTAACTACATCAGACAAGACTTGATCGTTGAAGCAACAATGTTCTTGCATCCTCACCATACTTCAACAGAAGTTGCTGCTCAGGATTTCAAAAGTTGTAAGAGGGAATAGTGGTCATCGTATCTCAATGTATCTTTTCCATTATATATTACCATTTTCTGAACTTTGTAATTATCCATGGAGTCTCGCCATTCGCAGACTATGATTCTATCAATAAATTTTGAGCTTTTACCCAATTCTTTGTAATTCTTTATTTTTATTCAGCTTACAAAGACTCCATTTATTATTGATAATAATTTTCAAAGCAAAAAGGATTAAATAAAAAAAATTGTTTTTTCAAAAATAATTTACAACTTACTTTTACTTTAGATTTTGTGATTTAAGAGGAAAACAAAAGTAGTGATCCCAAGAATGGACGAACTCCAGTAGTTTTGAGAAGTTTTGTTTTCCCCGGGAAGGTTTTCTTAGGTTGTTTTCGCTGGTATGCGCGTGATTTTTGTATATTAAAGACGATATCAATTGGTGTAAGGTGCGGTATTGGGTTTGTGATCCCAAATTCCCCAGCAAAGTTTTCTCTCATATGACGAAAGGTCTTGTTCCCTTGGTATGCTGAGATGAAACCATTTGCAAAATGTTGCTCTTTTTGGCAGTAATTGGCATTATTGTTGGTAGTTATTTCCCATGAAGGCTATCCCAGGGCATCTTTTGTTGGAATAAGTTTTCATGATATGAAGAATCAATCCAAGATTCTCCAGTGAAGGCCTCACTTATTTGGTAGAAGTCCTTTCTCCCCGTGCATGCTGGGATTGGACTCATTTGCGAAATATATCCCTTTCGGAAGTACTTGCATTGTGTTTGATTGCCCGATAATCAGATAAGGGCAATGTTTTATTCAAGAAGTGTTGAAATGGTTATCATCTTTTTGAATTTTCTCCCTCCAGGTGCTGGGTTTGATTTAAAATCCCCATAAGATTGATTTCTTGCTATAATGTTTGAATTCTTAACTCTCTAAGTTATTGTCCCCATAAAGTTTCATACTTTCTCCCCAGAGAAGTTGGTGCAATAATTACTCTCAATATTGAAGAACGTATCTCTGGTTTCCCCAGTGAACAATGTATCTTGGTTTCCCTTCGATGATATGGTGTTGACCTCCCCAATAAAGTCAGCACGAGGTCCCCAGTTAATATCTCGATGATGAAGCATTATCTCCCTTAGTGAAGTTTGTATGATATTTCTCCATTGAAGTCGGCTTGAATTCCTCAGTGGATGTTTTAACAATATAGCTTCCATCTGCCTTATTTGAAATTAGTTTTGCAATCCCCAGTAGAAGTGCTACACATGAAAACATTTGTTTCCCCATTGAAGTCTGAGTGTTATTCCCTGGTGAAGCTTGGAGAAGGATGTTATATCTCTGTATCTGTATTGTTCTGTCGCTATGATTTGTTTACTTCCAGATTATGTTTCTCCCCAGTGAATTTAAGCCATGCAGTAGGACTTTGTTTCATCAGTTGATGCTTATTTTCTTATGGAATGATCGTCTTGGATGTGATTTATCTGAATGTTGTTTGTGCCCGAGTTGATTTTGTTTGTTTATTCCGAGTATTATATGTTTGTTTTGTCAATATATACATGATAACACTCATACATTCATACATACATCATGCATATCTAAATTTAGAAAATCATTGCCCATTCGTATCCATCAATATCTTGTTGACATATTACCCTGTTTTGCAGAGTTGTGTTATCCTCTCTCCAATAGAGTGTCAGCCATAAGCAGAAAGTGTATATTCTTTCAATTTCCCCACTTAGTTATCCCTCGTGGAAGAATTTTTTTTTTGCTTTAGCCTTCTTACACAGCTCTTTGTCTGGACTATTTGGGTTTCCCTCTTAAGTTTATTTCTCAAAGGATGTATTTTGGTAGACTGTTCCATCCCAATTTATTTCTGGTTTGGATCTTTGATCCTCAGCAATATTACTACTTTGGATTTCTGCAAGCTTCGAGCTTGGGTTTGAGAATATGCATTTATTTTGCACGATAAGACTTTATCTCCACAGTAGGAATATATAGGCATTTCCCCAGGAAGTCATATTGCTTTCCCTTAAAACCATTTTTACAATGCTTCCCATAACAGCAAATAGCAAGTCTCTTTATTTGAGCAACTTATACTTCCCTGTAAAAGTCAACGTTACTTTTTTGCTATCTTCTCTATGAGTGAATAGTTTGCAGTTTGTTGTCAAATTACTCCAGTAGATGCCAAGTCTTCCAATATCGCAGAAACAGTTCATTGTGAAATCTTTACAAGTGGCAGTCTCTTTATTTGAGATAGTTTATATATTACCCTTTCCAGGCAGTATACTTTGGTGAAAGAAGAAGTTGAGACCCGTTCTAGGTGAAACGCCAAAATTTTGGGAAAAACTTGTTACCTTTTTGCTACCCTCAGTGAATGTTGGTAGTTCATCGTCAGTGAACGGTGGTGCTATGATATATTTTCTCTCTACCTTCAGTGAAAGTTGGTAGGTCACCTTCAATGAAAGTTGGTGATAGCTATCTTTTTTCTACCCTCAGTGAATGTTGGTAGTTCATCGTCAGTGAACGGCGATGCTATGATATATTTTCTCTCTACCTTCAGTGAAAGTTGGTAGGTCACCTTCAGTGAAAGTTGGTGATTGTTACCTTTTTGCTACCCTCAGTGAATGTTGGTAGTTCATCATTAGTGAACGGCGATGCTATTATATTTTCTCTCTACCTTCAGTGAGAGTTGGTAGGTCACCATCAGTGAAAGTTGGTGATTGTTATCTTTTTGTTACCCTCAGTGAATGTTGGCAGTTCATCGTCAGTGAAAGGTGATGCTATGATATATTTTCTCTTTCTACCTTCAGTGAAAGTTAGTAGGTCACCTTCAGTGAAATTTGGTGATTGTTATCTTTTTGCTACCCTTAGTGAGTGTTGGTAGTTCATCATCAGTGAATGGCGGTGCTATGATATATGTTCTCTCCACCTTCAGTGGAAGTCGGTAGTTCACCTTCAGTGAAAGTTGGTGATTGTTATCTTTTTTCTACCCTCGGTGAACGTTGGTACTTCATCGTCAATGAACGGCGATGCTATGATATATTCTCTCTTTCTACCTTCATTCAAAGTTGGTAGATCACCTTCAGTGAAAGTTGGTGATTGTTATCTTTTTTCTACCCTCAGTGAATGTTGGCAGTTCATCGTCAGTGAACGGCGGTGCTATGATATATTTTCCTTCTACCTTCAGTGAAAGTTGGTAGATCACCTTCAGTGAAAGTTGGTGATTGTTATCTTTTTGCTTCCCTCGGTGAACATTAGTTGTTCACTGTCAGTGAACGGCAGTGCTATGATATTCCTTCCTCTTATTACCTTCAGTGAAAGTTGGTAGTTCATCGTCAGTGAACGTAGATGCTTATCTCTCTACCTTCAGTGAATGTTGGTAGCTCGCCATCAGTAAATGTCGGTGTTGTTATTCTTTTCTCTTTCTACCTTCAGTGAACGCTGGTAGTTTCGCCTTCAATAAAAGTTGTTGTATCCTTTGACTTTTTACCATCCTCTACGAGTCAGGTCTTTTTGATTCACCAGTGATTTATTTTCCTGGTTGGTTTTCTCTTTTTATCCTTATTTCCTTTGCTACATCCCCAGTGGTGTTTTACGTCCCTTTGAAGTTGTTCATATGCATTCATACTCATAAGCATTGCATGGCATATTAGGGGGGGAAATAGGGTTTGTTGTATATTTAAGTATCTTTGATCGCATCGACACGAAGATTTTGAACCTTCTTATCCCCGGATAGAAGAAACTTAAATAAGGGCAACTGTTGTACCCCAATTTTTGTCCCTAAGATCCCTTCATCATACCATATTGATTCAATCACAACAAGATCACATTAGGGTTTTTGGTTCTCCTCCCTATCTTTAGCTTTACTCTTTGAGGAATCACCAAGCACCTTGACTTGTTTTTCTTTTGTGATCATGCATGATTTGTTTTGACTTTCCATTTAATTAATAAAATGAAATGTTGGTTTGTCTTACTTGTTAATAATGTAGGTAAAGGCAATGAGGCTTAACAAGTTCATCCATGGGTTCATGAGTCTATTTCCATGCCCTGGTCAATAAAGCTTGAGAAGTTCAAACCTCACCATTGAAGTTATTTTGGAAGAAATGGCATGGCAAGGTTTATCTTGGTTCACCACATTTCAAAGTTATCAATATTGATTCAAAAGTACAAGGGGTTGATTGAAGAAGTTGTCATGATTGGACAAGGCCTTGTTCCCATTGGTCACAAGTGCATATTTTTCTCAATTATCAAGATATGGAAGTGGTTTTGGTTGCTATGAGTTCTCATTATCATCCTAGACAACTTCTATTCACAAATCAAAAGTGTTGGTACAAGAAGGTTGTTCAAAATTTTCAAAGTTCCTCAAAGCATTTTCTTGATTTAGGAGCTAGGGTTTTGAACTTCAAAGAAGTATATCTTTCTCATATTTTGGTATTTTTGAGTGATTCCAAAGACATCCTTCTCTTTAAAGGGTTACTAACAAATCACTTCAAAAGTTTAAAGGAGTTTTCATTTGGAAGAAGCTTTATGATGAAGAAAGATTACAAGTCCTCTAGATGAACCCCTAATTTCTCATGTGTGAATTCAAATGATCATAACTTAGTCAATTTTTATCACCTTGAGCCCACTCCTTTTCCATATTGATCTTGAGGATGTGAACTGTATGCATTCTTTTATGTGAAAAGTGATAAAATGGATGGAAGATGCCCTAAGAATACAAAATATTATAGGTCATTTCATGATTTATTTGTCAACTTCAACAATTCATAACTCTCTCAGTTTTTGGAGATTTTAAATGATTCAAGTTTCAAAATTTCATTCAAGAGGTCTATTTCATGCCATCATTTTTGGTAAAGAGAAAAATCCAAGAGGAAGGTCGTGTTTGGATGCAAAACATTATAGGTCACTTTTGAAGAAAAACTTGAAATATTTCTAAGTATGGAAAGTCAACCATTTTCTTCCAACTTTGACTCAACACAACTTCTTGCTCAAACATCCAATTGATCTCACTCCTTGCACATTGTAAAGCTTGTGACTTCATCTTTCAAATGCTTCAAAAATCATATTATATGGTGCCCTACATTGTTGGCACCATGGTTATGAAAGTAGCATCATGAAATGGAAATTCCAAGTTCAGTCAGATTTGAAAATTGGTTTAAATCCAATTACAAGCCTATTTAAAGATCAATTTCGTGTCTAATCATGTTTAGGAACTTTCCATAACAAGAAACGACCCTTAAACCATTCATTTTGTTGTGTTTTGAGCCATGTGAAGTCACACTTTTCACACTTAGCAGGTCCACACGATTTCATTGATGTTGCCTCAAATTCACACGCTTGAGCCTTGCATCATGATCAACTATAAATAAGGACCATCCCTCACTCATTTGGGAAAGCTTTTAATAGCCAATTGACCCCTGTTCAGATCCCACACGAACTCTGAATTTGAAATTCTGATTTCTTACATTCTCACCTTAAAACACCAAAAGCTCCATTTAGTTAGCTTCATTGAACTTCTCTGAAGCTAACCATACGGTTACTTTCAAGAATTGTGACCTATATTAGTCTGTAGAAGTTTAATTTCAGAGAAAATTCTCACTACTTTGTTCAAGTAGATTTCTTGGCCAAATTGATTCAAATAAAAGACTAACCCACTCCTTCTGTTCTTCTGATCCTCGTGCTCTTTATAGTTTGCAATTTTATTGAGAATTGAGTGAGATATCCCAGATTTTCGTGCTCACTATTTTTTTGGTTTTCTTCAAACACAACCTTGTACAATTTATATAAATTTGGCGCGACGGTACCATTAGAATCGCCTTGAAGAGACGAATCTAATGGTACCGGCCTGGTTTGCTAATTTTACATTTTGAAGTATTCAATTTGAGGATGGTTGGAGGTTGAAGACGATGACATGTCCGTCTTCAACCAATGACATGAAGCCATGTTATTTTTTTGAAATTGATACAATATGCTTGCCTTACCATGCGCGTGCCTCAGGAGCCCTTGGATCTGATTTTTTTTGCGAGTCAGACTCCATCCAACGTGCCACATTTTAAGTTGTTTTATTTGAAACATGTTGGATCCGGTGTGATATTTAGTAATGACCATGATATACACAGCGCGCCAGATCCCTTGGATTTGATTAATAACGTGTTTTGACTCTCATCCGTTGGTCCACATCTTTTTGGGTTTTATTTTCTTTTCTGATTTTTATATTTAATTGATTTAAATTTCAAAAAATCATAGAAAATTCATTTTAAGTCCAAAAAATCTGAAACAAATATGAAAAATATTTTTGATTTTTTTCTTTCTGAATTTTATTTTTTCACAATTTTATTTTGTGTTTTAATATTTTTTATAAATTTTAACTTTATTTGAATTGTTTTAAATGTTTAAAAATACTTTTATGCATTTTTAAATTCTGAAAAAAATTATGGAATGACCCAATGATATTATGACAGATATTGGTGACCTCATTTATTTTTTATTTCTGACTTTGGTATTTTTATCATTTTTGTTTATTTTACTCATTTCTTTTAATTTTAGAAATAGTTTCTGATTTTAAAAATTATCAAAAAAATTTATAAAAATATTTAAGTCCTATGGTCTTACTTTTTATTTCTTGATTAACTTGAATATAGTTGATATTTTTCTCTTTTATTTCTATTTTAAAACATTTAAAAAATATTTTTAATGTATATATTAAATGCAATATTATTTTGTGATTATTTTCTGGCTGAACTTGGGTTGAATTTTGATCATGAACTTTATTAACATCATTGGATCCATGGTGTTGAGTCTAACTCCATAAAAATGGATGAATGATTTTAATAATAGTTTGATTAAAATTTAATTCAAATGTGGTTTGTATATTCTTTCCCACCCCTCTTCATCTTGACCCTTTCTTATTGCACTAAGTGTTATTAGAGCATGATCTCTATATCATGTCTAAAAAAATGGTGCATAGATTGCTATAGATCGGCCTCAAAATAGGTGTGACATCTATATAAGTCCACTTACGATTGCTTAACATAGCGCTAAATTTTGTCCTGATTCGAATAAATGATCATTCGTGGCTCAAACCTATGTTTGCAAGCCCAAGTATGTTAATTTGATCTCTTTGATCCAATAACCTTGAGATTCATTGTGTGGAGGCTTTGGTTATACCAATCCTCTAATGGATCTACAACACTTTTGGTCAACGCGGATCACTTAAACATCATTGATCATTAAATGGTACTTTTGATGATTCTAAAATGGATGATATACTTGACAAAAAGCAAATGTAACTTGTTGTGTAGAGGCTTTGGTTCTACCAATCCTCTAATGAGTTCCAAATGAAAGTTTCAAGATGGTCATCCAACTAATCACTAATTATTAAATTGTTTTACTTTATGCTTTTATTTTTATGCTTCATGTACCATTTACTTTAAGCATTACATTTCATGCCATTTTTTATTTTCCTCACTTGAGCATTTATATTCTTGTTTTTTTTTATTTTTCTCACTTGAGTTTTTCTTTTCTTTTTTAAGACACCTAATAATCAACATGAACCATAAAATGGTTTAATGATACTTGGACTATTTGGTTACTATCCTTGACATTATGGAGTATTGGACTTCTTGGACTTAGGGTTAGAAACCTTGGCCTATATTGGAGACCTTGTGACCTTAATTGATATTTTGTCTGGAGCTCTTGAGGTTTACCTCAAGACATTGGGTTGTTTGTTTGTTTTGTGTGCAGGTTATTGTGATTACACTCTTTGTTTGTAATCTGAATTCACCCGTATACAACCGTTACTCTACCCAATTTTTGTGAAGATTTAATACACTTAAAGTTTGGTTATCTCAAGATGTCTAGTATCTTTGCTTTCTTGGTTTCAATCCAAAGAATAAGAATTTTATGTTGACTCATAATGTCAAGTATTGGCTTCTTGTTAGTAAGATGGTACTTATCCCTAGCTTTTACCTTATGCTTTAGGATAGTCCCTTCTTCTCCTCCCATTTTCTTTAATTTCAAAAATCTTCCTCCTCCATTTGAAAACTCTTCTTGTTTCTAAACTTGAACCAATTTCATAATAAAATTAAACTTAGGTCCATGTATTTTCAAAAAAAATCATTTTCATAAATAAACCTCAATCAATTTAATAATGCCTTGACATTTTTTTGTGAGAAGACTAAAAGTCAACCAATCTCATTTTAAACCATTTTTCCATTTTGGCTTAAAACCTTTCTCAAAAGATTAGACTCTTGGAAATCCTTGTAGTGATGCACACAACTATACTTCTATAATATGTAGTGAAGAGAGATATTTTCCACTTGGGTGTTGAGTGAGGTATTGTTGATTTTAAAATCCAAGCCATATCCTCCACTTTGAGATGATGCAAATTCTCCTTCCTCATGATTGTGGGTAGTAAGTATGTTTTCCACATGGACAATGACAATGATGTCTTATCTCATAAAATTAACTAACACATTTGTGTTTTAAAATTTTTAAAGAGGAACTACATGTACTTTGATCCCCTATTGCACGAAAGATGGTACGTAGGCACTAAAGGTTCGCTACTGCGGCGGGTGCAAAAATCATTAAAACTACTTCTTTTCTCACCTCCACCATTTATTTTACATACAACATTTTATAGCCAAAATATACAGATTTTTCAAAGAGGTTCCTGCGGAGTACCGTAGATGTTTAGGGTGCTAATACCTTCCCTTTGCATAACCAACCCCCTTACCTTGAATCTTTCCCCCTCTTTTGGGTTATTCGTTCTTTTCCCATTCCTTTGGAAACAATAAAGCACGGTGGTGATTTTTATTTTGATCTGTATAAGTCTAGTCAATCTAATGACTTAGTCTTAAACATTTCTACTACTACAGGTAGTCTCGTCATTATGGGAGATAGTTCATTGTTGATATTTGTTGCTCCGATGAATGGTAGTCTTGTTATTATGGGAGATAGTTTATTGTTGATATTTGTTACTCCGATGAATGGTAGTCTCTTCATTATGGGAGATAGTTCATTGTTGATATTTGTTACTCTGGTGAATGGTAGTGTCGTCATTATGGGAGATAGTTCATTGTTGAGATTTGTACTCCGATGAATGGTAGTATTGTTATTACGGGAGATAGTTCGTTGTTGAGATTTGTTACTCCGATGAATGGTAGTCTCGTCATTATGGGAGATAGTTCTTCATTGAGGTTCACTTTGCTTTAAAGAATTCATATGTTTCCAGTCATAAGTATTGATGCTAATCATTTGATACCTACCCTAATATTAGTTTTTACCAGTATTATCTTACCATTTCTTTTCCCTGTGAGTCGACATTAATTTTTTTCTATCTTCTCAGTGAGTGGATAGTTTGCAGTTACCTGTCGATCATTGTCATCCTTTACTTTTCTCCTCAATATTTGAGTTAATGATTCTTTATCTCCTCCTTGGGTTTTACACTAGTAGAGTTGAGTCTTCTGTTCACCAATGATTTATTTTCCTAGTCAGATTTTCTTTTGATCCTTTATTTTATTTTCTGCTTCCCCAGTGGTGTCCTGTGTCACTTTTGGATTTGTTTGTTTGCATGCACAATCATATGCATTGCATGGCATATTAGGGCCAAAAATAGGGCTTGTTTTATATTTAAGTATCTTCAATCTCGTCGACACGAAGATATTAACCTTCGTATCTCCGGATAGAAGAAACTTAAATAAGGGAAGTTGTTATACCCTAAATTTTCCCCTAAGATCCCTCTATCATCTCATATTAACCCAATCATATCAAAATCACACTAGGGTTTGGTTCTTCTCCCTATCTTTAGGTTTTATCATGAGGGATCACCAAGCACTTTGATTTGTATATTATGGTCATATATGTCTTGTGTTGATTGACTTTTAACTAACAAATATAATGAATGTTTGCTCTATAAATAATGATACTATAGGTGAGGACACAACACATTTTATCAGGTTAATTCATAGGATCGTGAGTTTATTTCCATGCCTTCTTCAACAAAGTTTCATTGAAATTTAAGCTTTAATATTTAATGTGTTCTTTAAATTAATGTCATGACAAGGTCTACTATGGTCCATCATGCTTCAATTTGCCAAAGGAAGTCAAAAGATGCAAGAATTGATTAAAGAAGTTTGACCTAATTGGACAAGTTCTTGATTCCTTGATCACAAGTTCATAACTCTCTCAATTATCAACATTTGGAAGTGGGTATTATTGCTATAAGTTCTTATTATCATCCACAATAACTTCTCTTCACATGGAAAAAGTATTTGTACAAGAAAGATTGTCAAAATTGAAAGGGGTTCCCAAGCCATTTTTATGCTCTAGGAGTTAGGGTTTTGGACTTCTAAGGGATATATCTTGTCCATCTTTTGAGATTTTTGAGTTATTCCAAAGATATTATTCTCTTTAAAGGTTTATCAATAAATCACTTCAAAAGTTTCAAGAAAATTTTGTGTGAAAGATCACTAATGATTGAGAAAGATTACAAGTCCTCTAGATGGGCCATCAAATTCCCTTATGTGACTTCAAAGAGTTATAAATTTATAAATCTTTATCTCCTTGAATACATTAGTTTTTCATAATGATCTTAAGGGTGTGAACTTCAACTCTTCTTTTATGTGTAAAACTTGAAAATGGTTAGAAGATGCCTTAAGAGCTCAAAAGATTATAGGCCACCTCATGGATTTTCATCAAATTCAAAGGATCATAACTTGTCCAATATTTGGAAATTTTGAGTGATACAAGTTTCACAATAATCTTTAAGGAGTCCAATTCAAGCTAGCGTCATTTACCAAAGCAAAATTTTGGATGAAGACCTTGTTTGGAATCAAAACATTATAGGTAATTTTTAAAGAAAAAACTTAGAATTTTTCTAAGTATAAAAGTCAGCACATTTTTCATGATTTTGACCAAGCACAATTTCTAGCTCAAGCATCTAAATGATCTCTTTCTTGGCACATCATAAAGAATGTTACCTCATCTTTCCATGCATCAAGAATCAGGTTCTAAGGTTCCCTAAATTATGCACACCATGAGTTCAAAGTTAGCTACTTGAAATTGAATTTTCCTTCCAAGTCAGAATTTGAAATCCATAATCCATCTTCTAAACACCAAATTAGCTCGCGTTTTTTATTTAAACATGTTTAACCTAGTTCCCAAATTTGAATCAAGGATCAAAACGCAAGAGTTAGCTGAGTTTTGAGCAAATTCAAGTCACATTTTTCTCACTTTCGCGCTTTCACTCGTTTTCCCTCCAAACCTCACTATTGCTTACAATTATTTTCACCATTCGCTCTTCTATAAACAGAGGAACATATTGCATTCATTTCCTCAAGCTTGGACAATCGAAATCACCCTGCCAAACTCTCTGCATAATCCACTTTTCTAAGTTTTCGAATTCATCTTTTCTCCACTTTTCAATCCAATTTCTTTGTTGATTCTTTATCCTTGAACTTCACTGAAGCTAACAGAAGAAGAACCAAGCCTTTAAGTGTCCTAAATCGTGCTAGCCAAGTCCAATTTTAGAGAAATTTTCTGCTACTTCGTTCAGGTATAATTCTCAACCAAATTGAACCAAATAAATCTCCATTCTACTCTATTCATCCTTCTGATTCTCACACGTATTACGGTTTTCATTTTCATTGAGAATTGAGAAAGATACTTGGAATTTTCGTGCTCGCTATTTTTTCTGGATTTTTCCAAATCCAACCTTGCACAGCTTAAATAAATTTGGTGCGAGGGTACCATTAGAATCGTCTTGAAGAGACAAATCTAATGGTACCGGTCTGGTTTTCTAATTTTACAGTTTGTGAAACTCCAATTTAGGGCATCTAGAGGTTGAAGTCGACCTATGTGTCGTGCTTCAGCCAATAATAGCGTGACATGTGATTTTTTTAATCTTATCCAATGTACTTCTCTTACTATATGCATGTTTTGAGGACCATTGGATCTGATTACTTTCATTAGTCAGACTCTATCCAACGCGCCAATTTTTTGTTGCTTTTAACTATTAAAAAATGATTTGGTGTGATTTCCAAAGATGACCATATTATGCACAGCGTTTCAGAACCCTTGGATCTTCTTACTAACACGTTTTGACATTAATCGCATGGTCCACATTTTTTTGCTTTATTTTTATTTTAATATTTTTTTATATTTAAGTGTTTTGAACTTCAAAAAATTATTTAAAAAATCATTTCTGACTAAAAAATTATGAAAAATTTCACCAAAATATTTTTAAATATTCTCTTTCTGATTATTACTTTTTCATAATTTTATTTTTAAATTTGATATTTGTTATGATTTTTTCTTTTTGTTTGACTTGTTTTTATTTGTTTAAAAATACTTTTTGGAATTTTTAAATTCTGAAAAAATTCATCAAGATCATTTTCTTTATTTATAACTTTATGGAATTTTTCTAGAATTTTATTCTGATTTTTACTATTTTCAATCATTTTTCACTTACTTGAGTGATTTTAAATAATTTAAAAATACTTTTCTGTTTTAAAAATTTACCAAATTTTTTGTAAAAATACTTGAGACCATCTCTGACTTTTCTATGTTTTTCTTTTAATTTTTATTTGACACTTTGAATATAGTTTGTTATTTTGCCTTTTTTTCACTTAAAAAACAATTTAAAAATCATTTTATTTTTTTTTGTTTTGCTTATTAAATGCAAAAAAAAAATTTGAATATATTCTAGCTGAGTTTTAATTATGTGACTTTTAATCATAAACTTCATTAACATCATTGGATCTTGGGTGTTGAGTTTAACTCATCAAAATGGATGAATAATTTTAATGATAGTTTGATTAAAATCTTTGGTTCAAATATTTCCCCTCCCTCTTCATCTTATCCCTTTCTTACTTGTGCTACATGTTGTTAGAGGATAATCTACATATCATTTCTCTAAATATATGGTACATAGATTGTTATTGACCGGCCTCAAAATAGGTGTGGCTTCTATATAAGTCCATTTATGATTGCTTAACATAACGCTAAATTTCGTCCCGATTCGATAAATGATCATTCGTGGCTCAAACCTATGTTTGCAAGCCCAAGTATGTTTAAGTTGAAACCTTTGATCCAATAACCTTGAGGTTCATTGTTAGGAGGATTTGGTCTTATCAATCCTCTAATGAACCATCATAAACTTTGGTCTAAGTGAATCATTTAAACATCGTTGATCATTTGTTGTTGCCTCGGGATCTTAAAATGAATGACATACTTGGCAAAAAGAAAATGAAACTTGTTGTTGAGAAGCTTTGATTTTATCAATCTTCTAATGAGTTTTCAAATGCAATTTTCAAGATGGTCATTCAACTAACCTCTAATTCTTAACTCATTAAAAATTGACTTTTATTATGTATTTTTACTTTATGCCCTTTATCTTATGCCTTTATTTTTATGCACCATTTACTTTAGAAACCTTGACTACATTTGGGACCTTGTGATTTTGATTGTTATTTTGTCTGGAGTTCTTGGGGTTTACCCTAAGACATTGGGTTGATTTTCTTTTTGTGCAGGTTATCCTAATTATATGCTTTGTCTGCAATTGGGAATTCATTTGTATACATTTGTTACTCTGCCCAATTTTTGTGAAGACTTAATGCATCTGAAGCTTGGTATTCTTAAGAGGTTTAGTATCTTTGTTTGCTTATTTCAATACAAAGGATGGGAATTCTACATTGAATCATTGTATCAAGTGTTGACTTCTTGTTGGTTAGACGGTTCTTTTCCCTAGATTTTACCTTGTGCTTTAGGATAGTCCCTTCATCTCCTCCCATCTTCTTTAATTTCAAAAATCTTCTCCCTCCTTTTCAAAACTCTTCTTGTTTCCTAATTTGAATCGCTTTCACAATAAACTTGGACTTACATCCATACATTTTCAAAAACATTTTCTTAATAAAAATTTAACCAACTTAATCATACTTCGACATTTTTGTGAGAAGACTAAAATTCAATCAATCTCATTCAAACCATTTTTTCCACTTTGGCTTTTACTTTAAAATTTTCTCAAAAGGTTAGACTCTTGTCGATCCTTGTAGTAATGCGAGCTACTATACTTCTACGATATGTAGTGAAGTGAGATATTTTCCACTTGTGTGTTGAGCGGGGCTTTGTTGATTTTAAAATCCAAGCCATATCCTCCACTTTGAGATGACATAAATTCTCCTTTCTCATAATCGTGGGTAGTAAGCATGCCATCCACTCGGAGATGACGATGATGTCTAATCTCTTAAAATTAACCAACATACTTGTGTTTTAAATTTTTAAAGGTGAACTACGAGTACCCTGATCCTATATTGCACAGAAGGTGGTACGTAGGTACTAAAGGTTCGCAACTGCGGAGGATGCAAAAATTGTATAAAAAAAAATACTTCTTTTCTCATCTCCACCATCTATTTTGAATATAACACTTATAGCCAAAATACACAAATTTTCAAAGAGGTTCCTGCGGAGTACCGTAGATGTTTAGAGTGATAATACCTTCCCTTTGCATAACCAACCCTCGTACCTAGATTCTCTCCCCCTCTTTTTGGGTTATTCGCTCTTTCCCATTCCACTGGAAAAAATAAATCACGGTGGCAATTTTTATTTGATTTGTACGAGTTAAGTCAATCCAGTGGCTTTGTCTCAACATTTCTACCGCTACACTGGTAACTTTGGGAATGGCAGAGACGTCTTCAGTTAAGGCAGGGGGGATGACTTCAAAAGTTTGATAGGGAGTCTTGATGAAATCTCTGTCCATATCTATATAACGGAAAGATTTCAAGTGGTTAACCATATACTCTTCTTCATTGCGGACAGTAACAATCTTTCCATTCACAGGATATTTTAACTTCTGATGTAGGGTTGAGGTAACAGCACATGTCCCATGAATCTAGGGGCGTCCCAGTAAGAAAGAATAAGCTGGCCGAATATCCATCACATAAAAGGTAGATTCAACGACCTACGAACCCACCTTGATCAGAAGATCCACTTCTCTGTGTACCGTCCTCTTTGATCCGTCAAAGGCTCGGACTATAATATCACTAGGTTTCAGTATAACCCCTTCATAATCAAGTCTGTCAAGAGCGCCCTTCGATAGAATATTTAACGAGGAACTGATATCAACCAATACATGAGCCAAAGTAGTGCCCATGTATGTAATGGAGACATACAGGGCCTTGTTGTGATTTCTTCTTTTCGGGGTCAAATCAGTGTCAGAGAAACCTAATCCATTGTTAGTCATTAAGCTAGAAACATAACTTCCAAATTGATCGGCATAAATCTCTTGTGGCACGTGAGAAGTCTTTAAGAATTTTACCAAAGCATGTGCATGGGCTTCAGAACTCAATAGTAGGGATAACATGGAGATTTTGGATGGGGTCTACCCCAGCTATTGAATAATTTTGTAATCACTCTTACGGATAATCTTCAATACCTCTTCCAACTCTTGTGTAGAGGTGTCTTCAATTGTAACTTCTTTAGGCGCCCCCGTATGGGAAGGCTCCGTTATTTTCTCTTTGCCCGGAGTCCTAGTAGTTAACTCAGTAGCAGTAACTCGAATAGGTGTAAAAACAGTCTTCGGAGAGATTTTTAGGGAGAAAACTTTTCCGCTTCTAGTAACCTTACTGGTTCCAGCAATATTGTCAATGCCAGGATCAGCAACTTTAGTAACTTCATCTTCAACAGTCGGTAGTTCTTGCTTGACACCATGGTAGTAGACGTTGGATCCATAGTTCCAAGGGATATATTTATCCGAAGAATATGGGATAGGTCCAGGTGTAGTGATGATCGGGGGAGCAGCTTTCGGATTAGCGGTAATTCTTGCAAAACCTTTGGAGGTAATCCTGATAAGAGTGTCGAATATTACATATAAGTCTTGACACAGATTCTTAGCAGATGGAATCTTCTCGATCAGAATTATATGATTGCCCATTAGGTCTTGAACGCCTTCCTTCAGCGACTTACAACCATTGGGTTGGGTTGCACAACAGTAACATTTTTCAACAAAGCCCAGAAATAAAACGCTCTGCAGCACATTCTCCTTGATAATTGGTAGGGGAGTAATCAATTTACTTACAGTAGAAACATAAATAACATCTTCAATAGGACTTATGCCTTTGTCATGCTTTGACATAGGTGCAGTAATCACATTCGGGGTCTCCGGAGGATCAAACTCAATCTCTTTGTTATCAATCATATCCTGACTTTTGTTTTTCAGGGCCCAGTAGTTATTGGTGTCGTGCCCAGGATTGTTGGAATGGTAGGCACACTTTGCATTTGAATTATAACAAGGAGAGAAGGTGTTGGGATTTTTAGGAGGATCCCTTAAAGTTATCAGCTCTGCTTTTAGTAAATGTTGTAATGCCTGAGATAATGGCATACTGATCTTCATAAATTGTCTTCTCGGAGCGTCTTCCCTATGCTGATTTCCCTATTGTTGTTGTTGAACAGGCACAAGATTAGAAATTAGCACCGCTTCTACATACTGATTGAGGTTACTTTTAACACGGCCCTTCTGGCCATAAATAGCATTGGTCTCCATCTTACCACTGAATGTCTTCTTCATAGTACTCGAAGATGCATCCAGTTGATTTTTTCCGCTCTTGATACAATTTTCAACACATTCTCTAGTTAGAATCAGTTTTGTGAAACTAGACGAGGAGGTTCCAATTAGATGGTTAAATAATGGTCCTATCAAAGTGCTCATGAACATATCCTCCAGCTCCCTATCAGACAGTGAAGGTTGAACTCGTCCAACCAGATCTCTCCACTTTTGGGCATATTCTTTGAACCCTTCATTCAAGCTCATAGACATGTTTTGTAATTGCATGTGAGTTGGTGCAAGGTCAGCGTTGTATTCATAATGCTTGTATAAAGCAACAACCAGGTCTTCCCAAGTACGAATGTTGGTTCCTTCCAGCTGATAGAAACATTTAAGTTGTGTACCAGACAAACTTTCCTGAAAGAAGTGAACTCATAACTTTCTGTCAGTAGTATGGGTTGGATCTTCCGAACATAAGACCCCAAATGGAGCTTTGGACAAGACACACCATCATATTTAGAGAAAGCATGGACCTTGAACTTGTGAGGGATAACTACCCCCAGAACAATACCCAACTCTTTAAAGTCCAGCCCATGCACTTTTTGTATCTCCATAGCATTAAGTCAATCTTTCAGTTGCTTGTATCTTTTATCAGCAGAAGGATATTGATCATCAAAATAGTCTTCATCCTCAGGAATTTTACCAGAACCATGGTTGCTTCTGCCTTCAGTTTTAACACTTCTACCGTCTTCCTCATGATTATCATGTTCATCAGAGGAAATAACACAGTTCTAATCTTGCTTGGGGGGGTTTTCGAACCTTCTCCCCATGTTGAGGATTATTGGCTTCTGAGTCTTCTTATTTTTGGTGATGAGTGCCATCATCGTTTTCTGCCCCTGAGCTAAGTTCAAGAGCGTTTCTTGGAATTAGGCATTTTGTGCTTGGAGTTCCTTAACAGTTTGTTCAAGAGCCATCTTTTGCTGAAATAAACAGCAAGAAAATGAGAAAACCTATATGGGAAACCCTTTTATGTATTCATGCATGATAAGTAGATGCAATGTTTTCAAGGATCTCACGGGGTAAATAAAAATATGTATTAGAAGTTAAGTCTTGATGCAACTTTGATTGAATAACTTTGCATCATTGAACGTCATTTTATGAGCATCAAGCTTACCGTGTCAAGTGGGTCCTAGCCTTTGACTCAAGATAACGTACTTCGGTCTTCAACAAAATTGGTTAGAGGAAAATAAATCCCCTTTCCCCTTGCTAGACTTTGATTTATCATACTTTGACGGTGTTTGGTTAGAGGAAAATAAATCATCTTACCCCTTGCTAGATGTTTGGTTCATGATAACCTGCATCACAGGCCCTTGAGATCCTTGAAACGGTCATTGAAAATTACATGGAATGATGTCATGATGTTATGATGTCATGTTCGAACAGATAATCAAACACAAGCAAAGCATACAAGGCCTTAGGTTCAGGCTTTCATGGAGTATGTAGTTAAGTACCCTATTTAAGTTCAGTTGGCTTAACTTGTCCTAATAAAATTAATTGGGTTCCAGGAGTCTCAATATCACTGGTCTTTCTCCCATGCATTGTTTCAGTACAATATCTGATTTACGACTGAAATATCTCGAGAGTCTGATCTCAATGAGTGTAGTGTCGAGTATCAACCAGCTTCAGACTGCACCAAAGTCGGTCATCTCACTACCTTCTAATGGCTAAGTTGGGTCAATTAAGGTTCTACGGTCAGTTAGGGCTTATGAAACCACGCGGAAGCATAGTATTCTCTCTGATTGACTCGAGGGACACCAGTACAAACCAATGTGTCGAACTAATGTAGTCATCACTTCAACCATATCAGTATACGCCATATAGTTTCCATTATCTATTGCTACTTACCTAAAATTCCCCTAGATTCGGATTCTTAACTGCTACTTACCTAAAATGCTACTTACCTACACCCGGATCTTAACTGCTGGGGAGAACCAAGTCAGTTAAGAATGTTTTGTGTTCGTGTTTGAAAATATTTTGAAAATGCCTAAGTACTGCAACTTTATAATGATTCTTGTATCAGTTAAGGATGCGTACAAAGTGTTTGTTTTTTAAAATATTTCAAAGAAAGTGTTTGTGAAAAAGATGTTTTAAAATGTTCGCGAGCAAGCGATTAAGAACTATCTACCTACTCAAAGTCGTTCGCGTTACTTTCCTCCTCCTTTAGATAGTGTTATCCTACCATTAGTTAGTAGGAATCCCTATCGTTGGATGTCAAGGGACAGGCGCGGGTCATCGTACAATCATAAAGGAAACTCGTAGGGGCACTTTAGCAATTTATAGTAAGGGACTAAGATCGTTTACCGAAGGCAGCATCGAAGGGTCGTTGAGGGACTATGATCTTTTTAACCGAGGTTCTTTGCTAAAGCGTCCCCACGTTCGAGGGACATAACTATTTTCTAAGGCAACAAGTGAGGTTACTCTAGAGGTGCGTGTGTGAAGAGTGATTCATATTCAGTTATTTTAATCTTGCAATTAGGGTTATCTATCGATTGCTTTTATGTCTTACCATACAAACCCTGATTACTTGTAAAATAATATAGCAATAATGAATGGCAGTAAACTGTGGGAAACAAAAATTCTACACTATTACAAGGCTTAGGGAGTGGGGGTACAAAATAGTAAAAACAGGGGGGGGGGGGATAGTAAAACCCTAATTAAACTATTACAAACTGCAAACAAGTACATAATTGGAAAAAATAATGAAACACGCGACAGTAATAAAATAGGAGAACTTGTAAAATAAAAGAAACGGGAAAAGAAATTGTTTTGTGACTTTTTGATAGAAAAAAGGTTGGATGATTAACCTAAAAACTAATTGATTTTAATTAATTAAAAAAATTAGTTAATTAAATTAAACAAAACCCTAAAATCTAAGTTGATTTTAATTTAATTAAGAAAACCTAAAAATCAAATTAGGGTTGATAAATTAAAAACCTAAAATTAAATTAGGGTTTGTTAAGAAAAATCAATGGTTTGTGAAAAATGTTAGGTTTTATGAAAAAGATAAAGAATTGTAAAAAAAACAAGATTTGTAGGGGTGGGTGTTGAACCCGCGCCCTCAAGACTTTCCAACAACACAATCACAACCAGGCTAAGCGCGCCTTGGTGATGGGTAACAGGTTCAGCGTGTTATATAATAAACCTGCAAAACATGAAAATATTAGGAAAATAAAGTTGCAAAAGGTTGGATCGAACCCAGACCCTTTGACACAAATGACTTATCACGTGCGCTTCTACCACTGGGGCGGCTGTACATCCATTTATTTAAATTAAACCATAAATATATATTATAAACATGAATGTATTGACTGGAGAAGCGCCAGATCCCTAGCTCTGGTTGTCTTCTCCAGTAGCATGTTTCTTCAAAAACCTGAAAAATCAAGGATGTTAGCACATCAAAAGCACTCTACCCCCCTAAATAAAGGGTTGTGAGTCCAATGGAAGGATTATTGTAGGCTAAAGCTGGCTAGTTTAAGATATATGAGAAAAAACTCATGGATTAGTGTAACAATGGTTATCTACGATTTAGCATGCATGGGATCACTATGATGATCCAAACCTGTTCAGAGACATCTCAAAAGTATGTTAGTAACATTAATATGGATTGAAACAAAACAAAATTAAAAATATGAATTTTTCAAGAATGTGAAATTGGATATTCCATGTGATGAGGTTTCATGTGTTTTGGAACATCAAAACCGACCCAGCCTTACTATGTATAATTGTTAGGAGTGAATGGGATGGCTGCTTTGTAGTGGAAGGGTTTGTAACAAGGGTTTCAAGATTTTAGGGTTCTTGAAATTTTGAGATTTTTTTATAACTTTTGAGGAAAGAGTTTTTCTTGTCCTTGTATGAAGAGAATGGATGAGAATATATAAGGGAAATTAGGGCAAAGAAAATATGGGTTTGGACCTTGTAGAGGCCTTTGTTTTATTTAATTTAATTTTGACTTTAATTAATAAAAAATCAAAAATAAATAAAATAAAGAGGTCAAGGGATGAATGAGTAAGATGTGAGGTGCATGATAAGCTGCAAAACACGTTTGGACTCTTAAGCAATGGCCCAAAAGTCCAAAATATCAAGTTTGCTCAATTTGATTTTCATGCATTTGTTCAAAATTTCCCAACTTGCACTGGTCATAACTCTCTCAACTTCATCTTTTGAAGGTGATATTTGAGTTTTTGGAAATATCAAGATGTCATCTACAATCTCTATGTTAATAATATTTTCTTTTGAAGAATTTATCTTAATGTAAGTTGCCTTGACAAAAAGTGTCTTTTTGTTGAGTTTTGAAATGACTTGTAATGTATTGACCCATATCTCTCAAAGGAAACCTTTTTTGGACTTGAGCTTAGAGATAAAAAGTTGTAGAGAATTGAATTTCCTTCAAAATGATCTTGGGTTAGGGAAAAGTTGATGAAGCATGTGAAAGTTATGCTTGGTCAAATTTTAGTTGACTTCTCATAAGGAAACCTTAATTTAGCAACTTTTGACTTTTGATGATTTGAGGGATTTTCTTGAGGAATCATGATCAAACCTTGATCAAATGATGAATATGACTTCAAAACCTTGATGTTAACCAAAAATCTTGAGGTTTGACTGTATGTTGACCACAATTGACTTTTTACCTAATACAGTTGATTTTCAGTCATTTGAGCCATTGACTGCGCAAACTTGTTATGCAAGACTTGAAACTTGACATGAGCATTCTTGAAGACATATAAGAAACCATGAAAACCACTTGAGACCTTTGAAACCCAATCTTTCTTGAGAAATACAAAACTATAGTTGTGATTCCATTGCTTAGGAGGAGAATTTGTCTGATCAATTCTTAGGCAACCTTGAGCAAATGAGGACCTTAGGAGAATGTCTTGAAGAAAAATGGGAGAGAAAATTTTGGGGTACAACATCTATATTTGAAAGTTATTTTTTTATTTAGGTAGCTATTCACTCCCCTCTAGATACATTGTCATAGTCTAACAAAACATTCATACAAACTAAGTGAAGAGTAAACACAATGTTTACCTTCAAACAGTTTTGTGGAGCCTTTGACTCGATCATGTAACACTCTCTCTAAGCACTACTCGGGTACTTGGTTATTTGTACTCCCTAAGGAGCACAGACACAACAACACAAAAGGGGTGAGAATTTCATTCAATAAATATATGGTGAATAACACATGCTAAGAAATAGTGATACACACAATTCAAACAACACACGATACTCCGAAACACAATTCATCATTCATATAACAGAACATCAAATCAAGATAGTGCAATGTAATGCAACCGACAACAACTAAATGCATGTGGTACCATCAGGGCATAAACCTCCAACATAGTGCCAATTGGGCAACACCATGGCATAATCCCTCAACATGACTCCATTAAAGGCCAACAACAGGGCATAAGCCCTCACCAATGAAATGTACGCATTATTATCATGCAACAACACAACTATGTTACAATAAGGCATAAGCCTTCTATATTCACCAATAAGGCCACCACATCATTATCATCATAAAAGGAAATTAAGAAATTCAACAAAGCCTCATGTTTTAATCCCATTTACCACTATTACTAGCCTTCCTATTCCTACCTAAGTCATACTAGTCCTTAAGAATCAAACGGAACTTCACTACACGCAAAAAAAAGGAAAGAAATTGCGAAAACTAGATTTTCTGCACATCAGCCTACCCATATGCATACCATATGTGTTTGGCTTCTCCCTCGCCCATCTCATACGCATATAATACGCGTATGACCAGAGGGGATTTTTCCCTTCAAAACCCTTCCCAGGCCTCCATACGCGTACTGGCTAGTCCATACACATATGACCTTCCTCTCATACGCATTCCATAAGCGTCCAGGATGTTGGTTGTGCTGGCTCGAGGACAGGGTTCATACCAGACGTGTATGGCCCTCTGGGACGTCCCCCATACGTGTATCGTACACATTTGACCAGTCAGCTTTAAAAAAATTTCTATAATCGCACCCGTTCATTTTCTACTCGTTTTGAGTACTTCCAACCTCCGATTTTGGGTCTAAAACAGTGTCTCTACACCTAATAACATGAAGTATTCATCTAATCTCATTATCCTACGAATCTATAACAGTTTCTACATCTAATTCCTTAATTTTTGTCATATTCCTAGATATATAATTTTCCAGATCTTGGATTTCATGGACAACACAACAACAACAAAATCAGCAACAACAACATATTCATGGCAGAAACTGGATCACGATTTTCACATAAAAATAAAAAATAAATACATAAATCAAACCAAGGAGACATTCATAAATTCATTAATGAAACACCTAAATAGGTAAAGGAACCCTCACTACCCTCTCATGTGAATACCACCATTTAGAGAACTCATTCACCCCCCCCCCCCCCCCTTACCTTAGTTTGCAGCTTTGATTCTTCAACAATGAAGGAATCTCTCTTGCCCTAGTTTTCTCTTTTCTCTTTTCTTCTCTGTTTCTACGTGACAACAATTCTCCCTAATTGGTCAAACCCCCTTCTAATTGTATTTTATTATTACTATATTAAACTAATAATAATACTAATAATAATGATAATGCTGACAACTATAATATTAATAATAATAGTATTATCCTACAAATTCTCATTATTATCAATATTTCACCATATGCTAAACTTATTATAATTATTTAATTACACCAAGCTTTTACATTCCCTTAGTTATGCCAACATAATTTAAATTCAACAAATAAGGACTGAATATTAAAATGGGGTGTTACAACTCTCTCCCACTTAGAATATTTTCATACTCGAAAATTACCTTATGCGAACAATTTTGGATAAGATTCCCGCATCTTGCTCTCTAACTCCCACATCATACTTTCTCCAGCTACTCCTCTCCAAAATACTTTCATGAGAGGAATTTATTTGCCCCTTAGTGTTTTCACTTCGCTGCCTTTGATTTTCGTTGGTAATGTCTCGACCGTAAGGTTATCCCATACTTGTACATCATCCATTGGTATCACATGAGATGAATCTGAAATATACTTCCGAAGTTGTGACACATGGAACACATCATGTAAATTCTAAATATTAGGTGGTAAGGCCACCATATAAGCAATAGTTCCCACTTTATCCAAAATTTGATACGGACCAATAAACTGAGGGGTAAGTTTCTTTGATTTCAAAGCTCGCCCAACACTGATCACTGGTGTGACTCTCAAAAAGACATGATCTCCTTCTTGAAATTCAAGGTACTTCCTTCGCTTGTCATGGTAACTATTTTTCCTACTCTACGAAGCTTCCATCTTCTCTCGGATCACCTTCACTTTCTTCGTAGTCTGCCTCATAATTTCAGGTCAGAGCATCACACTTTCACCAAATTCATACCAACACAAAGGAGTCATGCACCTCCGACCATACAATGCCTCAAAAGGTTCTATACCAATACTAGAATGAAAACTATTGTCATAAGTGAACTCAATCATTGGAAGATAACTGTCTAATGTACCTCCTTACTCAAGAACACAAGCTCTCAATAAATCCTCTAACGACTGAACAGTTCTCTCTGTTTGACCACCCGTCTGTGGGTGATACACAAAACTCAATCTCATCTTAGAACCCAACGCATCCTGCAGACCTTTCCAAAAATCAGAAGTAACCCTTGGGTCTCTATCGGACACAACACTTGACTGAACACCGTGTAGCTTCAAAATTACACGAATATAAATATTTGTTAACCGTGGTACCAGAAAGCTGATATCGATCGAATAAAATGAGCTGACTTCATTAGCCTATCCACAATGAGCCAAATCGCATCATGTACTCTTAGAGTGCTTGGAAATACCGTCACAAAGTCCATAGATATACTATCATATTTCTATTTTGGAACGTCTAACGGTTCCAATAACCCCGCAAGTTTCTGATATTCAACTTTCGACTTCTAACACGTCAAACATGCATACATAAATTGTGCCATATCTCGTTTCAATTCAGGCTACCAAAACAACTTCTTCAAGTCTTAATACATCTTAGTCGCACCTGGATGGATACAAAATCTACTTTTGTGGCTTTCTTCTAGGATCATATTTTTCATCTCAGAGTCATCAGGAATACAAATTCTATTTTGGAATTTTAACACACCTTGTGTGTCTACCTTGAAGTCTCCATCTTCAGACTGGTTGCTTCCAACCATCAAATCTACCAATTTGACATCCAGATTCTAAGCTTCTTTAATATTATTCATGAAGTCGTTGTTGATCTTCAACATTCCCAACATAACACTCTAAGGCATTACCTCACAGGCTAAACTCAAATCTCTGAACTTCTCAATCAATTCTAGTATTATAACCATCATGGCAGACATATGTAATGACTTCTAACTTAAATCATCCTCCATGACATTAGCTTTACCCGAATGATAGTTTAAGCCAAATTCATAGTCTTTCAACAGCTCTAGTCGTCTTCTTTGTCTCATATTCAATTCCTTTTGGTCGAATAGGTACTTCAAACTTTTGTGATTGCTAAATACTTCAAACCTGGAGCCGTAAAGGTAATTCCTCCAAATTTTTAGTACAAATACCATTATAGCTAATTCTAGATCATAAGTAGGGTAATTCCTTTCATGAATCCTCAATTGCCTCGAAGCATAAGCTACCACTTTATCATTCTGCATAAGCACACCTCCTAATCCCAATTTAGAAGCATCACAATACACGACGAATGATTCTTCAAGATTAGGTAATATCAAAATTGGATTTGTCGTCAATTTCCCCTTTAGCTCGGTATAACTTTCTTCACACTGAATATCTCACACAAACGCTTTGCCTTTACAAGTTAGCTGAGTCAACGGAAGTGACAACTTAGAAAAACCTTCAATGAACCTTCTATAACAACCAACCAACCCCAAAAAGCTTCTAATTTCTATAACTGACTTTGGAGTCTCCCACTGCAACACTGTATCTACCTTGGATGGGTCTACAGTAATACCACCACCTGAAACAACATGACCAAGAAAACTGACCTTCTCTAATGAGAACTCACACTTTGACAACTTCGCATATAACTTCTTCTCTTTCAACACTTGTAATACAATTCGCAAATGCTCATCATGCTCTTCCTCTGATTTGGAATATATCAATATGTCATCAATGAACACGACTACGAACTGATCCAAGTATTTGTGAAAGATACGATTCATATACTCCATAAACACTCTCGGTGAATTGGTAATAGCGAACAGCATCACCTAGTATTCATAATGTCCATAACAAGTTCTAAAAGTTATCTTATGAGTATCATCATATTTGACTTAAATTTGGTGATAGCCCGATCACAAGTCAATCTTGCTAAACACGCGTGCACCCGCCAATTGATTCATTAAGTCGTCTATTCTCATAAGTGGATTTTTTTTTAATTGTTACTTTATTCAATTGTCGGTAATCAACACAGTCCCATACTACCATCCTTCTTTTTCACTAGCAGCACTAGGGCTCCCCAAGGTGATACACTTGGTCTCACAAATTTATTTTCAAGCAAGTCTTCTAATTTTTTATTCAATTCTTCCAATTCAAACGCTGACATTCAATAGAGTGCCATAGAAATAGGTTTGGTACCCGAAACAAGATCAATAGAAAACTCTACTTCTCTTTTTGGCGGCACATTTGTAATATCATCTAGGAAAACTTTAGGAAATTCACGTACCACTTGCAACTCATCAATAGCAGCATGATTCTTAATAAATAAGGATGCTGTAGCAGTAGAAATGTTTAAGACTGAGCCATTGGATTGACTAGACTTTATACAAATCAAAATAAAAATCTCCACCGCGCTTTATTGTTTCCAAAGGAATGGGAAAAGAGCGAATAACCCAAAAAGAGGGGGAAAGATTCAAGGTAAGGGGGTTGGTTATACAAAAGGAAGGTATTAGTACCCTAAACATCTACGGTACTCCGCAGGAGCCTCTTTGTAAAATCTGTATATTTTGGCTAAAAAATGTTTTATATATAAAAAAAATGGATGGTAGAGGTGAGATAAGAAATATATTTATTTTATAATTTTTGTGCACCCGCCGCGGTTGCGAACCTTTAGTGCCTACGTACCACCTTTTCATGCAATAGGGGATCAGGGTACACGTAGTTCCTCTTTCAAAAATATAAAACCCAAATGTGTTGGTTAATTTTATAACATAAAACATCATCGTCATTGTCTGTGTGGAAAACACACCTACTACCCACGATCATGAGAAAGGAGAATTTGCATCATCTCAAAGTGGAGGATATGGCTTGGATTTCAAAATCAATAATTCCTCACTCAACACCCAAGTGGAAAAATATCTCTCTTCACTACATATTGTAGAAGTATAGTTGTTTGCATCACTACAAGGATTGACAAGAGTTTAATCTTTTAAGAAAAGTTTTAAAGATGAAAAGCCAAAGTGGCAAAATGGTTTGAAATGAGATTGATTGACTTTTAGTCTTCTCACAAAAAATGTCAAGCTATTATTAAGTTGATTGGAGTTTATTTATGAAAATGTTTTGAAAATGCATGGACATAAGTCCAAGTTTATTATGAAAATGGTTCGAGTTCAAAAATAAGAAGAGTTTTCAAAAAGGGAAAGAAGATTTTTGAAATTAAAGAAGATGGGAGGAGAAGAAGGGATTATCCTAAAGCACAAGGTAAAAGCTAGGGATAAGAACCATTTAACCAACAAGAAGCCAATACTTGACATTATGAGCCAAGATAGAATTCCCATTCCTTGGTTTGAATCCAATCAAGCAAAAAAATACTAGACCTTTTGAGAGAACCAAACTTCAAGTGTATTAAGTCTTCACAAAAATTGGGCAGAGTAACAGTTGTATACGGGTGAATTCCAGATTACAAACAAAGGGTGTAATCACAAAAAACCTGCATACAAAAACAAACAAACAATCCAATGTCTTGAGGTAAACCTCAAGAACTCCAGACAAAATAATTAGATAAGATCACAAGGTCTCCAAGATAGGCCAAGGTTTCTAATCCTAAGTCCAAGAAAAGTCCCATGCTCCATAATGCCAAGGATAGTAACCTAATAGTCCAAGTAACATTAAAGATTTTTAGGGTTTATGTTGATTATTAAGTATCTTAAAAAGGAAAAGAAAAGCTCAAATGAGCAAAGTAAAAATGACAAGAAAGTAAATGCTCAAATGAGAAAAGATGAAAATGGCATGAAATGTAAATGTTAAAAGTAAATGGTACATAAAGCATAAAAAAAAGCATAAATTAAAACAAGTCAATAATTAGTGGTTAGTTGGATGATCATCTTGAAGCTTGCATTTGGAACTTATTAGAGGATTGGTAGAACCAAAGCCTCCACACAACAAGTTGCATTTGCTTTTTGTCAAGTATATCATCCATTTGGAATTCTCACGAGTGCCATTTAATGATCAACGATGTTTAACTGATCTGCATTGACCAAAGGTGTTATAGATCCATTAGAGGATTGGTAGAACCAAAGCCTCCACACAATTAATCTCAGGGTTATTGAATCAAAGAGATCAAATTAACATACTTGGGCTTGCAATCATAAGTTTGGGCCACGAATGATCATTTATTCGAATCGGGACAAAATTTAGCGCTATGTTAAGAAATCGTAAGTGGACTTATATAGAAGTCGCACCTATTTTGAGGTCGGTCAATAGCAATCTATGCACCATTTGTTTTGAGACATGATATAGAGATCATGCTCCAACAACATCTAGTGCAATAAGAAGGGGATGAGATGAAGAGGGATGGGAAAAAAATATACAAACCACATTTGAATTAAATTTTAATCACACTATTATTAAAATCATTCATCCATTTTTGTGGAGTCAAACTCAACACCATGGATCCAATGATGTTAATAAAGTTCATGATCCAAAATCTAACCCAAGATCAACCAGAAAATAGTCACAAAATAATATCACATTTTAATATACATAAAAGGGTTTAAAAATAATGTTTAAAAAATAGAAACTAAAGAGAAAAATATCAACTATGTTCAAATTAATCAAGAAATAAAAAGTAAGACCATAGAAAAGTCAGAAAAAAGGCTCAAATAATTTACAAATTTTTTGGTAATTTTTTAAAGTCAGAAACTATTTTTAAAATTAAAATAAATGGGTAAAATAAACAAAAAATGGTAAAAAATAGTAAAGTCAGAAACAAAAATAAAATAAGGTCACTAGTATTTGTCACAACATTATTGGATCATTCCAGAATTTTTTCAGAATTTTAAAATGTATAAAAGTATTTTTAAACATTTAAAAAAAATCAAATAAGTGTAAAATTTATTTTAAAAAAATACAAAAATACAAAATTAAATTGTGCAAAAAATAAAAATCAGAAAGAGAAAAATCAAAAATATTTTTCATAATTTTTTCAGATTTTTTGTACTAAAAATGAATTTTTTATGATTTTTTGAAATTTAAAACAATTAAAAATACAAAATCAGAAAAAAGAAAATAAAAGTAAAATATGTGGACCATTGAATGAGAGTCAAAACGCGTTAGTAATCAAATCCAAGGGATTTGGCACGCTGTGCATATCATGGTCATTAGTGAATATTGTACATAATCATTAATTAAATCAGGATTCAAAAAATACAGATGGCGCGCCTTCATTGGTTAGAAGATGACATGTTGGTCATCTTCAACCTCCAGCCATCACGAATTGCAGGTATCTCAAACTGTAAAATTAGAAGCTCAGGCCTATGCCATTCGCTTCGTCTCTTCAAGACGAAGACAACCACACCCTCGCGCCAAATTTATATAAACTGTAGCTCAAGCAATTTGGAAGGAAAGTTTTGAAAAGGGATTTGAAATTTCATGGTCAAAACGTGTTTCCAGTGAAATGTAAATGTTGCGACTAGAACCAGGGTAATGAGAGCAACACAATGAAATCAGAGTTTTGAAGGAATCTACCTATTGAATTTGAGTTGCAAAGCTCTGAAACTGGACTTCTATGGAACAGTATAGGGAACTATTCTTGAATGTAATTATATGGTTAGCTTCAGGGAAGATCAAGAAAGGTGAATTCAGGGAAAAATTGGATAGAAAAAGGGTCGAGAATGGATTTTGAAGTTGCTGAATTCTGAGTTGTGAAATAAGTTTGGCAGGGTGATTCTGGCTATCCAAGCTTGGGAAATTGAATGGGATAGTTCATGTATTTATAGGAGAAGCGAATGGGATCAAAAGGAAGAGTGAATGATGCATTTGGAAGGGAAATCGTGCACACCTGATACACGAGTGAAGTGTGATACAAACTTCATCAAAACTCATCCAATTCTTGCGTTTTGATGTGCTAAACAAATCTGGAACTTCACTAAACATGTTTAGAGGAAACAACACGTGGAAAACTTGTGATTAGAGGCCATATTATGGATTTCAAAATTCCGACTTGGTGAAAAATTCAATTTCAAAGTGCAAACTTCTGACCAATGGCATTTTCAACCCAAGGGGTCTTAGGGCATGATTCTTGATCCTTTAGAAAGATGAGATTACAAGCTTTGTAATGGAAAAAGAATGGAATCAAATGGATGCTTGAGCTAAAAGTTGCATTGAATCAAAGTTGAAGAAAAAGGGTTGACTTTCCATACTTAGAAATATTTCAAATTCTTCTTCAAAAAAGGACCTATAATGTCTTGCATCCAAACATGGCATTCCACTTGGAATTTGCTCTTGACCAAAAAATATGGTATGAAGTAGATCTCTTGAATGACATTTTGGGACTTGAACCATTCAAAATCTTCAAAAATTGAGAGAGTTATTAATTGTTGAAGTTGGCATAAAATCATGAAATGACCTATAATATTTTGCATCTTTAAGGCAACTTCCATCCATTTTCCAACTTTGCACATAAAATAAGGCATAAAGTTCACCTCTTCAAGATCATTATGGAAAAAGAATGGACTTAAGGTGATAAGAATTGACCAAGTTATAATCATTTGAAGTCACTTATGTAAAATTGTGGTTCATCTGGATGACTTGTAATCTTTCTTCTTCATCAAGGCTCTTCCACATGTAAAATCCTTGGAACTTTTGAAGTGATCTGTTGATAACACTTTGAAGAGAATGATTTCTTTGGAATCACTCAAAAATATCAAAAGGTGAGCAAGATATACTCC
Source organism: Vicia faba (assembly GCA_948472305.1). Classification (NCBI taxonomy): domain Eukaryota; kingdom Viridiplantae; phylum Streptophyta; class Magnoliopsida; order Fabales; family Fabaceae; genus Vicia; species Vicia faba. The sequence goes on along the minus strand of OX451739.1, from coordinate 241,955,147 downwards.
TTTGAAGTTCAAAACCCTAGCTTCTAGATCAAGAAAATGCCTTGAGGAACTTTGACAAGTTTGAACAAACTTCTTGTACCAATATTATTTCTTTGTGAATATAAGTTGTTGAGGATGATAATGAGGACTCATAGCCACCAAAACCACTTCCATATATTGAAATTTAAGAGAAATATGCTCTTGTTACCAATAGGAACAAGGCCTTGTCCAAACATAACAGCTTCTCCAATCAACCCCTTGTACTTCTGAGTGACATCTAACAACCTTGAAATATGATGAATAAAAACAACCTTGCCATGCCAATTATTCCAAAACCACTCCAATGGTGAGGTTTGAACTTCTCAAGCTTTTATTGGCTAGGGCATGGAAATAAACTCATGAACCCATGGGGTAGCTTGTTAAATCTCATTGCCTTCACCTACATGGATAACAAGCAAGACAAACCAACATTGCATTTTATTAGTTAAACAAAACAATATTCATGATCACAAAAGGAACATAAGTCAAGGTGCTTGGTAATCCCTCTGAAAGGAAAAATTAAATGTAGGGAGGGGAACCAAGAATCCTAGTGTGATCTTGTTGTGAATGAATCAACATGGTATGATGAAGGGATCTTAGGGGCAAAAATTGGGGTACAACAGATGCCATCAAAGAAAGCACATGAGCTTCATCTTGCATCAATTCATTCAATTGTCTAGAAGATAAGAATCCAACTTCCCCCTTCTCATCAGGAGTAGAAAACCGTACAGATTTGTTGTAACAATTAATATGAACATAATTGTATTTCAACCGCTTCATGCCTAGAATTATGTCCAAACTGCTCAACAGTAAACAAATTAAATCCATAATAAAGTCTCTTTCGAAGATCTACAAAGGGAACTTTGAACATACAAAATAAGTAGTCATCGATCCCTTGGCTGGAGTATCGACAACCATCTCTCCATTCTAGGGGATAATACAAGACCCAACGTTTTCACACACTAAGTAGAAGAAAACAATGAGTAGCCCCAGTATCAATAATACTAATTAAAGGAGTACTATTAATGAAGCAAATACCTGTGATCGAACGGTCTCCACTGGATGTCTGAGTACCGGCTAACGCAAATACCTTCCCACTAGATTTAGCTTTCTTCGGTTTTTGACAGTGAGTACTGATGTGTCCTTCTTCACCACAGTTGAAACATATTACTGCCTTATGTCTACAATCAGCTATCTCATGCCCAGGCTTTCCACAATGAAAACACCTCTTCACTTCTCCCGTACATGTATTACTTCGATGACTTGGCTTCCAACATTTGTAACACACGACATCAACAGGGGCATCTCTCCCACTGGTTCTCCTACCATTAGGAATCCTCTCTTCACCTTTGTTATTTGGAGCATTGTAAGGCTTCCCACGATTCTGTTGTTGTCTGCCTCTCCTTTCAATCATGGTTTTATAGTGAGCCTTATTGTCCTCTTCATAGATCCTACAGCTATTCACTAAATCTGGAAATTTACAGATCGGCCGATACCCAATTGCCTTCTTGATTTATGAGTGCAAACCATTTTCAAACTTGATGCATTTTTTAAATTCAGCAGTCGCCTCGCGGTAATGAGGATAATAGTTCGCAATTCCACGAACTTGGCATCATATTCAGTCATCGACAGTTCTCCCTGTTTCAGTTCTAAAAATTCAATTTCTTTCTTCCTACAGACATCTTTTGGTAATACTTCATCAGGAACTCCTTTCTAAATACAACACAAGCAATACCCTCAACTGCACTATCCAATCTTTGACAAGTGGCAACCCACCAGTCATCAGCCTCTCCCGCCAGCATATGCGTACCAAAACGCACTTTATGTGCCTCAGAACAGTCCATAACCCGAAAGATCCTTTCAATTTCCTTGAGCCAATCATGTGCTCCTTCAGGATCATTCTTCCCTTTGAACGTAGGTGGATGGTTCCTCTATAAGGCCTCTGAAACACGAGATCCATCATTCTTGTCGGTATTATGCTGATTTTGCATCGCCTGAGCCAAATCCTACAATGCAATAGCAAGTGCATTATCATTCCTTCCAGCCATCACCCTGCTTCACAGCATAACATCAAACAAGGGTTATAATGAACACATCGACAATATTAAATTGTCACACTAGACTACTGACTCAACAACCTGGCCGGACGGACCAACCTTCTCTAATACCAATTGTAAAACCCCACTTTCCCATAATAATAATTATAGCATAAACTACATAATACATATCAGAGTACACAAGTAGGATGTCACATCTTTCAAAATTCATAAAGTCTCAAACCACTTTATTACTTCATTTATTCATAATAATTGATTCAGAAGCGGAATAACCAAATCAGTTTACTTCCATGGCATTAAAGCCTCCACAATAATGAACTCCACGACATGTGGTCCAACATAAGTATAAAAATAAGATATGTAACAAATGAGATCATGAAAAAACATAACAAATTCCCAACAATCCTGTGTTACATATCAGAGCGACTCATAAGAATCGACCAGGTAACACTCTCTCTAAGCACTACTTGGGTACCTGGTTATCTGTACTCCCCAAGAAGCACAAACACAACAACACAAAAGGGGTGAGAATTTCATTCAATAAATATATGGTGAATAACACATGCTAAGGAGTAGTAATACACACAATTCACACATCACACGATACTTCGAAATACAATTCATCATTCACATAACACAATGTCAAATCAAGATAGTGCAATGTAATGCAACCGACAACAACTAAATGCATGTGGTACCATCAGGGTATAAGCCCCCAACATAGTGACAATTGGGAAACACCGGGGCATAAGCCCTCAATATAACGCCATTACAGGACAACAACAGGGCATAATCCCTCACTAATGAAATATATGCATTATTATCATGCAACAACACAACTATGTGACAACAAGGCATAAGCCTTCTACATTTTCCAATAAGGCCACCACGTCATTATCATTATAAAATGAAATTAAGCAATTCAACAAAGTCTCATGTTTCAATCCCATTTCCCACTATTACTAGCCTTCCTATACCTACATAATTCATACTAGTCCTTAAGAATCAAAAGGAAATGCACTGCATGCTAAAATGGGAAAGAAATGTGAAAACTAGATTTTATACACATCAGCCTGCCCATACGCGTACCATACGCGTTTGGCTTCTCCCTCTCCCATCTCATACGTGTATCATATGTGTTTCACTCTAACTCCCAACCTCATACGCGTACCATATGCGTATGACCATAGGGGATTTTTCCCTTCAAAACCCATCCCAGACCTCCATACGCGTACTGGCTAGTCTATACATGTATGACCTTCTTCTCATACGCATTCCATACACGTTCAGGAAGTTGGCCATGCTGGCTTGAGAGACAGGGCATATACCATACACGTATGGCCCTCTAGGACGTCCTGCATACACGTATCATACGTGCATGTCCAGTCAGCTTCATAAATTTTTCTACAATCGCACCAGTTCATTTTCTACTTGTTTTGAGTACTTACAACCTCTGGTTTTGGGTCCAAAATAGTGTTTCTACACCTAATAACATGAAGTCTTAATCTAATCTCATTATCCTACGAATCTACAATAGTTTCTACATCTAATTCCTCAATTTTTGTCACATTTCTATATCTATAATTTTCCAGATCTGGGATTTCATGGACAATAGAACAACAACAAAATTAGAAACAACAACATATTCATAGAAAAAATTGGATCATTATTATCACACAAAAATCACATAGAAATACATAAATCAAACCAAGGAGACATTCATCAATTCATTCATGAAAAACCTAAAGAGGGAAAGGAACACTCATTACCCTCTCATGTTAATACTATGATTTAAAGAACTCATTCACCCCCTTACCTTAGTTTACATATTTGATTCTTCAACAATGGAGGAATCTCTCTTGCCCTAGTTTTATCTTTTCTCTTCTCTTCTCAGTTTCTACGTGACAACCATTCTCCCTAATTGGTCTAACCCCCTTCTAATTGTATTTTATTATTACTAATATTAAACTAATAATAATAATAATAATAATAATGTTAACAACTATAATATTAATAATAATAGTATTATCCTACAAATTCCCATTATTATCAATATTTTACCATATGCTAAACTTATTCTAATTATTTAATTACATCAAGCTTTCACACGCCCTTAGTTATGCCAACATAATTTAAATTCAACAAATAAGGATTGAATATTAAAATGGGGTGTTGTACCCAAAAAATTTCCCTCCCATTTTTTAAGATACCTCCTCATGCACCTAGACTTCTCAAATGCCCAAGACCACTCAAGGATTGATCAGACAAACCCTCCTCCTAAGAAGTTGACCTACAACTAGGGTTTCATTTTTCTCAAAGGAAATTGGACTTCTAATGCCTCAAGTAGATTTCATGGTTTCTCATATATCTCAAAGAATATTCATGCCCAATTTCAAGCCTTTAATCAGAAGTTTGCTCAATCAATTGCTCAGATGATTGAAAATTAACTGTATTGGGCAAAAAGTCAACTTTGACCAATTTACAGTCAAACTTTAGGATTTTTGCTCAACATCAATATTTTGAAGTCACATTCATGATTCATCAAGAAGACTCAAGATTCATCAAATTCAAAAGTTGCTAAGTTAGGGTTTCCTTTAGGAGACGTCAATTGAACTTTGACTAAGCATAACTTTCACATGCTTTGTGCATCTTTTTTCGTGTTCTTGTTGTCTAAACATGTAGAGTATTTATAAGAGAAGAAATTAGGTCAAAGATGGGCTTGGCCAAAGTAAACTCTAAATCCTAATTCCAACCATCTTCAAGGGCAAGCAACCATCCAAACCGATTCCACGAACATTACAGAGTAAGTTGGGATCATTCTTGGTGATCAAATGTGCCTGAAACACGCATTCCATGTGTAACACGGTGGGAAAACTGACTTTGGTATTTTGTGTTGATCGCAATTGTTGTGGATAGCAAGAGTCGCCACCGACTTTTCTTTTATCCAATAAGGAAAGGTTGAAAAGAACAGGAAAGACCTTTCGAGATTATTTCTTGAGTTCGGGGGGTAAGTTATGAAAAGGGAATGTATTAGCACCCTTTCCATCCGTAGTTATCTACAGGCTCTTAATTTCTTGCTAGATCACTTTCTTTTGTTTAAAAATGTGCTTGTGGTATGGGTTTTGAAAGTATTTTGAAAACGTCTTTGTAATGGTTCTCGTCTCTATAAGAACGCGTACAAAGTGTTGTTTGGAAAATAGTTCAAAGAAGTGTTTGTGGAATTTGTTTTTTGAAAGTGATTTCGAAAAGGTGTCTTTGTAATGGTTCTCGTCTCTATAAGAACGCATACAAAGTGTTTGTATTTTGAAAATCTTTTAAAATGAAAGTGTTGGTGTATAAAATGTTTTTGTTGTGAGCAAGCAAGCAACTAGGAGCATCCTACCTACTCAAAAGGTCTTTAGTGTTCTTTCCCTCCTCCTTTAGATGTTGCTATCTTACCATTGATTGGTAAGAAGCCTTATCTTTGGATGTAAAGGGACGGGCGTGGGTCATCGTATAGTCATGATAGCAATGTTGTGAGACATCTTAGCATTTCTCTTGAGGGACTAAGATAATTTGTAAAGCAACATTCGAAGCGTCATCGAGGGACTATGATCTTGTATTTTGATTGTTTTTGCTAAGACGTCTCACATGCATAACATGACCATTTTTTTATAAGGCAACAAGTGGAGTTAACCCTAGAGATGCAAGTGTTCAAGTGTTTGCATTTCATGCTTGATTTATCCTGAATTAGGGCTTTCTAAATATTGATTTTATCTTTCCATACAAACCCTAATTACTAGCATTTATATGAAAGCGATAAATTGCAGAAAGTAAATATCCTACGCTGTTACAATCACTTGGGGATGGGGTATATAAATTTACAAATGGGGATTGCAAGAAATTAAAGTCCTAATTATCTATTACAACCATATTGAAATAATCTACAAGAATTGAAATGTAAAATAGATTTGTTTTATTTTTAATAAGAGAAGAAATAAATTTGCTTAAGGAAATGTTTTTAGTCTTTTGTTTTAAAAAAAAATAAAGCAAAGTATATGAATATAAAGTATTTTTGATGTTTTTTTAATAATGAAAATAAAAGTGATGATAAAAATAATAAGAAAATGAGAGGTGGAGTTAGCGTGTTGCTGAAAGAATAGAAATAAGAGAGAACAGAAGTTCTGACTCAGGTGCGCTGTAAATCAGAAAGAAAATGTTAGCACAAATGGGGAAAATCAGAAGTTTTGGATCCAGGCGCACTAAAGTTCTGGGGTTGCTAGGAACAAAGGAAATCCTAGAAGTTCTGATTGTTTGAGAGAGCCTATAAGTTCTGATGCCGCTGGAAACCTAGAAGTTCTAGTGTTACTGGAAGGCTAGAAGTTCTGATAATGGGTAAGTGAGATGTCAAAGCTGTTGGATGAGAATATCTAGAAGTTCTGGTCCAGAAATATTGTTTGACAAATAATTGGGTAAAAATGTCAAGAAATAAACATAAAAATATGCTTCTGGGGCTAGAACCCAAGACCCTTAGCACTAATTCCTTATGCACGCGCTTTTTACCACTGGGGTGGCTATACATCTGGTATTAGAAGCAAAAACATAAAAATATATTACAAAGTAAGTTCTGATGATGAACTTCATCTTCTTCTTCGCGCCAGCCAAAGTATCTGCAACTTAGTCATTTCTCAACAAAAAAATGGAAATGCAAACATAGAAGTTATGGAAAATTTCATCATGGTTTCAGAAGTACCAAGTATCAAAACTGTAAACCAGAAGCAAGCATGAATTTTGCTAATCCTAATTCTGAACCCTAATTTTCCCAAGAAGTTCTGATCTGAAATCCTTTCTAATTAGGCCATATAAATGAAATCTATAAATATATACAAATTCAGAGCCATGATATCAACATTATGTCTTTGAAATTGCAAGCCTAACAATGCCTAAGTAATGAGATGAAAATCAGAGGAAACTTACCTTACAGCTGGAGATTGTTCTGTGAGTTAGAGCCTGGTTCAGACTGCTATGATGTTCTGGTCAGCTTCCTCAAATTCTCAGAAATCTAAAGCAACCCTTAACTTGAGTTATGGCTGGTTGGAATGCTCTGGAGCAGTCAAGATGCAAAGTTCTTATATTTGAAATGGAGAGTGGTGAAGGTTGTATTGCAGTTTGAAAACAGAAGTTGGGAAAGCTTCTACATGTATACTAGAAAATGTGTGGATGATTTGGCCAAGAAACGCACAAGGAAAATTAGAGTTTGGATGCAAAAATCAGAAACTAGCAGGTTTTGTGTTTTTGTTGCAGTTTCAGGTTCTTGGGAATTTTCAGCAAGGTTTCAGGGCTTTTTTCCAATCTTTTCGAATCCTCCTTTAGTTTGCAAACGAAGTTTAATTTATAGGCAAAGGATTTAGAAGCTTGGGGAAGTCAGGAGTACAACCATCATGTGTTATGAATCGTTGACTTATTTTTGAAGCAAGTTTAGACAAGCATGTTTCAAGGCAAGGTAGGGTGGCTAGCAGATTTAAACACGCCTAATGTGAGTTTGTAGGCATGATTTGTGCGGAAGTACACTAAAAAAAAGTAAAGTATTGGCTCAAAATAAACTTTGTACAAAAGTTTGCTTTTCAAGGACAGCAGTGGTACTTTCATGCCACACGTAGGAAGATCCTTTGGATAAAGGCTTAGACACAGGGGTAAGGACTCAAAAGTTGGTGTAAGCATTAAATAATGGTGAGATTTAATAAGCAAGAAGGCCTGAAACCTGAGATTATGCAGCCTAGCTTGAAACTGTATCCGAAGTTCAACATAAACGTAACTTAGAACAAATGTCCAACTTCTGATTTTTGATTCTCTCTGCTCTAGTATGATCTGAAGGAGTTCTCAGACTTTTCAGAAAGCTTGTAACATGCTTTGTAACCCCACTTTGAATCATTTTTGCAAAATTTGATTGTACCTTCGTGAAAACTGGTCCAGAAGTTCTAACCAAATTCTGACTTGGAAATACTCAGAATTTACTAAGTGTTTTAATTTCATGGACGTGTCTTCAAGGATTTATAACTTGAAATCCCAGCACTTCTAGGAGGAGTTCTATTCTGCAATGTTTTAGATCTCATTGAGATCTACAACTCTTGTGTCAGAAGTTCTTCCTGAATCAATTCTCATCATGATGAAAATCTGTCCAGAAGTTCTGAACTTATCATACTTTCTTAACACTTAGAAAAATTTCTAAGTGTTTAGAACTTTGACTTTTGATTTTCTTGGTGAACCAACTTCATATTCTAACATGTCTTGATGGAATGTGATTCTTTGAAACTTGATTTTGACCAGAAAGTCAAAGTTTGACTTTTCAGTGTGCATTTTGACTATTTTGCCCTTGTGCCAATTCCAAACCTAAATTGATGTATCAGTGCTGCAACAAACTTGAGTCATGGAAGACCTTCTGAGAAAATTCTTGAGAAATGAGAGGGAAAATTTTGGGGTACAACACCATGCATCACAGATTTCATGTTTTGTCCAAATTCGTATTTTATTTATGTTGTTTTGATTGAAACTAACCATGCTAACATGTTCCTGAGACAAAAAAAAATGTAGGTTTGATCCCTTGCCTGAGTCCCATAATGCCAGAATACCCCATCGCCATGTTTGCACATATTTGAATTATTTTCCTTGTATCTCATTATGTAGGATGATTAGCCAAAACTAAGGCTACCAATGGATTCGCAAGGGTTAATTTAGGGTGGTAGAGTTCTATTTGGTCGCTAACGTGCTCTATTTTCGCAGGTACAAAAAAGGGCTCGTCGGAGATGACGACCAGAGCTAGGGCTTCGGCGTCTCTCTGGTCTATCTATTTTTGTTTATTTTATATTTATTTGTTTCTATTATACAATCGGATGAAATAGCCACCCCAGTGGAAAGAACGCACGTGCTAAGGCTTTGGTCTCTAAGGGTGTGGGTTCGATCCCTGCCTTTTGCAACCTTTTTTTTTCTATTTTCTAATTTGTACAGGTTTTACATATTTTGATCAGCGCTATCTCCAAACACAAACAAGCGCTTGGCTCAGTTGCAAATGGTGCAGTATGGAGGCTAGGAGGGCGTCGGTTCAACATCCATCCCATGCCGTTTTCCTTTTTTTTTGGTTTAGCCTAATATTCATTGATTTTTCTTTCCCTAACTTGTTTTTTAATTAACCTAAAAACTAACCTTTTTTTCTAACCCTAATAAATTAGGTTTAGGATTTTAATTAACATTTAATTCTCTTGTTTTAATTAATTAATTAATTAACCCTTTTTTAAAAATACTAAAATTAATCAAAATTTAGGTTTTAATTATTATTATCATTTAAAATTATTTTCCATACAGCATCACAAAAAAACATTTTTTACATTCAATTTTATATTTTTCTTATTTCTTTTTCTTCATTTATTTACATTCATAGATCAAGTGTATAGGTTGCAACTATCAATTTTAATAATGTAGATTTACTTTCTACGTTTTTCTTATTATGTAACTGCTCACAGAATGTAATAGCATAGGTTTTATTTCCCACATTTTTATACTTTTGTAACTGCCCCGAAGCCATATAATAGACCCAGGGCTTTACTTTCCGCACTTATATTTTTATTCAATTTCTATTAATTAGGGTTTATATGGAAAGACTAAAATCAAACGATAGAAAACACTAATTCAAGATAAATATAATTGAACTGAATACACTTTTCACACTCACACCTCTAGGGTAACCTCTCTTTGTTGCTTTCGAATAAATGCTCATGTCCCTCGAAAGTAGGGATACTTTAGCAAAATACCCTTGAATAAAGATCATAGTCCCTCGATGACCCGTCTATGTTTCCTACTGTGATACGGTGGGAGAGAAATGACTATTTTTTGGAATGCTAGTTTGCGTTTTGCGTTTGTTTTCGCAAAATGTCGCGGTAAGCAAGAGCCGCCATCGTCTTTTATTTTATCCAACAAGGAAAGGAAAAAAGCACAGAAAAATTCCTTTTTTGAGATATTTCTCGGGTCCGGGGGGTAGATTATAGAAAGGGAAGGTGTTAGCACCCTTTCTATCTGTGGTTATCCACGGGCTCTTAGGTACTTGCTCATATTGTTTTCAAAAAATTGCTTTTTCTTTGTGCTTGTAGGTTTGAAAAAGTCTTTGTTTGAAAAGGAGTGTAAGTGTGAAAATTTCGTTTTGTTTTGAAAGAGAAAGTACTTAAGAACCATCTACCTACTCAAAAAAGGAATCATTCTATGCTATCTTCCTTTATACAATGCTATCCCACTATTGATGAGTAGGTAGCACCATCGTTGAAGTTTTAAGGGTCAATTCGAATTAGGGACTTACGGTCACCAAAGCAATGTTAGGACGCCTTAGTGGTAACCCTAATGTCTTAGATCATTTTATCCGAGGCAACCGTTTCGAGGCAACTATGATCCTTGGACAAGAGGGCGACCTCTAAAACTTCCTATACTCAATGACCGCGTACGAAGGCAACCAAGTGGGGTGTACCCTAAGAGTGTGCATGTGCGAGTGTGTTGTTTTTCAATTAATTTTGTCTTTGTACATGTCAATGGTTATCTAAGTTGATTTTAGGTTAAACATTCATTCTTGTCATGCATACCTATTATCAAACATCTAACAGTTACATTTTTGCGGAAAATAAATTGGGGAAATTAAATTACAAGGCGTCGGGTATTTACATCGCCAAAAGCAACTCTTTGAAATTTAAATGCGGAAAATAAATAAAGCGATAAAAATAGTCCTAATTATCTATTACATTCCGGGAACAAATACAATATTGAAATAAAATGGATCGCGTGCGAGAAATTAAATCGGGCGCAAGTTTTAGGGTGTTGACCCTTTGTTATTAAAGAAAAGATTTTTTTTGTTATTTTTGAATTAAGAAAGAAATTAATCTAAGTTAATTATTAAATTAATAAATAAATTAATTAATAAAAATATTTTTGGGTTTTTGGTATTTAAAGAAATAAAATAAAGTTAATTAATGTTAGTCAAAACCTAATTAATTCTAGTTGATTTTAATTATTTACAAAAAAAAAATATTAAAGTTAATTCTAATTAATGGCCTAAATTAATTAGAATTAATAATTGTTAATAATAATAAAAATTAAAATTTGATTTTAATAAAGAAAATATTATTTTTGTGTTTTTAATTTTATTAAGAAAAAGAATTGATTGGTTAATTTATATTAAAAATTTAATAAAACAATTAGATAAACTAAATGAAAATAGAGAGGGATAGAGCTATGTGGGCCTGGTTTTTGGAGGTCTGAATAGCAATTCCAAGGCCCAATAACACGCTGGCCTGGTGGACTTTTTGGATTCCATGTGCGCCTTTTGACTTGGTCTCATGGTGGACCATCATCCTAGATCATCAGATCTGACCTTGGGCCATCTGGCGCTTGATTGAGTGAGGACACATGATGAGCTCCACGCCTAGGTTTACACTGGATTACCTGGACGAAAAAAATAACAAATAACATGGGGGACCTGGGATTCCAACCCAGGTCCTATAGGCGTTTTGATGCATACGTTTACAACTCAGCCAATGCGTTTCAATTGTTAATATATACAAAATAATGATAATATGAGAAAATGAATTAATATGGCAGAAAAATAAAAAAGGGCACGCGTGTTTGAATCAGGCCAATCAGAGGGAGACATGTTGTCGTCCCTGACCTTCCAACCTTGTAACTTTACTGGCGGATTTAGATCCGCAGCTAAATGCGTAGGCTCACTCTAAAATCCATTCCAGTCAATGAAAATCAATTCCAAGCACATGGTTGAGTTCGTCTGGGCTTCCTGATTAAACCCATACCCTTCTTGAGTCTTGATTTCCCCTAAAAAAGAAAACCCTAAAACACGAACAAAGAACCCTAGCTATGGGGGTTCTTCATCTAGGCTAGAAAAACACAATTGGCTAATGCATAACGCTTGGAACTTTGATGAAGATTATGAATATGCAAATAGTTTGTACAAAAGGTGCAGGGATAAAGATTTACGAATTCAAGTGCAGAGCGGTTTTCTGTGACACTTACAGTGCATTTTAGCGTGTATGGAGACCGGCTTTGGGTTGGTTCTGCTTCAGTGATTGTCAAGGAAACGATTGAGATCGTTCTTGGCTTCTGAATTTTCTCCTAAGTGTGAATTCGAACTCAAGCTTTTTCACACTTTTTCCAAGTTTTGTTTTGCTTATTGCTGCAACCTCTAGTCTTCAATTTCGTGCCTTTGCCTTCTATATGTATCATGGAATGTATTAGGTAAAGAATCATGAATCAAATCTCTCTAAATTAATGCCTTATGATTTGATTTGATTCATCCTTTAAATCTTGCCAAATTTATCAAATCTCCATCTTTTTGTACATGGTATGCTTGATACGAATTTTGATGATGATTATGATGACAATTAAAACCTAAAACAATCAAAAGATATCATCTAATCAAAGCTTTGTATTTTTTTATGATTTAATTTGATTAAAATGAAATAATTCAATAAAAAATCAAATAAAATAATAAAAATAAGATATGGGCTCATGGCTGAAGCTAGGACACGTGTGAAACGTGGCAAGTTCAAATCAAGTGGAAAAGAATGGGCCCATTTGCAAAAATTCCCAACTTCAACAATGCATAACTTCTTCATTTTTGAACTTTTGGAAGTGTTCTTGGACTTTTTAGAAATCTTGAGATGTCCTTTAACCAACCCTTTTTGTCTCATCTCATTTTCATATTCCATGCTCAAGTTATAATCTTTAGAAAAAAATGTGTTTTTGTTCACTTTCAAAAATGACCTATAATGTCCAAATTTGTAACTTTTTGTGAGTGCATTTATTGATCTTGGGGTATGAATATGGATTGTAGGATATTTCATCCTCTTCAAAATGAGCATTGGATGGGTCATTTCTCATAAAGTATGAGAAAGTTATGCTTGGTCAAAGTTGAGTTGACTTTTCCTACAAAACCCTAATTTAGCAACTTTTGAGTCTTGATGAACTTTGAGCAATCCTCGATGAATCATGATCAACCCTTGATCAAATGATGAAATATCCTTCAAAATTAGAATGTTGACAAAAAATCTTGAAGTTTGACTGTTTATAGGTCACAGTTGACTTTTGCCCTAGCACAGTCGATTTTTGGACCCTTTGAGCAATTGACTGAGCAAATTTCCTCTGCAAGGCTTGAAATTTGACATGGATGACCTTGAGAACATATTATGACATTGGTAAGAATTTGAGGTCATTTGGACTCAAGGATCTTGATGCAACACAAAACCCTAATTTGGGGTTGACTGCCTTAGGAGATGATTTGTCTGACCCACTCTTTAGCAAACTTGAGTAACTTGGAGATTTTTCTTTAAATGTTTTGAGAAATATGAGAGGGCAAATTTTGGGGTACAACAGCTGCCCCTGTTCAATCTTCTTAAACCTGAGGATGTAGATTGGCTTTCGTGCCTTTCGTGATCCGAAGGTGGAAGATGATTGAACACTAGAGTGCCTAGAAATTTGCACTCGCATGAAGTGGTATCAGCCTGGTGATATCGGGAATGGGCTTACAGATGCCATTTGGAGACTATTGATAGGAGGTCTTCGAATGGAATAAGAATCAGGGAGATCTTAGCGTCGATCTGACTGAACCAGAGAAGGTCTTGGATTAACTTTGACTGGATAAGAATCAGAAAAATCTTAGAATCGATTTAACTGAACCAGACGAAAGTCTTGGAATATCTTCAACTGGAATAAGAATCAGGGAGATCTTAGCATCGATCTGACTGAACCAGAGAAGGTCTTGGATTAACTTTGACTGGATAAGAATTAGAAAAATCTTAGGATCGATTTAACTGAACCAGACAAAACTCTTGGAATATCTTCAACTGGAATAAGAATCAGGGAGATCTTAGCGTCGATCTGACTGAACTAGAGAAGGTCTTGGATTAACTTTGACTGGATAAGAATCAGAAAAATCTTAGAATCGATTTAACTGAACCAGACGAAAGTCTTGGAATATCTTCAACTGGAATAAGAATCAGGGAGATCTTAGCGTCGATCTGACTGAACCAGAGAAGGTCTTGGATTAACTTTGACTGGATAAGAATCAGAAAAATCTTAGAATCGATTTAACTAAACCAGACGAAAGTCTTGGAATATCTTCAACTGGAGTAAGAATCAGGGAGATCTTAGCATCGATCTGACTGAACCAAAGAAGATCTTGGATTAACTTTGACTGGATAAGAATCAGAAAAATCTTAGAATCGATTTAACTGAACCAGACGAAAGTCTTGGAATATCTTCAACTGGAGTAAGAATCAGGGAGATCTTAGCGTCGATCTGACTGAACCAGAGAAGGTCTTGGATTAACTTTGACCAGATAAGAATCAGAAAAATCTTAGAATCAATTTAACTGAACCAGACTAAATTCTTGGAATCTTTCTGAGGAATCCGCTGAAACAGCCCTCAATAGATGTAGTTTTTGAGGGGACTACCAGGTCATATAAGTATTCAATGGTGTTTATTGATTCGTCTTTCCCTGAAAAGGTAAAGAGTTAGTCATATGCAATGTCATGATGTATGAAATGCATGATATATATCAAGCAATAATGCTCTCAAAATAAATGAGATTGTGTGGTATGATGCGTATATGCCTGTATCATGATGTATGGAAATGTAATGTTTCTAGCTGGGGAAAATAAATCCCGGATAGCTGCTGAAGAATAGGGCTGGATTCTCCGTTTCCGCTGGGGATGGTGAACGAAGAGAATAAACCTGCAGGAGAGGATGACTTCGTTGGGGTAATAAACTGATGAGGAGATTACTCTGTGGGGAAGAGATGTTCTTCTGAAGATTCCACTGATAAATTCTGTCGGGATGAATTATCATCGCTGGTGATATTGAATCCTATTGGGGATTGAATTCCTGTTTGTGAAAGGAAAGAAATCCGCTGGGGATGATCTTTGGTTGCGACTTCTCTGGGAATAACCTTTTAGAATCTTATGGGGATAATCCTTTGAGTTCTGCTGGGAATGATCCTTTGAACTCGGCTGGGGAGATTTATTTTTGTACTCCGCTGGGGATAAACTTCCAGAGTCTACTGGGGATGATTCTCCTAACTCCGTTGGGGAAGCTTTTTCAGACTGCGCTGGGAAAATTTTAACTCCATTGGGGATATCTTGTACTCTGCCGGGGAGCATTCTTATATTCCGTTGGGGAATATTAAGACTTCCGGGAATATCAAGACTTTTTAAAACTCTGCTTGGGGAGAATGTTACTGATTCATTCACAGTTGTAAGTCTCAGCTGGGGAGAGCTATCATTACTGTCTTACTCTGCGGGGAGTGAAGATATCTTAGCCATATTCTTCAGCTGAATCTACCTTTGTACCTGGTGGACAGAGCAACTGTATAGTTTGGACAATTTTTATTGCCCCTGTTTCTGATATTACCTGTAATCGTCTTTTGTTTCGCATGTAAATATTCATGAGCAGGAATTAATGTCAAATGCATATATCAATAAATGAACATTGGACGTTCTTTGCAAATCAAAACAGATAAAGAAAAAAACAGTTTGAAATTTCTTTGAAAATGAATTGTATTGATTTTGAAGTTTAGCCTGTAAATAGGCGTTTTTGTACAAGAGGTTGGCGTCCTAGTAGGAGAACACCGACGAACAAATAGAATTTATACAATTTGTGAAAAGAAAACAAAACAGCTATTGCCCTTATGTCCTCAAGCATCTCATCACTTTGTTGTTGGTTGAAGGTAGATCAGATTGATTAGTGTCGTCTGAGCTTGATAGTCGATACTAAAATCTGGATGCAAGGTGATCCAATGAGACATAGTGTTACGCTTTGATCCCTAATTTTTGTCTGGACCGCCCTTTCGGGTTTTCAGTCCATCGGGATACCCATTTTTGCCCAAGCCGCCTTTTCAGGTTTTCGACTTGCCGGGTGTACAGTTTTTTTTTCATTTTCATCCCTTATTTTTGCACGAACCCTTTTGGTTCGCCGGGAAGCCCTTATTTTTGCCTAGGCCAGTCAACCTAGCGGGTCTTTGATTATGCGTAGTATCTTTTCACTATGTCTGCATTGACGGGTGAGGAAGGTCGTCACCATCCATGGTGGTTAGAATCATAGCTCCTCCTGAGAAAATGTTCTTAACCACAAATGGCCCTTCGTAAGTAGGGGTCCATTTGCCCCTGGGATCACCTTGAGGTAGTATGATGCGCTTGATAACCAGGTCCCCAACTTGATACTCTTGTCATCTGACTTTCTTGTTAAATGCCTTGATCATCCTCTTTTGATACGTCTGACCATGACAAATAGCAGTAAGTCTCTTTTTGTCAATTAAATTCAACTGATCAAGTCGGGTCTGGATCCAGTCATCTTCGTTCAAACCTGCATCCTTCATGATCCAAAGAGAGGGTATATGGACTTCAATGGGAAAAACAGCCTCCATACCATATACCAAGGAATAGGGTGTTGCCCCTGTTGACGTCCGTGCTGAGGTACGGTACCCATGAAGAGCGAACGGTAACATCTCGTGCCAGTCTTTATATGTCACTGTCATCTTCTGCACAATCTTCTTAATATTCTTATTAGATGCTTCAACATCCCCATTCATCTTCGTCCGGTAGGGAGAAGAGTTGTGATGCTGTATCTTGAATTTCTTGCAAAGCTCAGTGATCATCTTGTTGTTGAGATTGGTACCATTGTCCGTAATGATCCTCTCTGGTACACCGTATCGCCAGATCAGATTATGCCAAATAAACCATGCCACGACGTTCTTGGTTACAGTAGCAAAGGAAGTTGCTTCAACCCACTTCGTAAAGTAATCAATAGCTACCAGGATGAAATGATGCCCATTGGATGCCGTAGGTCTGACCTCTCCGATCATGTCAATGCCCCACATTGCAAAAGGCCAAAGAGCTATCAAAAGGCTAAAGAGCTATCAATACGTTCAGAGGAACTGGAGGTATGTGCACCTTATCAACATAGACTTGGCACTTGTGACAGGTCCGAGAATACAGATAACAGTCGACTTCCATGGTGGACCAATAATATCCTGCCTGAAGGATCTTCTTTGCCATGGTATGTCCACTAGAATTAGTTCCGAAAGTACCTTCATGTAACTTTGTCATGATCTTTTCTGCCTCGTTCTTATCCACACATCGTAGTAAGGTTGAATCATGGTTACGCTTGTAAAGAATGCCATTGCTGATGAAGAACTTTGTCACGAACCTCCTCAGAAACTTCTTGTTATTAACAGATGCACCCTCAGGGTATTCTTGAGCCTCAAGGTACCTTTTTACTTCATGAAACCAGGGCTTTTCTGTTACCTCTTCAGTCTCAATGTCACGACAATGTACAGGTTTGTCCAATCTTTCAATGATAATCCGGGGAGCTTCGTTGTCTCAATTGACCTTGAACATAGAAGACATCGTAGCTTGCGCGTCCCCTAACTGATTCTCCTCTCTAGGGAAGTGTTCAAAGGTTATCTCTTCAAAATGTGGAAGCAATGTCAACACATACTCCTTGTAAGGAATAAGATTAGGGTGTTTCATATCCCACTCGCCTTTGATCTGACTGATCACGAGAGAGGAATCTCCGAAGACACTCAAGAACTTAATCCTTAGGTCAATTGCTGCTCGAAGACCCATAATGCATGCTTCATACTCCGCCATATTGTTGGTACAGTTGAAACATAGTCGGGCGGTGAACAGAATATGAGTGCCTCTAGGAGATATGATTATGGCGCCAATTCCATTGCCCAAAGCGTTTGAAGCTCCATCAAAGTACATAGACCATCGGGATCCCTCCTCAGGTCCTTCATCCGGTCCAGGTGTCTCACAGTCAGTCACTATCATGATATTCTCATCTGGAAATTCAAAGTTCATAGACTGGTAATCATCCACTTCCTGATGTGCCAAATGATCTGCTAACACACTTCCCTTGATTGCCTTTTGGATTGTGTATTGGATGCCATACTCAATCAAGATCATCTTCCATCTTGCTATTCTTCCGGACAAGGCAGGATTCTCGAAGATATACTTGATTGGATCTATCTTTGATATCAATAGAGTAGTGTGAGTCAGCATATACTGTCTCAGTCGGCGAGCATCCCATGCCAAAGCGCAACAAGTTTTCTCGAGCAGTGAGTATCGGGTCTCACAGTCGGTAAACTTTTTGCTAAGGTAATAAATAGAATGATATTTTCGGCCAGACTCGTCATGCTGACCCAGCACACACTCCATTGAATTGTCGAGTACTGTCAAGTATAAGATCAAAGGTCTCCCTTCAACAGGAGGCATCAGAATGGGTGGCTCTTGGAGATACTCTTTGATCCTTTCGAAAGCGTCCTGACATTTATCATTCCATCATACCACTTGATCTTTCTTCAGTAACTTGAAAATTGGTTCACAAGTAGCAGTCAGGTGCGAGATGAATCGGGCAATTTAGTTCAAACGTCCCAGAAAGCCCCTGACTTCTTTTTCTGTTCTGGGAGCTGGAATTTCCTTTATAGCCTTCACCTTTGCCGGATCCACTTGAATACCCTTATCACTTACGATGAAACCCAGCAGTTTACCGGATCTCACTCCAAAGGTGCACTTGTTCGGGTTTAACCTCAGCTTGTACAACTTCAACCTGTTAAACAGCTTCTGAAGGTGGTCAAGATGTTCTTCCTCGGTTTGGGATCTTGCAATCATGTCATCGACGTATACCTCAATCTCATGATGGATCATGTCATGAAACAAAGAAACCATGGCACGCTGATACGTTGCCCCAGCATTCTTCAATCCAAAGGGCATGACCTTTTAGCAAAAGGTACCTCACTGAGTAACAAAAGTTGTCTTCTCCATGTCTTCGGGAGACATTTTAATCTGATTATAACCGGAGAAACCATCCATAAAGGAGAATACCTTATGTTGAGTGGTGTTGTCAACCAGAACGTCAATATGAGGCAGAGGGAAATCATCCTTAGGGCTTGCCCTGTTCAAATCCCTATTGTCAACACACATTCTAACTTTACCATCTTTCTTCGGCACAGGAACCACGTTGGCCACCCACTGTGGGTAAGAAGTAACTTCTAGAAAACCGGCGTCAAACTGTTTCATAACTTCAGCCTTGATTTTCTCAGACATCTTTGGGCGCATTCGGCAGACCTTTAGTTTCACTGGAAGACAGTCTTCCTTGGTAGGCAGGCGGTGAACCACAATATCAGTATCCAACCCAGGCATATCTTCATAAGACCAGGCGAAGATCTCAACATAGTCATGCATCATTTGAATCAACTGTTGCTTCACACTAAGCTCCAGATTTTCCCAGATCTTGACCTCTTTCTTGTCCTCTTTTGTACCCAGATTTACCGATTCCACCGGCTCTTCGTGCGGTTTTATAACCCTCTCTTCTTGGAGTAGCAGTCTTGCAAGTTCACCAGGCACTTTGCAATCATCTTCACCTTCGTCTTCGGCTAAGTTGATCAGACTTTCGAAGTCATAGCTGGCAGTAGCAGAGTCATTCCCAGTGAGATCCAGAGTGGATGTAGACCTGTATATGTGAGTGTGTGTAAAATAGTTGTTTTGCAATATATAATAAAAGAACAAGGAGCGCAAGATTTGAAATGCAAGAAACTTCCAATGATTTTATTAATGATATATGAAAATGACACACATAAAACCCTCACAAATGAAGCCACAATGCCCTGGGTAAGACACCGGGCCATAAAGTTTGAAACATTGTCTGTTACAAATTCAAAACAAAAAGTCTCATTACTGGGTAACAAAAGAAATAGGGATGAAGTCCTTTGCTGTCCAGTTGGATCTATCCTACGACCGATGGTGGAATATGACTCTTCGGTCGTTGGATAGATCCAACTGTCGAACTCAGACTCTTCGACATCGTCTTCAATGGCATTCACTCCTGAATTGCTGATGAATAAGGGAGGTCTTCCAATCCGTGCATTCCGAACAGCCCTTTGAGCTTCTGCAGTGAAACCCAAACCAAACTTGTTAGTCTTCTGTGCAAAATCAGGGAGTTGGCCCCAATTTTCACACCCACCTTTCTCAACAACAGCCCGGGCATCCTTGAGGGAAGCCATCTTCATAGGAGAATCTTCAACAACAGTCTCAGTTGATGCCAGCATCTGGGGAACCTCTTTAAAATGCTGAAATGGGGTCTCAATGAACTCCCTATCCATTTCTACATGTCGGAAAGAGTTGAGGTGGCTCACCATGTATTCCTCTTCTCCTTGCACTGTCACAGTTTTCCCTTTCACTGGGTACTTTAGCTTCTGGTGGAGCGTAGACGTTACTGCCCCAGCTTTGTGGATCCATGGACGACCCAGCAAACAAGAATAAGATGGCCGAATGTCCATCACATAGAATGTAGAGGCAAAAACCTGAGAACTAACCTTAAGCGGAATATCCACTTCTCCATGCACCATCCTTTTAGACCCATCAAAGGCCCTGATGACAATGTTGCTTGGTTTCAACTCCAACCCTTCACAGTCTAACCGGTCTAGAGCTTTCTTAGGCAAGACGTTCAATGAGGAACCAGTATCCACTAATACATGAGCAAGAGTAGTGCCCCTGCATTCAATGGAGACATGCAGGGCATCATTGTGATTCTTCCCTTTAATAGTCAAGTCGACGTTAGAGAAACCCAAACCATTATCAGCAGTCAGACTAGCCACGCAATCTTTAAATTGATCAGCCGATGTTTCTTGCGGCACGTGTGCAGTCTTCAGGAAAGCAATCAGAGCCTTGGCATGGGCTTCTGAGCATAGCAACAGTGACAACATAGAGATTTTGGATGGGGTTTGCCCCAGCTGCTCAACTACATTGTAGTCACTCTTTTTGATGATCTTTAAAATCTCTTCCATCTCTTGTCTAGAAGCTTCAACAGTAATCGTCTATGGTGCCTCCGTCTGGGCAGGCTCATCAGTGGTCCCTTTGCCCCGAGTGTCAGATGACTCGGCAACAGGGGTAAGAATGGGAACTTGAACAGGAATAGTAGCAGGTACACTGGAAGGTGTAATATTAACAGGTTTCCGGGAAGTTGGTGGAGAGATATCAGGGGAGAAAAGTCTTCCGCTGCGGGTGACTTTGGCAGGCCCAACAATATTGCTGACGTCAGTATCAACATCCAAATCTTGTTTAACTCCATGAAAATAAACATCAGCCCCGTATTGCCAAGGGACAGCTTTATTAGATGTATAGGGGATAGGCCCAGGAACAGTGATGATCAATGGTGCGATTCTTGGAATAGATGTAATTCTAACAGGCTTTCTCGAGGAAGCCTCGGAAGAATTGTCAAAAAAGGTGATTATAGCAACTTCTTCAGTATGAACTAAAGGAACAACAGTCTTCTCAAACAGAATTTCCTTGTTATCCATCAGGCATTGGACACCTGACTTCAAAAGATGGCAAGCGGTAGGTAGGACGGAACACATACGGCAACCTTCGTCACAGCCCGAAAATAGACCGGCTAACAAAAGGTTCTTCTTCATAGTCATCAAAGGGGTAACAATGTCATTCACAAAAATCACAAACAAGTCTTCATCTATAGCATTTACTCCATGCTTGGGCATAGGAGCAGTCACAACATTAGGCCTTTCGGGTGCCTCGAACTTAATCTCCTTAGCATCAATTAAGTCATGTATTTTGTTCTTCAAAGCCCAACAATCATCTGTATCATGTCCCGGGCTATCAGAGTGAAAAGCACAGCGGGCATTAGGATTGTACTTAGGCGATGCAGTGTTAGGATTCTGCGGAGCTTCCCTTGGAGTTACTAGATTGGTTTTCAATAACTGCGGCAGAATCTGAGACAAAGTCATGTTGAGATGGGTGAATTGCCTTCGAGGTCTCTCGGCCTTTGGCTGATTGTTGCACTGAGGAGCACCAGCAGGTCTTGAAATAACAACCGCATTAACAGCTTGGCGGCGTTCAGGTCTATTCTGGCTTTTCGAACTGTAAACAGCACTAGACTCCTTCTTAAAAGGCTTTTTCTCGGTGCTTGATGAAGCACCCTTCTGTATTTTACCAGACTTAATACCAGCCTCAATCCTTTCCCCGGTCATGATCAGCTCCGTAAACCCAGATGAAGAACTTCCAATCAGATGGTTGAAATACAGACCAGACAAGGTCCCCAGAAACATATCCATAAGCTCCCTATCAGCCAAGGGTGGTTGTACTCTTCCAGCGAGGTCCCTCCACTTCTGAGCATAATCTTTGAAACCTTCTCCCGCATCCATTGACATACCCTGGAGCTGGGTACGCGTGGGAGCAAGGTCGGCATTGTATTGGTACTGCCTGTAGAAAGCAGCAGCCAAATCTTCCCAACTGCGGATACTGGCTCCTTCAACTGGTAAAACCATTCAAGCTGAGTCCCTGAGAGACTATCTTGAAAGAAGTGGATCCATAGGTTCTTATCAGCGGTGTATGGCTGAATCTTCCTTACATACGACCGGAGGTGTAGTTTCAGGCAAGAAATTATGTCGTACTTAGCAAAGGTTGGTGCTTTAAACTTATGGGGAATCACCACCCCAGACGACAGTCCCAGATCACCAAATTCCTGGCCAGGAACTTTCTGAACTTCCATCGCACTCAAACGGTCTTCCAGTTGCTTGTATTTATCCTCAGCCGGAGGATACTGGTCTTCGTCGAAGTCTGTCTCGTTTTCTGAAACCACAGGGCTAGGAGCCCTCCTTTCTTCCTGACTATCCTTCCCTCCAGATGAGGTGGTCAAATCAACTTCATCTCGTAGCCTGTTTCCAAACCTGTGACCTGTGTTAAACAGGACTGTCCTCTTTTTCTTCTTCTTCTTCTCTTTCAGAATAAGGGTCTTCAGATCTTGCTGACCCTTAGCTAGATTCATGAACAGCTATTGGAATTGGGCATTTTGAGCCTGCAGAGCCTTGATTGCTTGTTCAGTCGATGGTTCAGAAGACATGATGCTGAAATAAACAGCGAAGAAGATGAGAAAACCTGTAAGGGTACCTGTTATGAGGTGCATGGAATAAAATGTGTATGATATGATTTCAAAGACATCGAGAGATTCAAATTCGTAAACAAGAAATGAACCACACTTTTATTAGATAAACTTGAAATTTAAATTGTTCATACATTGCCCTTAAGGCGTTACAAGAAAGGAAATACTGGAAAGTAAATAAAAACTGGAAATAATTAAAGGACATCAAAGCTCCCATGGTCGTTTGCCTTTAGTGCTGACATAGTCATTGATGATCTGCTTTTTCTCCAACTGCCTAGTCAACTTCTGGATCTTTCGCTCTTGCTCGTGATACTTTTCTCTATAAGTATCCCGCTCTTCTCTTAGCTTCATCCAGGACCTCTTCAATGCCCCAATGTCAGTAGGCATGTAAGGGTGGATGATGGTAGGAAGAACTCCCTCTTCATTAGCAACTTCAACAATGATAGGCAAGACGGCTTCATACGGCATTCCCAGCTTTTAAGCACGGATGCGAACCCATCTGAGATATGGCTCCATCGGAAGAGAAGTCTTCGGGCCCAACTCGTGTGGATCAGATCTGTGAACTCTATCCCAAGCCCTTATGAATCTGCGGCGTTGCTCGTCGCTATCCCCTTGAAAATCAAAGATGATACTAGGCATTAGCAGCTCATGAGGTCCTTCCCTTCTGGCTCTCCCAAACTGACATAGGGCCAAGCACGGATTATAAGTAATTCCTCCATGGGTTCCTATCAGTGGAATATTGGGGTATTCCCCACAGCGATCAATAATGGCCACCTCGTCCATACCCTTAATAGTCTAAATGATGTCATTGTGAGAGAGAGACATAACCCTATAAGCCCATCCCATGCCTTCTTTGTTCTTCATAACTGATTTGTGAAGGTGAGAAATAAACCACCTTGCCAACAATGGAGCACAGCACATCAAGGTTCCCCGCTTCCAAGCAGTACGGGCATAGAGCTGATGAAGAATGTCACCCAGGAGAGTGGGTACAGGATTACCAGAGATGAAAATCTTTACCGCATTCACGTCAATGAAAGCATCAGAGTTAGGAAACAATACCAAGCCATATAACAAAAGAGCCAGAATATCTTCGAATGCCTTGAAGTTTAGACTATCCCAGAAATGATTAGCCTTACCAACCAAGAACTTAGTGAGAAAGCCCTTTGCTCCACTACGAGTTTCCCAATTAGCCATTACCTCATCCTTTGTCATATGAAGGGCTGAAGCAATCTCATCCGGCCTAAGGATCTTCTCCCAACCTGTGAACGGGGTCTGCTCAAGAATAGAGATGCCAAGCAGATTAGAAAATTCTTCTAAGGTGGGGACCAACTGGTAGTCCTGAAAAGTAAAGCAATGGTGTAGTGGATCATAGAACTGGACTAGGACACTCATCATCTACTCTTCCAATTTGGAGGTGACCAAACTAAGAAGATGCCCATGTCTTCTGATGAAGGAGGTAGTATCAGACATCTTTGCAACCAATTCTTTAAGCATAGTGGGAACCTGGACAAAGTTGATCCGATGGTGTTCCTACGCATAGGTGCCATGACCTACAAAACAGAACAAAGATGAATCCCTCCTGTCTTTGAAATAGGTTAGTCCAATGCAAGATGTATGCAATGTTATGATGTCATGATGTCATGATAGAAAGCACACCACAAGTATCCACAAATAGCAAACATGGTAAAGGCACACAAGTCACACAGAGAGCCCTTAAATTTCAGGCTGGCAAGGAGCTTAGGTACTACCCTCTTTCAATTCAGTTGGTTTAAACTGGTCCTAAAAATAGTAACCAGGTTCTGGAGGATCTCAATATCAGTGACTACCCTCAATCGGTCATAATTCCAGTTTAGCAACCTTTTCTTGTGGTCGGAATCATTGCGAGAGTTTAGTCTCAATGAGTGTAGCATACTGCTATTGTTCTATGGCCAAGTTGGTCAATTTAAAGGTTCTAATGTCAGTTGGTGCTTAATGACCCCTTAGAAGACCCATATTCTCCTCGTTCCAACACAAGGGATATCAGTACAAACTAAAGTGCCACACCAATGTAGCTACTGTTTCAACCGTATCGGTCTACGCCGTACAGTTCCCTCACAGTTTATTGCTACTTACCTAAAGGGTATCCCCCAGATCCGAGTTAGGACCTATAGTAACTCCGATTCTAGCCCACAAAGATAAATCATACAAAGCAAACAATTGAAAACACAATGATCTAATCCTAAGGTACACCCCACTTATAATACTCCCCAGCAGAGTCGCCAGTTCTGTGATACGGTGGGAGAGAACTGGCTGATTTTTGGAATGCTGGTTTGCGTTTTGCATTTGTTTTTGCAAAATGTAGCGGTAAGCAAGAGTCGCCACCGTCTTTTATTTTATCCAACAAGGAAAGGAAAAAAGCACAGAAAAATTCCTTTTTTGAGATATTTCTCGGGTCCGGGGGGTAGATTATAGAAAGGGAAGGTGTTAGCACCCTTTCTATCCGTGGTTATCCATAGGCTCTTAGGTACTTGCTCATATTGTTTTCAAAAAATTGCTTTTTCTTTGTGCTTGTGGGTTTGAAAAAGTCTTTGTTTGAAAAGGAGTGTAAGTGTGAAAATTTCGTTTTGTTTTGAAAGAGCAAGTACTTAAGAACCATCTACCTACTCGAAAAAGGAATAGTTCTATGCTATCTTCCTTTAGACAATGTTATCCCACTATTGATGAGTAGGTAGCACCGTCGTTGGAGTTTTAAGGGTCAATTCGAATTAGGGACTTACGGTCACCGAAGCAATGTTAGGACGCCTTAGTGGTAACACTAATGTCTTAGATCATTTTATCCGAGGCAACTATGATCCTTGGACAAGAGGGCGACCTCTAAAACTTCCTATACTCAATGACCGCGTACGAAGGCAACCAAGTGGGGTGTACTCTAAGAGTGCGCATGTGCGAGTGTGTTGTTTTTCAGTTAATTTTGTCTTTGTACATGTCAATGGTTATCTAAGTTGATTTTAGGTTAAACATTCATTCTTGTCATGCATACCTATTATCAAACATCTAACAGCTATATTTTTGCGGAAAATAAATTACGGAAATTAAATTACAAGGCGTCGGGTATTTACATCGCCAAAAGCAACCCTTTGAAATTTAAATGCGGAAAATAAATAAAGCGATAAAAATAGTCCTAATTGTCTATTACATTCCGGGAACAAATACAATATTGAAATAAAATGGATCACGTGCGGGAAATTAAATCGGGCGCAAGTTTTAGGGTGTTGACCCTTTGTTATTAAAGAAAAGATTTTTTTGGTTATTTTGGAATTAAGAAAGAAATTAATCTAAGTTAATTATTAAATTAATAAATAAATTAATTAATAAAAATATTTTTGGGTTTTTGGTATTTAAAGGAATAAAATAAGGTTAATTAATGTTAGTCAAAACCTAATTAATTCTAATTGATTTTAATTATTTACAAAAAAAAATATTAAAGTTAATTCTAATTAATGGCCTAAATTAATTAAATTAATAATTGTTAATAATAAAAAAAATTAAAATTTGATTTTAATAAAGAAAATATTATTTTTGTGTTTTTAATTTTATTAAGAAAAAGAATTGATTGGTTAATTTATATTAAAAATATAATAAAACAATTAAATAAACTAAATGAAAATAGAGAGAGATAGAGGTATATGGGCCTGGTTTTTGGAGGTCTGAATAACAATTCCAAGGCCCAATAACACGATGGCCTTGTGGACTTTTTGGATTCCATGTGCGCCTTTTGACTTGGTCTCATGGTGGACCATTATCCTGGATCATCAAATCTGGCCTTGGGCCATCTGGCACTTGATTGAGTGAGGACACATGATGAGCTCCACCCCTAGATTTACACTGGATTACCTGAAGGAAAAATATAACAAATAACATGGGGGACCTAGGATTCGAACCCAGGTCCTATAGGCGTTTTAATGCACACGTTTACCACTCAGCCAATGCGTTTCAATTGTTAATATATACAAAATAATGATAATATGAGAAAATGAATTAATATGCCAGAAAAATAAATAAGGGCACGCGTGTTTGAATCAGGCCAATCAGAGGGAGACACGTTGTCGTCCCTAACCTTCCAACCCTGTAACTTTACCTGCGGATTTAGATCCGCAGCTAAATGCGTAGGCTCACCCTAAAAGCCATTCCAGTCTATGAAAATCAATTCCAAGCACATGGTTGAGTTCATCTGGGCTTCCTGATTAAACCCATACCCTTCTTGAGTCTTGATTTCCCCTGAAAAAGAAAACCCTAAAACACGAACGAAGAACCCTAGCTATGGGGGTTCTTCATCTAGGCCAGAAAAACACAATTGGCTAATGCAGAACGCTTGGAAATTTAATGAAGATTATGAATATGCAAATAGTTTGTACAAAAGGTGCAGGGATAAAGATTTACGAATTCAAGTGCAGAGCAGTTTTCTGTGACACTTACAGTGCATTTTAGCGTGTATGGGGACTGGATTTGGGCTGGTTCTGCTTCAGTGATTGTCAAGGAAACGATTGAGATCGTTCTTGGCTTCTGAATTTGCCTCTAAGTGTGAATTCGAACTCAAGCTTTTTCAAGCTTTTTCCAAGTTTTATTTTGCTTATTGCTGCAACCTCTAGCCTTTAATTTTGTGCCTTTTCCTTCTATATGTATCATGGAATGTATTAGGTCAAGAATCATGAATTAAATCTCTCTAAATCAATGCCTTATGATTTGATTTGATTCATCCTTTAAAGCTTGCCAAATTTATCAAATCTCCATCTTTTTGTAAATGATATGCTTGATACGAATTTTGATGATGATTATGATGACAATTAAAACCTGAAACTATCAAAATATATCATGTAATCAAAGCTTTGGATTTTTTTATGATTTAATTTGATTAAAATGAAATAATTCAATAAAAAATAAAATAAAATAATAAATATAAGATATGGGCTCATGGCTGAAGCTAGGACACGTGTGCAATGTGGCAAGTTCAAATCAAGTGGAAAAGAATGGGCCCATTTGACAAAATTTGATGTTTTGGAGATAATTGACTTTTGGCAATTTTGCAAAAATGCCCAACTTCAACAACGCATAACTTCTTCAATTTTGAACTCTTGGAAGTGTTCTTGGACTTTTTAGAAATCTTGAGATGTCCTTTAACCAACCCTTTTAGTATCATCTCATTTTGATATTCCATTCTCAAGTTATAAGCTTTTGAAAAAAAGGTGTTTTTGTTGACTTTCAAAAATGACCTATAATGTCCAAATTTGTAACTTTTTGTGAGTGAATTTATTGATCTTGGGGTATGAAAATGGATTGTAGGAAATTGCATCCTCTTCAAAATGAGCTTTGGATGGGTCATTTCTCATAAAGTATGAGAAAGTTATGCTTGGTCAAAATTGAGTTGACTTTTCCTACAAAACCCTAATTTAGCAACTTTTGAGTCTTGATGAATTTTGAGCAATCCTTGATGAATCATGATCAACCCTTTATAAAATGATGAAATATCCTTCAAAATGAGAATGTTGACAAAAAATCTTGAAGTTTGACTGTTTATAGGTCACAGTTGACTTTTGCCCTAACACGATCGATTTTTGGACCCTTTGAGCAATTGACTGAGCAAATTTCCTTTGCAAGGCTTGAAATTTGACATGAATGACCTTGAGAACATATTATGACATTGGGGAGAATTTTAGGTCATTTGGACTCAAGGATCTTGATGCAACACAACCCTAATTTGGGGTTGACTGCCTTAGGAGATGATTTGTCTGACCCACTCTTGAGCAAACTTGAGTAACTTGGAGATTTTTCTTGCAATGTTTTGAGAAGTATGAGAGGGAAAATTTCGGGGTACAACACCTATGAAAAATGATCTATTCCCTATGATACAATTGCTAAAGTGTCTCTACGTGTTACCTTCGATGACCATACGATGACCCTACACATGTCCCTTCACATCCAATAGATAGGGCTACCCACCAACTAATGGTAAGGATAGTACTATCTCTAAAGGAGAAGGAAAAGAAAACGAAAGAATTTTAGTGGGTAGGAAATTCTTAATCACTTGCTCATAACTTTTCTCAAAACATTTCTCACATCACACTTTCAAAACGAAATATTTTCTAAAACACTTTGTATACATTCTTGAGGACTGATACAAGAATCATTACAAAGTCCGACTTACATTCGAATTTTCAAAATATTTTCAAGAAAATCACACACACAAAGCAAGTTTTCAAAAGTGAGCTAAGTAATTAAGAGTCCGTAGATAACTATGGGTGAAAAGGGTGCTAACACCTTCCCTTTTCATATCTTACCCCCCCCCCCCCCGAACTCAAAATATATCAAGGTCTTTCCTATTCTTTTCACCCTTTTCTTATTGGATAAAATAAAAGTCGGTGGCAACTCTAGCTATCCGCACATTTTGGATAAAACCAAAAAGTCAGTTCTTCCACCGTATTACAGAATTACCGACTCTGCTGGGGATATACTTAAAAAAAGGAGTTTTCTTAGAGTTTTAGATCACTTTTGCTTGCGTTAATTGTTTGAATTTATTGCTTTGTTTTAAGGGCTTGTTTGGGTATTTATTTACTTGCAAAGATCCTACACCCGAATCTAACGATACCTTAGGTAAGTAGCAATATATCATAGAGACTGTACAGCATAGACCAATATGGTTAATATGATGCCTATGTTAGTGTGACACTTTGGTTTATATTGATATTCCTTAAGTCAGTCGAGGATAACATTAGGCTATCGCTTTGTGTCATTAATACTAACTGACTTTTAGAACCTTAATTGACTCATCTTGGCCATTAGAAGGTAGTGAGGTAGCCGACTTTGGTGCAGTCCAAGGTTGACTGATACTTGAAACTACGCTCATTGAGATTGGACTTTCGGGGTGTTTTGGTGGCAAGTCAGTTGTTGTGCTAAAATAAAACCTGCGAGAAAGATCAGTGATATTGAGACTCCTAGAACCCGGTTACTATTTTAGGACAGGTTAAGATAAGTTAACTTTAATGGGGAAGGGTACTTACCTATGGACTTCATGCAAGCCTTTAAGCCTAAGGCTCTTGTGTGACTTTTGTGTGTTTGCCACTTACCTAACGTGAACATGACATCATGGCATCATATTATGATAAATATATCATTTTTACTGACCATTTCAAGGATCTTAGGGATTTGTCATGCAGGATTATCATAAGCCAGACTTCTAGCAAGGGGCAAGGGGATTTATTTTCCTCTAGCCAGATGCTATCAAGATCAAAGTAAATTATCTTGAGTTAGAGGCTAGGTCCCACTTGATACGGTGAGCTTAATTCTTATAAAAAAGACATTCAAAGATGAAGACTCAAAGTTCTTCAGATAAAGCTGCAACCAAATTCATATATCAAATTTAAATCCCACGAGATCCTTGAAAATATTGCCTGTGCATCTACATACCATGAAGATGTGAAAAACACAAGAAGGGGGGTTGAATTGTAAAACTTTAAATCAAATGCAGACAACACTGTATTTTTATCCTGGTTCGTTTGATCTCAAACTACTCCAGTCCACCCGTCAAGGTGATTTCGCCTCTCTCCAACGAGGTCTTAATCCACTATATTCAATAGGATTACAACAGTCTACTTTAACAACTGTTAAAGCCTTCTTGAGTCTAACCATAGACCGGTTTATCTCAAGGAAATTCTCTTACAGATAATTGAACAAAAAGTGTGTTAATGTTTTCTAACAAAACTATATATCACAACTGTGATAATACACAATATTAAGCTTGGAATAAAAACTAGATTGCTAGAGCTTTTGAGTAGGCGTGGTTGGAAGCTTAGCAAATTGTATGAGTGCGTGCATTTTCGTAGGCGTGTATATGCGTGTAGATTATTAGCCTTTTCTTTTCTCACACAGTCTTGTTTAAATAGCCAAGGAAGAGATACGTTGTTGTCCATAAAACACTTTCAATGATAATAATGTTCTTTCCTTTTTGAGAAGATCTTGTCTTGGATAAAGCCGTTGGTAATTAATCTGTCTTGAATGCTTAATAACGCTTCAGAGTGTTCTCTGCTTATGGTAATCAGAGTGTTCTTTGTTTTAGCTTATGCTGACGCTTCTGAGTGTTGATGACTTGGTAAGGATCTTGATCAGAGTCAGAGTATTTTGTGCGCAGATTCTGGTCATCAGGCTTCAGCGTATGATCTGGTAACTTCAGCGTGTAGCACATGTTATTGATCTTCTGATGCTGACATATCTTCTGATGCTGATGTTGATACTGATCTTCTGATGCTGATTCCATCAGAGTTTCTGTAAATACACAACATAATTTTAAGTAGCATATATGTCTTATATATAAATCTTATGATTTATTTATTCTTGTATTTTGTTATCATCAAAACTCTAATTGAGGGTTGTAGAATCAAACTATGTTCTAACAATCTCCCCCTTTTTGATGATGACAAAAACCAGATTTTTTCAATTAAAAATAAAGAATAAAAGGTATCGGAGATTAAAAATAACGAATGAAAGTATCAGAGCAACGAAGAGAAAAACTCCCCCTGAGTTGGTTACTTCCCTTTAATTCCATGAGACTTTGAGCATCAGAATTTTACTGTATCAGAGTTCATCAGATTCATCAGAGTTTTGTACCTGTAAGCTTTTCAGAAAAGAGAAATGTCAAAATGTTTGAGACTTATGTCTCAGTAATCCGTTATTGAAAAATATCATTCTTTCTCCCCCTTTTTGTCAGTTATCAAAAAGCACAGATAATCAGAGTTAAAATAATCAGAGCTGAAAATGCATTTATATTAAAAACAGAAGCAATGATAAGTTCAGAACATGTAAAAATATTACAGATAAACAAGTTATAAAAACAGCAAGGAAATTTCTAAGAAGGAGGAGGAAGTCGTGTGAACAAAGCCTCCAACATGCTCTTGATTTGGGTGTTGGTTTCCTGTTACTGAGATAACATGTTCGCTATTGCATCAATTTTGGTGTCCTGCTTATCCATTCTTTCATTCATCAGCATATCAGATCTTTTCAAGTCTTCAAGAGTTTGCCTGTCAAGGGAGGAAGCTTGAGGATCTTCAGAAATAGGTTGCTTCTCAGAGCTTGCAGCAATATCTTCTTCTTGACCCAAGTCTTCAGCTGGAATCATCTGTTCTTCTGATTCTGGTTGTTCTTTGGAAGCTGGACGATGTTCAGACCAAGGGGCAATCTCCAGATGGAGAACTTCTTCCTTAAGCAGCTTGCTCAGAACTGGACCTTCAATTTCTTTCAGCAGATTGCTGGAGTTCTGTTGAGCTTGTCCATAGCTCTGTTCTTGAAGCTTAAAGGTTTCAGAGCATACCCATCTTCTGAACTTTGTCCAAAGGTAGTCAGAAACAGCAGGATCAACCAGTTCCAGACTTGCTTGTTTCAGAGAAGTGATCCACTTCTGTACTTCTGTTTCAAAGTTCAATATGCTGGAACCAACATCTGGATGTTTTGGTTTTGGGATAGCAGTTTTGTTGACTAATGCAGCAAGGCGTTCAAGGACTGTTAAATCAATGACAGTCTTATTGTGGTCGTCTGAATTGTCTTTTGGTGAGGGAGTGGGAGAGTCAGGAATTATGATTGGACTTGAATGGGAATTTTGTGGAGTTAATTCTGGTGAAGAGGGAAGTTGAGGAATGTTCACAATGGTGCCAGAGGGAAACTGAATGGCCAGAGGTACGGGTTCAGGGGATTCAGAGGGTTGAGCCTCAGAGGCTTGAGTCTCAGGTTGTGGAGATTGTTCAGGTTGAGGAGAGGGTGGATTAATTTCTGGTTGAGGAGATGAAGGTAGTGGGATTTCTGGTTCTGGAGAGAGTGGAATTTCTGGTTGTGGTGAGATGGGAATTTCTGGTTGTGGTTCTGTGGTAGTTTGAGGATTTGGATTTTCTGGAGTGGGAACAGAAGTGTGTTGGTCTATATCAGAAAGAACTTGTGCAAGTTCTTGTTCTGGTATGGCTTCAGTATTTGGATTTTATGGTTGGGAGCGAGATCTTCTGAGGGTTAATGATTCAGAAGGGTCAAAATATAGGTCAAAATCATCAAAAGTTTGAGGTGTTGGGTTTTCAGATGGAGTTGGAATTGGGATAGATGTTGATACATCAGTTGAATCTAAAACAGTTACAGAAGAAAGATTACCTCTCTTTTTCGGAGTCTGCTGAGAAGATCCTTCTGCTGCAGCTTTTCTTTTCTTCATCTTCTTCAGAACAACCTCTGGAGCCTTCTGCTGAAGATCTTGAATATTCAGATTCGGTGTTGTACCATCAGCTTTACAAGCATCCAGATATCTCAGAATGATTTCAGGTTTAGAGTCAATTTCTGAGAACATAGGGAAGTTTTCCAGAGGGACTCTTCTGCTGGAGATTGCATCAAAAGGAGTGACGCTGGGCTCCTTCTTGATGTTCTCTATCAACTTCATTTTCTTCAGATTTTTTGGCATTCAGCTGCTTGCCAATAGAAGCTTCTAGAGTGTTGATTTCTTGAGCCTCTGTCAGATGATCAATCAGCCTATTCTCTGTAAGAATATTTGATATCAGTCTTCCCAAGGGTATCCAATCCCTTTTTGTACGTTCCTCTTCTCTTGTTTCCTTAACACTTGTTCTGAGATGGTTGAACAGAAGATGAGCTAGATTTATCTTGACCTTCTGAGAGATAAAATAGATTAGAAACTGCTGATTAATATTAATGTAATCAGGAGAGCTGGTAGGCTTCATGTGGTTGAAGCAGCCCAGAATGATCTTGGCCCAAATTCTGTGTTTGTCCTTTAAATCCCTTATCTTGCTGGAGGGAAGCCCGAGAGTAAAAATTTCCCTTGCAATTAGGGCAGCATCAGCACACCTTTCTGCCATATCAATGAAACGAATACCACCACCACTGTACCCTATGAGTCTTGCAATCAGGTCTTCAGTGATAACAATCTTCTTCCACATGATGTAAGACGTGACTTGATGATTTGAAGAAGAAGCGTGAATCCAAAATTCCTTTACCAAAATAGGAAATGTTGGACCCACCAGTCTGTCAAAATACCTTTCCCAGCCTTGAGCTTTAACCTCTTCAGATAAATCAAACCCAATCTCCTTAAGATTGTTGAAATCCACGATTAATTCTGACAAAACCTCTAGGTTTTTGACTGGGGTTAGAAGCGTTCTGAAGGGTACTTCATATTGTTCAGATGAAAGAGTTTTCTGGGAACCTGCAGTAGGAATGCTGGAAGAAGCCATTGTTCACAAGAAGTTTTTGTGAAAAAGATTGAAAGGGTTTTTGAGAAAGTAAGAACACTGAAATCAGAAATATTCAGAGAACATTGAAGGTGAAGGTAAAATGTGTAAATGGTGTGAAGTGTGCTTAAATAGTTTTCTAAAAAGGTTTTGAAAACATAAACGTTTAAGAGAGATAAATTAATAATGATAATTAGCATTTAATGATAGCTGATTTTAGGGGATTCAAAAAGATATTTGGAACAGTTACCCATGACATGTGTCTCAATGCATCCAATCAGCACTTTTGCCTTTTCAGAAAAGTGAACACGTGTTCAGCCTCAGAAAATGGCTGATGACTGGATGACACTTGTTTGCTTGAGTGAACAGCACATCTCTATCCTGGAAATGAAGCGCTCAGATCTTCATGGATAGATTCTGATACAATCTGCACTTCTAAAATTCTGAAAGAAGATTGATCAGAAGTTCACAGAAAAAAATAAACAGAGTTCTGAAGGTTAATATATAGAATCAAAATAATTTCATTATGGGCAGAGCTTCATGCTGAGATGTTTCAGAATGAAGTTGAACTTATCTTCAGAAAGTGGTTTTGTAAAAATATCAGCCCATTGATGGTCTGTGTTAATAAATTTTAAATTTAAAATCCCTTTCTGAATATAGTCCCTAATAAAATGATGTTTTATTTCTATATGCTTAGCCCTAGAATGTAAAATTGGATTTTTACTTAAGCAAATAGCAGAAGTATTGTCACAGAGGATAGGAATGTTACTCTCAAGTATCTGGAAGTCCTCAAGTTGACTTTTCATCCAGAGCATTTGTGAGCTGCATCCAGCTGCTGCTATGTATTCAGCTTCTGCTGTTGATAGAGCAATTGTGGATTGTCTTTTGTTGGACCAAGAGATCAGATTTTCTCCCAGAAACTGGCAGCTTCCAGAAGTGCTTTTACGTTCTACTCTGTCTCCAGCAAAATCAGCATCACAGTATCCTACTAAGCTGTAATCACTTGATTTTCTATAAAACAAACCCAGATTAGTAGTACCTTTCAGATACTTGAAAATTCGCTTAACTGCTATTAAGTGAGATTCTCTAGGATCTGATTGGAATCTTGCACAAATGCATACACTGAATAAAATATCAGGTCTTGAAGCTGTCAGATAAAGAAGATAACCAATCATACCTCTGTAGACCTTCTGTTCTACCTTTTTGCTTACCTCTTCTCTTTCCAGAATGCACGTGGGATGTATTGGAATCTTTGATGGCTTACATTCTGAGAGATCAAATTTCTTCAGAAGTTCTATGACATATTTGCTCTGATGAATGTAAGTTCCTTCTGGGGTTTGATTGATCTGAATGCCCAGAAAGAATTTCAGTTCCCCCATTAGGCTCATCTCAAATTCTGCCTGCATACACTTAGCAAACTTTCTTCCCAGAGAAGGTTTAGTAGATCCAAATATGATATCATCAACATAAATATGACATACTAAAATGTCATTCTTAACTGTCTTACAGAATAAGGTTGTGTCCACTTTCCCTCTGGTGAATTCCTTTTCTAACAGGAAGTTACTCAGTCTTTCATACCAAGCTCTGGGAGCTTGTTTCAGACCATACAGTGACTTCTTTAGTTTGAAAACATATTCTGGATTTTTGGAACTTTCAAAACCAGGGGGTTGGTGCACATATACCTCTTCTTCTATATATCCATTTAAGAATGCACTCTTAACATCCATCTGATACAGAGTGATGCCTTTATTAACAGCAAA
Source organism: Vicia faba (assembly GCA_948472305.1). NCBI lineage: Eukaryota > Viridiplantae > Streptophyta > Magnoliopsida > Fabales > Fabaceae > Vicia > Vicia faba. Next base: position 241,919,102 of record OX451739.1, on the reverse strand, counting down.
TGAAATTAAGAGTCTGATAGATTCTAACCTGGCGACTGGAGCAAAGGTTTCTATATAGTCTATCCCCTCTTGCTGACTATAACCTTGTGCTACCAGTCGTGCTTTGTTTCTGATGACTTCACCTTGTTCATTCAGTTTGTTTCTGAACACCCATTTTGTTCCAATGACGTTGAATCCTTTTGGTTTAGGGACTAGATCCCATACGTCATTTCTTGTGAATTGATTCAGCTCCTCTTGCATTGCTAGAATCCAGTCATTGTCCAGAAGTGCTTCATCAATTGTTGATGGTTCAATTAAAGAAACAAGTCCCATGAGGGATTCTTCAGAGTTTCTGAAGCTAGCTCTTGTTCTGATTGGATCTTCCTTTCTTCCTAAGATTGTTTCTTCTGGGTGATCCATGCTGCTTCTGGATGGTCTTTTCTGAAGTTGATCAACAGAAGGTGCTGGATTGCTTGCAGTGCCTCTTTCTGATGTTGAGGGAGTGTCTCTGTTAAGAGCTTCTGTTGACTTGTCTTCAGTACCTGTGAATTCAACTTCCATACCTGCAAGGAATTCATTTTGCTTCGACTTTTGAGAGTCAAGCTTATCATCAAAACGAACACTGATTGATTCTTCCACAATCTGTGTTTCTGTATTGTATACTCTATACCCTCTTGAGCAATCAGAGTATCCTAACATAATACACTTTTGTGCTTTAGAGTCAAACTTGTTAAAATAATTTTTTGTATTCAAAATAAAGCATGTACATCCAAATGGATGAAAATAAGAAATGTTGGGCTTTCTGTTCTTCCACAATTCATATGGAGTCTTTTCCAGAATAGGTCTTATGGAGATTCTATTTTGAATGTAACACGCTGTGTTTATTGCCTCTGCCCAGAAGATCTTAGCAACGTTAGTCTCGTTGATCATGGTTCTGGCCATTTCTTGCAATGTTCTATTCTTTCGTTCTACAACTCCATTTTGCTGGGGAGTTCTAGGACAAGAGAAATCATGCAGAATGCCTTTGTCATTAAAGAATGACTCAAAATATTTGTTTTCAAACTCTCCACCATGATCACTTCTGACTTTGACGATTCTAAGATCCTTTTCATTCTGAACTTGGTTGCAGAAGGTGACAAACACAGAGTGTGACTCGTCCTTGTGTCTTAAGAACTTTACCCATGTCCATCTGCTATAGTCATCTACGATTACTAACCCATACTTCTTGCCACTGACTGAAGCAGTTTTAACTGGTCCAAATAGGTTAATGTGCATAAGTTCTAATGGCTTAGAGGTGGAAACAACGTTTTTGGATTTGAAAGCTGGTTTTGCAAACTTGCCTTTCTGACATGCTTCACACAGAGCATCTGAATTGAACTTCAGGTTAGGAAGTCCTTTGACCAGATTGAGTTTGTTAATCTGAGATATTCTTCTCATACTAACATGTCCCAATCTTCTGTTCCAGATCCATTGCTCGTTGTTAACAGACAGAAGACACTTTACATTCTGACTTTTTAGTTCAGAAAGTTTTATTTTATAAATTTTGTTTCTCCTCTTTCCATTAAATAGGATAGTCACATCTTTCTGACTAACAGCTTTGCATGAATTTTGATTAAAGATTATATCATAACCGTTATCACTTAATTGACTTATGGATAACAGGTTATGCATTAATCCATCTACTAATAAAACATTACTTATAGAGGGAAGATTTCCATTACCTACAGTTCCAGAGCCAATGATCTTTCCTCTCTGATTACCTCCAAAACCTACGTGGCCTCCAGGCTTAAGTTCCAGGATTTGGAACATATGCTTTCTTCCCGTCATGTGTCGTGAGCAGCCAGATTCCAGGTACCATGACTGGTGTTTCTGCTTTGCTGCTAAAGATATCTGCCACATGTATTATTTTATCCTTAGGTACCCATATTTTCTTGGGTCCTGATTTATTAGTTTTACCAAAACTCTGGTTGAATTTTGGTTTGACAGAATAATTACTACTTGTTTATTTGATGTCATGTGTGTGCCCATATACAAAGTGTGAATCAAGTGAAGTGCGTTTCATAACTAAATCCATGGCATTCTTTGGTGTAGGTACCTTACCTTGGTATCCTATTCCTTTTCAGCCATTTCTGCTAACTCCATAGATCATTGAAGCCATTTTGCTTCTATCTATGTTTTTAGCTAGAAACTTCTGAAAGTTGTGATCATACTCCTTGATGATCTCATCAGCACTGCTGGGAGTTTCAGGGATTGTTTCCTTCTGAGAGTTTTGCAATAGATTTTCTAATTTTGAAATTTTATCTTTTAACTCAGAATTCTCCAATTTGAGACTCTCAGTCTTATCAGAGTCAGAAGCAAGATTCCTTTTCAGGTTTCTGAATTTGACTCTGATCTGCTGATATCTTTCCAGAATTTCATTAAGGCTTTCAGCTAGCTCAGCCTTAGTAAAGTTTATAGCAAAGTCAGGGAATACCTCTGTTGTATCTGATTCAGAGTCTGACTCAGAAGCTTCATTGTCTTCTGTTATGTTTGCCATGAGAGCTATGTTTGCTCTCTCATCATCTGATTCTGAGTCAGCTTCAGATGTTTTAGAATCATCCCATGTAGCCATGAGACTTTTCTTCTTTTCCTTGCCAAACTTCTTTTTGGGCTTTTCCTTCTGAAGCTTTGGGCAATCACTTTTGTAGTGCCCTTGCTCGTTACATTCATAGCAGATGATGTCTTTGTTGTTTGGCTTTCTTCTTCCTAAAGAGCCTTCAGATCTTATGTGTCCAAAGGAGGATTCTGACCTTCTGTATCTGGAGAAGGATTCATTCTGATTCTCTGATCTTCTGGGATTCCTGAACTTCCTTTGCCTCTGCTTCCATAATTGGTTCACCCTTCTAGAGAGGAGAGATAGTTCATCTTCTTCTGATGAAGACCCATCAGAGGTTTCTTCTACAGCCTGCAAAACCTTGGAGTCAGATTTTCTGTTAGATTTTAAAGCTAATGGCTTACCTTACTTTTGAGGTTCATCTGCTTCTAGCTCTATCTCGTGACTTCTGAGGGAGCTGACAAGTTCCTCCAGAGAGATTTTGTTGAGATCCTTGGCTAGCTTAAGCGCTGTGACCATTGGCCTCCACTGTTTTGGCAAGCTTCTGATGATCTTCTTAACATGATCAGCAGTAGAATACCCTTTGTCAAGAACTTTGAGACCAGCAACCAAAATTTGAAATCTTGAGAACATCGTTTCTATTGATTCACTTTCTTCCATCTTGAATGTCTCGTACTTCTGAATGAGCGCAAGAGCTTTGGTTTCTTTGACTTGAATGTTGCCTTCATGCGTCATTCTCAGAGAGTCAAACATATTCTTTGCAGTGTCTCTGTTTGATATCTTTTCATATTCAGAATAAGAGATGGCGCTGAGAAGAATTGTTTTGGCCTTGTGATGATTTCTGAAGTCACGCTTTTGCTGATCAGACATTGCTTTCCTGTCAATCTTCTGAACACTTCCATCCACTGGGTGCGTGTATCCATCAGTCACCATGTCCCAAAGATCAGCATCATGTGCCAGAAAGAAGCTTTCAATTCTGTCTTTCCAGTAATCAAAATTTTCTCCATCAAAGACTGGAGGTTTGCCGCTGAATCTGTCTCTGTCTTCATTGTTGCCATTGCTGGTGTGTTGATAAGTTCCTGCCATTGTGTTTTTCTGACGCTGGATCTTGTACTGACACCGTTAAGTGTTTTAGCTCAAAACCAGGCGCTCTGATGCCAATTGAAGATGTGAAAAACACAAGAAGGGGGGTTGAATTGTAAAACTTTAAATCAAATGCAGACAACACTGTATTTTTATCCTGGTTCGTTTGATCTCAAACTACTCCAGTCCACCCGTCAAGGTGATTTCGCCTCTCTCCAACGAGGTCTTAATCCACTATATTCAATAGGATTACAACAGTCTACTTTAACAACTGTTAAAGCCTTCTTGAGTCTAACCACATACCGGTTTATCTCAAGGAAATTCTCTTACAGATAATTGAACAAAAAGTGTGTTAATGTTTTCTAACAAAACTATATATCACAAATGTGATAATACACAATATTAAGCTTGGAATAAAAACTGGATTGCTAGAGCTTTTGAGTAGGCGTGGTTGGAAGCTTAGCAAATTGTATGAGTGCGTGCGTTTTCGTAGGCGTGTATATGCGTGTAGATTATTAGCCTTTTCTTTTCTCACACAGTCTTGTTTAAATAGCCAAGGAAGAGATACGTTGTTGTCCATAAAACACTTTCAATGATAATAACGTTCTTTCCTTTTTGAGAAGATCTTGTCTTGGATAAAGCCGTTGGTAATTAATCTGTCTTGAATGCTTAATAACACTTCAGAGTGTTCTCTGCTTATGGTAATCAGAGTGTTCTTTGTTTTAGCTTATGTTGACGCTTCTGAGTGCTGATGACTTGGTAAGGATCTTGATCAGAGTCAGAGTATTTTGTGCGCAGATTCTTGTCATCAGGCTTCAGCGTATGATCTGGTAACTTCAGCGTGTAGCACATGTTATTGATCTTCTGATGCTGACATATCTTCAGATGCTGATGTTGATACTGATCTTCTGATGCTGATTCCATCAGAGTTTCTGTAAATACACAACATAATTTTAAGTAGCATATATGTCTTATATATAAATCTTATGATTTATCTATTCTTGTATTTTGTTATCATCAAAACTCTAATTGAGGGTTGTAGAATCAAACTATGTTCTAACATACCATACATATCATTACATAACAGGTTTCTAAGACAGGTTTTCTCATCTTCTTGCTGTTTATTTCAGCAGAATTGGCTCTTGAACAGACAGTCAAATATCTCCAGGCTCAAAATGCTCAGTTCCAAGAGATGTTCCTAAACTTAGCCAAGGGGCAAGAAGAACTAAAGGTGCTCATCTCCAAAGAGAAGAAGAAGAAGAAGACAAAGAAACTAATTGACATCCTTAACATGGGGAGGAGGTTCAAATGTCCAGTCAAGCGAGTTCTAGATTTTGATATCCATCAAATGAAGATGACAACCAGGATGAAGATAGTAAGAGCGTTAAAGATGAGAAACAAAGCAACCTTGGTTCTGACAAGTTTCATGATGAAGAGGAAGAAGACTAATTGTATGAACAATATCCCCTTGCTGACGAGAAGTATAAGTTGTTAAGAGATCGTTTGAAATCTATGGAGATCCAGAAGGTGCATAGCTTAAACTTTAAAGAATTTGGTTTAGTCTCAGGAGTTGTCATTCCTCCTAAATTCAAGACTCCTACCTTTGCCAAGTATGATGTTGTTTCTTGCCCGAAGCTGCATTTGAGATCATATGTTCAGAAAATTCAACCACACACTGCTGACAAGAAATTGTGGTCGCATTTCTTTCAAGAGAGTCTGTCTGGAACACAATTGGAATGGTATTATCAACTTGAAGTTGCCAATATGCATACATGAGAAGATTTGGCTGCAACTTTCTATAAACAGTATCAATATAATTCTGATTTGGCACCAACCTACATGCAACTGTAAAGTATGTCCATGGGTTCTGAGGAAGGCTTTAAGGAGTACGCATAAAGATGGAGAGATGTTGTAGGCAGAGTTCAACCTCCTTTGGCTGATAGGAAATTGGTTGACATGTTCATGATCATGCTAACATGTCCTTTCTATAATCACCTACTTAGAAGTTCTTCAGGCGGCTTCATTGAACTGATATTAACAGGAGAACATGTTGAGAATGGAATCGGAAATGGTAAAATTCAAGTGGCTACATCTTTGAATACTGTGAAGAAGCCTTATAATGGCAAGAGAGAATCCATTATTGTGTACAACCAGAAGGGTCGTAGTAAGAGTGACCTGCAACCATTTGTGGGGGGAAGTCCTGATCTCTAATCTCGCGCTAGTGCAACAACAACAACAGAATAGTCAGCGTAGGCAGGTCGCACCCGAGAGATATTTCACAAGAATCAACATGTCGTTGTCTCAAGAATTGCAACACATGTTGAAGGCAGAGCTGATTACATTGAAGGATCCTCCTGAGAATCCTAATACTTCTTCCCCCAATTACAATCCCAATGAAAGATATGCATATCACTCCAATTGTCCCGGGCACGACACTAACAACTGTTGGGCTCTGAAGAATAAGATCCAAGACATGATTGAGGATAAGGAGATTGAATTTGACCCTCCTGAGACTCCTAAGGTGATTACTTCTCCTATGCCTAATCATGACAAAAATCAATTCAACACTGTGGAAGACGCTGGTATCGACTATGACATAGAGAATTGGATTTTCCCTACTACCGGCAATGGGCTCAACAATTGGAAGTGTAATACGGTGGGAGAACTAACTTTCCTGGTTTTGCATTTGTATTCGCAAATGTTGCGGTAAGCAAGAGTCTCCACCGACTTTTCTTTTATCCAACAAAGGAAAGGGTGAAAAGAATAGAAAAAGACATTTCGAGATTATTTGAGTAAGGGGGTAGATTATGGAAAGGGAAGGTGTTAGCACCCTTTCCATCTGCAGTTATCTACGGGCTCTTAGATGCTAGCTCATTTGAAACTACCTTGTGTTTGTGTGTTTGAAAAAAAAGTATTTTTATACGCCTTAGTGTTGAGAACTTTGTAATGTTTCTCGTATTGTTGAGAACATATACAAAGTGTTTTTGAAAATATTTTTGGAAAGGAGTGTAGGTGTAGAAAATCTTTTGTTTTGAGCAAGCATCTAAGAACTATCTACCTACTAGAAAAGGTTTGTTCTTTTCCTTTTTTCCTTTAGACAGGGCTATCCTACTATTAGTGAGTAGGTATCCCTATTGTCAGATGTTTTGAGGGACAGGCAAGGGTCATTGTACAGTCATAAAGGCAACTTGTATGGCACTTTAGCAATTTTAACGTAAGGTACTAGATCTTTTACCGAATGCAACATCGAAGGGTCATCGAGGGACTATGATGTTCTTAATCGAGGGTCTTTGCTAAAGTGTCCCACGTTAGAGGGACATGACTGATTTTCGAAGGCAACAAGTGGAGGTACCTTAGAGGTGCTCATGTATAAAGTGTTTTGTGTTTCAGTTATTGTTTATCTTTAATGTTAAGGTTTTATAATGTTTTGTTTTTAGATCTTGTCATACACGTCCTAGTTACTACACGGTTATATATATATATATATATATATATATATATATATATATATATATATATATATATATATATATATATATATATATATATATATATATATATATATATATATATATATATATATATATATATATATATATATATATACACATGTGTGATCGATGGGAATAAAACTGACTGTTTTTGTAATGCTGGTTCGCGTTTTGCGTTTGGTTTCAAAAAATGTCGCGGTAAGCAAGAGTCGCCACCGTCTTTTATTTTATCCAACAAGGAAAGGACAAAAGCACAGAAAAATTCCTTTTTGAGATATTTCTCGGGTTCGGGAGGTAGATTATAGAAAGGGGAGGTGTTAGCACCCTTTCTATCTGTGGTTATCCACGGGCTCTTAGGTACTTGCTCATTATGTTTTCAAAAGTTTGCTTTTCTTTGTGTTTGTGGGTTTTGAAAAGAGTTTTTATTTTGAAGAGAGTGTAAGTGCGAAAAGTTTTGTTTTGTTTTAAAAGGAGCAAGTACTTAAGAACATCTACCTAAGAAAAAAGGAATTAAACTGTGCAAGTGTCCTTTAGACAATGCTATCCCACTATTGAGGAGTAGGCAACATCGTTATTGGAGTTTTCGGGTCAATTCGCTTAAGGGACGTGTGGTCACTAAAGCAATGTTAGGATGCCTTAGCGGTAAACCTAATGTCTTAGATCATTTTATCCGAGGCAACCGTTTCGAGGCAACTTATGATCTTTGGACAAGAGAGCGACCTCTAAAACTTCCTATACTCAATGACCACGTTCGAGGCAACCAAGTGAGATGTACCCTAAGAGTGGCATGTGCGAGTGTATCATTTTTCAGTTATATTATCTTTGTACATGTCAATGGTGAGCTACTGTTGATTTTAAATTAAAAATTGATCTTGTCATGCATAGCCTATTATTCAAACATCTAACAGTTAATGGTTGTGGAAATTAAATTGCGGAAAATAAATCTAAGCTATTACAAGGCGTCGGGTATTTACATCGCCAAAGACAAACTCTTTTAAAATTAAATTGCGAAAAATAAATAAAAGCGAAAAATAAATAAATAAAGTCCTAAGTTAAAAATTATTACATTATCGAAGCAGTTACAATATTGAAATATGAATCAAAAATAATTCGCACGCGAGAAACTTAAATCGAAGTGTTTTTAGGGTTTTGACCCTTTTTATTAAATAAAGCATATTTTTGTTATTTTTGAATTAAAAATTAGTCTAAATTAATAATTGAACTAATTAATAAAATGAAAAAAAAATATTTTTGGGTTTTATTTTAATTAAGGAAATAAAATTAGAAAGGTAAAAATATATCAAAACCCTAATTCTAAATCAATGTTAATTTATTGCAAAATATATTAATGTTAACCTATTTAAACTAAATAAAATTAATTAATTGTTTATTTACAAAAATAAATAATAAAGTTAATGGAATTAATAAAAATATTTTTTGTTGTTTCTGATTTTTTTTATGAAAAATTAATGGGTTAATTAATTAATCAAAATAATAATAGAAATAGAAAATAATGAAAAGAAAAATAAAAAGAACAAACTCAAGGGGGGTGTGGGCCTGATCTGAGTGTGAATCAACAATTTTTGGGGCCCAAACGTCCAGCCTGTTGGACTTTTTTCAGATTCCATAGGCGCATGTTGACCAAGGAGTATGGTGGTCCTTCAACTTTGACCACTGGATCTTGGCCTGAAGCCACTTGGCATGCTGATCTCTAGGGCCTATGGTAATCCACTCTTGGAGTGCTACACCTGAGTATCTGAAGAAAAAATGTAACAAAGTTTTGGGGGGACCTGGTATTCGAACCCAAGTCCCAATGCTCATTGCATGCGCGCTTAACCACTCCACCAAACTGCTTCATTTGTTATGGGAATAGAAAACAAATAATATATTCAAAAACAATTCAATATGCCCTGCAAAAATAAAAATGCGCTAACTGTTTAAATGGGCCAATCACGCTAAGACACGTTATCGTCTTCCCTAACACGTCCCTGGTTATTTACCTGTGGATTTTCATCCGCAGGAAGTTTCGTAGGATGTCTCAAAAATCCTCCCTAGGCCATGTAAACGCCATCCAAGAACATAGGCGTGTTCGTCTCTGCCTCCTGATCATCCCTGTAACCATTATTTGCATTGATTTTGCCTACATAAAAAACGCCTAAAAACAAGAAAAAGAACCCTAGGTTCTGGATACGGGGTTAGAAGCTACGAAAATAAAATTCAGTGATGCCAAAAGTTTGGAAATCATGCAAGGGTCACAAATATATCAATATCTTGGCAAGAAAATGCAAGAATTCAAAGTTACAAATTCGTGCACAGGGATATGTTCAGGATGACTTACAGTGCATTTCAAGTGGTCTCAAAGCCTGGCTTTGATTGCTTTAGCTCCACTGGATGTCAGGCAAGGGAGTAGTGTTGAGATTTTTGATTGAATCATGCTCCAATGTTGTTTTCGATCTCTCACTTTTCAAGCTTTTTTCTCAAAGTTGTGTGGCCGTTTCTACATAGTTCTATGTGTGTTCTAGGTTTGTGAGGCTTGTGTGCATATAATGGAATGAGTTTAGGTCAAAATTTGGACCAATATCCATGTGCATTGAAGATGGAATATTGGATTTGATCACCATTGATAAGCTTTCCAAAAATAGGTCAAATCTGATTTTTTTTTTGTGCTTGTTTTGACTTGATACGAATTGATTGAGTGTTACATGGTATTTGCAAGCTGTACAAATCACAAGAATCCCTTTACATTAATTTTTGGATTTTATTTGAATTAATATAGATTTAAAATGAATTAAATCAATAAAAATGAAATAAAATAGAAAAATAAATGTTTGGTCATGAAATTAAAGATGGAACACGTGTGTGGTGTGATAAGACCAAATCAAGTGGAAAAAAGTGGGCCCTTTTGTCAAAAATTGGAGTTTTGAGGATAGTTGACTTTTGGCAATTTTGGAAAAATGCCCAAGTTCAACAATGCATAACTTCTTCAATTTTGAACTTTTGGAGGTGTTCTTGGACTTTTTAGAAACCTTGAGATGTCCTCTAATACACCATTGTGGTCTCATCTCATTTTTATGTTCCATTCTCAAGTTATGAGCTTTGGCAAAAAAGGTGTTTTTGTTGACTTTCAAAAATGACCTATAATGTCCAAATTTGTAACTTTTTGTGAGAGCATTTCTTGATCTTGGTGTGTGAAGATGGATTGTAGGAAATTGCATCCTATTCAAAATGAGCTTTGGATGGGTCATTTCTCATAAAGTATGAGAAATGTATGCTTGGTCAAATTTGAGTTGACTTTTCCTACAAAACCCTAATTTAGCAACTTTTGAATCTTGATGAATCTTGAGCAATCCTTGATAAATCATGATCAACCCTTGATCAAATTATGAATTATCCTTCAAAATGCTAATGTTGACAAAAAAATCTTGAGGTTTGACTGTATTTGGGACACAGATGACTTTTGCCCTAGCACAGTCGATTTTTGGGCCTCTTGAGCAATTGACTGACCAAACTTTCTCTGCAAGGCTTGAAATTTGACATGGATGAACTTGAGAACATATTAAGACATTGGGAAACACTTGAGGCCATTTGGATGTTAGGACCTTAATGCAACACAAAACCCTAATTTTGACTTGACTGCCTTAGGAGGTGATTTGATTGTCCAATCCTTGAGCCAACTTGAGCAACTTGAAGATTATTCTTGACATGTCTTGAGAAATATGGGAGGGGAAATTTTGGGGTACAACAGTTGCCCCTGTTCAATTTTATTAAACCTGAGGATATAGATTGGCTTTCGAGCCTTTCGTGATCCGAAGGTGGAAGAGAATTGAACGCTAGAGTGCCCAAAAATTGCACTCGCATGGTGTAGTATCAGCATTGTGATGTCGGGAATGGGCTTACAGATGCCATTTGGAGATTGTTGGTAGGAGGATGGGCTTACAGATGCCATCTGCAGGAGTGTCGATCGCATAAGAGATTCCTTAGCGAGAACTTGCATACCTGTTGTCGTAGAAGATTCCGCTAGGGAAGTCTAACTTTTGTTGACATTGAGGAACTTGCCTGTACTCTAACTGAGAGAATGATTCAGCTGAGTTTTAAGAACCTGTCCATAATTCAATTGGGGGGAAACATCTTCATCAAGATCTAGGAACTGTCTCGTGCTCAATGGAGTATACCGTTGAGGTTATAAAACTCGTCCACACTATGACGGAGGAAAACATCAAGATCTAGGAACTGACTCGTGCTCCACGGAGTATACCGTCGAGGTTATAGTACTCGTCCACACTATGACGTAGGGAAACATCTTCATCAAGATCTAGGAATTGTCTCGTGCTCAATGGAGTATACCGTTGAGGTTATAGAACTCGTCCACACTATGACGGAGGAAAACATCAAGATCTAGGAACTGACTCGTGCTCAATGGAGTATACCGTTGAGGTTATAGTACTCGTCCACACTATGACGTAAGGAAACATCTTCATCAAGATCTAGGAACTGTCTCGTGCTCAATGGAGTATACCGTTGAGGTTATAGAACTCGTCCATTCTATGACGGAGGAAAACATCAAGATCTAGGAACTGACTCGTGTTCCACGGAGTATACCGTTGAGGTTATAGTACTCGTCCACACTATGACGTAAGGAAACATCTTCATCAAGATCTAGGAATTGTCTCGTGCTCAATGGAGTATACTGTTGAGGTTATAGAACTCGTCCACTCTATGACGGAGGAAAAACTGTCGAGATTGAGAATCTTATCTGAAATTCAACCGAGGATAATTCAATTGAGATTTTAAGAACCGGTCAGGTCTTCGTCGAAGCTGGGGACTTAACTGCATCTTTCCTGAAAGGTAAAGGTCAGTCATATGCAATGCATGATATGGATCAGGCAATGATGTTCTCAAAATAAATGAGGTTGTATTCGTATGATGCGTATATGCATGTATCATGATGTATGGAAGTGTGATGTTTTAGCTTGGGAAAATGAATCCCGGAGCTGCTGGAGAATAAAGTTGAGTTCTTCGTTTCCGCTGGGGATGGTGAGCGAAGATGATAAACTTGTAGGAGAGAAGAACTCCGTTGGGGGAATAAACTAATGAAGAGATTACTCCGAGGGGAATTGCTCTGTGGGGGAAGAGACGTTCTGCTGAAGATTTTAACGATAACTCTGATGGGGATTCTATTGATAAGCTCTGTTGGGGATTTTGATGATGAACTCTGTTGGGGATAGAAAGAACTTCGCTGGGGACGATCTTTCAGTTGCAACTTGCTGAGGATAACCCAGTTAGACTCTTGTGAGGATAACCTTCTGAATTTGGCTGGGGAGATTTATTTGCTCTTTGCAGGGGATAAGCTTCCAGAATCTACTGGGGAAGATGATTCAGCTCTGGTGGGGAAGCCTTTTTTAGACTACGCTGGGAAATATTGACTCCACTGGGGGGTATCTTGTATTCTGCCGGGGATCATTCTTATATTCCGTTGGGGAATATTAAGACTGCCGGGGACACTCTTATACTTGCTGGGGAATATCTTTATACTCCGCTGGGGAATATTAAGACCTTCTGGGGATACCCAGCCTTTTTAGGGCTGATGGTAGATTAACTCTTTTTGAGGAGAGTATTGTTGATTCGTTCATAGTTGCAAGTCTCAGTGGGGAGAGCTACCAATATTGTCTTACTCTGCGAAGAGTGACGGTATCTTGGTCATATTTTTTAGCTGAACCTACCTTGGTACCTTTGTACCTTGGTGGACAAAGTAACTACACAGTTTGGACATTTCTTATGCCCTGTTTCTGATATTACCAGTAATTCGTCCTTTGTTTCGCACGTAATATTTATGAACAACACTTAATGTCAAATGCATATATCAAAAATGAACATTGGACGTTCTTTGCAAAACAAAACAGATAAAGGAAAAACAGTTTGAAATTTGTCTAAAAAATGAATTTGTATTGATTTTGAAGTTTGCCTGTAAATAGGCGTTTTCGTACAAGAGGCTGACGTCCTAGTAAGAGAACTCTGCCGAACAAATAGAATTTTTACAATTTTGTGAAAGGAAAACAAAATAGCTATGTGAATAATCCCACTGGGTTCCAACTCTGCTATTGCCTTTATATCTTCAGGCATCTCATCACTTTGCTGCTTAGTTGAAGATGAATCTGATTGATTGGTGCCGTCTGAGCTTGACAGTTGATACTGAAGTCTGGATGCAAGGTGATCCAATGAGACATGGTATTACGCTTTAATCCCTAACTTTTGCCTGGACTGCCCTTTCGGGTTTTCAGTCCACTGGGACACCCATTTTTGCCCAAGCCGCCTTTTCAGGTTTTCGACTTGCCGGGTGTACAACTTTTTTTCATTTTCCTCCCTTATTTTTGCATGAACCCTTTTGGTTCGCCGGGAAGCCCTTATTTTTTCCTAGGCTAGTCAACCTAGCGGGTCTTTGATTATACGTAGTATCTTTTCACTATGTCTGCATTGACGGGGTGAGGAAGGTCGTCACCATCCATAGTGGTTAGAATTATGGCTCCTCCTGAGAAGATGTTCTTAACCACAAATGGCCCTTCGTAAGTAGGGGTCCATTTGCCCCTGGGATCACCTTGAGGTAGAATAATGCGCTTGATTACCAGGTCCCCAACTTGATACTCTTGTCGTCTGACTTTCTTGTTAAATGCCTTGATCATCCGTTTTTGGTACGTCTGACCATGACAAACAACAGTAAGTCTTTTTTCATCGATTAGATTCAGTTGATCAAGTCGGGTCTGAATCCAGTCATCTTCGCTCAAACATGCATCCTTCATGATCCGAAGAGAGGGTATCTGAACTTCAATAGGCAAGACTGCCTCCATGCCATAAACTAAGGAATAGGGTGTGGCCCCTGTTGACGTCCGGGCTGAGGTACGGTACCCATGAAGAGCGAATGGTAACATCTCGTGCCAGTCTTTGTATGTCACTGTCATCTTCTGCACAATCTTCTTAATGTTCTTATTAGCCGCTTCAACAGCCCCATTCATCTTCGGCCGGTAGGGAGAAGAGTTGTGATGCTGTATCTTGAATTGCTCGCAGATCTCAGTGATCATCTTGTTATTAAGATTGGTACCATTGTCCGTAATGATCCTCTCTGGTACACCGTATCGACAAATCAAATTATGCCGAATGAACCGTGCCACGACGTTCTTGGTTACCGTAGCAAAGGAAGCTGCTTCAACCCATTTCGTAAAGTAATCAATCGCTACCAGGATGAAACAATGCTCGTTGGATGCCGTAGGTCTGATCTCGCCGATCATATCAATGCCCCACATTGCAAAAGGCCAAGGTGTTGTCAGAACATTCAGAGGAACTGGAGGAATGTGCACCTTATCAGCATAGACTTGGCACTTGTGACATGTCCGAGAATGCTGATAACAGTCAGCTTCCATTGTGGACCAGTAATATCCTGCCCGAAGGATTTTCTTTGCCATGGTATGTCCACTGGAATGAGTTCCGAAGGTAACTTCATGTAGCTCTACCATAATCCTTTCTGCTTCAATCTTATTCACACAACGTAGTAAGGTCGAATCATGGTTACGTTTGTAAAGAATGCCATTGCTGATGAAGAACTTGGCTGCAAACCTCCTCAGAAACTTCTTGTCATTAACAGATACACCCTCGGGGTATTCCTGAGCTTCAAGGTACCTCTTCACCTCATGATACCAGGGCTTTTATGTTACCTCTTCAGTCTCAAGATCACAACAATGTGCAGGTTCGTCCAATTTTTCAATAATGATCTGGGGAGCCTCGTTGTCCCAATTGACTTTGAACATAGAAGACATCGTAGCTAACGCATCCGCCAACTGATTCTCCTCTCTAGGGAATTGTTCAAAGGTTATCTCCTCGAAATGGGGAAGCAACGTTAATACATACTCCTTATAAGGGATAAGATTTGGGTGTTTCGTATCCCACTCGCCTTTGATCTGACTGATCACGAGAGCGGAATCTCCAAAGACACTCAGAAACTTAATCCTTAGGTCAATTGCAGCTCGAAGACCCATAATGCACGCGTCATACTCCGCCATGTTGTTGGTGCAGTTGAAACATAGTCGGGCGGTAAACGGAGTATGAGAGCCTTTAGGAGATATGATCACGGCACCAATGCCATTAGCCAAAGCGTTCTAAGCTCCATCAAAATACATAGACCATCGGGATCCTTCCTCAGGTCCTTCATCTGGTCCAGGTGTCTCACAATCAGTTACTACCATGATATTCTCGTCCAGAAATTCAAAGTTCATAGACTGGTAATCATCCACTTCCTGGTGTGCCAAATGGTCTGCCAATACACTTCCCTTGATTGCTTTTTGAGTCGTGTACTGGATGTTATACTCAGTCAAGATCATCTGCCATCTTGCTATTCTTCCGGACAAGGCAGGCCTTTCGAAGATATACTTGATTGGATCCATTTTTGAAATTAACAGAGTAGTGTGAGTCAGCATATACTGTCTCAGCCGGCGAGCAGCCCATGCCAAAGCGCAGCAAGTTTTCTCGAGCAGTGAGTATCGGGTTTCATAGTCGGTAAACTTTTTGCTAAGGTAATAAATAGCATGCTCTTTTCGGCCAGACTCGTCATGCTGCCCCAGCACACACCCCATTGAGTTGTCAAGTACTGTCAAATATAAGATCAGAGGTCTCCCTTCAACTGGTGGCATTAGAATAGGTGGCTCTTGGATATACTCTTTGATTCTTTCGAAAGCAACCTGGCATTCATCGTTCCAACGTACCACTTGATCTTTCTTCAGTAACTTGAAGATTGGATCACAAGTAGCAGTTAGGTGCAAGATGAACCGGGCAATGTAGTTCAGTCGTCCTAGAAAGCCTCTGACCTCCTTCTCTGTCTTGGGAGCTGACATCTCTTGTATGGCTTTCACTTTGGTGGGGTCCACTTGAATACCTTTGTCGCTCATGACGAATCCCAGTAGCTTACCAGCCCTCACCCCGAAGGTGCATTTGTTCGGGTTCAATCTCAGTTTGTACGACTTCAACCTGTCAAACAGCTTCTGTAGATGGTCAAGGTGTTCCTCCTCAGTCTAGGACCTCGCAATCATATCATCGACGTATACTTCAATCTCATGATGGATCATATCATGAAACAAAGCAACCATGGCACGCTAATATGTTGCCCCAGCATTTTTCAGTCCAAAAGGCATGACCTTGTAACAAAAGATGCCCCACTGAGTAACAAAGGTCGTCTTCTCCATGTCTTCGGGAGCCATCTTTATCTGATTATAACCGGAGAAACCGTCCATAAAGGAGAATACCTTGTGCTGAGCAGTATTGTCAACCAGAACGTCGATGTGAGGTAGAGGGAAGTCATCCTTGGGAATGGCCCTGTTCAGATCCCTGTAGTCAACACACATTCGAACCTTACCATCCTTCTTCAGTACCGGAACCACATTGGAATCCCACTGAGGGTAAGAAGTCACTGCTAGAAAACCAACGTCAAACTGTTTCATAACTTCGGCTTTGATTTTCTCGGACATTTCTGGGCGCATACGGCGAACCTTCTGTTTTACGGGAGGGCAGTCTTCCTTGGTAGGCAGGCGATCAACCACAATGTCAATATCCAACCCAGGCATATCTTCGTAGGACCAGGAAAAGATCTCAACATAGTCATGCAGCATCTGAATCAACCGCTGTTTCACACTAAGCTCCAGATTTGCACCGATCTTGACTTCCTTCTTGTCTGTTTCAGTACCCAGATACATTGTTTCCACTGGCTCTTCGTGTGGCTGAATGGCCCTCTCTTCCTAGAGTAGCAGTCTTGCAAGTTCACCAGGCACTTCGCAATCATCTTCACCTTCGTTTTCGGCTAAGTTGATCGGATTTTCGAAGTCATAACTGGCAGTAACAGAGTCGTTACCAGTGAGATCCAGAGTGGATTGGGACCTGTATATGTGAGTGTGTGTAAAATAGCTGTTTTGCGATATATAATAAAGAAAAACAAGGAGCGCAAAATTTGAAATGCAAGAAACATCCAATGCTTTTATTAATGATATATGAAAATGGCACACAAAAGCCCTCACAAATGAAGCCACGGTGCCCCGGGTAAGACACCGGGCCATAAAGTTCAAAACATTATCTGTTACAAACAAAGAGTTCATTACTGGGTAACAAAAGTAATAGGCACGAAGTCCTTTGCTGTCCAGTTGCTTGGTCCACCATTGGTCGTAGGATAGATCCAGCTGTCGAATTCAGACTCTTCTACATCATCTTCAATGGCATTCACTCCTGAGTTGCTGATGAACACGGGAGGTCTTCCAATCCTTGCATTACGAACAGCCCTTTGAGCTTCTGCAGTGAAACCCAAACCAAACTTGTTAGTCTTCTGAGTAAAATCAGGGAGTCGGCCCCAATTTGCACACTCACCCTTCTCAATAACAGCCCGGGCATCCTTTAAGGAAGCCATCTTCATAGGAGAATCTTCAACCACAGTCTCAGCTGATGCCAGTGTCTGAGGAACCTCTTAAAAGTGCTGAAATGGGGTCTCAATGAATTCCCCATCCATCTCTACGTATCTGAATGAGTTGAGGTCGCTGACCATGTACTCTTCCTCCCCCTGAACTGTCACAATCTTCCCTCTGATCGGGTACTTCAGCTTCTGGTGGAGCGTTGAGGTTACGGCTCCAGCTTTGTGGATCCATGGACGACCCAACAAACAAGAATAGGATGGCCGAATGTCCATCATGTAGAATGTAGAATTGAAGACATGAGAACCAACTTTAATTGGAATATCAACTTCACCATGCACCATCCTTTTAGACCCATCAAAGGCCCTGACAACGATGTTACTTGGCTTTAGCTCCAACCCTTCGCAATCCAACCGGTCTAGAGCTTTCTTGGGCAATACGTTCAATGAGGAACCAGTATCAACTAATACATGTGCAAGAGTAGTGCCCCTGCATTCAATGGAGACATGCAGGGCGTCATTGTGGTTCTTCCCTTTAACAGTCAAATCAGCGTCAGAGAAACCCAAACCATTATCAGCAGTTAAATTGGCCACACAATCGGTAAACTGATCAACTGATGTCTCTTGTGGCACGTGGGCAGTTTTCAGGAAGGTAATCAGAGCCTTGGCGTGGGCCTCTGAACACAATAGCAGTGACAACATAGAAATCTTGGATGGGGTTTGCCCCAGCTGCTCAACTACGTTATAATCACTCTTCTTAATAATCTTCAAAATCTCTTCCATCTCCTGTTTGGAAGCTTCAACAGTAATAGTCTTTGGTGCCTCCGTCTGGGCAGGCATATCAGTGGTGATCCCTTTTCCCCGAGCGCTAGATGACTCGGCGACAGGGGTAGGACTAAGAACTTGATCAGGAATGGCATTAGGCACACTTGCAGGTGTAATGACAACAGGTCTTTGGGCAGTTGGTGGAGCAATATCAGGTGAGAAAAGTCTACCGCTGCGGGTGACTTTAGCAGACCCAGCAATGTTGCTGACGCCGGTATCAGCATCCAACTCTTGCTTAACTCCAAGAACATAAAGATCTGCCCCATAGTGCCAAGGGACAGCTTGTCAGAGGTGTAGGGGATGGGCCCCGGAACAGTGATGATTATAGGTGTAATCTTCAGAGCAGATGTAATTCTAACAGGCTTCTTTGAGGGAGCCTTGGGAGAATTGTCGAAAATGGTAATGATGGCAACTTCTTCAGTAGGAATGGAAGGAACAGCAATCTTCTCAAACAGGATCTCCTTATTATCCATCAGGTTTTGGATACCTGACTTCAGAAATGGGCAACCAGTAGGTAAAACAGAACACATATGGCAACCTCCGCCATAACCCAGAAATAAACCGGCTAGCAACAGGTTCTTCTTGACAGTCATCAGAGGGGTAACAATGTCATCCACAAAAACTACAAACAAGTCTTCCTCTACAGCATTTACTCCATGTTTGGGCATGAGAGCAGTCACAACATTAGGTCTCTCGTGCGCCTCGAACTCAATCTCCTTCGCATCAATTAGATCTTGCACCCTGTTCCTCAAAACCCAATAATCATCTATATTATGCCCCAGGCTATCAGAGTGAAAAGTGCAGCAGGCATTAGGGTTGTACTTTGGTGATGTGGTACTTGGATTCTTCGGAGCTTCTTTTAAATTCACCAGATTGGTCTTCAGCAACTATGGCAGAATCTGAGACAAAGTTATGCTGAGACGAGTGAACTGCCTTCCAGGTCTCTCGTCCTTTTATTGATTGTGATGCTGAGGAGCACCAGCAGGTTTTGAAATAACAACCGCATTGACAGCTTGGCGGTGTTTAGGTCTATTTTGTCTTCTCGAACTGTAGACAGCACTGGACTCTTTCTTAAACGGCTTCTTCTCAGTACTCGAAGAGGCACCCTTATGTATCTTCCCGGCCTTAATACCAGCTTCAATCCTCTCACCAGTCAAAATAAGATCTGTAAACCCAACTGAAGAGCTTCCAATCAGGTGGTTAAAGAATGGACCAGACAGGGTCCCCAAAAACATGTCAACGAGTTCACGATCAGCCAAAGGTGGTTGCACCCTTCCGGCAAGGTCTCTCCATTTTTGAGCATACTCTTTAAATCCTTCACCCGTTCCTATTGACATACCCTGGAGTTGGGTACGCGTAGGAGCGAGGTCGGAGTTATACTGATACTGCCTATAGAATGCAGTAGCTAAATCTTCCCAGCTGCGGATACTGGCTCCGTCCAATTGATAGAAACACTCAAGCTAAGTCCCTGAGAGACTGTCTTGAAAGAAATGGATCCATAAGTTCTTATCAGCAATGTAAGGTTGGATCTTCCTCACATATGACCAGAGGTGCAGTTTCGGACAGGAAACTCCGTCATACTTGGCAAAGGCAGATGCCTTGAACTTATGGGGAATCACTACTCCAGAGGACAGACCTAGATCTCTAAAGTCTAGATCGGGCACCTTCTGTATTTCCATAGCGCTTAAACGGTCTTCCAGCTGTTTGTACTTATCCTCAGCAGGAGGATACTGTTCTTCATCATAGTCTGTCTCGTTTTCGGAGACCATAGGGCTAGGATCCCTCCTTTCTTGTGGACTATCTTTCCCTTCAGATGAGGTGGTCAGATCAACTTCGTTCTGCATCCCGTTTCCAAACCTGCATCCAGTATTGAACAGGATAGTCCTCTTCTTCTTCTTCTTTTTGTCCTTCAGAATCAAAGTCTTCAAGTCCTGCTGACCCTTAGCCAGATTCATGAACAGCTCTTGAAACTGGGCGTTCTGGGCCTGGAGGGCCTAGATAGCTTGCTCAGTGGAAGGTTCAGCATACATGATGATTGAGCGCAGAAATAAATAGCGAAGAAGATAAGAGACCTGTAATGGGGTACCTGTTTATGAAGTGCATGAGATGAAATGCGTATGATTTATGATTCCAAAGACAATCGAGATTCAAATTCGTAAACAAGAAAGGAAACACACTTTATTAGATTTAAACTTCAAAATTTAAATTGTTCAACAAATTGCCCTTAGGCGTTACAAGAATGGAAATACTGAAAAGTAAATAAAAACTGTAAAAGAAATCATCAAAGGTCCATCAACGCTCCCATGGTCTCTTCTTCTTAGTACGGACATAATCATTCAGGATCCGCTCGTTCTCCAGTTGCCTAGTCAGCTTCTGGATCTTCTGCTCCTGTTCATTGAACCTCTCTCTGTAAGAATCCCTTTCATCCTTCAACTGCATCCAAGACCTCATCAGCGTCCCAATATTAGTGGGCATATAAGGTTGGAGGATAGTTGGAGGAACCCCCTCCTCATTAGCAACTTCAAGAGTAACAGGCCTGACAACTTCATATGGCATACCTAGCTTCTGGGCACGGATGCAGACCCATCTGAGATATGGCTCCATTGGCAGAGAAGTCTTAGGTCCCAACTCATGTGGGTCAGATTGGTGAACTCTGTCCCAAGCCCTTATGAATTTACGATGCAGCTCGTCGCTATCTCCCTGAAAATCAAAGATGATATGAGGCATCAACATCTCATGAAGCCCTTCTCTTCTGACTCTTCCAAACTGACGGAGAGCTAAGCATGGGTTGTAAGAAATCCCTCCATGGAGTCTGATCAATGGAACATTAGGATACTCTTCACAGCGATCAATGATAGTCACCTCATCCATACCTTTGAGAGTCCAGATAATGTCATCATTATAAAGAGACATCACCCTATAAGCCCAGCCCATTCCTTCTTTGTTCTTTAGAACGGATTTAGGGAGGTGTGAAATAAACCACCTCGACAATAAAGGAACACAGCACATCAAAGTTCCCCGCTTTTGGGCAGTACGAGCATAGAGCGGATGAAGCATATCACCCAAGATAGTGGGTATCAGATTCTGAGAGATGAAGATCTTTATGGAATTAATACCAACAAAAGTTTCAGGATTTGGAAACAATACCAGACCATAAATCAAAAGAGCCAGAATGTCCTCGTACGCCTTGAAGTCTAAGCTGTCCCAGAAGTAATTAGCTTTGTCAACCAAAAACTTAGTCAAAAAATCCTTAGCTCCACTTCTAGTCTCCCAGTTAGCCATTACCTCCTCCTTGGTCAAGTGAAGGGCTGCAGCAATTTCTTCGGGCTTAAGAGTCTGTTCCCAACCAGTAAACGGAGTCTGTTCCAAAATAGAGATACCAAGCAGCTCAGAGAACTCTTCCAGGGTAGGAACCAGCTGGAAGTCTTGAAAGGTGAAGCAATGGTATAGAGGATCATAAAACTGGACTAAGACACTCATCATTTGCTCGTCGAATTTTGAAGTGACCAAACTGAGAAGAGAACCATGCCTTCTGATGAAGGAAGTAGTGTCTGGAATCCTGACAACCAAATCTTTAAGCAGGGTAGGCACTTGGACAAAGTTGATCCGAATAGTATTCCTACGCATGGGCATCATGATGACCTACAAAACAGAGCAAAGATGAAACCCTCTTGTCCTTGAAATAGGTTAGTCCTTATGCAAAATGTATGCAATGTTATGATGTCATGATGTCATGGTAAAGGCACACCACAAGTATCCACAAAAAGCAAACATAATAAAGGCACACAAGTCACACTGAGAGCCCTTAGATTTCAGGCTAGCATGGAGCTTAGGTACTACCCTCTTTCAGTTTCAGTTGGTTAAGACTTGTCCTAAAAAATAGTAACCGGGTTCTAGAGGATCTCAATATCACTGACTACCCTCAATCGGTCATAATTCCAGTTTAGCATCCTTTTCTTGCGGCCAGAATCATCGCGAGAGTTTAGTCTCAATGAGTGTAGCATATTGCTACTGTTCTATGGCCAAGTTGGTCAATTTAAGGTTCTAAGGTCAATTGGTGCTTAATGACTCCTTAGAAGACCCATATTCTCCTTGTTCCAACACAAGGGATATCGGTACAGACCAAGGTGTCACACCAACATAGCTACTGCTTCATCCGTGTCGGTCTACACCGGACAGATCCCTCACAGTTTATTGCTACTTACCTAAAGGGTGTCCCTAGATCCGGGTTAGGATCTATAGAACTCCGATACAAGCCCACAAAATTAAAGCATACAAAGCATACAATTGAAAACACAAGTGATCTAATCCTAAGGTACACCTCACTTATAAAAAAATTCCCCAGCAGATTCGCCAGTTCTGTGATGGGTGGGAATAGAACTGACTGTTTTTGGAATGCTGGTTCGCGTTTTGCGTTTGTTTTCACAAAATGTCGCGGTAAGAAAGAGTCGCCTCCGTATTTTATTTTATCCAACAAGGAAAGGACAAAAGCACAGAAAAATTCCTTTTTGAGATATTTCTCGGGTTCGGGAGGTAGATTATAGAAAGGGAAGGTGTTAGCACCCTTTCTATCTGTGGTTATCCACTGGCTCTTAGGTACTTGTTCATTATGTTTTCAAAAGTTTGCTTTTCTTTTGTTTGTGGGTTTTGAAAAGAGTTTTTGTTTTGAAGAGAGTGTAAGTGCGAAAAGTTTTGTTTTGTTTTAAAAGGAGCAAGTACTTAAGAACATCTACCTAATCAAAAAGGAATTAAACTGTGCAAATGTCCTTTAGACAATGCTATCCCACTATTGAGGAGTAGGCAGCATCGTTGTTGGAGTTTTCGGGTCAATTCGCTTAAGGGACGTGTGGTCACTAAAGCAATGTTAGGATGCCTTAGCGGTAACCCTAATGTCTTAGATCATTTTATCCGAGGCAACCGTTTCGAGGCAACTTATGATCTTTGGACAAGAGAGCGACCTCTAAAACTTCCTATACTCAATGACCACGTTCGAGGCAACCAAGTGAGGTGTACCCTAAGAGTGGCATGTGCGAGTGTATCGTTTTTCAGTTATATTATCTTTGTACATGTCAATGGTGAGCTATTGTTGATTTTAAATTAAAAATTGATCTTGTCATGCATATCCTATTATTCAAACATCTAACAGTTAATGGTTGTGGAAATTAAATTGCGGAAAATAAATCTAAGCTATTACAAGGCGTCGGGTATTTACATCGCCAAAGACAAACTCTTTTAAAATTAAATTGCGAAAAATAAATAAAAGCGATAAATAAATAAATAAAGTCCTAAGTTAAAAATTATTACATTCTCGAAGCAGTTACAATATTGAAATATGAATCAAAAATAATTCGCACGCGAGAAACTTAAATCGAAGTGTTTTTAGGGTTTTGACCCTTTTTATTAAATAAAGCATATTTTTGTTATTTTTGAATTAAAAATTAGTCTAAATTAATAATTGAACTAATTAATAAAATGAAAAAAAATATTTTTGGGTTTTATTTTAATTAAGGAAATAAAATTAGAAAGGTAAAAATATATCAAAACCCTAATTCTAAATCAATGTTAATTTATTGCAAAATATATTAATGTTAACCTATTTAAACTAAATAAAATTAATTAATTGTTTATTTACAAAAATAAATAATAAAGTTAATGGAATTAATAAAAATATTTTTTGTTGTTTCTGATTTTTTTTATGAAAAATTAATGGGTTAATTAATTAATCAAAATAATAATAGAAATAGAAAATAATGAAAAGAAAAATAAAAAGAACAAACTCAAGGGGGGTGTGGGCCTGATCTGAGTGTGAATCAACAATTTTTGGGGCCCAAACGTCCAGCCTGTTGGACTTTTTTCAGATTCCATAGGCGCATGTTGACCAAGGAGTATGGTGGTCCTTCAACTTTGACCACTGGATCTTGGCCTGAAGCCACTTGGCATGCTGATCTCTAGGGCCTATGGTAATCCACTCTTGGAGTGCTACACCTGAGTATCTGAAGAAAAAATGTAACAAAGTTTTGGGGGGACCTGGGATTCGAACCCAAGTCCCAATGCTCATTGCCTGCGCGCTTAACCACTCCACCAAACTGCTTCATTTGTTATGGGAATAGAAAACAAATAATATATTCAAAAACAATTCAATATGCCCTGCAAAAATAAAAATGCGCTAATTGTTTAAATGGGCCAATCACGCTAAGACACGTTATCGTCTTCCCCAACACGTCCCTGGTTATTTACCTGTGGATTTTCATCCGCAGGAAGTTTCGTAGGATGTCTCAAAAATCCTCCCTAGGCCATGTAAACGCCATCCAAGAACATAGGCGTGTTCGTCTCTGCCTCCTGATCATCCCTGTAACCATTATTTGCATTGATTTTGCCTACATAAAAAACGCCTAAAAACAAGAACAAGAACCCTAGGTTCTGGATACGGGGTTAGAAGCTACGAAAATAAAATTCAGTGATGCCAAAAGTTTGGAAATCATGCAAGGGTCACAAATATATCAATATCTTGGCAAGAAAATGCAAGAATTCAAAGTTACAAATTCGTGCACAGGGATATGTTCAGGATGACTTACAGTGCGTTTCAAGTGGTCTCAAAGCCTGGCATTGATTGCTTTAGCTCCACTGGATGTCAGGCAAGGGAGTAGTGTTGAGATTTTTGATTGAATCGTGCTCCAATGTTGTTTTCGATCTCTCACTTTTCAAGCTTTTTTCTCAAAGTTGTGTGGCCGTTTCTGCAGAGTTCTATGCGTGTTTTAGGTTTGTGAGGCTTGTGTGCATATAATGGAATAAGTTTAGGTCAAAATTTGGACCAATATCCATGTGCATTGAAGATGGAATATTGGATTTGATCACCATTGATAAGCTTTTCAAAAATAGGCCAAATCTGATTTTTTGTGCTTGTTTTGACTTGATACGAATTGATTGAGTGTTACATGGTATTTGCAAGCTGTACAAATCACAAGAATCCCTTTACATTAATTTTTGGATTTTATTTGAATTAATATAGATTTAAAATGAATTAAATCAATAAAAATGAAATAAAATAGAAAAATAAATGTTTGGTCATGAAATTAAAGATGGGACACGTGTGTGGTGTGATAAGACCAAATCAAGTGGAAAAAAGTGGGCCCTTTTGTCGAAAATTGGAGTTTTGAGGATAGTTGACTTTTGGCAATTTTGGAAAAATGCCCAAGTTCAACAATGCATAACTTATTCAATTTTGAACTTTTGGAGGTGTTCTTGGACTTTTTAGAAACCTTGAGATGTCCTATAATCCACCCTTTTGGTCTCATCTCATTTTGATGTTCCATGCTCAAGTTATAAGTTTGGAAAAAAAGGTGTTTTTGTTGACTTTCAAAAATGACCTATAATGTCCAAATTTGTAACTTATTGTGAGAGCATTTCTTGATTTTGGGGTGTGAAGATGGATTGTAGGAAATTGCATCCTATTCAAAATGAGTTTTGTATGGGTCATTTATCATAAAGTATGAGAAAGTTATGCTTGGTCAAAGTTGAGTTGACTTTTCCTACAAAACCCTAATTTAGCAACTTTTGAATCTTGATGAATCTTGAGCAATCCTTGATGAATCATGATCAAAACTTGATCAAATGATGAATTATCCTTCAAAATGAGAATGTTGACAAAAAAATCTTGAGGTTTGACTGTATTTGGGACACAGTTGACTTTTGGCCTAACACAGTCGATTTTTGGGCCTCTTGAGCAATTGACTGACCAAACTTTCTCTGCAAGGCTTGAAATTTGACATGGATGAACTTGAGAACATATTAAGACATTGGGAAACACTTGAGGCCATTTGGATGTGAGGACCTTAATGCAACACAAAACCCTAATTTTGACTTGACTGCCTTAGGAGGTGATTTGACTGTCCAATCCTTGAGCCAACTTGAGCAACTTGAAGATTATTCTTGACATGTCTTGAGAAATATGGGAGGGAAAATTTTGGGGTACAACAACATGCATAACTATAAGTGCGGAAAGTAAAATGCGAGAAAGTAAAGGTCTAGAGCTATTACATCCCATAAGCAGTTACATAATAGAAAAAATGTGAGGAAATGTAAACTACAACTATTACAAAATTACTCGTGCGACATATACATTTGTTTTCTAGAATTTAAATAGAAAAGGAATAATTAAAAAAGAAATTAAAGGACAAAATAAGAAAACTAGAATTATAAGCAAGAAAAAATGTTTTTGTCTTTTTATGAGAAAAAAGAATTTTGTGTTAATAATAATTTGAATTTGATTTATGAAAATAAATCATTATAAAACCCTAATTATATTTAGTTAATTAATTAAAAAAAAGTGATTAAAGTAATTAATTAAAATTAATTTAATTAATAAAAAACTAAGTCTAATGTTTTTGTGATTTTTTTTATTAAAATAAGATTGATTAAAAAAGAAAGTAGTTAATTAAAACACAAAAAAGAAATGAAAATGAGCCTGCTGAGAACAAGTAAGTGGAGAGGGTGTGAGGAAGGAGAACAATGATCCCAAAACGGATGACTCCAGGAGCTTTGTTCCGATCCAGTGGGAAACGCGTTGGGATGCACCTTGGTCATGATTATTATTTCTGCCTCCATGCTTATATGTAAAACGTCAGAAAATTGCAGAAAATGCATATAAATGAAACAAACATGTTTACATGGATTTAAAGTGTGAAAATCTTGAGAACACGAAACCTACAAACTTGCCAACCGGAATCTATGTGAGGGTGTTTTCTGGGGTTGATTTGCAAAGGATAATGATGGATTCTGACTCCTGGCCTTCAGGAGGACAATGAAAGGTTTGGATCGGTTTGTAAACCGCTTGAGATGTGAGATATGATTTTCACAATTTCTTAGAATTTGGAAAATTTGTTTTGGAGAGCTTTGGTGCAAAATTCCATGGTCTTGGCTTATGCTTTTGTTTTGTATTTATAGAGGGATGGAATGGTGAGTAAACATGGCAAAAATCCACACATAATGGCCCCCTTTCAAAGCAATATCAAACATATTAAAATACTTCCAAAATTGTGAAAAACTTACCCTTCTTGAGATGCAATGAACCTGGTCTTTTCCCTCATGCCTTGCACGAATTCTAAGACCCAATATCAACCCAAATCATCATCACATGTGTCCATACTTTTTATTTATTATTTTATGCAATTTATTTTGTGTGTATTTGAATAAAAACAAAATTAATATGAATAAAATAGATAAAACAATGCAACGCAATGTGAGAGTAAATTTAGGGGTCCTTGAGTAAGTCATAAACATATTTGAATCCCACAAAATAGGTCTATGGACTTAAAAATGCATTTTTGCTCAAAGTTGACTTTTTTGCATTTTCACCAATTTGCCCAATTTGTAGTAGTCATAACTTGCTCAATTTTTATCTTTTCAAGATGATCTTGGACGTTTTATAAATATCAAGATGTACCCTAAAATCTCTATATTGACCATTTTTGCATTTGGAGAAATTATCTTGATGCAACTTGCCTTGACAAAACATATCTTTTTGTTGACTTTCAAAAAGTCCTGTAATGTATTGACTCATATCTTTCCAATGATGCATTTTTTGAACTTGAGGACTAAAGCAAAGTTGTAGGGAATTGAATTTTATTCACAATGAGTTTTGGTTGGGGTAAAATGGATGAAGCGTGTGAAAGTTATGCCTGGTCAAAGTTTAGTTGACTTCTCTTAAGGAAACCCTAATTTGGCAATTCTTGACTTTTGATGATCTGAGGACTTTCCTTGAGGAATCATGATCAACCCTTGATAAAATGATTAATATCACTTAAAAATGTTGAGTTTTACCAAAAATATTGAAGTTTGACTGTATATTGACCACAATTGACTTTTTGACCAATATAGTTGATTTTCAAACATTTGAGTCCATTGACTGAGCAAACTTGTAATGCAAGGCATGGAAATTGGCATGAGCATTCTTGGGGACATGTTAGGGACCATAGAAATCACTTGAGGCCTTTTAAACCAAAACTTATTTGTGAAAAATGAAACCCTAGTTGGAGATCTATTGCTTAGGAGGAGAATTTGTCTGGTCGTTCTTAGTCAACCTTGAGCACTTAGGGACCTCTATGAATATGTCTTGAATAAAATGAGAGGGGAAATTTTAGGGTACAATAGTTGCCTCTGCTCAATCTTCTTAAACCTGAAGAGTTAGGTTGGGTTGTCTGCCATTCGTAATCTGAAGGTCGAAGATGATTGAACACTAGAGTACCAAGAAATTTGCACTCGCCTGTGCATGAAGGAAGGTTATTGGTTGATGATATCGGGAATAGGATTATAGATGCCATTTGGAGAAGATGACTGAGATTCGTTAGAGATGGGCTTATAGATGCCATCCAAAGTAAATGTTGACTCCAAATTGGAAAAAGTATCTGAATAAATCTGCGGTTGATTTTATCTGAGCCAGAAGAGGTCTCTGTATCTGAATTTGTATGAGAAGTATACTAGAATGAGTTTGTGCCCGATTGTATCTGGAAGATGTGTTGGGGAGTGTCAGAATGAATCTATGTCGTGATTGTATCTGGATATGTATTGAGTATGAGTATCAAAATGAATCTATATCTTGACCGTATCTGAACTGAAAGATGTATTGAATGAGTATCAGAATGACATCTGTATTTGGAGCATGTCTGAACTGTATCTGAAAGATGTACTGAATGAGTATCAGAATGACATTCGTATTTGGAGTGTATTTGAACTGTATCTGAAAGATGTACTGAATGAGTATCAGATGACATCCGTATTTAGAGCGTATCCGAACTGTATCTGAAATATGTACTGATTGAGTATCAGAATGGCATTCGTATCTGGAGCGTATCTGAACCGTATCTGAAAGATGTACTGAATGAGTATCAGAATGATATCCTCATTTGGAGCGTATCTGAACTGTATCTGAAAGATGTACTTAATGAGTATCAGAATGACATCTGTATTTGGAGCGTATTTGAACTATATCTGAAAGATGTATTAAATGAGTATCAGAATGACATCCGTATTTGGATCGTATCTGAACTGTATCAGAAAGATGTACTGAATAAGTATCAAAATAACATCCATATTTGGAGCATATCTGAACTGTATCTGAAAGATGTACTGAATGAGTATCAGAATGGCATCTGTATCTGGAGCATATCTGAATTGTATATGAAAGATGTAAGAATGAGTATCAGAATCACATTCGCATTTGGAGCGTATCTGAATTGTGTCTGAAAGATGTACTGAATGAGTATCAGAATGACATCCATATTTGGAGCGTATCTGAACTGTATCTGAAAGATGTTCTGAATGAGTATCAGAATGACATCCATATTTGGAGCATATCTGAATTGTATCTGAAAGATGTACAGAATGAGTATCAGAATGACATCCGTATTTGGAGCTTATCTAAACTGTATCTGAAAGATGTACTTGAATGAGTATCAAAATGACATTCATATCTGGAGCGTATCTGAACCGTATCTGGAAGATGATAAACTGTTGACAATCTCTATCTGTTCGGGAACTAACCTGAAAAGACAAAGTTTGTTTTATGTAATGGTATGATGTAGGTATTGTATTACGTAATGATGCTCTCAAAATAAATGAGATTGTGCTATATGCGTTTTGTATGCATATGTTATGTCGTTTGTAAATGATGTATGAATGTGAAATGTTATTGAGGTGCATTTGTAAACTCGAGCATCTTTTTCTGAGGAAAATAAATCCCTGATTATTGTTGGGGATGAAGAGTACGTGTATATTCGATCTTCTAGGAATTGTTTCCACTGGGGATCCATGCTTTCTTGTTCGAGGAAACTCCACTGGGGAACATTGATTTTTTCTCTTTGCTTGAGGAAACTCTGTTGGATCGTGTTAATTCTTGCTTTGGGAGAAGAGTTTAAGAACATTGGATGTCCATTATTCTACTGGGGAGTTTATACCCCGATTGGGAATAGAAGAGATGGATAACCTTCCAGCTCGCCTGGGGAGGATAAAGTTGACTGACATCTGGTCTGGTTTCCAGGTTCTATAGAAACTCTCTGGGATAGTGACAACTTCACTGGAGAGAGGGATTTGCTAGTGATTTGTGGTAGAAGCACACTCAAGCTGGGGAGTGTCAGAATAAATACACTCCTTGATTATATATGAAGATGTATTGAATAGGTATTAGAATAATATCCATATTTGGACTGTATCTGAACCATATCTGAAAGGTGTACTTAATGAGTATCAGAATGACATCCATATCTAGATCGTATCTGAACTGTATCTGGAAGAGAAATCTAGAATGAGTTCCAGAATGAATTTGTGTCTTGATTGTATCTGCATTGTATCTAGAAGATAAATCTGGAATGAGTTCAAGAATTAATTTGTGTATTGATTGTATCTGCACTGTATCTAGAAAATGATAAACTATTTGGGGAAATAAACCTTATTGATGGAGAAGTACTCTTGCTGAGGAAACACCCTTGTTAAGGAAATGAACTCTGCTAGAGAGCAGAAGTCTGAAGGGGGTTTTACAACCTTGGAGGAACAAGCTCAGCTGGGGAAGAGAAACTCCATGAACTGTACTGATTAAAACTCCGTAGGTTGGTGTTATTTCCAGAAATAAGATCATACTCCTTTATCCGCCAGAGCAATCTGTCGGGGAAATTGCGGGGAATGTATGACTTTGTCAAGATTACTTTATGGAGATAATCTCATGGAATTGGCTCGGTGGGGGTCCGTGAGACTTGAACATACCTCAACTTCTAGAGCCCTTGGTGAACGCTGATCAGGGCGATAAGTCTTCTACTGATAGACAAGTGACGAGATGACGGGACATAGTCGTACACTTTAATCCATAACTTTTTCCTAGACTGTCCTTTCATATTTTTAGTCCATCGGGATACCCTTTTTTGCTCAAGCCGCCTTTTCAGGTTTTTGA
This sequence comes from Vicia faba, assembly GCA_948472305.1. Classification (NCBI taxonomy): domain Eukaryota; kingdom Viridiplantae; phylum Streptophyta; class Magnoliopsida; order Fabales; family Fabaceae; genus Vicia; species Vicia faba. The sequence goes on along the minus strand of OX451739.1, from coordinate 241,887,762 downwards.
CTTGCCTGTTGTACAATTTTATTTATATATCCCTAATTTTTGCCTGAATTCTTTTGGTTCGCTGGGATCCCCTTATTTTTTCCTAGGCCAGTCAGGCTAGAGGGTTTTTTTTCACGCGTAGTATTTTTTGACTATGTATGCGTTCATAGGGTGCGGAGAATTGTCATTGTCCATAGTAGTAAGTGTTGTAGCACTGCCAGAAAAATGTTTGCTCGATCGTACGTGATCCTTTGCTAGAATTCATGTTAAATGCCTCAAGTGATTCAGATGGAGATCTGCCCCTGGCTATTCAGCGCTTTTGAGAGATTCCTTGAATCTTGACTCAACTACCCCCAGATCAGTAAGACACCGTGTCACGCCCCTTGTGATTCAGATGGAGGTCTGCCCCTGGCTATTCGGCCCTTTTGAGAGATTCCTCGAATCTTGACTCGACTTCCCCCAGATCAGTTAGGTACCATGTCATTCCCCTTGATTATGAAAGGCCTGTTACTGGAAATGTCTTTCCAACTGAGGTGATTTTGTCCATTGAGAGGATTTTCGTTCATTGAATTTCCGTCGTGCGAATTTCTTTGTTGTCGAACAATTAGTCATATGCAAACAATGGAATTTAAAGAATGCAAAGCGTATGTGTGTCTTGAAGTTTTATAAATGCATTTTTAGTAAACAAACAAAATTTTGTAATAATATGAATTTAACTCAGGATTTATAGTAAACCATACAGGAGTCATGATACCTTTTATAACAGTATGTTTTCGAACTAACCCACGCTTCAGCTAGGACTTTTAAGGGTTGAAGCATGGCCTGGTTCACAGTTTAAGAAACAAATGATAAAGGCTCAAACTTTATTTGTATCCAACCCATTCTTTGTGATGTTCTTCAGTCCTATACTCAGTTAATTGTGTGTTTAGATCCCAATTGAGTCTAGAGTCTTTTCCTTGATATTCCGGTGATGGTTCGGATATTGAAAGTTTATTTGAGAATGCAGTCATCATTTTTTTTGTAATATTTTTTGTTGAGGATTCGTAGCGACCTCTTTTTTTATTTTATCATCCCTACCTTTTTCCTGAATTGTTTCTTTTGTGATTACAGTCAGCGGGATGCCCCAGTTTTTTTCTTAAGTCTCCTTCATAGGTTTTTACTTAGCGGGCTTTTCTTTTGAGAGATAATGACTGTCTGTTTTAATAATTATGTGGAACTATCACCATCTTTTGTTTTAGAAGGATACCTCTGACACTACTCGTCATGTACGAAGGGAAAGCTTACGATTGAATGCACCATTGAATTAACTCAGAAACTACCCTGCCCCAGGTTATGATTAAAGGTTTCAATTTATGTGAAAAAGAAAACTCCTACTTCTTAGGCTCAAAGGGGTTGACTAGGGATTATCTTCCTTATAACTCCGTTGTTTAGGATTTGAAACAGCGCATGTACATCGTCAACAAGGTCTGTTCCAAAGCATACTGTAGAGATTATGGTATTATTTTCGTCATCCTCCCTCTAAAGGCTTATAGTTTTTTAATCGAGAGTTGAATGTCACAAAAGTAAAAACATAGTAGAGTAAAAACAAATCGATTACTTCAAGACAAACATATGCAATGCATTAATGGAATAGCAAAGTTTGACATAAAATAAGTGTTCGAATAATCAAAAGAAAATTACAATTTGAAAATTCTAATGAACAAAAAGCCTTTTCGTCTGAACTTGTCACTTCAGATGGTATGCCTTTGAGGGATGGCAGAAGAATTTAGTCTGACCATCTTGTGTGAACTTCAGTACCCCTTCGTCGATCAAGTCCTGAATCTTATTTTTCAATGCCCAACAGCTATTAGTGTCATGCTCCAGACTATTGGAATGATAAGTTCATCTCACATTAGGGTTGTACCGAGGAAAAGCGGTGTTGGGATTCTGAGGAGGATCCTTCAATGTTATCAACTCCATCTTCAACATGTGTTGCAATACTTGAGCCGAGGACATGTTGATTTTGGTGAATTTCCTTTTGGGCGTGTCCTGCTTATGTTGATTGCCTTGTTGTTGTTGTTGCATCGGTGCTGGATTAAAGATCCGCACTGCCCCCACAGATTGGTTAAGATCACTCTTATTACGACTCTTCTGGTCGTACATGGTACTAGACTCCTTCTTTCCATTGTATGATATCTTTTGAGTACTTGAAGATGTATTCCCCTAAATTTCACCTCTCCTGAGTTTGTTTTCAACATGTTCCCGCATGAACATGTCACCCGATTCCCCGTCTGCCAAGAGAGATTGATCGTTGATTAGGCCCCAAATTCTAGCAGTTTTCCCCAGGCGATTGTATTTGTCTTGATGAAGCTTACTTATGAGAATCCTCAACTCTTCCTATCCCTGAGCTAAATTTTGAATAACAGCCATCTGACTATTCATCTAGATTCTCTTACTTTCCATCTTAGCTTGCAGTTGTTCCAACTGGTCATCCTTGTTGTCGTTAGGATTTTTCTTGGTCAAGTTCCCAACTAGGAGTGCTTTCAATTCTTCTTGCCCGTTGGATAGACTTAGGAACATTTCTTTGAACTAAGCATCTTGATTTTAGAGATCTCTATTGTTCTATTTGAGAGTCATTTTCCTTGCTGAAATAAACAGTGAGAAAATGAGAAACCTGTTTTGAGAATACTTGTTATGTAATGATATGCATGCAATGTTTTCAAGGATCTCTTGGGAGAAACACAAGAAAATGTTAGCGACTGAATTTGACTGCAGCTTCGATTGAAGAACTTCGTATTGTTGATGTCCTTTTATGAGAATCATGCTCACCATGTCGAGTGGGTCATAGCCATTGACTCAAGACATCGTGCTTTGACGACATTGGCTAGAGGAAAATAAATCCCCTTTCCCCTTGCTAGAAGCCTGGTTCATCGTAACCTGCATCAAAGGCCCTTTGAGATCCTTGAAATGGTTAACAAAATGTTATGGCATGATGTCATGATGTGTATGCTATGCACCAAGCAAAAGTGTAAGGTGACTTAAACAAGTAAATCTTGTAAGAAATCTAGGTTATTGGATAATGGATACAAATAGGTCCTGCAAGGAACTCACGTTGCTATGTAATGAAAACAAACAAGCCATGTAAGGAGTTCAAGTTGTTAGATAATGAAAGCAAACAAGTCACACAAGTAGCCTTAGGTTCAGGCTTGCATGGAATTTGTAGGTAAGTACCCTCTTGAAGTTTTAGTTGGCTCAACATGTCCTAGTAATAGTAATTGGGTTCTAAGGAGTCTCATATCATTGACCTTTCTCTCAGGCATTGTTTCAGCTCAAGCATCGAAATATTGCGGCCGAAATATCCCGAAAGTCCAATCTCAATGAGTGTAGCATCGAGTATCAACCAATCTTCGATCAGAACCAAAGCCAGCTATATAACTACTTTTTAATGGCTAGGATGAGTCAATTAAAGATTCTAAAGGTCAGTTAGCACTTAATGACACAATGAAGAAGCCTAATGTTATCCTTGACTGACTCAAGGAACATTAGTACAAGCCAGAATATCACGCTAACGTAGCCATCACTTCGTCCATATCGGTCGACACCGTACAGCCTCTATGATTTATTGCTACTTACCTAAAAAGGTTCCCCAGATTCGGGTATAACATCTTTAACAGTAACCGAAGCAACCCCTAAAAGTAAAGCATACAAAACACACAAGAAAAGCAATTAAAATGATCTAACTCTAAGGTAACCCCACTTTTTTTAGTACTCCCCAGCAGAGTCGCCAGTTCTGTAATACGGTGGGAGAACTAACTTTACTAGTTTTTCGTTTGTTTTTGCAAATGTTGTGGTAAGCAAGAGTCGCCACTGACTTTTCTTTTATCCAACAAAGTAAAGGGTGAAAAGAACAGAAAAAATACCTTTCGAGACTATTTCTGAGTAAGGGGGTAAATTATGGAAAGGGAAGGTGTTAGCACCCTTTCCATCCATAGTTATCTACGGGCTCTTAGACGCTAGCTCATTTGAAAATATATTGTGTTTGTGTGTTTGAAAAAAATTATTTTGAAAAGACGCCTTAGTGCAACGAACTTTGTAATGTTTCTCGTATTGTTGAGAACGTATACAAAGTGTTTTTAAAAATATTTTTGGAAAGGAGTGTAGGTGTGGAAAATGTTTTGGTTTGAGCAAGCATCTAAGAACTATCTACCTACTCGAAAAGGTTTGTTCTTTTCCTCTTTTCCTTTAGACAGTACTATCCTACTATTAGTGAGTAGGTAGCCCTATCATCGAATGTTTTGAGGGACGGGCAAGGGTCATCGTACAGTCATAAAGTCAACTCGTATGGCACTTTAGCAATTTTATCGTAAGGGACTAGATCGTTTACAGAAGGCAGCATTGGAGAGTCATCGAGGGACTATGATCTTTTAAATCGAGGGTCTTTGCTAAAGTGTCCCACGTTCGAGGGACATGACTGTTTTTCGAAGGAAACAAGTGGAGGTACCTTAGAGGTGCTCGTGTGCGAAGTGTTTTATGTTTCAGTTATTGTTTATCTTTGATGTTAAGGTTTTCTAACATTTTGTTTTTAGATCTTGCCATACACGTCCTAGTTATTACACAGTTATATATATATAATACATAACTATAAGTGTGAAAAATAAAATGCGAGAAAGTAAAGGCCTATAACTATTACATCCCATAAGCAGTTACATAATAGAAAAAATGCGAGGATATGTAAACTACAACTATTACAAAATTACCCGTGCGACCTATATATTTGTTTTCTAGAATTTAAATAGAAAAGGAATAATTAAAAAAGAAATTGAAGGACAAAATAAAATAAAAAACTAAAATTCTAAGCAATAAAAAATGTTTTTGGTCTTTTTATGAGAAAAAAGAATTTTGTGTTAATAATAATTTGAATTTGATTTATGAAAATAAATTAATTATAAAACCCTACATCTAATTAGTTAATTAATTAAAAAAGTGATTAAAGTAATTAATTAAAATTAATTTAATTAATAAAAACCTAAGTTCAATATTTTTGTGATTTTTTAATTAAAATAAGATTGATTAAAAAAGAAAGTAGTTAATTGAAACACAAAAAAGAAATGAAAATGAGCCTGCTGAGAACAAGTAAGTGGAGGGGGTGTGAGGAAGGAGAACAATGGACCCAAAACGGATGAGTCCAGGAGCTTTGTTCCGATCTAGTGGGGAAAGCGCCTTGGGGTGCACCATGGTCATCATTGTTATTTTTGCCTCCATGCTTACATGTAAAACGTTAGAAAATTGCAGAAAATGCATATAAATAAAACAAACATGTTTGCATGGATTTAAAGTGTGAAATTCTTGAAAACACGAAACCTACCAACTTACCAATCGGAATCAATGTGAGGGAGTTTTCTAGAGTTGATTTGCGAAGGATAATGATTGCTTATGAATCCTGGCCTTCAGGAGGACAATGAAAGGTTTGGATCGATTTGAAAACCGCTGGAGATGCGAGATATAATTTTTACAATTTCTTAGAATTTGGAAAATTGTTTTGGAGAGCTTTGGTGCAAAATTTCATGGTCTTGGCTTATGTCTTTATTTTGTATTTATAGAGGGATGGAATAGTGAGTAAACATGTCAAGAATTCACACATAATAGCCTCCTTTCAAAGCAATATCAAACATATTAAAATACTTCCAAAATTGTGAAAAAATTGCCCTTCTTGAGATGAAATGAACCTGGTCTTTTTCCTCATGTCTTGCACGAATTCTAAGGGCCAATATCAAGCCAAATCATCAACCCATGTATCCATACTTTTTATTTATTATTTTATGCAATTTATTTTGTGTTTATTTGAATAAAAACAAAATAAATATGAATAAAATAGAGAAAAAATGCAAAGAAAAGTGAGATTGAATTTAGGGGTCCTTGAGTAAGTCATAAACATATTTGAAACCCGCAAACTAGGTCTATGGACTTAAAAATGCATTTTTGCTCAAAGTTGACTTTTTTGCATGTTCATCAATTTTCCCAATTTGTACTAGTCATAACTTGCTCAATTTTTATCTTTTTGAGATGATATTTGACTTTTTAGAAAGCTCAAGATGTCCCTTTCAATATCTATGTTGACCATTTTTGCATTTGGAGAAATCATCTTGATGTAACTTGCCTTGACAAAAAATGCCTTTTTGTTGACTTTCAAAAAGACTTGTAATGTATTGGCTCATATCTTTCCAATGATGCATTTTTTTGAACTTGAGGACAAAAGAAAAGTTGTAGGGAATTGAATTTTATTCAGTGAGCTTTGGTTGGGGCAAAATGGATGAAGCATATGAAAGCTATGCCTGGTCAAAGTTCAGTTGACTTCTCCTAAGGAAACCCTAATTTGGCAATTCTTGACTTTTGATGATCTGAGGACTTTCCTTGAGGAATCATGATCAACCCTTGATCAAATGATGAATATCACTTTAAAATGTTGAGTTTTACCAAAAATATTGAATTTTGACTGTATTTTGACCACAATTGACTTTTTTACCAAAACAGTTAATTTTCAAACATTTGAGTCCATTGACTGAGCAAACTTGTAATGCAAGGCATGAAAATTGGCATGAGAATTCTTGGGGACATATTAGGGACCATGGAAATCACTTGAGGCCTTTGAAACCCAAACTTCTTTATGAAGAATGAAACCCTAGTTGGATATCTATTGCTTAGAAGGAGAATTTGTATGGTCAATTCTTAGTCAACCTTGAGCACTTGGGGACCTCTATGAATATGTCTTGAATAAAATTAGAGGGAAAATTTTGGGGTATAGCAGGAAGGATGAATACTTTATACCAATCTCCTTTAGTCAAGAGTAAATGTTATTTTCTATTATCTTGCTTTCAAGTTTTTGGTTATGTAATTTAAACAATAACTTTAAACCTTGTGCCTTACCCGGGGCATAACGCTCCATCTGTTAGGGTTGTCATTTTTATTCCGCATATTTTCATTTAATAAATCATTGGACGTTTGCATTCAATTTTTGCGCTCTTTGTCTTTCTTTTACTTTATTGCTTTAAAAATATATATGTGTTCTTACACACACCCACACAACAAATTGCAGATTTATATCCACCCTGGATCCCATTGATAACAATGCTGCTATTGCCAATTATGACTTCATCTAATCTACCAAGCCGAGGAAAAAGTTGAGGAAAATTATGAAGTACCTGGAAAGCTTGCTAGGATGTTAATGCAGGAAAAAAGAGCTATACAACCGAATGATGAGCCAGACGAGGTTGTGAACTTGGGTAATGAAGAGGACAGGAAAGAAGTCAAGATAGGTGCCAACCTAGAAGACAGTGTCAAAAAGAGATTAATCTAGATGTTGCGTGACTATATTGAGATCTTTGCTTGGTGATACAAAGACATGCCAGGGCTTGATACTGATATTATGGTTCACCGTCTACCGATGAAGGAAGGTTTTCTCCCTATAAAATAGAAGGTTCATCGTATGCGTCTTAAGATGTCTGAAAAGATAAAAGCTAAGGTTATGAAGTAGTTCAATGCAGGTTTCTTAGTTGTTACATCCTATCCTCGATGGGTTGCAAATGTGGTTCCAGTACCTAAGAAGGATGGCAAAGTGCGTATGTGTGTAGACTACAGGGATTTGAATAGGGCAAGCCCCAAAGATGACTTTCCGCTTCCACATATTGATGTTTTGGTTGACAATATACTTCAGCATAAAGTATTTTCCTTCATGGATGGTTTCTCTGGTTATAATCAAATCAAGATGGAACCTAAATACATGGAGAAGACTACATTTATCACACAGTGGGGTTTTTGTTACAAAGTTATGCCTTTTAATTTGAAGAATGTCGGTGCAACATATCAGTGTGCTATGGTAGCTTTGTTCCATGACATGATCCATCATGAGATACAGGTTTACATTGATGACATGATATCCAGGTCTCATACTGAAGAAGAACATCTCGACCACCTACACAATCTTCTTGAGAGGTTGAAGAAATATAAGTTGAGGTGTAATCTAAACAAGTGCACCTTTGGAGTAAGATTCAGTAAGCTCCTAGGTTTCATTGTTAGTGGTAAAGGTATTAAAGTTGATCCTTCCAAGGTTAAAGCCATTCAAGAAATGCCAGATCCCCGTACTGAGAAGGAAGTCAGAGGTTTCCTGGGACGATTGAACTACATTTCCAGATTTATTTCCCATTTGACCGCTACTTGTGAGCCAATCTTCAAGTTGCTAAAGAAAGATCAAGTAGTGAAGTGGAATGACAATTGTCATATGGCCTTCGAAAAAATCAAGGAGTACCTCCAAGATCCTCTGATCCTGATGTCTCCAGTTGAAGAAAGACCCTTTATCATGTACTTACCAGTGTTAGAGAACTCAATGGGTGTGTATTGGGACAACATGACGAGTCTGGTCGAAAAGAACATGCAATATACTACCTTAGCAAAACATTTACCGACTGCGAAACAAGATACTCATTGCTTGAGAAAACTTGTTGCGCTTTGGCATGAGTTGCTCGCCAACTAATATAGTATATGTTAACTCATACTACTTTGTTGATCTCTAATATGGATCCAATAAAATACATATTCGAGAAACCCGTTCTCTCTGGTAGAATAGTAAGATGGCAAATGGTCTTGACAGAATACGACATTCAGTATACTACTCAGAAGGTAATCAAAGGAAGTGTACTGGAAGATCATTTGGCTCATAAAGCTATAGATGACTATCAATCTATGAATTTTGAGTTCCCATATGAGAATATTATGCTAGTTACAGATTATGAAGAACCTGGACCGTATGAAGGACCTGAGTTGGGATCTCGATGGAATATGGTTTTTGATGGAGCTTCCAACGCGCTTGGTAATGGAATTGGTGTTGTAATCGTCTCTCCCAAGGGTTACCATACACCCTTCATCGCCATTTTGTGTTTTGATTGTACCAACAACATGGCCGAGTACGAAGCATGTATCATGGGTACCAAAGCTGCCATCGATATGAGAATTAAATTCTTAAATGTATACGGGGACTCAGCCCTGTTAATCGGTCAGATTAAGAGAGAATGGGATATGAAACATCCAAATCTCATTCCTTATCGGGAGCAAGTGTTGACATTAATTCCATACTTCAAAGATAATTAATTAGCAGACGTGGTAGCTACCATGTCATCTATGTTCAGAGTCAGATGGGACAATAAAGCTCCTCGAATTACTATTGAGAGACTAGATAAAATGACACATTGCTACAAAGTTGATACTGATGGAGTAGAGGAAAAATCTTGGTACCACAAAGTAAAAAGATACCTAGAGACTCAAGAGTATCCTGAAGGAGCATCTATTAATGATAAGAAATTTCTATAGAGGTTATATGCCAAGTTCTTTCTGAGTAACAGAATTTTGTACAAGCGCAATCACGATTCAACTCTGCTTTATTGTGTAGACAAGAAGGAAGCTGAGAAGATTGTGGAAGATATGCACGAAGGAGTCTTTAGTATTCACTCCAATTGGCATATGATGGCTAAGAATATTCTGAGAGCGGGTTATTATTGGTCGACCATGGAAAATGATTGCCATCGTCATTCCAGAACTTGTCACAAATGCCAAAATTATGCTGACAAAGTACATATACCTCTGGTTCCTTTGAATGTCTTGAATTCTCCTTGGTCGTTTACAATATGGGGCACTAATATGATTGGAGATAATTAGCCTATTGTTTCCAATGGGCATGGTTTCATCATGGTCGCTATTGATTACTTCACAAAGTGGGTTGAAGCAGCCTCGTTTGCTTCTGTTACCAAGAATGTTATGCCTCGGTTCAATAAATACAACCTTATTTATCGGTATGGCATCCCTCAAAGGATCATCACAGACAATGGTACATCCCTTAACAATACTATGATCATGGAACTCTGTATACAGTTCAAGATTAAGCATCATAATTCTTCTTTGTATCGACCAAAGATGAATAGCATAGTGGAAGTCGCCAACAAGAATATCAAGAAGATTTTGCAGAAGATGATGGTGACATACAAATATTGGCATGAGATGTTACCATTTGCTCTTCATGGTTATCGCACCTCAGTATGTACATCAACTGGGGAAACCCCGTTCTCTCTAGTCTACGGCATAAAGTTTGTCTTACCTGTCGAAGTCCAGATTCCTTCCCTAAGGATTATGAAAGACGCGGGTTTAGATGAAGACGAGTGAATTCAGACTAGGTTAGACCAGATAAATTTGATTTACGAGAAAAGGCTTGCGGATGTTTGTCATGGTCAGATGTACCAGAAACGCATGATCAAGGATTTTAACAAGAAAGTCAGACATCAGGTGTATCAGGTTGGTAATTTGGTAATAAAGGGCATCATCCTACCACAAGGTGATCCCAGGGGCAAATGGACCCCCACATACGAAGGGCCATTTGTGATCAAAAAGATATTTTCTGGCGGTGCTATGATACTTACCACCATGGACGATGAAGATTTTCCATACCCTGTGAACACGGACATAGTCAAAAAATGCTATGCATAAAAGATACCCGCTAGGTTGACATGCCTAGGAAAAATAAGGGCATCCCGGCGAACCAAAACGTTTCGGGAAAAAATTAGGGATATATATATATATAAATTTTACAACCGACAAGTCAAAAACCTGAAAGGGGTCTTGGGCAAAAAAGGGTATCCTGGTGGTCTGAAAACCCGAAAGGGAGGTCCAATAAAAAGTTAGGGATCAAAGCGTATGACTATGCCCCGTTGGATCATCTACGTACAATAAGCTTTTGTTATGAAAATCAAGTCCAAATTGTACATATTAATTCAATCAACTTCTTCCGACCGCGAGGGATGAGATGCTTAAAGACATAGGGGCAATAGCACAGTTAAAACTTGATGGGATCATTTCCACGTAGTTGTTTTTCCTTGTTATTCTTTGTACCCTTTCTTCATTCTTACGATGATTTCCTCTTACTATGATTTCTATATCTTTGTACAAAATTTCCTGTTTATAGGCAAACTTTCAAAATTAGTGCAATTAGATTTCAAAATTCAAAATTGTTTTACTTTCTCTATTTTGTTTGCAAAAACGTCCAATGATTACATTGAATGAACATATGCATTTGAACATGATTATTGTTAACAAAATATATGCATAAAAATAGAATTAGCATTTACTAAAGACTTTAGGAGTTGGGATAATATTTAAATCTTCCACAAATATCCACAGAACTATCTCTACGGAGCTATCTTCACAAGCTTATCCCCATCAGATATTATCTCCTCAACACAGTTTACAGGAATTCTCTTCTCCGACGGGGTTTATTTCCCTAACGGAGTTTATTTCTCTGATATCGCAATTCCCCGACAAGACTCTCTTCCCTCACTAGATGTCATTCAACCTTATCCTCCCTAGAAGAGTTGACATCCATATATTAAACTCGATCAGACAACACATTAGAGGATTATCCATATCTTTTGTCCCCAGTCAGGGTACATAAGAATCCAATCCTTCAAAAGAACGATGAACGACCAATTTTCCTATCCCCAAGCAGAAGTCGAACGTACCCAATGAAATGTCCTCAAACAGAAAGCAGGAATCCCCAGCGAATACATTCTAAACAAGATTGAAGATTCATATTCTTCATCCCTAACAACAGCAAGGGATTTATTTTCCCCAATCAAAGATGTTATACGAAGCTACCTATATGCTCCAGTGACATATTGCACCCATACATCATTTACAAAATATCATAGCATATGCATATGAAACGCATATAGCATTCTCATTTATTTTGAGAGCATCATTACGCAATGCATTACATACATCATGACATTGCATAAAACTAACTTTGTTTGTTTCAGGTTAGTTCGCAAACAGATAAGTATTGTCAACAATTTCTCATCCTTCAGATACAATCAGTCAATGATTCATTCTGGTTCTCCTTTAGATACAGTTATGAGTAGACTCTTTCCAATATATCTTCTAGATATAGTTCAGATACGATCGAGACATAGATCCATTCTTATACTCATTCCAGTACATATTCTAGATACAGTTTAGATACGATCAAGATGTATATTCATTCTTTCATTCTGTTATATCTTTAGATACAGTCAGGCGTAGACTTATTCTAATACAAATATTGTATATAGTCGGGCGAAGACTCATTCTGATCCTCGTATAGATACAGTCAAGACATAGAATCATTCTAGAACATTACTCAAATACAATCGAGACATAAGATTCATTCTGACACTCCCTAGCATATCTACTAGATACAGTCGGACAGAGACTCATTCTAGTATACTTCTCAGATATCGTGGAACGTAGACTCATTCTGATACTCCTGTCAACAGTTACTTGGGATGACATCTATAAGCCCATCTCTGACAACACTCCGTCATCTCTATGAATGGCATATTTAAGCCCATTCAAGCAATACAATTAACCAACAGTATTACTTCGTGCACATGTGAGTGCAAATTTCTGGGCACTTAAGTGCTCAAATCCTCTTCCACCTTCAGATCACGAATGGAGAGTGTGATACGGTGGCAAAACCGACTGTTAATACTGGTTTTGCGTTTTTTGTTCACAAATGTTGCGGTAAGCAAGAGTCGCCATCGACTTTTCTTTTATCCAACAATGGAAAGAGTGAAAAGAACAGAAAAAAAACCTTTTTCGAGATCTCTGAGTAAGGGGGGTAGATTACGGAAAGGGAAGGTGTTGGCACCCTTTCCATCCATGGTTTTCCATGGGATCTTAGGTACTTGCTCATCTTTTGAAAATTGCTTGTGTTTGTGTGAAAAAGTTTTGAAAATTCCTTAGTGCGACGATTCACTTTATTGTAACTCTTGTATCAGTCCTCAAGAGTGTGATAAAGGGTTTTTGAAAACATTTATTTGGAAAGTAGTATTTGAAAGTGTGGTGTAAAAATTTGTTTGAGCAAGTACCTAACAGTTATCTACATGCTCAAAAAAATATTGTTCTTTTCCTCCTATCCTTTAGACTGTGTTATCCTACTATTAGTGAGTAGGTAACCCTAGTCGTTGGATGTTGAGGGACTATCGAAAGGGACGTAATGGTCATTGAAGGCAACATGTAAGGATTCCTTAGAATTTCGAAGGGACTATCACCATAAGATCATTTCTCGTAGGTGTTGTACCCTAAAATTTTCCCGCTCATATCACCCAACATATGCTCATTGAAGCCCTCAATCTGCTCAAGGATGCCCAAGGGTTGACCAGACAAACTCTCTCCTAAAGCAATGAATCTCCAATTAGGGTTTCCATTTTCATCAAGATGGGTGAGCTCCAAAGGCCTAAAATATTTTACATGGTCCTAATATGTTCTCAAGACTATCCATGTCAAGTTTCATGCCTTGCACAAGAAGTTTGCCCAGTCAACTGCTCAAATGCCTATAAATCAACTCTACTAGGTCAAAAGTCAACTCTAACCCTCATGCAGTCAAACATCAAGATTTTGGATAACATCAACATTTTGAAGTAATATTCATCATTTTATAAAGGGTTGATCATGATTCCTCAAGGAATGCCCCAAATTCATCAAAACTCAAAAGTTGCTAAATTAGGGTTTCTATAGGAAAAGTCAACCAAACTTTGACCAGGAATAACTTTCCCATACTTTATCAGAAATTTCCCATCCAAGGCTAATTTTGAATAGGATTCAATTCCCTACAACTAATCTTCAGCCCTCAAGTTCAAGAAATACACTCATGAAAAGATATAAATTCAGACATTATAGGTCCTTTTCAAAAGTCAACAAAAACACCTTTTGGGTCAAAGCTTCTTACATGAACATGGAATATATAATTGAGATGAAACCAAACGGGTTGTTTAGGGGACATCTTAAGCTTTCCAAAAAGTCAAAGAGCACCTTCTTAAAGTTAAAATTGAGGGAGATATGTATTGTCAAAGTTGACCAATTTTTGGAAATGTGCATGAAGTCAACATTGATCAAAATGACTTTTTTTCCAAATGGGCCCATGTTTTCTTGTTTGAAACTTGTTCTTAAGATGTCCCACGACCCCTGAGCTTATCCACCTATTATTTTATTATTTTTATTATTTATTTTGATTTTTTATCCATTTAAATCAAAATAAATCAATTTAAATAGTAGAATAATGAAATAAAATCCAATATTTGATTTTATGAGCATATTATGAGTCAGTAAATAGCTAGCAAATCATCCAAATCGTGCAAGAGCTAATTGATTGGAAAAGATCATAATTTGGTCTATTTTTAGAAACAAATCATACAAGAAAAAGAATGAAATCAAATCTCCATAATTTGCAAAGATATGGTATGTTTTTGTTGACCTAATTCATTCTCTTATATGTGCATAACATTCCCAAGGCTCGGGGAGGAGGATTGATCGTGAAAATTACAAGAACAACTTTCAAATTTTTGTTAAAAAAATGCAGGACGAATTTGATTCCATAGGCTGTTTCAAGCAATCCCAAGGCCAGCAATCCGTTCCTGGGCATTTTCTGAAGCTATTCCAATCATCCTCAAGCCTTAAAACCTTCTGAAATCACGCCTCATAGTACCACGGTTTGCATCTTTTTCAAAATTTGTTTTCAATGATTTATCCATCACAAACATGTTTTGATCATATATCCATGCTTTCCCTCATATTTGCAATGTTTTTGATTGGTTTGATTGAAGTTTAAGTGCAGGAATGGCACGATGCCATTGTTAGGGTTTTGAGGTCCCAAATTGGGAATTCCATATAGAGGCAAAATTGGAAAAAATTAGGGGTACTATCATGCTCAGGAGATGATTCGCAATTGATCCATGTCTTTGGTTTGAATTTATTCTGCTTGTGCTGCGTTTTTGAATTTTACAAGTTTATAGCTACGAACAAAATTCGTCACTATAGCCTATAGTGACGGAAATAACTGTAGGTAAAAGATTAATACCTAAAGCAACAGTTCTGGGAAGAAGATGAGGGTGTGGCAGTATCCCACTGGCCCATTTGAATCCACGCGCGTTTTTCTGGACAAGGCACTTTGTTTACATTATATTTTATTTATTTCATTATATGTATAAATTAGCTTTCCAGCGCAGTTGGTCAGGGAGCGTGTATATTATGCAAACATCCTGAGTTCAATCCCAGGCGTGTGCTTTTATATTTTTCTTGACAATTAATTGCAGATTCAGCGCATCTCCTAGTCAAACATCCACCGTGCACTCACAGATCCCACCCTTTGGATCATCTCAAAGCAAATCTGACGTTCCAGAGTTGAAGACCCATGGTGAACTCTCAGAAGCTGGTCCACACTGGAACCACACGCAAGGAAGATGGGCTTACCATTTTGGGCTTGGCAAATTCCATTCCACACCCCCAAATTGCTTCTCCTAACAGGCCTAATTTTATTTTTCTATCTTATTTTTTATTTTATTTCATTTTTATTTTTATTTTATTTGTTTCAAAAATCACTTTTTTATAAAATCATAAAATCATCAAACATTAGAATTAGGTTTTTTTTCCTTTCTAAAAATAATTAATTTCATTAATTAATTAGATTAATTTAATTAGGGCAATTTAAATTCTTTTCCCATAAATAAAATCAATTAGAAAATTAGGTTTAATTCACAAATATTTAATTTTTCTCAATAAGAAAATCAAAAATATTTTTTTTATTTAAATAGATTCTTTAGGATATTTACTTTATTCTCGCGCGCAGTTATTTATTTATTTTCCAATTAATGTAATTGTTTCGAGGTTTGTAATAGTTGTTAATTACGGTTTATTTTACCGCTTATTATTTACTGTTTAATCCCAAGTTTTTTGGTTATGTAACCCCCTCCCCAAAGCCTTGTAATAGCTAGGTTTAAACTTCTCGCACTTTTCCTTTCCATCATTATAAGCTGCTAGATGATTGATAATAGGATTGTATGCAAAAGATCATAATTTTAAAACGGTAGAAAACCCTAATTGTGCAAAGATAATCAACTGAAATAAACACTTGCACATGCTCACTTCTAGGGTTTGCCCCACTTCGGTTTCCTTCGGTAAACGGTCATGGAGTATAGGGAGTTTTAGTGGTTTCTCTCTAGTCTCAAAAGATCAAAAATGACCCATTCGAATGTTGCCTCGGAAAGATCTTTAAGACTTTAGGGTAATTACTAAGGTTTCCTAATCATTTCTTATGTGACCGTAATTGTCCCTTTCGAATGTCCCTTAAACTCCAATGATGGAACAATCAGCCAAGGGTAGAAAGACTTTAAAGGCAGTTCACCCAATACAACATGCCATTGTCACAAGCATTGCAACACATGTTGAAGATGAATCTGATCACGGTGATAGACCCTCATCCAAATCCTAAGACTTCCTCTCCTAACTACAATCCGGATGCAAGGTGTGCTTATCATTCTGGCAGCCCAGGGCATGATACTAACGATTGTTGGACACTGAAATACAAGATTCAGAATATGATTGACACCAAGGAGATCGAATTTGACCCTCTTGAGACTCCCAACGTGATTACTGCTCCCCAGCCAAAATATGGCTAGGATTGAAAGCATTTTTGTTCATTTGAATTCTTAAGTTGTATTTTCTTTGCTTATTCGAACAATTATTGTCATGTCAAAACTTTGTTATTTCATTAATGCATTACACATGTTTGTCTTGAATTAATCTGTTTTCACTATGCTTAAATTGCTTTATACTTCCTTTTCGTGATATTCAACTCTCGATTAAAAGCTCTAAGCCTTTAGAGGGAAGATGTCGAAAACGACACCACAATCTCTACAGTATGCTTTTGAACAGACCCCGCTGACGATGTACAAGCGTTGTTTCAAATCCCAAACAGTGGAGTTATAAGGAAGATAATCCCTAGTCAACCCCTTTGAGCCAAAAAAGTATGAGTTTTATTTTCACACAAATTAAAACCCTTAATCATAACCTGGGGCAGAGTAGTTTTCTCAGTTAATTCAGAGGCGCATTCAGTCAGAATCTTTCGCTTCGTGCACAATGAATGGCCTTGAAGACGTCCTTCCGAATCAGAAAAAGGTGATGGTTCCGTATAATCCTCAAGACATGCAGTCATTATCTCTCGAAATAAAAGCCCGTTAAGTTGAAACCTATGAAGGAGACTTAAGAAAAAACTGGGGCATCCCACTGACTGTAATCATAAAAAGAAACAACTCAGGCAAAAGAAGGGATAACAAAATCAAAAAAGAAAGAGGTCCTACAGATCCTCAACAGAAAGAAGATTACAAAAATGACTGCCTATTCAAAATCAACTTTCAGTATCTGAACCATCACCAGAACATCGAGGACAGTACTCCAGGACTCAACTGGGATTCTAAATGCACAATTAATTGAGCATAGGACTGAAGGACATCACGAAGAACGGTTGGGTACAAATAAATTTTGAGCCTTTATCCTTTGTTTCTTAAATCGTGAACCAGGTCGTGTTATAACCCTTAAAAGTCCTAGCTGAAGCATGGGTTAGTTTGAGAGCATACTGTTACAAAGGTATCCTGACTCCTGTAGGACTTGTTACGAATCCTGAGTTATATCACATTCTTGCAGATTTTGTTTTACTACACAAAAAACACATTTTCAAAAAAAAAATTTCAAGACAGACGTGAGTTTTGCATTCTTTAAATGACATTGTTTGCATATGACTAATTATTTGACAGTAGAGAAATCCGCACAATGGATATTCAATGAACAGACATCCTCTCAATGGACAAAATAACCTCAGCGGGAAAGACACTTCCAATAACAGGTCTTCCATAAGCAAGGGGAATGACATGATGTATAACACACCTGAGGTAGTCTCTCCAAAAGTTCCAAATAACCAGGGGCAGATCTCCATCTGAATTGCTTGGGGCATTATGCACGCATTCCAGCAATGAATCATGTGCCATTAAGAAAACATTTTGGCAGTACTACAACACAACACTATGGACAGTGACAACTCCCTACATCCTGAGTGCGTGGACATAGTCGGAAAATACGACGCATGAACAAAGACCCGCTAGGTTGACTGGCCTAGGCAAAAATTAGGGATATACGTATAAAAAAAATTGTACACCCGGCAAGTTGAAAACCTGAAAAGGCGGCTTGAGCAAAAAAGGGTATCCCAGTGGACTGAAAATCTTAAAAGACAGTCCAGGCAAAAATTAGGGATCAAAGCGTACGACTATGTCCTGTATCTTGTCACTTGCCTATTAGTAGAAGACTTATCATTCTGATCGGCAGTTACCAAGCACCTCATGAGTTGGGATAACACTCAAGCTATCCATAAAGCCTCCGCGGGTGCTTTCTCCAGTAGGTAGAGGAGCAGAAAAGTATTGATGCAAAGTCATTACCGTATCCTCAGCATACGACCCTGTGACGTCTACACTCCCCACATAGTAGAGGCAACCGAAGCTTTGACATCGGCTTCCCAAAACAGGAGTTACTTTCCCCGTCCAAGTTCCTTCGGAGAGCCGACGTCTATGTTCCCCAGCCAAACTTTGTAATCGCAAGCGGTTCATATAGTTTTCTCCTGAGCAGAGTTTATTTCTCTGAATACAGAAGCTCAATCCCCAACAGAGCTTATTACTTCAACTACAGAAGTTCACCTTCCAACAGAGTTATTCCCCCGCGGGGTTATTCTCAAGCAAAGTCTCTCCCCGGCAGAATATTCATAAATAGGAGAAAACCCACGGCATAGTCATCTCTGTTCGCCATCCCCGACGGAAGTAGAAGAACCACTTTTTCTACGATGGTCAGGAATTCGATTTCCACTACTCTCCAACAGCATTCAGGGATTTATTTTCCCATACTCGAATATGTCACAATAGAATTTCATGTTCATACATCATGACGTGCACACACATATTGCATACAGCATAGTCTCATTTATTTTGAGAACATCATCACACAATGCATTTCATGCATTACATATAATTAACCCTCTACCTTTTCAGGAAAGATAGTTATCATCAACAATTTCTAACAGGTCCAAGATTAGCTCCTGAAACTAAACAGAGTAATTATCTGCGCGACCAAATACGGCTTTACGCGGGCTCTTCACGAAGAAATCTTATACGGGTTTCTCTTAAATGCAGCTTCACACGGGCTTATCTTGAAAAAAATCCCACACGGGTCCCTTCTCATACATTTCCAAATAAAGTTTCACACGAACTCATCACAAAGTAACCCTACAATCCAGGTTCCTTCCTATAGCCCTACACGGACTTATCCCTAGGTAACCTTACCCAGGTTCCTCCTGAAGTTTTACACAGACTCATCCTGAAGTAACCTCCCCCAGGTTCCTTCTGAAGTTTCACACGGAGTTATCCCTAAGTAACCTTACCCAGGTTCCTCCTGAAGTTTTACACGAACTCCTCGCGAAGTAACCTTACCCAGGTTCATTCTCGGTTCAGATGCAGTTTTACCCAAACTCCTCACGAAGCAACCTTATCCAGGTTCCTTCTCGGTTCAAGTGCAATTTTACCCAAACTCCTCACGGAGAAACCTTACCTAGGTTCCTTCTCGGTTCAGATGCAGTTTTACCCAAACTCCTCACAAAGCCACCTTACCCAGGTTCCTTCTCGTTTCAGATGCAGTTTTACCCAAACTCCTCATGAAGCCACCTTACCCAGGTTCCTTCTCGGTTCAGATGCAGTTTTACCCAAACTCATCACGAAGCAACCTTACTCAGGTTCCTTCTCAGCTCAGATGCAGTTTTATCCAAACTCAGCATGAAGCAACCTTACCCAAGTTCCTTTTCGATTTAGATGTAGTTTTACCCAGACTCATCCTGAAGTAACCCTACCCAGGTTCCTTCTTACAATTTCCTGATGTAGTTTTACCCAGACTCATCCTGAAGCAACCCTACGACCCAGGTTCCTTCTCATAGCCCTACTATCCAGGCATTCATTTCGAAGTAACCCTACTATTCAGGTTCCTTCTCTCTTATATCTAGACAACAGTTTACAATGCTGTAAGACATGGACCCGACCAGACACAGACGATTTCACATTTCCCTAGTAAGTCGCTGTGCAGCCTGGACCCTGACCATATATGTAGTCTACTTCTACCTCCTCAATCAAGAGTTAATTCCCCAGTAGAGTAGCAGACAACCGAAACTCCTAGCCTCTATTTCCCAAGACATAAATCAACATTCCCCGATGAAGTCCTCCTCATAGGCAGTTATAGGAATTATCGCAAAGGAATCTCTTATGCGATCGATATCTTTTCTGTATGGCATCTTTAAGCCCATCTCCGACGACTATCCATCTCCTTCCAAATGGCATCTGTAAGCCCATTCCCGATATTATTGACTGACACTCACTTCATGCGAGTGCAAATTTCTGTGCACTCTACTATTCAATCATCTTCCACCTTCAGATCACGAAAGGCAGACAAGCCAATCTACATACTCAAGTATAAGAAGATTGAACAGGGGAAGTTTTTGTACCCCAAAATTTTCCCTCTCATATCACCCAACATATGCTCATTGAAGCCCTCAATCTGCTCAAGGATGCCCAAGGGTTGACCAGACAAACTCTCTCCTAAAGCAATGAATCTCCAATTAGGGTTTCCATTTTCATCAAGATGGGTGAGCTCCAAAGGCCTAAAATCTTTTCCATGGTCCTAATATGTTCTCAATACCATCCATGTCAAGTTTCATGCCTTGCACAAGAAGTTTGCCCGGTCAACTACTCAAATGCCTAAAAATCAATTGTAGTATGTCAAAAGTCAACTATGACCCTCATGCAGTCAAACTTCAAGATTTTGGTCAACATCAACATTTTGAAGTAATATTCATCATTTTATCAAGGGTTGATCATGATTTCTCAAGGAATTCCCCAAATTCATCAAAACTCAAAAGTTGCTAAATTAGGGTTTCTATAGGAAAACTCAACCAAACTTTGACCAGGCATAACTTTCCCATAATTTATCAGAAATTTCACATCCAAGGCTCATTGTGAAGAGGATTCAGTTCTCTACAAGTCATCTTCATCCCTAAAGTTCAAGAAATGCACTCATGAAAAGATATAAATTCAGACATTATAGGTCCTTTTCAAAAGTCAACAAAAACACCTTTGGGTCAAAGCTTCTTACATAAACATGGAAGATCCAATTGAGATGAAACCAAAAGGGTTATTTAGGGGACATCTTAAGCTTTCCAAAAAGTCAAAGAACACCTTCTTAAGGTTAAAATTTAGGGAGATATGTATTGTCAAAGTTGACCAAATTTTGGAAATGTGCATGAAGTCAACATTGATCAAAATGACTTTTTTCCAAATGGGCCCATGTTTTCTTGTTTGAAACTTGTTCCTAAGATGGCCCATAACCCCTGAGCTTATCCACATATTATTTTATTATTTTTATTATTTATTTTGATTTTTTATCCATTTAAATCAAAATAAATCAATTTAAATAGTAGAATAATGAAATAAAATCCAATATTTGATTTTATGAGCATATTATGAGTCAGTAAACAGCTAGCAAATCATCCAAATCATGCAAGAGCTTATTGATTGGAAAAGATCATAATTTGGTCTATTTTTAGAAACAAATCATACAAGGCAAAGAATGAAATCAAATCTCCATAATTTGCAAAGACATGGTCTATTTTTGTTGACCTAATTCGTTCTCTTATATGTGCATAACATTCCCAGGGCATGGGGAGGAGGATTGATCGTGAAAATTACAAGAACAAGTTTCAAATTTTTGTCAAAAAAGTGCAGGACAGTTTTGATTCCATAGGTTGTTTCAAGCAATCCCAAGGCCAGCAATCCATTCCTGGGCATTTTCTGAAGCTATTCCAATCCTCCTCAAGCCTTAAAACCTTCAGAAGTTGCGCCTCATAGTACCACGGTTTGCATCTTTTTTCAAAATTCATTTTTAATGATTTATCCATCATAAACAAGTTTTGATCATATATCCACGCTTGCCATTATATTTGCAATGTTTTTGATTGGTTTGATTGAAGTTTAAGTGCAGGAATGGCATGATGCCATTGTTAGGGTTTTGAGGTCCCAAATTGGAAATTCCATATAGAGGCAAAATTGGACAAAATTAGGGGTACTATCATGCTCAGGAGATGATTTGTAATTGATCCATGTCTTTGGTTTGAATTTATTCTGCTTGTGCTGTATTTTTGAATTTTACAGGTTTAGAGCTACGAACAAAATCCGTCACTATAGCCTATAGCGATGGAAATAACTGTAGGTAAAAATTAATACCTAAAGTGGCAGTTCTGGGAAGAAGATGAGGGCGTGCCAGCATCCCACTGGCCCGTTTGAATCCAAGCGCATTTTTTATGGACAAGCCACTTTGTTTACATTATATTTTATTTATTTCATTATATGTACAAATGAGCTTTCCAGCGCAGTTGGTCAGGGAGCATGTATATGATGCAAATGTCCTGGGTTCGATCCCAGGCGTGTGCTTTTATATTTTTCTTTACAATTAATTGCAGATTCAGCGCATCTCCTAGCCAAGCGTCCACCGTGTGCTCACAGATCCCACCCTTTGGATCATCTCAAAGCAAATCTGACGTTCCAAAGTTGAAGACCCGTGGTGAACTCTCAGAAGCTGGTCCACACTGGACCACACGCAAGGCAGATGGGCCTACCATTTTGGGCTTGGCAAATTCCATTCCACACCTCCAAATTGCTTCTCCTAATAGACCCAATTTTATTTTTCTTTCTTATTTTTTATTTTATTTCATTTTTATTTTTATTTTATTTGTTTCAAAAATCATTTTTTTATAAAAAATCATAAAATCATCAAACATTAGAATTAGGTTTTTTTTCTTTCTAAAAATAATTAATTTCATTAATTAATTAGGTTAATTTAATTAAGGCAATTTAAATTCTTTTTCCATAATTAAAATCAATTAGAAAATTAGGTTTAATTCACAAATATTTAATTTTTCTCAATAAGAAAATCAAAAATATTTTTTATTTAAATAGGTTCTTTAGGATATTTACTTTATTCTCGCGCGTAGTTATTTATTTATTTTTCCAATTAATGTAACTGTTTCGAGGTTTGTAATAGTTGTTAATTAGGGTTTATTTTACCGCTTATTATTTACTGTTTAATCCCCAGTTTTTTGGTTATGTAACCCCCTCCCCAAAGCCTTGTAATAGCTAGGTTTAAACTTCTCGCACTTTTCCTTTCTGTCATTATAAGTTGCTAGATGATTGATAATAGGATTGTATGCAAAAGATCATAATTTTAAAACGGTAGAAAACCCTAACTGTGCAAAGATAATCAACTGAAATAAACACTTGCACATGCTCACTCCTAGGGTTTACCCCACTTCGGTTGCCTTCGGTAAACGGTCATGGAGTATAGGGAGTTTTAGTGGTTGCTCTCTAGTCTCAAAAGATCAAAAATGACCCATTTGAATGTTGCCTCGAAAAGATCTTTAAGACTTTAGGGTAATTTCTAAGGTTTCTTAATCATTGCTTATATGACCGTAATTGTCCCTTTCGAATGTCCCTTAAACTCCAACTATGGAGCTACCTACTCCTTAATAGTAGGATAGCACTGTCTAAAGGAAACGAGAAAATGAACAATCTTTTCGAGTAGGTAGAAACTCTTAAGTACTTGCTCAAAACAACAAAAACTCTTTCACACAAACACTTTCAAAATAGTTTTCAAAAACAACTTCGTCACACTCTTGAGGACAGATACAAGGGTTACCATGAAGTTAAACAAAAACTTTTCAGAACACACACAAGCAATTTCAAAATGAGCAAGTACCTAAGAGCCCATGGAAAAACATGGATAGAAAGGGTTCTAACACCTTCCCTTTCTATAATCTACCCCCCCCCCCCCCGGTACGCTGAAACATCTCGAAAAAAGGTTTTTTATTCTTTTTACTTTTCCTTTGTTGGATGAAATAAAAGTCGGTGGCGACTCTTGCTTACCGCAACATTTGTGAATACAAAAAACACAAACCAGTATTAATAGTCGGTTCTACCACCGTATCACAGTAGGCAACTCGAGGGAAATTTAGGGATTGTTATCTTTATGATGACTTTAAACTGAGGGTCTTTGCTAAGAGTATCCCTACGTTCGAGGGACATGACCACTGTTTCCGAAGGCAACAAGTGAGGTTACCCTAAGGGTGTAAGTGTGCAACAGTGTGCTTTTTTCAGATATTTTATCTTATAGTTTAGTGATCTACTGATTGATTGATTAAGCATACACGCCTAGGTTATTAGAAATTTATATAGAGGCATATAAAATATAAAAGCGAGAAATAAAGTTCCCACACTATTACAAGGCTTTGGTGTAGATACATAAATAATTACTGAGAAAAATAAAGTGGGAAATAAAATCCTAATTAAGCTATTACAAACTGGGCACAGTTACATAATTAACAAAAAATGCTAAAGTAAATAAACGCGCGCATGAATTGAAAATACGTTTAAAATCCTAATTGAAATGCATCTTTTGTTTGTTTTTGTTATGAAAATAAATTGAACTAAAAAATCCTAAGTCTATTCAATTTTAGTTTTTTTTAAGAAAATATTAAAATAATTAATTAATTCACATAATTAATTTAATGTGAAAACTAAACCTAATGTCTTTTGGGGGTTTTCTTCTTAATGATAATTAAATCTTAGAAGGAGTAAAAGAAAGGAAACCCAATCTAAAAGCAAAAAAGGACAGGAAACGAAAGGAAGGAATTCTTGGAAGCAAGGTCTGGATCGAAGAGGCCTGGGTTTCTCTTCAATCCAATGAGCTGATCGAAGACCTCGTTCGAGGGTCTTGGGGGTGCTAGATCTGTAAGCAAAAACGTTAGAAATTGAAAACGCAAGGCCTGGATCGAAGAAGCTTGGGTGGCCTTTCGATCCAGAGGGCTGATCGAAGAAGTTTGAGAGAATGCACGTCCAGGGCGTTCGATATGGATGTGACGTCCTTCGATCTGGGATACTGGATCAGCAAGGAAGTTCGTTAGAAATTAAGAATACAAGGCCTGGGATTCGAACCTGGTACCTTCGATTGAGTGGATTCCCTTTCGCCACCTGAGCTGCTTGCTCATTCGAAAATACATGTCACCTGCTTTTGGTCCTACAAATTAGTTAATTCGAAGCTAAATAGAATAGAAAAACATCCCATTCGAAATCAATCCCTGAACCCGGATCTAGGTTGGTTTCAATTTCTCATAGCCAGTATCATGGATTTCAAAAGTAGTCAGCTTTGAAAAACTCTATCCATGGTGTTCGAACGTATGAACACTGCAACTCGCATACACTTTGTTAAATCGCTCACAAATAATAATAAAAACTATGAATAATAAGTGAGGTTGAACATTTTACCACGGGAGGCGCCTGGATCTGCAGTCCTGGGCGTGAGATAGCTGGGGCACGAACGAGTGCACGCCTGTGTGAATTCCAAGAACTCGATCGGAGTGTCAACCTGGACGGAAGGTGCCTGCAATGGGGTTTTTCCAACTTTGGAATTTGATGCTATCTTTTGTACTTTCGCAGGGGTAGGTTGTTGTTTTTGCGAGGCAATATGTGCGTTTTCCGTGTGCCAGTCTCCATGTTTTTTTTATGTGTATCCCTCTCCGTGTATTTTTCATCTGGCCTTTTTTGTGGCTGCTGCGCATATATCCCCCCTTTTTTCTGTGAGACCATAAGGTTTATATAGACAAGGGAAATTAGGTCAACATTTGTGTATCAAATCTTGGTTCATTATGATGAAGAGATTTGATTTGATTTCTTCATAAAAACTTGCTATATTTGATTCAATCAAGTGCCAATCTATTTCATGTGTTGCTGACAGCCTGTCATGAGTTGTTTGGGCCTCCAACATGATGAAAATTGAAAGCTGACCTGCCCCTACAGATCCACTTCCTTTCTAATTTTCTCTCTTCGATGGCTCTAAGCTCCATTTCGAATTACTCCAGTTTCGATTTCATAGCCCCTTCGATTGAGCGTCCCTCTGCTTCGATTGCTTGATTCGAAAAGAATCACCCTGGTTGAATCAGCTCTTGTAGGATTGGGAGCAAACAAGGCAATAATCTGGCATGGACAGGTTAGGATATGTGTTTTTGCTTAGTCATGCCAGCCTACTTCATTCCTTTGAATTTGCCTTCTTTGCCAGCTTCAAAGTCCAATTTGAATTTATTCAGAACATTCCCTATTAGACAACTTCGACCATCCCTTAGCCTTGTGATGAGTCTAAGTTTTGATTCGAAGTGTTCATAATTTCCTTCATTAGAGCATCTTAGATTAAGACAAACTTTGCACTGAAATGCCATTCGAAGGTCATTTCCTTATGATGTTCTGATTGAGGGAAACTTTGAAGTACCAGTCAAAAGACCTTTTGGAATGCCAGTCGAAGAGCCTTTGTTCATACCAATCAAAGGCCTTATTGAAATGCCAATCAAAGGGTACTTAATAAAATGCCAATCGAAGGACACTATTACAATGCCAATCGAAATGTACTTGTTAAAATGCAAATCGAAGGGCCTTGTTAACAGGCTAATCAAAGGACCTTTGTATAGATACCAATCGAAGGGCGCTATGTAGATGCCAATCGAAAGGCACTTTGGTGATGCCAATCGAAAGAAATTTTGGAGATGCCAATCGAAGGAAACTTAGAAACATCACTCACAAATTTTCCTTTTCTTTAGGAAAAGGTTTGTGACCAACCATGTAGGGGGAAATCTTGGAAAAACCTAAGAGGGCAAATTTTTGGGTACAACAGCTGCCTCTGTTCAATCTTCTTAAACTTGAGGATGTAGATTGGTCGGTATGCCTTTCGTGATCGGAAGGTGGAAGATGATTGAACACTAGAGTGCCCAGAAATTTGCACTCGTCTGAGATGATACTTGACTGTGTAGATAGTATTGGGAATGGGCTTATAGATACCATTTGGAAAAGATGACGGAAGATCGTCGGAGATGGGCTTAAAGATGCCATCAGAATGTGACGGAGAGTCGTCTGAGATGGGCTTAAAGATGCCATCCAGAACAATGATGATTTCATGAGATATCCCTTTGTGGGAATTCCTGCTCTTGTTGTTATAGAGGACTCCGCTGAGGAATGTTGGTATCTATCTTGGAACATAGAGTTTTAGGAGCTTCAGTTGTCCGTTACTCTACTGGGGAGTCATTACTTGATTGAAGAGATGGAAGTGAACTTCTATTTGGTCAGTATCCAGGCTTTACATTGTCTTACTGAGGATAATAAGGCTAATTGTTACCTGGTCGTGCTCCAGGATTCAGTGACTTACTGGGGAAATGAGATTAAACTTTTATTTGGTCGGGATCCAGGCTTCACATTAATTATATACATTAACCTGTTATCTGGTCGTATCCAGGCTTCAGCGGTTTGAAGAAATTAAGTTGTTATTTGGTCGGGTCCAGGCTTCAACTTGAATCTGAGGTGTACTGTTATCTGGTCGTATCCAGGCTTCGGTGATTTGAAGAAATTAAGCTGTTATTTGGTCGGGTCTAGGCTTCAACTTGAATATGAGGTATACTACTATCCCGTCGAGTCCAGGCTTCATAGTAACTGACATAGTAAAGTGCTATCTGGTCGGATTCCAGACTTCGCAGTGCTTTATATTGTTATCTGGTCGAAATTCAAGCTTCACAGTGTCTTTGAAGAAGTGAACTACTATCTGGTCGGATTCCAGGCTTCACAGCACCTTATATCGTTATCTGGTCTAAATCCAGGCTTCACAATGTCTTTGAAGAAGTGAACTACTATCTGGTCGGATTCCAGGCTTCGTAACACCTTATACTGTTATTTGGTCGAAATCCAGGCTTCACAATGTCTTTGAAGAAGTGAACTACTATCTGGTCGGATTCCAGGCTTCGCAACATCTTATACCGTTATCTAGTCGAAACCCAGGCTGCACAATGTCTTTGAAGAAGTGAACTACTATCTGGTCAAATTCTAGGCTTCACCCATCTTATATTATTATCTGGTCGAAATCTAGGCTTCATAGTGTCTTTGAAGAAGTGAACTACTATCTGGTCAAATTCCAGGCTTCGCAATACCTTATACTATTATATGGTCGAAATCCAGGCTTCACAGTGTCTTTGAAGAAGTGAACTACTTTTTGTTTGGGTTCCAGGCTTCGCAGCATCTTATACTGTTATCTGGTCGAAATCCAGGCTTCACAATGTCTTAAATTGTTGATTGACTATTATCCGGTCAGTCTCCGGGCTTCATAGCTTCCTTAACTGGAATAGAAATCTTAGTATCGATTTGACTGGACCAGAGAAAGGTCTCCAATTAACTTTGACCGGCATAGTAATCTTAGTAGCGATTCAACTGACCCAGACGAAAGTCTTGGAATGTCTTCCATTGGCATAGTAATCAGAGAGATCTTAGTTTCGATCTGGATGATCCAGAGAAAATCTTAGGTTAACTTTGACTGGAATAGTAATCAGGAGAATCTTAGTAGTGATTCAACTGACCCAGACGAAAGTCTTGGAATATCTTCAATTGGCATAGTAATCATGGAGATCTTAGTGTCGATCTGGATGATCCAGAGAAAATCTTAGGTTAACTTTGACTGGCATAGTAATCAGGAGAATCTTAGTAGCGATTCAACTGACCCAGAAAAAGTCTTGGAACCTCTTCCACTGGTATGGTAATCAGAGAGATCTTAGTGGCGATCTGACTGAACTAGAGAAGTTCTTGTGAGGACATCCTTCTAAGGAAAATCCTGGAATAGCCCTTTATTAGACGTACCTTGTTGATTTGATCTTTTCCATGAAATGTAAGGAGTTAGTCATATGCAGTGTCATGATGTATGAAATGCATTGTGATGATGTTCTCAAAATAAATGAGATTATGTTGTATGCAATATGTATGCGCATGCCATGATGTATGAATATGGGATGCTATTGCGGTATTTTTAGTCGGGGAAAATAAGTCTCGGACTGCTGCTGAAGATAATTGGGAAGCTGAATTCTTCATTTCCGCTGGGGATGGTGAATGGAGATGACTATGTTGGGGATTCACTCCTTTCTGTTTGTGAATATTCTATCGGGAGAGAGACTCTTCCTGAGAATAACTCTGCAGGGGAATAACTCTGTTTGAGAGAGGAGATGCTTTGCTGGAAGATTATAAAGATTCAGAGAAATAAACTCCGCTTGGGGATGAACTTTCATAGCTGGAGAAATAAACTTTGTTGGGGATTGAGCTTCCGCATTCAGAGAAATAAACTCTGCTCGGGAGGAGATTCTGCAGTCAGAGAAATAAACTCTACTCGTGAGAAAGCTTTATAAACCGTTTGCAATTATAAAACTCGGCTGGGGAATATAGATATCGGCTCCCTGAAGGACCTTTGCTGGGGAAAGTAACTCCTGTTTGGGGAAGCTGAGATCAAAACTTTTGGTCGCCTCTACTCTGTGGGGAGTGCAGACGTCACGGGGACGTATGTTGAGGACGTAGCGGTGAATTCGCATCAAGACGTTTCTGCCTCTGTACCTGTTGGAGAAAGTACCTGCAGAGACTTTATGGATGGATCTTTGTGTTGAAATAAGTGTCAGAATGACATCTGTCTCTGGATCGTATCTAAACTATTGCTAGAAGATAGTTTGGAATGAGTATCAGGATGACATCCGTTTCTGGATCGTACCTGAACCATTTCTAGATGAGAATCTGAAGTAAGTGGCAGGATGACATCCGTCTCTGGATCGTACCTGAACTGTTGCTAGAAGATAGTCTGGAATAAGTATCAGGATGACACCTATCTTTGGATCGTACCTGAACCGTTTCTAGATGAGAATCTGGAGTAAGTGTCAGGATGACATTCATTCTTGGATCGTACCTGAACCGTTTCTAGATGATAATCTGAATAAGTATCAGGATGACACCCGTCTCTGGATCGTGCCTGAATTGTTGCTAGAAGATAGTCTGGAATAAGTATCAGGATGACATCCGTCTTTGGATCGTACATGAACCGTTTCTAGATGAGAATCTGGAGTAAGTGTCAGGATGACATTCGTCTTTGGATCGTACCTGAACTGTTTCTAGATAAGTGTTAGGATGACATCCGTCCTTGGATCATACCTGAACCGTTTCTAGATGAGAATCTGCTTTACTCAGAATGTTTTCGTTGGGGAAGGGAAACTCTGTAATCCGCTTGGGGAATCCCGAGAAGCTTGGCAACTTCATTGGGGAATTTTTTTTGGAGTATTAATTTGGAGATTTTGCTATGCCGAGGGTATGAGAACACCTGACATCAATAGGTTGTAAGCTGAGAATATGGCAGTGACCTTGTAGTAGAATGCCTCTGTCTCGATACCTATTGTAGAAAATATCAACCGGGGATTTTGTAGGGTTTGACTATTATCCCAACTCTTAGAGTCCTTGGTGAATGTAGATCAGTGTGATAAACCTTCTACTGATTAGACAAGTGACGAGATGACGGGACGTAGTCGTATGCTTTAATCCCTAACTTTTTCCTGGACTGTCTTTTCAATTTTTCAGTCCACCGGGATACCCTTTTTTGCCCAAACCGCCTTTTCAGGTTTTCGACTTGCCGGGTGTACATTTTTTTTGTTTTTATCCCTAGTTTTTGCCCAAACCCTTTTGGTTCGCCGGGATGCCCTTATTTTTTCCTAGGCCAGCCAACCTAGCGAGTCTTTGTTTATGCATAGTATTTTCTGACTATGTCAATGTTCATCGGTATAGAGAATTGTCACTGTCCATAGTAGTAAGTGTTGCCACACTTCCAGAAGATGTTTGTTTGATCGTATAGGATTCGTTGTTGGAATTCATGCCCAATGCCCCAATTGATTCAGATGGAGATCTTCCCCTGGCTATTTGGCATCTTTGAGAGATTCCTTGAATCTTGACTTGACTGCCCCAGATGATGGACAACGATCATGCTGTGCCCCTTGGTTGGAAGTTTTTTTTCACTTGAGGTGATCCTTTTCATTGAGAAGGTTTTTGTTCACTAGATATTCGTCATGCGAATTTCTCAGCTGTTGAA
This sequence comes from Vicia faba, assembly GCA_948472305.1. Taxonomy (NCBI): domain Eukaryota; kingdom Viridiplantae; phylum Streptophyta; class Magnoliopsida; order Fabales; family Fabaceae; genus Vicia; species Vicia faba. Next base: position 241,856,856 of record OX451739.1, on the reverse strand, counting down.
CAAATAGTCATATGCAAATAATGGTATTTTAAGAATGCAAAGCTTATGTCTGTCTTGAAGATTGAAAATTCATTTTTTAGTAAAACAAACAAATTTTGTAAAAGTGTGATATCAACTCGGAATTTATAGCGAACCCTACAGGAGTCAGGATACTTTTTGTAACAATATGCTTTCAAACTAACCCATGCTTCAGCTATCACTTTTAAGAGTTATAACGTGGCCTGGTTCACGGTTTAAGAAACAAAGGATAAAGGCTCAAAATTTATTTGTACCCACCCGTTCTTCGTGATGTTCTTCATTCCTATGCTCAATTAATTGTGCATTTAGAATCCTAGTTGAGTTCTGGAATATTGTCCTTGATGTTTCGGTGATTGTTCGGATACTGAAAGTTTATTTGAAAGAGGAAGTCATTTTGTAATCTTTTTTGTCGATAATTTGTAGTAACCTCTTTTTTTGGTTTTCATTATCCCTTCTTTTGTCTGAACTGTTTCTTTTTGTGATTACAGTCAGCGGGATGCCCCGGTTTTTTTTCTTTAGTCTCCTTCATAGGTTCTGACTTAATGGGCTTTTATTTTTTAGAGATAATGACTGCAAGTCTTTAATGATTATGCGGAACCATCACCGTCTTTTGATTTGGAAGGACATCTTCGATGTCATTCATTGTGTACGAAGCAGAAGATTGCGACTGAATGCACACCTGAATTAACTGAGAAAACTATCCTGCCCCAGTTTATGATTAAGGGTTTTAATTTGTGTGAAAAGAAAACTCCTACTTCTTAGGCTCAAAGGAGTTGACTAGGGATTATCTTCCTTATAACTCCACTGTTTAGGATTTGAAACAACGCTTGTACTGTTAGAACAAAGTTTGAATCTACTACCCTAAGTTAAAGTTTTGATGATAACAAAATGCTAGATTAAATAAATTGTATAATTCATATGAGACATATATGCTACCTAAGAATTATATTGTGCATTTACAGAAACTCTGATGGATATCAGCATAAGAATGTCAACATCAGCATCAGAAGATGAAATATCATATGCCAGCATCAGAAGATCAAAGCATGTGCTTACGCTGAAGCTTGATGAACAGATCTCCGCTTAACATACTCTAAACTCTGATCAAGACCAAAACAATATCATCAGCACCTAGAAGCGTCAGAATAAGCCAAAGCCAATCAACACGCTTAATTGACAACGGTACTGTGCATTCAAGACACTTTATTACCAACGGCTGTATTCCAAGACAAAGATCTTCTCAATATGGAAAGAACGTAATGGGCATTGAAATGGAATAATTGACTACAACGTATCTTTTCCAAGGCTATATAAACAAGTCAGTGAGAAATGAATTGGCTAATGCTCTACAACTCTTTACACGCCTAAAGAAAATCATCTTCATCCTCACTCATACAGCTTGCTATATCTCTCAAATTGTTTACTCAATAGTAATAGCATCCTAGTTTCACATAAGCTTAAATTGTGTATTATCACAGTTGTGATATAAAATTTTTGTAGAAAACATTCAACACACATAGTATTCATTTATCTGTAAGAAAGAATTTCCTTGAGAAACCGGTCTGTGGTTTAGACTCAAGAAGGCTTTAGCAGTTGTTAAAGCAGTTGTAATATTCAGTTGAATATAGTGGATTAAGACCTCGTTGGAGAGAGGCGAAATCACCTTGACGGGTGGATTGGAGTAGTTTGAGATCAAACGAACCAGGATAAAAATAACGTGTTGTCTGCATTTGATTTCAAGTTTTACAATTCAACCCCCCTTCTTGTGTTTTTCACTTCTTCAATTGGTATCAGAGCGCCTGGTTCTGAGCTAAAACACTTAACCGTGTCAGTACAAGATCCAGTGTCAGAAAAACACAATGGCAGGAACATATCAACACACCAGCAATGACAACAATGAAGATAGAGACAGATTCAGCGGCAAACCTCGAGTCTTTGATGGAGAGAATTTTGATTACTGGAAAGACAGAATAGAAAGCTTCTTTCTGGCACATGATGCTGATCTGTGGGACATGGTGATAGATGGATACATGCACCCAGTGAATGCAAGTGGTCAGAAGATTGACAGGAAGGCAATGTCTGATCAACAAAAGCGTGACTTCAAAAATCACCACAAGGCCAGAACTATTCTTCTCAGCGCCATCTCTTACGCTGAATATGAAAAGATATCTAACAGAGACACTGCAAAGAGTATGTTTGACTCTCTCAGAATGACTCATGAAGGCAACATTCAGGTCAAAGAAACTAAAGCTCTTGCGCTCATTCAGAAGTATGAGGCATTCAAAATGGAAGAAAGTGAATCAATTGAAACGATGTTCTCAACATTTCAAATTCTGGTGGCTGGTCTCAAAGTTCTGGACAAAGGGTATTCTACTGCTGATCATGTCAAGAAGATCATCAGAAGCTTGCCAAAATAGTGGAGGCCAATGGTTACAGCGCTGAAGCTAGCTAAAGATCTCAACAAAATCTCTCTGGAGGAACTTATCAGCTCCCTCAGAAGTCACGAGATAGAGCTAGAAGTTGATGAACCTCAGAAGCAAGGTAAGCCTTTAGCCTTAAAATCTAATAGAAAATCTGACTCCAAAGTTTTGCAGGCTGTTGAAGAAACTTCTGATGGGTCCTCATCAGAAGAAGACGAACTTTCCCTCCTCTCCAGAAGAGTGAATCAACTATGGAAGCAGAGGCAAAGAAAGTTCAGGAATACCAGAAGATCCGATCAGAATGAGTCTTCCTCCAGATACAGAAGGTCAGACTCCTCCTCTGGATACAGAAAATCTGAAGGCTCTTCAGGAAGCAGAAAGCCAAAACCCAAGGACATCATCTGCTATGAATGCAACGAGCAAGGACACTACAAGAGTGATTGTCCAAAGCTTCAGAGGGAAAAGCCTAAAAAGAAGTTTGGAAGGGAAAGAAGAAGAGTCTCATGGCTACATGGGATGACTATGACTCGTCTGAAGCTGACTCAGAATCAGATGATGAGAGAGCAAACATAGCTCTCATGGATAACATATCAGAAGACAGTGAAGCTTCTGAATCAGACTCTGAATCAGACACCGAAGAGGTATTCCCTGACTTTGCAATTAATTTTACTAAGGCTGAACTTGCTGAAAGCCTTAACGAAATTCTGGAAAGATATCAGCAGATCAGAGTTAAATTCAGAAACCTGAAAAGGAATCTTGATTCTGACTCTGATAAAACTGAGAGTCTTAAATTGGAAAATTCTGAGTTGAAAAATAAATTTTCAAAATTAGAAAATCTTTTACAAAACTCTCAGAAGGAAACAATTTCTGAAACTCCCAGCAGCGATGATGAGATCATCAAGGAGCAGGATCACAGCTTTCAGAAGTTCCTTGCTAATAGCATAGATAGAAGCAAAATGGCTTCAATGATCTATGGAGTTAGTAGAACTGGCAGAAAGGGAATAGGATACCAAGGTAAGATACCTATACCAAAGAATGCCATGGATCTAATTATTAAACGCACTCCTCTGAATTCACACTTTGTGTATGGTCACACACATGACATTAAATATACTAGTAGTAATTATTCTGTGAAACCAAAATTCAACTAGAGTTTTGGTAAAGCTAACAAATCAGGACCCAAGAAAATATGGGTACCTAAGGATAAAATAATACATGTTGCAGATATCTTTAGCAGTAAATCAGAAACACCAGTCATGGTACCTGGAACATATGCCTTCTTCAAAGGATAAAATAATACATGTTGCAGATATCTTTAGCAGCAAATCAGAAACACCAGTCATGGTACCTGGACTCTGGCTGCTCACGACATATGACGGGAAGAAGGCATATGTTCCAAAGCCTGGAACTTAAGCCTGGAGGCCACGTAGGCTTTGGAGGCAATCAGAGGGGAAAGATCATTGGCTCTGGAACAGTAGGTAATGGAAATCTTCCCTCTATAAATAATGTTCTATTAGTAGATGGATTAATGCATAATCTGTTATCCATAAGTCAATTAAGTGATAACGGTTATGATATAATCTTTAATCAAAATTCATGTAAAGTTGTTAGTCAGAAAGATCGGACTATCCTATTTAATGGAAAGAGGAAAAACAACATTTATAAAATCAAACTTTCTGAACTGAAAAGTCAGAATGTAAAGTGTCTTCTGTCTGTTAACAACGAGCAATGGATCTGGCACAGAAGATTGGGGCATGTTAATATGAGAAGAATATCTCAGATTAACAAACTCAATCTGGTCAGAGGACTTCCTAATCTGAAGTTCAATTCAGATGCTCTGTGTGAAGCATGTCAGAAAGGCAAGTTTGCAAAACCTGCTTTCAAATCTAAAAACGTTGTTTCCACCTCTAAGCCATTAGAACTTCTGCACATTGACTTATTTGGACCAGTTAAAACTGCTTCAGTCAGTGGCAAGAAATACGGGTTAGTAATCGTAGATGACTATAGCAGATGGACATGGGTAAAGTTCTTAAGACACAAGGACGAGTCACACTCTGTGTTTGTCACCTTCTGTAACCAAGTTCAGAATGAAAAGGATCTTAGAATCGTTAAAGTCAGAAGTGATCATGGTGGAGAATTTGAAAACAAAGATTTTGAGTCATTCTTTAATGACAGAGGCATTCTGCATGATTTCTCTTATCCTAGAACTCCCCAGCAAAATGGAGTTGTAGAACAAAAGAACAGAACATTGCAAGAAATGGCCAGAACCATGATCAATGAGACAAATGTTGCTAAGATCTTTTGGGCAGAGGCAATAAACACAGCGTGCTACATTCAGAATAGAATCTCCATAAGACCTATTCTGGAAAAGACTCCATATGAATTGTGGAAGAACAGAAAGCCCAATATTTCATATTTTTATCCATTTGGATGTACTTGCTTTATGTTAAACACAAAAAATTATTTGAACAAGTTTGACTCTAAAGCACAGAAGTGTATTATGTTAGGATACTCTGAACGCTCAAGAGGGTACAGAGTATACAATACAGAAACACAGATTGTGGAAGAATCAATCAGTGTTCGTTTTGATGATAAGCTTGACTCTGAAAAGTCAAAGCAGAATGAAGTCTTTGCAGGTATGGAAGTTGAATTCACAGGTTCTGAAGACAAGTCATCAGAAGCTCTAAACAAAGACACTCTTTCAACATCAGAAAGAGGCACTGCAAGCAATCCAGCAACATCTGTTGATCAACCTCAGAAAAGACTACCCAGAAGCAGCATGGATCACCCAGAAGAAACAATCTTAGGGAGAAAGGAAGATCCAATCAGAACAAGAGCCAGCTTCAGAAACTCTGAAGAATCCCTCATGGGACTTGTTTCTCTGATTGAACCTTCTTCAATTGATGAAGCACTTCTGGACAACGACTGGATTCTAGCAATGCAGGAAGAGCTGAATCAATTCACCAGAAATGACGTGTGGGATCTAGTTCCCAGACCAAAAGGATTCAACGTCATTGGAACAAAATGGGTGTTCAGAAACAAATTGAACGAACAAGGTGAAGTCATCAGAAACAAAGCACGACTGGTAGCACAGGGTTATAGTCAGCAAGAGGGGATAGACTATACAGAAACCTTTGCTCCAGTCGCCAGGTTATAATCTATCAAACTTTTAATTTCTTTTGCTGTTAATAAAGGCATCACTCTATATCAGATGGATGTCAAGAGTGCATTCTTAAATGGCTATATAGAAGAAGAGGTTTATGTGCACCAACCCCCTGGTTTTGAAAGTACAAAAAATCCAGAATATGTTTTCAAACTAAAGAAGTCACTGTATGGTCTGAAACAAGCTCCCAGAGCTTGGTATGAAAGACTAAGTAACTTTCTGTTAGAAAAAGAATTCACCAGAGGGAAAGTGGACACAACCTTATTCTGTAAGACAGTTAAGAATGACATCTTAGTGTGTCAGATTTATGTTGACGATATTATATTTGGATCTACTAATCCTTCTCTTGGAAGAAAATTAGCTAAGTGTATGCAGGCAGAATTTGAGATGAGCCTCATGGGGGAACTGAAATTCTTTCTAGGAATTCAGATCAATCAAACTCCATAGGGAACTTACATTCATCAGAGAAAATATGTCAGAGAACTTCTGAAGAAATTTGATCTCTCAGAATGTAAGTCATCAAAGATTCCAATGCATCCCACGTGCATTCTGGAAAGAGAAGAGGTAAGCAAAAAGGTAGAATAGAAGGTCTACAGAGGTATGATTGGTTCTCTTCTTTATCTGACGGCTTCAAGGCCTGATATTTTATTCAGTGTATGCATTTGTGCAAGATTCCAATCAGATCCTAGAGAATCTCACTTAACAGCTGTTAAGCGAATTTTCAAGTATCTGAAAGGTACTACTAATCTGGGTTTATTTTATAGAAAATCTAGTGATTACAGCTTAGTAGGTTACTGTGATGCTGACTTTGCTGGAGACAGAGTAGAGCGTAAAAGTACTTCTGGAAGCTGCCAGTTTCTGGGAGAAAATCTGATATCTTGGTCCAGCAAAAGGCAATCCACAATTGCGCTATCAACAGCAGAAGCTGAATACATAGCAGCAGCAGGATGCAGCACACAAATGCTCTGGATGAAAAGTCAGCTTGAAGACTCCCAGATATTTGAGAGTAACATTCCTATACTCTGTGACAACACTTCTGCCATTTGCTTAAGTAAAAATCCAATTTTACATTCTAGGGCTAAGCATATAGAAATAAAACATCATTTCATTAGGGACTATATTCAGAAAGGCATTTTAAACTTAAAATTTATTGATACAGACCATCAATGGGCTGATATTTTCACAAAACCACTTTCTGAAGATAAGTTCAACTTCATTCTGAAACATCTCAGCATGAAGCTCTTCCCAGAGTGAAAATTTTTTAATTTTATATATTAACCTTCAGAATTTGTTTTATTTTACTGTGAACTTCTGATCAATCTTCTTTCAGAAATTCAGACATGCAGATTGTATCAAATTCTATCCATAAAGATCTGAGCGTTTCATTTCAAGGATAGATGTGTTGTTCACTAAATCAAACAAGTGTCATCCAGTCATCAGCTAATTCCTGAGGCAGAACACGCGTGCACGCTTCTGAGAAGGAAAAGTGCTGATTGGATGCATTGATACACATGTCATGGGTAACCGTTCCAAATATCTTTCTAAATCCCCCAAAATCAGCCAACATTAAATGCGAGTAATCATGATTTAATTCTCTCTCTTAAAACGTTTATGTTTTCAAAACATTTTTTGAAACCTATTTAAACGCCTTAAACATCACTCATTCACTTTCACCGTCACTTACAATCTTCAACATTTTTCTGTGTTCTTACTGTGTGTTCATTTTTTTTCAAAGAAACCCTTTTCAAGCTTTTTCTCAAAAACCCTTGTGTGAACATGGCATCTTCTAGCACTCCTTCTGCAGGTTCCTAGCAAGATGCTTCTTCTGAACAGTATCAGATTCCTTTCAGAACGCTCCTCACTCCGGTCAAGAACTTGGAAGTTCTGTCAGAATTGATAGTAGATTTCAATAGTTTGAAGGAAAATGGCTTTGATTTGTCTGAAGAAATGAAGGCACAAGGTTGGGAAAGGTACTTTGATAGGTTGGTGGGTCCAATGTTCCCCATTTTGGTTAAAGAATTCTAGATACATGCGTCTTCCTCAACTCATCAGGTTACTTCGTATATCATGGGAAAGAAGATAGTGATTACTGAAGATCACATTGCAAGGCTGATTGGATACACTGGTGGTGGTATCCGCTGTATTGACATGGCAAATAGATGTGCAAACTCTGCCCTAATTGCAAGAGAGATTTTCACACATGGGGTTCCCTCTAGCAAAATAAGAGATTTGAAAGATCATCACAGAATTTGGGCAAAGATTATTCTGGGCTGCTTCAACCACAGGAAGCCTACAAGCTCTCTTGACTATATAAACATAGATCAGCAATTTCTGATTTACTTTATTGCAAATAAGTCCAAGATCAACCTAGCTCATCTTCTGTTCAATCATCTGAAGACAAGCGTCAAGGAAACGAGAGAAGAAGAAAGGACTAAAAGGGATTGGATACCCTTCGGCAGATTGATATCAGATATTCTAACGGAGAATAGGCTGATTGAACACTTGAAAGAGGCACAGGAAATAAGCTCTCTGATCGGGACTTTATAAGTCTGTCGGGATACTAACTGCAAGTATACAGTTCAGTCGTTCTAGTTTTAAAATATTATCGAACCCACAGAGACTGAGGATCAATCGCATACGATCTAATGCTACAGTTTGTCTAACTAAGCGATGAATATTAGATTTTTGGGGGAAACAGTTTAATTAAAAGTAATAGTACTAATTATACCGGTATGTGATAATCGGACTTAGGGAATTCGGTGAATCGCTTGGCCTATAAAGTATTTCGGTAAAAGCTAATTGTTTAAAAACCTGAGACATACACTCTCGTGTTTATGAAATAAGTCATGCTACTAAACCTAGTGGATGCACTTTAAATTTAATAACACTTTTTGAAAACAATTTGAATCTAATTAATTTATTAAAACACTCTCGTGTATTTAAAAATCAATGTTTCGTTACCACTATCTGGGTTGAACCCCAGCTCTCGCATGCAGGTTCTTGCCTTAATTAATTTCCCACTCTCGTGGCAAAATCGTGTTAATTAACCTCTCACTCTCGTGACAAGGATAGTTAAATTAATCTTGGAAATTGGAAACCAGAAATTGTTTTATAAATATTTTTGGGCAAGGTATCACTGAATTCTTTCAGTTCTTACGGTCACATACCGGTATTAATAATTTAGCCAGACATAATTAACTTAACAACAATACAGTTCAAAATATAATTCATAGCAATAATTGGCATAATATAAAAACTGAATGAATAATAATTGAAATATAAAACCTGGAATCAAAGTTGCTATGGTAATCTTGAAGTATTACAATAATCCAATCTTCGAGCTTGATTTGCAGTAAATAATTCGTGTTAATTCTTGAAAGAAGAATTAACACTTAAAACTAAAAACTAAGACTTTGAATGAAAATTACAGGAACGTGAAAACAATATTCCAAAACAAGCAAATGGAAAATAATTGCAAAAGAAAATAATATTTGTTCTGAGGAAAATTCTTCGACCCTTGAACTATGCACTGGTACACATATATATAGCATAGGAAAATCAGCAGTTAAGAATTCTTGATGAAGTCTTCAATGGAGAAAATATAGGAGCACTAATAGTGGTGGCAAGAAAATAAGGGACGCAGAAAAAGGGAGAACGAGTCTGCCCTTAATGCCCACGTTTCAATCCATGTATAACGTCCACCTTCACGTGCGTGACGGTCGTCACAGGTGGGTGACGGTTGTAACACGCTGAAGTAGTGCATTACGCTCGTCAGTGGTGTGTGACGAGCGTTTCTTCATGTTGGGGGGTGTTACGCCCGTCACAAGGATGTGACGACCGTCACTGTTCCAAAAAATCCAAACTTTGTATTTTTTTTATTCTTTTTCTCTTTGTTTATTGTCTAGCCTTCTTCATGTTGTCCTTTTCCATCGGTTTGAGTCGACAAATGTTATACCTGTAAAAAGACAAATAATCTCGGAATAATCGGGGGTTAGACGACTTAATGAAATATAAAAATCGGTAAAAAGCATGGTAATTATACGATATGTTTTCTCGTTATCAAATTCCCCCATACTTAAACCTTTGCTTGTCCTCAAGCAAATAGTCATTCGAAAGGTCGGACAAGTTTTGTCAAGTGCATAAGCATGACATACCTTGGATTTTTAAAGTAGTTTCGGGAAATCCTCGTTGGTTCGGCCAATACTTGAGTAAAACACTAAAGATACGCTAATTACATAAGCAAAAAGCTTAGCCGTAGACTTCCATTTCAAACGAGCTATCCAACAGTTCCATTATAATTCTGCCCGGAGTTCCTCGTATCTACTTCTCCCGGTTTCGTTCTGGCGCAATCACATTAAGCCCTTTGTCTTAGCACGTACGTAGTGGATTAACCGGTTAGTGACTTTGATCCTTTTAGCACGGGGTCTGGTACATGAATGTGGCAACCCTACATATGTTATCCAAATTGGAGGTTATGGGGGATCGGGCCATAGCACGCCCTACCGAGTTCAGAACCAGATACCTTTGAACCAACCAACACTGGATTCCTTCATTATTTGCTCAGCTCTTATATGTGCCCGTATATTTTGGTACACAAATTTTCTTTTCTTTTAGCAGCGAGATAGGAAGGATATTTTTAGAATCAGGCATCAAACACTTATATTCATCGATTCTCCACGTGGTTTATGTCAAGACGGTGCTAACTGCTAGTATAAACTACTAGGGGTTACTTCTAGAACTTGAAACTCCAGATATCGGTATAATGGTTATTGAAACGGATCGCGTAAGTAGGAAGTCTACGGTGTCAGAACCGTATCGATCTTGTTATGTCGTTTTCGGCTTCCTCAACCGGGGTTTCGTTAAAATAAGTATGTCAGGCTAATGCGAAAATAAAAAAATTTTGGTATGGTAAAATAAAGCGAAGAATTTGAATCGAGACATATCGTAAAAATTTACTAGTTTATAAAAGATTGAAAGGTACCTCTCCCACACAAAATCCTACATTGTCCTCAATGTTGCGGTATATAGGCGGGGAAGTACAATTACAAAACAAACGGAAAAGAAATGAAACAGAAAAATAATAAATTACATAGAAATTAAGGAAAGACTACTGGTGACCACGTCCTCTACTCCTGGTGCGAGAGCGTCTGGTAGGAGTGGCTTCAGTGTCGGTGTCTTGGAAGCCAAGGGTGCTCACGTCCATCCTCAAGGCGTTAAGCTATGATAGGGCCTCATCTAGCCTCTCATTCATGTTGCGCTGCCCTGTCAAGATCTGAGCATTTTGGGCGCACAGAGACTCAAATTGCTCGGCTTGCCTCCTTTCAAGCGCCGCATTCATTTGGTTTTGCATGTGGAGGGCGCGGAGGATGTCTTCAAGATTAATAGGAGGAGGTGCAGATGAGGATCCTGGAATGTCGTGGACTGGAGGAGCACTATCCAACTCTTCTTGTATTTCGTCTGCGGCGGCTGCAGGATGGTCTTCATGGGCAGGTGCACGCTCTGCGGGAATTTCAGGATCGAACAACCAGTTTTCTCGGTTACTTGGATCGATTCGGTCCCTGTTCGGCAAAATGATATTCTGATAGACAGTGTTCCTGATTACAGGGTGGAATCTGCCGTCTTCCCGCTCGTAGATGAGGTGTGCGGCTTTGCAGTGATCCAAGGTTAGCAAAGTCGGTGCCATAGAAGGCAAGGTTACGAGAGCAGCACCGTAGTTCAGACCAATGGCAGTTGAAGTAACCAGCCCTCCGAAATAAAATGGTTTTCCACCTCTAGCACAAATAGAGTGGATGTGAGCAAGCAGGAACGGGGCGGCATTGATCTTTTGCCCAGTGAACGTGCAGTGTAAAAAGAAGAGCTCCTTGGAGTTGAGCTTATGGTTGCTGTCGCGCGCAAAGATTGTGTTGCTAAGGATGCGATGGAAGTAGCGGATGGCCGGATTGTGAATGTGGGTGGCATTCAGGTGGTCGTAGGATCCAGCACGGATATTCGTCAAATTGTGCCATAAGTTGAAAGCCTCCTCACCAAAACTATTCGGCACCCGGAAATGAGCACCTTCGTCCGAACAAAAGCCTAGAAGTCTCGCGATGTCGGATTGAGGCAACTCGTGCTCAACGCCAAACATGCGGAATTTTGCCAGGCCTGACAGTTGGTTTGTGACACTTGGCGGAGTGAGGTAAACAAATGAACTCAAGAACTCAAGAGTAAGAGTTTCGTAGATTGGTCTTGGTTCGCGGCACAGGTTCCACAAGTCCACACTTTGCAATAAACGGCGGACACTATCAAGCAGTCCCAAACTCCTCAGGCAGTCGATATCAACGTACTGTGTGGGTTGGAGACCTCGACGTTGGAATTTTTGAAACTTTGCCCGTTGATTCTCTCCCTGTTCGCCGATTCTGAAATTGAGGGCTGGAGCGTGTGGGTTGTTTGCCATGGTGGAGGTAGGATTTGATTTGGGAATATGAAAATGGGGTACTATATGGATGGTAATTTGGTGTCGGGAGTTTATAAGTTAGAAGAAAAATTGAGTGAGTGGGTAGTTTTTTGTGTGATATGGTAACAATGGAGGAAGTGGGTTTATGAAGGGGATGGTTGAAAGCTGGAACGGTTCTCTGTAATAGCCGTTCTGATACACTGTTTGCGTGACGGTCGTCACGAGGGTGTGACGGTCGTCATGAGGCAAAAAGGCGTGTTACGCTCGTCACAAGGGTGTGACGGTCGTAACGCGTTCAATGTCATTAATGAGACGACCGTTACAGGACCGTTTGGGTGTTTATATTTTTATATTTTATTAATTTCTTGGGAAAAAGGTTTGAAGTATATATTTTTTTCAATTTTTGAAATATTATAATTAATAAGAGTTTTAAATATAAAGGTGGTCTAATAATTTAAAGTTTGTAATATTTGTTACCAGTACATAACGAAATAGAAATATTGCGTATAAACATAGACCGTAAATAAAACAGCAAACTGGAAATGAAAAGAAATTAAAGTAAACTTTAATTGAATAAATTCATGAGAAATTGTTTCAAAGTAACTAGGAATAAAAAATGATAATGCTGAAATAATAACCAAAATCCCTCCCACACTAAAACTAAACAGTGTCCCCACTGTATGTACAAATGCGAGAGAGAAGAAAATGAATAACAATGGCAACTCTAGCCACGGGGAGGCGGAAACATATGTTGATGCATGTAGTCCAACTGATCAGTCACCAAGTCCATGAAGGTTATGAAGTCCACCCGGAGAGATGTCAGCTCGCCCCGCATGTCAGTAATTGCCTCATGTAAGGAGTGCAGGGTAACAGTAGGTGGAGGTGGAGTAATCTCAGGAGCCTGGGTCGCGGTCTCAGCGGAAGTAGCCTGCTGTTCCCAAGGATCAGGGAACTCATGGTATCCTGGTGGTGTAGCAGGATCTTCATCAGCATTAGTAGTGTTTGTAACCTCATAAATGTCAATCGTAGATGGTGAGGAGGGCGGTGAAGCAGGATGGTGAAGGTCAAACAGCCAGTTATCTCGGTTGTGCACACTGGTGATAGGGTCCGGAAGCTTAAACTGGTGGACGATCTGATGATTAACTAGCAGGTCAAAATGATCTGGTCCAAGGTTTCCGATCATGCTAGTGTTGAAATAGAATGCAATGTCCATCGGCTTTATTCCATAAAGCGGGGCAGATCCGAGCATAGGCCGGCGGAGTCCAATTGCATTAGATAGCATGGTAACTAACCCACCCAACAAGATCGGTGCATTCGGAGTCTGGATGATACGCTCCATATTAGCGAGCATATAAGCTGCATCATTCACCGGACGGCTCTGGGATGCACAATACATAATAAACAGCTCATCGCGGGATACAGATGTGACATTTTGCTGTTTGCCAAAGATGGTGTGGGTGATGATCTTGTGGAAATACCTGATAGCCGGGTTATGGATGCATTTAGAGTAAAGATCAGACGGCTCAGGATGGTTATTACCAGCGATGCTTCCCCAGAAATAATCAAGATCAGATTCAGGCAAGAGGTTCTCCTGTGTCATACTGATAACATCGGGTCCAAAAGGGAACCCAAGCAGCTGGCTAAACTCCCGGAGATTATAAGTGTAATCCATGTTAAACATCCTGAATGTGATCAACCCACGGTTGAATCCCATCCCATGATTTGGAATGAAGCTCAGGGTGCTTAGGAACTCAAGGGTCAGCCTCTTGTAGGTACAGAACCGTCTTCGGATAGGAGCAGTGTCCCAGCCAATCTGATGCAGCAAGTACATGACACTCTCACGAATGCCAAGGGCGGTCATAGCATGATCATCTGCATAGATAGTAGGGCATATCTCCCGTTCACCCAGGTCCGCAAATCGTCTTCTTTGGTGTCTGCTTCGCAATTTGACATTCATGAAGTTTACACAATACATAGCGCTAAATATGAAAGCAAAAGAATTACTCCCCTGAAAAAAATTGATAAATGTTTGAAAAAAGAGAAATTAAGTAAGTATTTTCGGGTTAGGAAATTGCCAAAGTTAAATTAAAAAGAAAAAGAAAGATGAAAGGGAAAAATAAAAACAGAAGAAAAATAGAAAGGAGTAAGAGATGCAATCATGAAAATGTTTTAAAGATTAAGAAAAAGAAAAGAAAAATAAAAGCATGTTAAAGCAGAAAAAATAATTAAAGTAAAACATGGGTTGCCTCCCACGAAGCGCCTTTATTTTATGTCGATGGCTCGACAGTTAACACCTATTCAGTTAGGTATTTGGGGTAGGCGGCTCACTTAACTGAAGATAAGCCGAATAGTCGATATTTCTGACGTTAAAGTAGTGCTTTAGGCGCTGGCCATTAACTATGAATGGTTCGATAGTGTGATACGGTGGGAGAACTGACTTGAGGTTTTGCGTTTGTTTTCGCAAATGTTTCGGTCGAGCAAGAGTCGCCACCGACTTTTTATTTTATCCTAAGGAAAGGTTAAAAAGCACAGCAAAAACCTTTTGAGATGTTTTCTTGGGTTCGGGGAGTAGATTATAGAAAGGGAAGGTATTAGCACCCTTTCTATCCATGGTTATCCATGGGCTCTTAGTTACTTGCTTAGATCACTTGCCTTTTATTTTCAATTGTTTGAAATGGTGCTTGTGTGTGTGGGTTTGAAAATTGTTTTGAAAAGAAGCCATTGTGGTGGCAACCTTTGTAATGATCCATGTGGGGATGTATACAAAGGTGTATGTCTTTTGAAAAGGTTTTCATTTGCTTTTTGAAAGTTGTTTTGAAAGTATAGTGATGTGTGGTTTAGAAAATAGGCAAGTGTTTTAGTTTGCAAGTTTGATTCAAGTAACTAAGAGGTTATCTACTCCTAAATTTCTCAAAGTTTTATTGCTATGTTTTAACCCTTTTAATAAGTTTGTTCCACCATTGTATTTGGTGGACAATCTCATGTTAGGATGTGAAAGGGACAGGCGCGGGTCATCGTTTAGACCATAATTGCAATGGTGCCAAGTATCTTTGGGCATTTTCTTTAGGGGACTTGATCATTTGTTTAGGAAAACATTTTGAAAGTGTTATCGAGGGACTATGATCATTTGATTTGTTTGTTTTGCCCAAAGAGACCTAACATGCAATATGGCCCAATTTTGAAAGGCAACAAGTGGAATACCCTAGGGGGTGCAAGTGTGATTTGTGTGTCCATTTTCATGCTTGTTTGTCTTGAGATTAGGTCATAACTATTTTGTCGTTTTTTGCATACAAACCCTAATTCTAACATGGTATAATTAGAAAGCAATAAAGTGCGGAAATAAATTTACTAAGCTATTACAAAACCATATATGGGAAGGGGGGTACAAATGTTCGAATGGGGATTTTGACAAGGAATTTAAACCTAAAACTACTACATCAATATTGAATTATTTACAAGGTGATCAATTTGCATGAATTAAATAAAATAGAACAAATGTGCAAGATGCCAAAAAATGGTTTTTGTATGTATGGAAAAAGGTATTCTTACATGTCAAAAATAAAGAAAAGGGAAAGTATTATTTTTTGGAGTTTTTTCATGTTTAGGGCAAAACCCTAATTCTATTAAATAAAATGTATTATTTATTCAAGATATATAATATTTATTATTTGTGTACAAAAATAAAATAAAAATAAAGTATATTTGTAAAAAATGATTTTTTTAGTGTTTAATATTAATAAAATAAAATATGTATATTCTTAGCATTTTATTCTAAGTATATTAATATATATGTATTTATTTGTATTATTCACAAATTATCTTAAATATGCACAAAAAATAATAATATTTAATTTTTGTAAAAAAGGGTATATTTCACATAAAATATTTTCAGAATATAAAATGAAATAAAAAAAAATAAAAAGAAAAATGTATTTACACCATTTTATCATTTTTAAAATAAAAGTATATTTATTTATCTATTTATGTTCAAATAACTATTCTAACCAAATAAATATCCAATAAATAGGAAAATGGTATAAAAAAATATTTTTATGTTTTATATATGATGAGGAAAAATAAATAAATCAGGCCAAAAAAGAAAAGTCAAAAAAAACATTAAAATGAAAGAAATGGGCTTGGGGGGGTGCAACACCAAAAACATGGTGTGAATAAGAAATATGAAACAAGCCCAGCCCAATAGACCCTTCTTCAACCTCCGGCCAGAAACGTTCAAAAAACGCGCGCCCTTCTTCTCAAACTTCTAACTCCTGATTCCTGGCTTATTAATGAAAACTCATAACATAAAAAATGTGCAGCATCAAGAGACGAATCCAACCATATGCAGAACTTGATCTAACTCTCTAAGATGAGGGAGAATTTCTTCTCCCCCAAATCCTAACCTAGATTTTCTGCCATTTTTAAACCTTAAATTCTCACAGCTCAAGCAAAAGAAATGAAAAGTAAAAACATGTACATGTTCAGTGGCATGAGTAGAACATTGTTTATTCACAAACTTAAAGCTAATGATGCCTAATAAGAGAGATACGAATTCAAAAACTTACCTGTTCAGCTGAAGTTCTATCTGGAAATGTAGAAGCTCTCAGTGCAAAGTGATGATTGGTATAGCTTCCTTGAGGTCCAGGGATACTATTCCAAGTGTTACTTTGCTTTGAAACCTTTTGAATCGAGCTATAGCACTTCACCTGCAAATCAGAAATGTGAAAATGGTGGAACCAGTTAGAGGGATTACAGGTCGTGTTTTTGCTTTTGGTTAGCTTGCATAGATGGTAGGGAAGGTGTATGAACTGGTTTGGGAAAGAATGCTTGAAAGGATTGAGAGTTGGAACTCAATCTGCAGAGGTTGCTCTGTTTGAGCAGTTTCAAGGTGATTCTGAGTTTTGGGAGGGATTGGAGGTGAAAGGCTCGTGGTTTAGCTTTGGATCAATGTGTGGAATGTGTTTGATAAGTTTGTCTAAGTGTTTCTAAGCTGATATGGAAGTTGGTACAAGTTATGTTATCTTACTTGAACTTGAAGCAAACAAAGGCCACTTGATCATTCTAGCCTGTACAGGCCCTCACACTATGTTGCATACATTGGCCTTGATCAGTGCAATTTTCTCACAAACTTGTGCCAAGAAGATTTGGACTGCACCACTTGGATTGCAAACTTGACATAAAGTTCTACTTTTCAAAAATGGAAATAATGCTTTTTCTAGTTTAGGGTTAATTCTCCATGTAATGTCCAAATGCTTAAAATAACAACTTGGCACAATGGTTTTGCATTAAATTTATGAGTGTCAAAAGGTTTTAGGACCTGTAATGTAGCTTAAGCATGCTGAGATTTGAAATGCATAGTGTTATGAACATGTACATGGCCAAGAACAAAAGTGACTTTTTCCCATTTTGCAAAATTCGATTCTCCCTAACCATGAGGTTGTTTGAGAAGTTCTTGGACATTTTGGAAAGCTTGGAATGTGTACTACAATCCATCTTTGAAATGCAAATTGAAATTCCAAGTGGAAGTGTATGGAAAATGGCCTTGAAGTTAGGTAGAAAACCTTGTCAAAAGGGTCAAATTTTCACTAAGTTATGAATGGTTTAGTGCCCTTATTCAAAAATTTGTAACTTGAGATACAAGCCTCATTTGGGAAAACTTTGTGAATCAAAGTTGTAGATTATGCAACAAGCTACAACTTTCATGTTTTGACTTTTGTTTGAATCCAAATGGATCTTGGTGAGAAAGTGGGGCAAAGTTTGGAAAAAATTAGGGTTTTCCATAACTAAGAAAAATTCTAAGTTATGAAAAATTTCCATTTCAAACCCTAATTTGCATTTCTTGGTTTCTTGATGAACAAGTTTCATGGTTTGGCATGTTTTGATGAAAAATGAATCTTGACTCTTGATTTTGACCAAAAAGTCAAAGTTTGACTTTTCAATATACAGTCAAAATTGATCAATTGACTGGGAAATTCAACTATCAATCTTGTGTATTTGGGATCTTTTGAACTTGTTGAGCATGTCAAGATAATTCCATGGGGTCTTTGAGTCCATATGTGAGCTTGGTTTGCCATTGGCTAGGTCAAACAGTCAAAAATTACCCTTGTGCAGTCAAAACCCTAAAAATGACCATTTTGCCCTTTTGATGATCTGATTAAATTTCTTGTGGAATTGTGATCCAAACTTGATCAAATGGTCCATATGAGTTCATAATTTTGATGTGGGTCAATTTTCATGAGATTTGACTGTCAACTGGCCACAGTTGACTTTTCCCCAATACAGTTGATTTCTAGGTCATCTGTCCAATTGGCTGGGCAAAACTTGGAATCAAGACTTGAAACTTGGTATGGATAAACTTGGGAGTCCAACATGAAGCATGAAAGTCATCTTAGGCATTTTAGGTCAAAACATATTTGTTCAACCACAAACCCTAATTTGGGTCCACAGTGCAAGGAGAAGTCTTGAGCAAAGGAAACCCTAACTGGATCTTGATCTTCAAAGGTCTTGTGATGAGAAAATGTTGAGGAAATGGGAGGGAAAATTTTGGGGTACAACAGTTGCCCCTGTTCAATCTTCTTGAACCTGAAGAGTTAGATTGGCAAGTTTGCCTTTCGTGACTCGAGGGTAAAAGGAGATTGGACACTAGAGTGCCCGGAAATTTGCACTCGCATGTTGAAATATCAGCAATGTGATGTCGGGAATGGGCTTACAGATGCCATTTGGAGAGGTGGTGGATAGGGAGATGGGCTTATAGATGCCATCTGGAGATGTGACATAACCTTGTCGGGAATGGGCTTATAGATTCCATTTGGAGGTGTTGATCGCATAAGAGATTCTTTAGCGAGAACTTGTGTATTTGAGAAAGACAGATGTTTTCCTGGCTTGTTACAGGTGTTTGATCTTCAATCTCTTTATGCAGATATGCCCTGGCTGGATACATGTATCGAATCTACAATCGGTTGCTCACAGATGTGCCCTGGCTGGATACAGGAGTCGAATATGGAAATAGTCGTCAATAGATATGCCCTGGCTGGA
This sequence comes from Vicia faba, assembly GCA_948472305.1. Classification (NCBI taxonomy): domain Eukaryota; kingdom Viridiplantae; phylum Streptophyta; class Magnoliopsida; order Fabales; family Fabaceae; genus Vicia; species Vicia faba. Next base: position 241,837,790 of record OX451739.1, on the reverse strand, counting down.
TACAGGAATTGAATCCTCGAACTCTTCAGACGTGCCCTGGCTAGATACAGGAATCGAGTCTGGAAATGTGGTCAACAGATATGCCCTGGCTGGATACAGGAATCGAGTCTGGAAATGTTGTTAGTTGATAGATGTGCCCTGGCTGGATACAGGAATCGAATCTTCGAACTCTTCAGACGTGCCCTGGCTAGATACAGGAATCGAGTCTGGAAACTGATCACTCTCAGATGTGCCCTGGCTAGATACAGGTATCGAATCCGGAATTGTGACAGTTGAAGGTAGTTGTCTTTGGGATTGTCTTTTTCCCTGAAAAGGCAAAAACATAAGTTGTATGCAATGTCATGATGTATGATATGCATGATGTCATGCTGTTCAACATGAGATAGTGTTGTATGCACTTTATCATGTATGTAAACAAGATGTATGAAAATGTGAAATGTTTATGAATGTAATTTCGTCTTAGGAAAATAAATCCTTGACGATCGGCTGGAGAATTGCTCTGAGGAAGAGATACTTTGTTGGAGTTTTGATGAGAGGCCTGCTGAGGACTTCAATGACAGATTCCGCTTGGGATAATGATGATAAACCCCGCTGGGGAACACCAAAGATAAACTCCGCTGGGGAATACCAAAGATAGACTCCTTCCGGGGATTGAAAGAACCTCGCCGAAGGCGATCTTCCGTGGCAATTAGCTGAGGATAACCCAGTTATAAGCCCTTGTGAGGAATAACTCTGAATAAAGCTCGGGAGAGACGTCCGTACCCTGCAGGGAACAAGCTTCCAGAATCTACTGGGGATAAGCTTTAAGACCTGCCGGGGAATTTTGTACCTTTTCAGGATTGACGGGGAATCAACTCCACTTGGAGAAAGTATTGCTGAATCTTGTCTTACTCTGCGGGGCGTTTGAGATGATTTGGTCACCTCCTTCAGTCGAATCTACCTGGGTACCTCGGCGGACAAAGCAACCAGACTGCATCAGACAACTCCACATTGCCCCCGTTTCTGATGTCACCTGTTATTAATCTTTCGTTTCATATGCAAATACTTATGAATCAGCAATTTAATGTCAAATGCATATATCAAAAATGAACATTGGACGTCCTTCGCAAGACAAAACAGAAAAAGGAAAAACAATGGCAATTTGTATGGACAAGTGAATTTGTATTGATTTGAACTTCGCCTGTGAATAGGCATTTTTGTACAAGAGGCTGACATCCTAGTAAGAGGACGCCGCCAAATAACATAGAATTTACAATTTTGAAAAGGAAACAAAACAGCTATGTGAACAATCCCACTGGGTTCCAACTCTGCTATCGCCTTTATGTCTTCAAACGTCTCATCTCTTTGCTGCTTGGTCGAAGATGAAGCTGATTGGTCGATGCCGAAATCTGAGCCAGATAGTCGATGTCGAATTCCAGATGCGGAGCGATCCAACGAGACATAGTGTTACGCTTTACCCCTAACTTTTGCCTGGACCGCCCTTTCGGGTTTTCAGTCCACCGGGGTACCCATTTTTGCCCAAGCCGCCTTTTCAGGTTTTCGACTTGCCGTGTGTACAGATTTTTATTCATTTCATCCCTTATTTTTGCCCGAACCCTTTTGGTTCGCCGGGAAGCCCTTATTTTTGCCTAGGTATGTCAACCTAGCGGGTCTTTTATTTATGCGTAGTATTTTTTCACTATGTCTGCATTGGCGGGGTGAGGAAGGTCGTCACCATCCATGGTGGTTAGGATCATGGCTCCTCCTGAGAACACATGTTTAACCACAAATGGCCCTTCGTACGTAGGGGTCCATTTGCCCCGGGGATCACTTTGAGGAAGGATGATGCGTTTGATTACCAGGTCCCCAACTTGATACTCTTGTGGTTTGACTTTCTTGTTAAATGCCCTGATCATTCGTTTTTGATACGTCTGACCATGACAGATAGCGGTGAGTCTCTTTTCGTCAATCAGATTTAATTGATCAAGTCAAGTCTGGATCCAGTCATCTTCACTCAAGTCTGCATCCTTCATAATCCGGGGAGAGGGTATCTGGACTTCAATTGGCAAGACGGCCTCCATGCCATAGACCAAGGAGAAAGGAGTTGCCCCGGTTGACGTCCTTGCTGAGGTACGGTACCCATGAAGAGCGAACGGTAACAACTCGTGCCAATCTTTATAGGTCACTGTCATCTTCTGCACAATTTTCTTGATATTTTTATTAGCTGCCTCTACAGCCCCATTCATCTTCGGCCGGTAGGGAGAAGAATTGTGGTGTTGTATCTTGAATTGTTCACAGAGTTCAGTGATCATCGTGTTATTGAGATTGGTACCATTATCCGTAATGATTCTTTCTGGGACGCCGTACCGACAGATCAGATTATGCCGGATGAAACGTGCCACGACGCTCTTGGTTACTGTGGCGTAGGAAGCTGCCTCAACCCACTTCGTGAAGTAATCGATCGCCACTAAGATGAAGTGATGCCCATTGGATGTCGTTGGTCGGATCTCACCGATCATATCAATCCCCCACATTGCAAAAGGCCAAGGTGCCGTCAGGACGTTCAGAGGAACTGGAGGAATATGCACCTTGTCAGCATAGATCTGGCATTTGTGACAAGTTCGAGAGTGTTGGTAACAATCGGCTTCCATTGTGGACCAGAAATATCCTGCCCGAAGGATCTTCTTTGCCATGGTGTGTCCACTGGAATGTGTCCCGAATGTACCTTCATGCAGTTCTATCATGATCTTCTCTGCTTCGGCCTTATCCACACAACGTAGTAGAGTTGAATCATGATTCCGTTTGTAGAGAATGCCGTTGCTGAGGAAAAATTTCGCCGCAAACCTTCTCATGAACTTCTTGTCATTGACAGATGCACCTTCAGGGTATTCCTGAGCTTCCAAATACCTCTTCACCTCATGATACCAGGGTTTTTCAGTCACCTTTTCGGTCTCAAGATCGCAGCAGTAAGCCGGTTCATCCAACTTCCAGATAATGATCCGGGGAGCCTCATTGTCCCATTTAACTTTGAACATTGAAGACATTGTAGCCAGTGCGTCCTCTAGCTGATTCTCCTCTCTTGGGAAGTGCTCAAAAGTTATTTCTTCAAAGTGGGGAAGCAAGGTTGACACATACTCCTTGTAAGGAATGAGATTTGGGTGTTTCGTATCCCACTCGCCTTTGATCTGATTGATCACGATAGCGGAATCTCCGAAGACACTCAGAAATTTGATCCTTAAGTCGATTGCAACTTGTAGACCCATGATACATGCCTCATATTCTGCCATGTTGTTGGTGCAGTTAAAACACAATCGGGCGGTGAGTGGAGTATGAGTTCCTTTGGGAGATATGATTACAGCGCCGACGCCGTTACCCAAAGCATTGGAGGCTCCGTCAAAATGCATAGACCATCGGGATCCTTCCTCAGGTCCTTCATTCGATCCAGGTACTTCACAGTCAGTTACCACCATGATGTCTTCGTCCGGAAAATCAAAGTTCAATGATTGGTAATCGTCCACAGGTTGGTGTGCCAAATGATCTGCCAGTACACTTCCTTTAATTGCTTTCTGAGTTGTATACTGGATATCGTATTCTGTTAAGATCATTTGCCATCTTGCTATTCTTCCAGACAGAGCAGGCTTTTCAAATATGTACTTGATGGGATCCATCTTTGAAATCAATAGAGTAGTGTGAGTCAGCATATACTGTCTCAGCCGGCGAGCAACCCATACTAGAGCGCAACAAGTTTTCTCAAGCAGTGAGTAACGAGACTCACAGTCGGTAAACTTTTTGCTCAAGTAATAAATAGCGTGCTCTTTTCGGCCAGACTCGTCATGCTGCCCCAGCACACACCCCATTGAATTATCAAGCACTGTCAAGTATAATATCAGAGGTCTTCCTTCCACTGGTGGCATAAGAATGGGTGGCTCTTGGAGATATTCCTTTATCTTTTCAAAGGCGGCCTGACATTCATCGTTCCAGCGTACTACTTGATCTTTCTTCAGTAATTTGAAGATTGGCTCACAAGTAGCAGTCAGATGTGAGATGAATCGGGCAATGTAATTTAGTCGTCCCAGGAAGCCTCTGACTTCTTTCTCTGTCTTTGGAGTCGGCATCTCTTGTATGGCTTTTACCTTGGCAGGGTCCACCTGAATACCTTTATCACTTACAATGAAACCTAGCAATTTTCCGGATCTTACCCCAAAGGTGCATTTGTTGGGATTCAACCTCAGCTTGTATAACTTGAGTCGGTCAAATAACTTCCTCAGATGGTCAAGGTGCTCCTCCTCAGTTTGAGACCTTGCAATCATGTCATCAACGTATACCTCAATCTCATGATGGATCATATCATGAAATAAAGCAACCATGGCACGCTGATAGGTTGCCCCAGCATTTTTCAATCCGAATGGCATGACCTTATAACAGAAGGTGCCCCACTGAGTCACAAAGGTAGTCTTTTCCATATCCTCCGGAGCCATCTTGATCTGATTATACCCTGAAAAACCATCCATGAAGGAGAAAACCTTGTGTTGAGTGGTATTGTCAACAAGTACGTCGATGTGAGGTAAGGGGAAGTCATCCTTGGGGCTTGCCCTGTTCAAGTCCCTGTAGTCGACACACATCCTGACTTTGCCGTCTTTTTTCGGCACTGGCACCACATTGGCCACCCATTGAGGATAAGAAGTTACCGCTAGAAACCCGGCATCGAACTGCTTCATGACCTCAGCCTTGATCTTTTCAGACATCTCTGGACGCATACGGCGGACCTTTTGCTTTACCGGAGGGCAATCTTCCTTGGTTGGCAGGTGGTGAACTACAATGTCGGCATCCAAACCAGGCATGTCTTCATAGGACCAAGCAAATATCTCCATATAATCATGTAGCATCTGGATCAATCGTTGCTTCACGCTGAGATCTAGATTAGCCCCAATCTTGACCTCTTTCCTATCTGTCTCAGTACCCAGGTTAATCGTTTCTACCGGCTCTTCATGTGGATGAATAGCCCTCTCTTCCTGGAGTAGCAGTCTTGCGAGTTCACCAGGCACTTCGCAATCATCTTCACCTTCGTCTTCGGCCAAGTTGATCGGATTCTCGAAGTCATAACTGGCGGTAGCAGAGCTGTTACCAGTGAGATCCAGAGTGGATTGAAACCTGTATAAGTGAGTGTGTGTAAATATAGCTGTTTTGCAATATATATAACACAGAAAGAAAAAGAGCACAAGATTTGAAATGCAACAAACGTCCAATGTTTTGATTGATGATATATGGAAATGTCATACAAAAAGCCCTCACAAATGGAGCTACGATGCCCCGGGTAGGACACCGAGCCAACAAAGTTTTAACATATTGTTTGTTACAAATTGGAAATCAAAAGAAATTAATTACTGTGTGACAAATGTGATAGGTGTAAAATCCTTTGTCGTCCAATTGCTTGGTCCGTCGCTGGTAGTCGGGTAGATCCAACTGACAAACTCTGCTTCCCCTACATCCTCCTCAATAGCATTCACCCTTGGGTTGGAGATAAACACCGGAGCCTTTCTGATCTTTTCCTTGCGCACAGCCCTCTGAGCCTCTGCAGTAAAGCCCAGCCCAAACTTGTCGTTCTTTTGAGTGAAGTCAGGAAGCTGACCCCAATTTGCACAATTTCCTTTCTCGATTGCAGCCCGGGCATCCTTCAAGGACGCCATCTTCAACGGAAAATCTTCTTCAATCACTGCCTCAGCCGATGCCAACACTGGAGGTACTTCCTCAAAATGCTGAAAGGGGGTTTCAATAAACTCCCCGTCCATCTCGATATACCGGAATGAATTTAAGTGACTAACCATGTATTCCTCCTCACCCTGCACAGTAACAATCTTCCCTTTGACAGGGTATTTGAGCTTTTGGTGCAGAGTGGAAGTTACTGCCCCAGCTTTATGAATCCAGGGTCGACCCAACAAGCAGGAATAAGATGGACGAATATCCATTACATAGAATGTTGAGTTGAAAACTTGGGAACCCACCCGAATAGGGATGTCTACTTCACCGTGCACCATCCTCTTAGAACCGTCGAAGGCTCTAACAATGATGTTACTAGGTTTCAACTCCAGGCCCTCACAATCCAAGCGATCCAGTGCTTTCTTGGGCAAAACATTCAGGGAAGAACCGGTATCCACCAACACGTGTGCGAGAGTAGTGCCCCTGCATTCTATGGAAACATGCAGGGCATCATTGTGATTTTTCCCTTTGGCGGTAAGGTCAGCATCCAAGAACCCTAAGCCATTGTCAGCCGTCAAATTAGCCACACAGTCGGTGAATTGATCCGCGGAGGTCTCTTGCGGCACATGGGCCGTTTTCAGAAATGAAATCAGGGATTTTGCATGGGCCTCTGAGCATTGCAGCAATGATAGCATAGAGATTTTGGAGGGAGTATGCCCCAATTGTTCAACAACGTTAAAGTCACTCTTTTTGATGATTTTAAGAATTTCCTCCATTTCTTGTTGGGAGGCTTCCACAGCAGTCTTCTTTTTTGGTGCCTCCGTCCTGGCAGGCAAATCGGTAGCAACTTCTTTGCCCCGAGCATCAGAGGACTCGGCGGCAGTAGTGGACACAGGAACTTGAATTGGAACATGCACACTTGCGGGTGTGAGGGTGAGAGGTTTTCGGATAACTGGCGGTGCAATGTCAGGCGAGAAGAGCCTGCCACTGCGGGTAATCTTGGCGGGACCAGTGATGCTACTGATACTGGTATTGGTGTTGAACTCCTGCTTCACCCCAAGCACATACACGTCGGCTCCATAATGCCATGGGACCGCTTTATCAGACTCATATGGGAGAGGCCCTGGAACAGTAATAGTAATGGGTGCAACAGACATAATTTGGATTGGTTTCTTCACGGGAGCTTTGGCAGGATTGTAAATTGTGACAACAGATATTTCTTCAACGGAAACAAACGGAACAGCAGTTTTCTTGAACAGAATCTCCTTGCTATCCATCAGACTTTGGATGCCTGATTTCAGCAGTGGACAATCGGTAGGGATAACAGTACACAGGAGGCAACCCTTGCTACAACCCGGAAATAAACCGGCTAGTAGCAAGTTCCTCTTAACAGTCAAAAGAGGGGTAACAACTTCATTCACCGAAACAGCATACAACTCTTCCTCAATGGCATTTACTCTATGCTGGGGCATAGGAGCAGTTACAACATTCGGTCTCTCAGGCGCTTCAAACTGAATTTCCTTCGCGTCGATAAGATCTTGCACTTTGTTTCTCAAGGCCCAGCAATCATCAGTGGTGTGCCCGGGACTATCAGAATGATAAGCACACCGGGAATTTGGGTTATACTTAGGAGACGCAGTGTTGACGACCTTAGGAGCTTCTTTGAGGGTCACCAAGTTGGTTGATAACAGTTGGGGTAAAATTTGAGATAAGGTCATACTCAGCCGAGTATACTGCCTCTTGGGCCTTTCACTTCTTTGTTGATTATATTGCTGAGGAGCAGCAATAGGTTTTGAAATGACCAAAGCATTGACGGCTTGGCGACTTTCGGGCTTGACTTGTCTTCTAGGACCATAGACGGCACTTGCTTCTTTCTTGAACGGCCTTTTCTCAGTACTTGTGGAGGCAGCTTTTTGTATCTTTCCTGACCTAATGCCAGCTTCAATTCTTTCTCCCGTCAGAATCAAATCCGTAAACCCAGCGGAGGAGTTACCAACCAAATGATTGAAAAATGGACCAGACAAAGTCCCTAGGAACATATCAACCAGCTCACGATCAGTCAATGGAGGCTGCACCCTGCCAGCCAAATCCCTCCATTTTTATGCATATTCTTTGAACCCTTCACCCGTTCCTAGAGACATACCCTGAAGTTGGGTACGCGTAGGAGCGAGATCAGAATTGTATTGGTATTGTCTGTAGAATGCGGTTGCCAAATCTTCCCAGTGTCGGATGCTAGTTCCATCTAATTGGTAGAACCATTCAAGCTGTGACCCCGAAAGGCTATCTTGGAAGAAGTGAATCCAAAGGTTCTTATCCGCCGTGTAGGGTTGGATCTTCCTTACGTACGGCCTCAGATGCAGCTTTGGGCAGGAGACCCCATCATACTTGGCGAAGGCAGGCGCCTTAAACTTGTGTGGAATTACTACCCCAGAAGATAACCCCATATCTCCGAAATCCAGCCCCGGCACATTCTGAATTTCCATGGCGCTCAAGTGGTCCTCCAATTGCTTGTACCTGTCAGCAGCAGGTGGGTATTGTTCGTCATTATAGTCCGTCTCGTTGTCGGAGACTGCGGGACTAGGAGCTCCTCCCCCTTGGGGACTGTTTTTCTCAGCAGAAGAAGTAGTTGGATCAGCTTCATTATGGAGTGTGTTCCCAAATCTGCGTCCAGTGTTGAATAGCACAGTCCTCTTTTTCTTTTTTTTCTTCAGGAGTAGAGTCTTCAACTCTTGCTGTCCTTGGGCCAGGCTTAGGACCATTTCTTGAAACTGGGCACTTTGGGCCTGAAGGGCCTTGATTGCTTGCTCACTGGATGAGTTTGGATTCATGATGACTGTTCAAAATAAACAGCGAAGGAGATTAAGCAACCTGTGAAATAGGGTACCTGCTATGCATATGGTGCAATGGAATGCGTATGTTTTATGTTTTCAAAGACAAACAAGATTCAACTTTGTAGACAAAAAGGGAAACACACTTCATTAGATTAAAATTTTCAATTGTTTAACAATTTGCCCTTAGGCATTACAGGAATGAAAAATACTGGAAAGGAAATCAAAACTATAAAAGGAAATATCCAAAGCTCATCAATGCTCCCATGGCCTCCTCTTCTCAGTGCTGATGTAGTTGTTCAGGACCCGCTCTTCCTCCAATTGCTTAGTCAGCCTCTGGATCTTCTGTTCCTGCTCGTTGAACTTCTCCCGATAGAAATCCCGTTCTTCCTTTAGCTGCGCCCAAGATCTCTTCATTGTGTCAAAATCAGTAGGTATCTGAGGAGGGAGGACAGTTGGAGGAACCCCATCTTCATCAGGAGATTCAAGAATGAGAGGTCTAACAGCTTCGTACGGCATACCTAACCTCTGAGCACGGATGTGGACCCATTTGCAATAGGGCTCCATTGGTAGAGAAGTCTTTGGCCCCAACTCATTTGGGTCAGCTTTGTGAATTCTGTCCCAAGCTCTAATGAATCCATGGCGTAGTTTGTCACTGTCGGCCTGATACTCAAAATGAAAGTGAGGAACCAGCATTTCATGAGGCCCGACTCTTCTGGCTCTTCCAAACTGACGGAGAGCTAAGCATGGATTATAAGAGATTCCTCCTTGGATACCAATCAACGGAATATTCGGGTATTCTCCGCAACGATCAATAACAGCTACCTCATCCAAACCTCTGAGAGTCCAAGTGATGTCATTATCTGTGAGAGACATTAACCTCTGAGCCCAACCTTTTCCTTCTTCATTTTTCAGCACGAACTTAGGAAGGTGCGAAATAAACCACCTCACTAGTAAAGGAGCACAACACCACGGAGTTCCCCGTTTTCGAGCAGTACGAGCATAGAGTTGTTGCAGGATATCGCCCAAAAGAGTGGGTACAGGATTCCGAGACATGAAGATCCTTATGACATGGATACTGATAAAGGTGTCAGGATTGGGAAACAATACCAGGCCATAGATCAAAAGAGCCAGAATATCCTCGTACGCCTTGAAGTCCAAGTCATTCCAGAAATCATTAGCCTTGCCAACCAGAAATTTGACCAAAAATCCCTTAACTCCACTTCTAGTTTCCCAGTTAGCTAATACCTCTTCTTTAGTCAGGGGGAGGACTGCAGCAACCTCTTCAGGCCTAGGAGTCTTTTCCAAACCAGTGAATGGAGTTTGTTCCAAGACAGGGATCCCAAGCAGGTAAGAGAATTCTTCCAGGGTAGGAACCAGCTGGAAGTCTTGAAAGGTGAAACAATGATACAGAGGGTCATAAAACTGGGTCAGAACACTTATCAGTTGTTGGTCCCATTTTGCAGTGATCAAGCCAAGGAGAGAACCATGTCTGTTGATGAAGGAAGAAGTGTTTGGAATCCTGCCAACCAGATCCTTGAGCAAAACTGGTGGTTGAACAAAGTTGAGCCGGATAGTATTCCTACGTACGGGCATCATGATGTCCTACAAAACAGAGCAAAGATGAAACTTTTTGTCTTTGAAATGGGTTAGTCCTTTATACAGGATGCATGCAATGGTATGATGGCATGATGCTATGATGAAGCACACCACGAGTATTCACACAGGCAAACATGATAAGGCACACAAGTCACACAAGACACCCTTAGGTTTCAGGCCAGCATGAATTTCAGGTATTACCCTCTTTTGGTTTTGTTGGTTAAAACTTGTCCTATCAAAAGTAACCGGGTTCTAGAGGATCTCAAATCATTGGCTACCCTCAATCGGTCATAACTCCAGCATCGCAATCTTTTCTTGCGGTCAGAACCATCTCGAGAGTTTAGCCTCAATGAGTGTAGCATACTGCTACTGTCCTAATAGCCAAGTTGGTTAATTTAGGGTTCTAAGGTTGGTTGGTGTTTAATGACCCCTTAGAAGACCTATATTCTCCCCGTTGCGACACAAGGGATATAGGTACAGACCAAGATGCCACACCAACGTAGCCACTGCTTCACCCATGTCGGTCTACGCCGGACAGGTCCCTCACAGATTATGCTACCTAAAAAGGGTATTTCCCAGATCCGGGTTAGGATCTATGAAACTCCGATGCAAAGCCCACAAATATAAAAGCACACAAAGAAAACAATTGAAAACAAAGGTAATCTAAGCCCTAAGGTTACTCCACTTTATAAGTTATTCCCCAGCAGAGTCGCCAGTTCTGTGATACGGTGGGAGAACTGACTTGAGGTTTTGCGTTTGTTTTCGCAAATGTTTCGGTCGAGCAAGAGTCGCCACCGACTTTTTATTTTATCCTAAGGAAAGGTTAAAAAGCACAGCAAAAACCTTTTGAGATGTTTTCTTGGGTTCAGGGAGTAGATTATAGAAAGGGAAGGTATTAGCACCCTTTCTATCCATGGTTATCCATGGGCTCTTAGTTACTTGCTTAGATCACTTGCCTTTTATTTTCAATTGTTTGAAATGGTGCTTGTGTGTGTGGGTTTGAAAAATGTTTTGAAAAGAAGCCATTGTGGTGGCAACCTTTGTAATGATCCATGTGGGGATGTATACAAAGGTGTATGTCTTTTGAAAAGGTTTTCATTTGCTTTTTGAAAGTTGTTTTGAAAGTATAGTGATGTGTGGTTTAGAAAATAGGCAAGTGTTTTAGTTTGCAAGTTTGATTCAAGTAACTAAGAGGTTATCTACTCCTAAATTTCTCAAAGTTTTATTGCTATGTTTTAACCCTTTTAATAAGTTTGTTCCACCATCTTATTTGGTGGACAATCTCATATTAGGATGTGAAAGGGACAGGCGCGGGTCATCGTTTAGACCATAATTGCAATGGTGCCAAGTATCTTTGGGCATTTTCTTTAGGGGACTTGATCATTTGTTTAGGCAAACATTTTGAAAGTGTTATCGAGGGACTATGATCATTTGATTTGTTTGTTTTGCCCAAAGAGACCTAACATGCAATATGGCCCAATTTTGAAAGGCAACAAGTGGAATACCCTAGGGGGTGCAAGTGTGATTTGTGTGTCCATTTTCATGCTTGTTTGTCTTGAGATTAAGTCATAACTATTTTGTCATTTTTTGCATACAAACCCTAATTCTAACATGGTATAATTAGAAAGCAATAAAGTGCGGAAATAAATTTACTAAGCTATTACAAAACCATATATGGGAAGGGGGGTACAAATGTTCGAATGGGGATTTTGACAAGGAATTTAAACCTAAAACTACTACATCAATATTGAATTATTTACAAGGTGGTCAATTTGCATGAATTAAATAAAATAGAACAAATGTGCAAGATGCCAAAAAATGGTTTTTGCATGTATGGAAAAAGGTATTTTTACATGTCAAAAATAAAGAAAAGGGAAAGTATTATTTTTTGGAGTTTTTTCATGTTTAGGGCAAAACCCTAATTCTATTAAATAAAATGTATTATTTATTCAATATATATAATATTTATTATTTGTGTACAAAAATAAAATAAAAATAAAGTATATTTGTAAAAAATGATTTTTTTAGTGTTTAATATTAATAAAATAAAATATGTATATTCTTAGCATTTTATTCTAAGTATATTAATATATATGTATTTATTTGTATTATTCACAAATTATCTTAAATATGCACAAAAAATAATAATATTTAATTTTTGTAAAAAAGGGTATATTTCACATAAAATATTTTCAGAATATAAAATGAAATAAAAAAAAATAAAAAGAAAAATGTATTTACACCATTTTATCATTTTTAAAATAAAAGTATATTTATTTATCTATTTATGTTCAAATAACTATTCTAACCAAATAAATATCCAATAAATAGGAAAATGGTATAAAAAAATATTTTTATGTTTTATATATGATGAGGAAAAATAAATAAATCAGGCTAAAAAAGAAAAGTCAAAAAAAACATTAAAATGAAAGAAATGGGCTTGGGGGGTGCAAAACCAAAAACATGGTGTGAATAAGAAATATGAAACAAGCCCAGCCCAATAGACCCTTCTTCAACCTCCAGCCAGAAACGTTCAAAAAACGCGCGCCCTTCTTCTCAAACTTCTAACTCCTGATTCCTGGCTTATTAATGAAAACTCATAACATAAAAAATGTGCAGCATCAAGAGACGAATCCAACCATATGCAGAACTTGATCTAACTCTCTAAGATGAGGGAGAATTTCTTCTCCCCCAAATCCTAACCTAGATTTTCTGCCATTTTTAAACCTTAAATTCTCACAGCTCAAGCAAAAGAAATGAAAAGTAAAAACATGTACATGTTCAGTGGCATGAGTAGAACATTATTTATTCACAAACTTAAAGCTAATGATGCCTAATAAGAGAGATACGAATTCAAAAACTTACCTGTTCAGCTGAAGTTCTATCTGGCAATGTAGAAGCTCTCAGTGCAAAGTGATGATTGGTATAGCTTCCTTGAGGTCCAGGGATACTATTCCAAGTGTTACTTTGCTTTGAAACCTTTTGAATCGAGCTATAGCACTTCACCTGCAAATCAGAAATGTGAAAATGGTGGAACCAGTTAGAGGGATTACAGGTCGTGTTTTTGCTTTTGGTTAGCTTGCATAGATGGTAGGGAAGGTGTATGAACTGGTTTGGGCAAGAATGCTTGAAAGGATTGAGAGTTGGAACTCAATCTGCAGAGGTTGCTCTGTTTGAGCAGTTTCAAGGTGATTCTGAGTTTTGGGAGGGATTGGAGGTGAAAGGCTCGTGCTTTAGCTTTGGATCAATGTGTGGAATGTGTTTGATAAGTTTGTCTAAGTGTTTCTAAGCTGATATGGAAGTTGGTACAAGTTATGCTATCTTACTTGAACTTGAAGCAAACAAAGGCCACTTGATCATTCTAGCATGTACAGGCCCTCACACTATGCTGCATACATTGGCCTTGATCAGTGCAATTTGCTCACAAACTTGTGCCAAGAAGATTTGGACTGCACCACTTGGATTGCAAACTTGACATAAAGTTCTACTTTTCAAAAATGGAAATAATGCTTTTTCTAGTTTAGGGTTAATTCTCCATGTAATGTCCAAATGCTTAAAATAACAACTTGGCACAATGGTTTTGCATTAAATTTATGAGTGTCAAAAGGTTTTAGGACCTGTAATGTAGCTTAAGCATGCTGAGATTTGAAATGCATAGTGTTATGAACATGTACATGGCCAAGAACAAAAGTGACTTTTTCCCATTTTGCATAATTCGATTCTCCCTAACCATGAGGTTGTTTGAGAAGTTCTTGGACATTTTGGAAAGCTTGGAATGTGTACTACAATCCATCTTTGAAATGAAAATTGAAATTCCAAGTGTAAGTGTATGGAAAATGGCCTTGAAGTTAGGTAGAAAACCTTGTCAAAAGGGTCAAATTTTCGCTAAGTTATGAATGGTTTAGTGCCCTTATTCGAAAATTTGTAACTTGAGATACATGCCTCATTTGGGAAAACTTTGTGAATCAAAGTTGTAGATTATGCAACAAGCTACAACTTTCATGTTTTGACTTTTGTTTGAATCCAAATGGATCTTGGTGAGAAAGTGGGGCAAAGTTTGGAAAAAATTAGGGTTTTCCATAACTTAGAAAAATTCTAAGTTATGAAAAATTTCCATTTCAAACCCTAATTTGCATTTCTTGGTTTCTTGATGAACAAGTTTCATGGTTTGGCATGTTTTGATGAAAAATGAATCTTGACTCTTAATTTTGACCAAAAAGTCAAAGTTTGACTTTTCAGTATACAGTCAAAATTGATCAATTGACTGGGAAATTCAACTATCAATCTTGTGTATTTGGGATCTTTTGAACTTGTTGAGCATGTCAAGATAATTCCATGGGGTCTTTGAGTCCATATGTGAGCTTGGTTTGCCATTGGCTAGGTCAAACAGTCAAAAATTACCCTTGTGCAGTCAAAACCCTAAAAATGACCATTTTGCCCTTTTGATGATCTAATTAAATTTCTTGTGGAATTGTGATCCAAAATTGATCAAATGGTCCATATGAGTTCATAATGTTGATGTGGGTCAATTTTCATGAGATTTGACTGTCAACTGGCCACAGTTGACTTTTCCCCAATACAGCTGATTTCTAGGTCATCTGTCCAATTGGCTGGGCAAAACTTGGAATCAAGACTTGAAACTTGGTATGGATAAACTTGGGAGTCCAACATGAAGCATGAAAGTCATCTTAGGAATTTTAGGTCAAAACATATTTGTTCAACCACAAACCCTAATTTGGGTCCACAGTGCAAGGAGAAGTCTTGAGCAGAGGAAACCCTAACTGGATCTTGATCTTCAAAGGTCTTGTGATGAGCAAATGTTGAGGAAATGGGAGGGAAAATTTTGGGGTACAACAGATAGAACTGCCTTTAATTTCTATCGCACCACTTGGGAAAACTTTGTTAATTTCGAACGGTCTGGACCATCTGGAACGTAATTTTCCCGGGAAAAGTTTCAGTCTAGAGTTGAATAGGAGTACGATGTCTCCTTCCTTAAAGTCTTTCCGCGAGATACGCTTATCGTGTCATTTTTTTGTTCGTTCTTTATAGATTTTAGCATTTTCATAAGCGTCTAAACGCAACTCTTCTAGTTCATGGATATCTAACACTCGTTTTTCGCCAGCACTCTTATAATTTAAGTTAAGGGTTTTTATGGCCCAATAAGCTTTATGCTCTAATTCTACTGGCAAATGACAAGATTTTCCATAAACTAACTTGAACGGCATTGTTTCGATAGGGGTTTTAAAAGTTGTCCGATATGCCCAAAGAGCATCGTTTAGCTTGGAGGACCAGTCCTTTCTGGATGAAGTTACGGTTTTCTCAAGGATTTGTTTTATCTCCCTATTTGACACTTCCACTTGTCCGCTCGTTTGAGGATGGTATGGTGTGGCTATGCGATGTTTAACGCCATATTTGGAAAGTAATTTTTCGAAGATTCTAGAGATAAAATGGGAGCCACCATCGTTGATCACTAGTCTTGGTACACCGAATCGTGGGAAGATAATATTCTTGAATAGTTTTAGTACCACACGTGTATCGTTTGTGGGTGCGGCGATGGCTTCAATCCATTTTGATACGTAGTCGACGGCTACCAAAATATATTTATTTCCAAAAGATGCGGGGAAAGGTCCCATGAAATCAATTACCCATACATCGAAAATTTCTACTTCGAGGATTCCTTTTTGCGGCATTTCATCGCGTCTAGATATATTTCCTGTGCGTTGACATCTATCGCAGTTCATGATTGCTACGTGGACGTCTTTCCATAAGGTAGGCCAAAAGAAGCATGCTTGAAGTATTTTTCACAGGTTTTTGACGTACTAGTGTGTCCACCATAAGGGGCGGAATGGCAATGGGAAATGACGTCGTCTATTTCATCATTGGGAACGCAGCGACGGTAGATACCATCGGCGCCTCTTTTAAAGAGTAATGGTTCATCCCAAAAGTAGTGTTTAAGATCATGGAAAAATTTCTTCCGTTGTTGGTACGTTAAATCGGGTGGTAAAACACCGGCAACTAAATAGTTGACGAAGTCAGCGTACCATGGCAGTGTGGTGTTAGTACAAATGGCTTTTACTACCGCAGTTGTTAAAGGTTCATTATGTTGATCTAAACTGTCGGTAGGGTTTATCTCTAGCTTGGCAACAAGGCGTTCATAAGGTAAATCTTCGTTTATGGGAACACTCTCGGTTTGGATTCCATCTAATCTCGATAAATGGTCTGCTACCACGTTTTCAGTTCCTCTCTTGTCTTTTATTTCTAATTCAAACTCTTGTAGGAGTAAGATCCATCTGAGCAGTCGCGGTTTGGCGTCCTTCTTGCTTAGTAAGTATCGGATTGCAGCATGATCCGTATAAATAATGATTTTAGCGCCTACTAAGTAGGAACGAAATTTATCCAACGCGAATACCACAGCTAAGAGTTCCTTCTCCGTAGTGGCGTAATTCATCTGTGCGGGATCGAGCGTTCTGCTTGCGTCGTAGATAGCGTGAAGCTTTTTTTCTTTGCGTTGTCCTAGGACTGCGCCAACAGCATAATCGCTCGCATCGCACATTATTTCAAATGGTAAATTCCAATCAGGAGGTTGCATAATAGGTGTTGAGATTAAGGCCTCTTTAAGTGTCTCGAATGCGTTCAAGCATTTATCGTCGAAAATAAACTCAGCCTCTTTCATTAATAATTCGGTTAGTGGCTTGGTGATTTTAGAGAAATCTTTTATAAAACGTCGGTAAAAACCCGCGTGTCCTAGAAAACTTCGTATTTCTCTAACTGTTTTGTATGGTTGAAGGTTTTTGATAATTTCGATCTTTGCTTTGTCGACTTCAATCCCTCTGTTTGATACAATGTGACCCAACATAATTCCTTGTTTTACCATGAAGTGACATTTTTCCCAGTTGAGCACTAGGTTGACACTGACACAGCGTTTCAATACTAATTCAAGATTTGATAAACATCCGTCGAAACTCTCTCCACAGACAGAGAAATCGTCCATGAATACTTCCATGATTCCGTCTCAGAAATCTGCGAAAATTGCCATCATGCATCGTTGGAAAGTTGCAGGTGCATTACATAGTCCAAATGGCATTCTCCGGTATGCAAAGGTACCATAGGGACATGTGAACGTAGTTTTCTCTTGATCATCATAATGAATGGGAATTTGAAAGAATCCTGAGTATCCATCAAGGTAGCAGAAATGGGAATGTTTGGCTAAACGCTCGAGCATTTGATCAATGAATGGTAATGGGAAATGGTCTTTGCGCATAGCTTTGTTTAATTTTTTATAATCGATACACATTCTCCATCCTGTTTGAGTACGTTGTGCTACCGATTCGCCTTTTGTGTTCGTTATAACCATAACGCCTCCTTTCTTAGGCACCACGTGAACTGGACTGACCCAGTTGCTATCTGATATTGGGTATATGATGCTTGCTTCTAGTAATTTCTGCACTTCCTTCTTAACGACTTCACTTAGGATAGGATTTATTCGTATTTGATGTTCTCTAGAAGTCTTGCAGTCCTCCTCCAGCATAATGTGGTGCATATAGAGAGAAGGGCTTATTCCTTTTAGATCTGATATATTATAGCCTAATGCGGCTGGATATTTCCTTAACACACTAAGAAGTTTTTCGGTTTCGATCTCTCCTAATTTGGCATTGACTATAACTGGTCGTTCGAGTTCTTTATCTAAGAATTCATACCTAAGATCCTCAGGTAATGTTTTAAGTTCTATACCAGGTTTCTTATGAGTTGGGTCAGGATCGGGCGTTAAGGCTAAACATTCGCTTAGGTTGGCCTCTAAGTGTTCTTGTTTCCAGTCTTCGTTCTTGAGGATAGTTGGTGTCTGAATTTTCAGCATCTCAGAATAGGTGTCCTCTTGGCATTCAAGTTCTTTGACACATTCATCAATGATATCTAGGAGACAACATGAGTCATCTATAGCAGGGGCTTTAAAGAATTGGGAAAGAATGAATTCTACTTTTTCTTCTCCTACCTCGAAGGTAAGTTTTCCTTTCTTAACGTCTATGATGGCTCCTGCAGTAGCTAAAAATGGTATTCCTAGTATGATGGGAATGTTTGAATCTTCCTTGATGTCCATTATTATAAAGTCGGTCGGTATGTAAAATTGTCCTATTCGGACAGGAATGTTTTCTAGCATACCAACAGGAAATTTGACTGACCTGTCGGCTAGTTGTAGGGACATCTTGGTAGGTCTCATGTCGCTTAATTTGAGCTTCTCGTAAATAGATAAGGGCATTAGACTGACACTGGCTCCTAAATCGCATAGAGCTTTGTCTATGACAGATTTTCCAATTACACATGGTATGGAGAAACTACCAGGATCTTTTAGCTTAGGAGGCATGTTATTTTGAATTATGGCGCTACATTCGGCAGTTAGCATGACGATTTCATTTTCAACGATTTTTTTCTTATTGGCCAATATTTCTTTTAGGAATTTAGCATATGACGGCATTTGGGTTATAGCTTCTGTAAACGGAATTGTGACGTTTAGTTGTTTCAGAAGTTCTACAAATTTCTTGAATTGTCTCTCGTTCTTGGATTTTGCAAGTCTTTGGGGGTATGGAATTGGTGGTTTATATGGTGGTGGAGGCACATAAGGTTTTTCTGAAGCCTCTCTGTTCTCATCCGCGTCTTCCTCTACATTTTCAGATTGATCTTTCGACTTCTCCATTTCTTTTTCGGGCTTTTGATACATGGTCGGGTTTTGGGGTCTAGGATCTACAGGTCCATCAAGGGTTGTCCCACTTCGTAATGTAATAGCATTTGCATGTCCTTTAGGATTGGGCTATGGCTGTCCAGGAAATGTACCAGCAGGTGTGGCAGAACTAGCTTGGTGTTGTGCTACTTGGGAGATTTGGGTTTCTAACATTTTATTGTGAGTAGCTAGGGCATCTACCTTGTTTGCTAATAGCTTTAACTGTTCACCGGTGTGAACGTTTTGATTGAGGAATTCTTTGTTTTGTTGGGCTTGATTAGCGATAAAATTCTCCATCAGGATTTCAAGGTTAGATTTCTTAGGAATGTTAGGAACATTACCAGCGGGTTTTTGATAACCTGGAGGTACAGCAGGTGCTTTCCCAGGTGCATATAAAGCGTTATTGCTCTTGTACGAGAAGTTAGGATGGTTCTTCCAACCAGGATTATAGGTATTGACATAAGGATTTCCTTGAGCGTAATTTACCTGATCAACTGATATTCCTGCTAAGATTTGACATTCGGTTCCAACATGACCAGGAACTCCACAAACTTCGCAGCTTGGGGTAACTGCAACCACGGTGGCTGCAGGAGGCAAGGTCAAGCTTTCTATCTTTTGGGTAAGAGCATCTACCTTAGCATTAACTTTATCTAGGCTACTAACCTCGTACATCCCGCCTTTGGCTTGAGTTTTCTCCACAGATGTTCTTTCTCCTCCCCACTGATAGTGGTTTTGAGCCATGTTTTCAATGAGTTGGTTAGCTTCGTCATAAGGCTTGTCCATCAGTGTACCACCTGCGGCGGCATCTATGGATAGTCTTGTGTTGTACAAGAGTCCATTATAAAATGTGTGGATTATCAGCCATTTTTCTAATCTGTGATGTGGGCACATTCGCATCATATCTTTGTAGCTCTCCCATGCATCGAATAGCGATTCAGTATCCTTCTGCCTAAATCCGTTGATTTGGGCTCTTAGTGCAACGGTCTTGCTTGGGGGAAAGTATCGTGCCAAGAATACAATCTTCAGTCCTTCCCATGTAGTGATGGAATTTGATGGCAAGGATTGCAACCAAGCCCAAGCTCTATCTCTTAGTGAGAAAGGGAAAAGACGTAATCTTATCGCATCTTTACTAACACCGTTCTCTATAACTGTGTCGGCAAATTGAACGAATTTTGTAAGATGTTCATTCGGATCCTCAGAAGGATCTCCAGAGAATTGGCGTTGTTGGATAGCTGATATCAATGACGGTTTCAACTCGAAATCGTTTCGGTTTATTGCTGGAGCAGCAATGCTGTTATGGGGTTCTTGTTGTTATGGAGCTGCGTACTCCTTCAGTGGACGGGTCCTTTGTTCTTCGGCCATGTCTAATTCTGGATTGGTTTCGGTTTCAGAGGAAGAATTAGAATATGTTTCAGAATCAATCTTGATTTCGGGTTTAGGTAAAGGAATAGCGTGATTTAAACAGTAATCCCTGACTGCACGTCTTACAGAAAGAATGCATTCAGGTTCGTCCGTCGATTTGTCAAGTGGTTCGCCTTGTGAGAGAGTCCTTGGCATACAAATCGATAAAGGGGTGTCTGTTGCCTAGTCTAAACGCGCAATAGAAGAATCGTAATTAATTGACTACCAGTCCCCGGCAACGGCGCCAAAAACTTGATCGGGACTTTATAAGTCTGTCGGGATACTAACTGCAAGTATACAGTTCAGTCGTTCTAGTTTTAAAAGATTATCGAACCCACAGAGACTGAGGATCAATCGCATATGATCTAATGCTACAGTTTGTCTAACTAAGCGATGAATATTAGATTTTTGGGGGAAACAGTTTAATTAAAAGTAATAGTACTAATTATACCGGTATGTGATAATCAGACTTAGGGAATTCGGTGAATCGCTTGGCCTATAAAGTATTTCGGTAAAAGCTAATTGTTTAAAAACCTGAGACATACACTCTCGTGTTTATGAAATAAGTCATGCTACTAAACCTAGTGGATGCACTTTAAATTTAATAACACTTTTTGAAAACAATTTGAATCTAATTAATTTATTAAAACACTCTCGTGTATTTAAAAATCAATGTTTCGTTACCACTATCTGGGTTGAACCCCAGCTCTCGCATGCAGGTTCTTGCCTTAATTAATTTCCCACTCTCGTGGCAAAATCGTGTTAATTAACCTCTCACTCTCGTGACAAGGATAGTTAAATTAATCTTGGAAATTGGAAACCAGAAATTGTTTTATAAATATTTTTGGGCAAGGTATCACTGAATTCTTTCAGTTCTTACGGTCACATACCGGTATTAATAATTTAGCCAGACATAATTAATTTAACAGCAATACAGTTCAAAATATAATTCATAACAATAATTGGCATAATATAAAAACTGAATGAATAATAATTGCAATATAAAACCTGGAATCAAAGTTGCTATGGTAATCTTGAAGTATTACAATAATCCAATCTTCGAGCTTGATTTGCAGTAAATAATTCGTGTTAATTCTTGAAAGAAGAATTAACACTTAAAACTAAAAACTAAGACTTTGAATGAAAATTACAGGAACGTGAAAACAATATTCCAAAACAAGCAAATGGAAAATAATTGCAAAAGAAAATAATATTTGTTCTGAGGAAAATTCTTCGACCCTTGAACTATGCACTGGTACACATATATATAGCATAGGAAAATCAGCAGTTAAGAATTCTTGATGAAGTCTTCAATGGAGAAAATATAGGAGCACTAATAGTGGTGGCAAGAAACTAGGGGACGCAGAAAAAGGGAGAACGAGTTTGCCCTTAATGCCCACGTTTCAATCCATGTATAACGTCCACCTTCACGCGCGTGACGGTCGTCACAGGTGGGTGACGGTCGTAATGCGCTGAAGGAGTGCATTACGCTCGTCAGTGGTGTGTGACGAGCGTTTCTTCATGTTGGGGGGTGTTACGCCCGTCACAAGGATGTGACGACCGTCACTGTTCCAAAAAATCCAAACTTTGTATTTTTTTTATTCTTTTTCTCTTTGTTTATTGTCTAGCCTTCTTCATGTTGTCCTTTTCCATCGGTTTGAGTCGACAAATGTTATACCTGTAAAAAGACAAATAATCTCGGAATAATCGGGGGTTAGACGACTTAATGAAATATAAAAATCGGTAAAAAGCATGGTAATTATACGATATGTTTTCTCGTTA
Source organism: Vicia faba (assembly GCA_948472305.1). Classification (NCBI taxonomy): domain Eukaryota; kingdom Viridiplantae; phylum Streptophyta; class Magnoliopsida; order Fabales; family Fabaceae; genus Vicia; species Vicia faba. The sequence goes on along the minus strand of OX451739.1, from coordinate 241,815,791 downwards.
TCACTCTCTAGAACCTTCTGTTGGCAAGCAGCTAAATGCCAAGAATCTGAAGAAGATGAAACTGATAGAGAACATAAGGAAGGAGCCCAGCGTCACTCCTCATGCTGAAATCACCCGTAGAAGAGTCCCTCTGGACAACTTTCCTATATTCTCTGAGATTGACTCTAAACCAGTCATTGTTCTCAGATACTTGGATGCGTGTAAAGCTGATGGCACAGATCCTGATCTAAACATTAAAGATCTGCACCAGCAAACACCAGAGGTTACTCTGAAGAAGACTAAGAAGAGAAAGGTTGCATCAGAAGGACCGTCTCAGCAGACCCCAAAGAAGAGAGGTAATCTGTCTTTTGTTAATGTTTTAAATTCATCTTTTGTTCCAAATTTATTCCAACCCCAACTTCATTTGAAATCCCAATTCCCATTCCAACCATTGATGATACTGAATCTGAGTTTGATCCTTCTGAGTCATTAACCCTCAGAAGATCCCGCGCCAAACCTCACAATCCAAAACCTACAACCACAACAGAACCAGAACTTGAAAAAGTTCTTTCAAAAATAGATCAACACTCTTCCGCTCCCCATACAGAAAATCCAAATTCTCAACCAGAAACTCCCCATTCACCACAACCAGAAACTCCCCATTCACCTCAACCAGAAACTACACTTTCACCAATACCAGAAGATCCACACTCACCAGAACCAGAAATTCCAGAACCTCCATCTCCACAACCAGAACTTAATTCACCTTCACCTCAACATGAATCATCTCCACAACCTGAGTCTCAACACTCTGAGGCTCAATCCCCTGAACCTCAATCATCTGAATCCGCTGAACCACACCCCTTAGCCATTCAATTTCCCGGTGGCACCACTGTTAATATCCCTCAACTACCATCCTCACCAGAAATTACTCTGCCTAATACCCCATCCAGTCCAATAATCATTCCTGATTCTCCTACTCCCTCACCCAAGCAAAATCCAGATGACCACAGCAAGACCTTCATTGATCTAACAGTCCTTGAATGCCTTGTTGCCCTTAAAAATAAAACCGCCATTCCCAAACCCAAACAACCAGATGTTGGTTCTAGCATCTTGATTTTTGAAACAGACATGCAGAAGTGGATTTCTTCTCTAAAACAGGCTAGTCTGGAAGTGATTGATCCTGCTGTTTCAGACCACCTCTGGACACAATTCAGAGGATGGGTATGCGCTGAAACCTTTAAGCTGCAAGACCAAAGCTATGAACAGGCTCAACAGAACTTCAGCAATCTGCTAAAAGAAATTGAAGGTCTGCTGAATGATAAAGTTCTTCTTCTGGACAGTGAGCCTTGGTCTGAAAAGCGTCCAGCTTCAACAGTTCAACCAGCAGAAGAACAGATGATTCCAGCTGAAGATTTAAGTCAAGAAGAAGTTATTGCAGAAAGCTCTCAGAAGCATCCTGATTCTGACATCTCTCAAGCTGCATTGGACAGGAAGACTCTTGAAGAGCTGAAGCAAAATGATCTTCGACTGCAGGAGAGAATGGATGAGAATGATCAACGAATGAAGGAAAGGATGGATGTTCAGGATAGTAAGATTGACTCAGTAGTCAGCATGGTGCATCAGCAGAAGGAAACCACTGATCAGATTAAGAACATGCTAGAAGCTCTATTCACACGCCTTCCTCCCCATTCTTAGGTTTTGATTCTTGATGTTTTCAATGTTTTCTTTACATGTTATCTGTAATATTTGCACTTTTTGATTGCTGACAAAAAGGGGGAGAAAGAATGATATTTTTCAATAACGGATTACTGAGACAAAAGTCTCAAACATTCTAACACTCTGATATACTTGAATGTTTCTTTGTTCTGCATAAGCTTACAGGTACAAGAATCTGATGAACTCTAATACACTGAAGCTCGGCTCTAGTAAAGGAAAGATCTGATGCTCAAAGAAAGTTCAATAAAGATTTGATGCTAAAGGACTCATGGAATTAAAAGGGAAGTAATAAACTCAGGGGGAGTTTTTCTGATCATAACTCTGATACCTTTCTATTCCCTATCTTCTTATCTTTGATACCTTTCTGTTTATCGCTGATACAAATTTATTATTTGGTTATCTCTGATATTTTTTCTTTAAATTTCAATTGAAAATATCCGGTTTTTGTCATCATCAAAAAGGGGGAGATTGTTAGAACAAAGTTTGAATCTACTACCCTAAGTTAAAGTTTTGATGATAGCAAAATGCTAGATTAAATAAATTGTATAATTCATATGAGACATATATGCTACCTAAAAATTATATTGTGCATTTACAGAAACTCTGATGGATATCAGCATAAGAATGTCAACATCAGCATCAGAAGATGAAATATTATATGCCAGCATCAGAAGATCAAAGCATGTGCTTACGCTGAAGCTTGATGAACAGATATGCGCTTAACATACTCTAAACTCTGATCAAGACCAAAACAATATCATCAGCACCTAGAAGTGTCAGAATAAGCCAAAGCCAATCAACACGCTTAATTGACAACGGTACTGTGCATTCAAGACACTTTATTACCAACGGTTGTATTCCAAGACAAAGATCTTCTCAATATGGAAAGAACGTAATAGGCATTGAAATGGAATAATTGACTACAACGTATCTTTTCCAAGGCTATATAAACAAGTCAGTGAGAAATGAATTGGCTAATGCTCTACAACTCTTTACACGCCTAAAGCAAATCATCTTCATCCTCACTCATACAGCTTGTTATATCTCTCAAATTGTTTACTCAATAGTAATAGCATCCTAGTTTCACATAAGCTTAAATTGTGTATTATCACAGTTGTGATATAAAGTTTTTGTAGAAAACATTCAACACACATAGTATTCATTTATCTGTAAGAAAGAATTTCCTTGAGAAACCGGTCTGTGGTTTAGACTCAAGAAGGCTTTAGCAGTTGTGAAAGCAGTTGTAATATTCAGTTGAATATAGTGGATTAAGACCTCGTTGGAGAGAGGCGAAATCACCTTGACGGGTGGACTGGAGTAGTTTGAGATCAAACGAACCAGGATAAAAATAACGTGTTGTCTGCATTTGATTTCAAGTTTTACAATTCAACCCCCCTTCTTGTGTTTTTCACTTCTTCATGTACATCGTTAGTGGGGTCTGTTCAAAAGCATACTGTAGAGATTATGGTATCATTCTCGTCATCCTCCCTCTAAAGGCTCAGAGCTTTGGATTGAGAGTTGAATATCACAAAAGGAAATCAGTTTAAATATAGTGAATACGAATGAATTGATTCAAAACAGACATATGTGATGCATTGATAAAGTAACAAAGTTTGACATAAATAAATGTTCGAACAAAGAAAATTACAACTTGAAAATTTTAATGAGTAAAAGCCTCTTTGTCTGAACATGTCACTTTAGATGATCTGCCTTTGAGGAATGGCAGAAGAATTCCAGTTGACCATCTGGTGTGAATTTTAGCGCTCCTTCATCAATCAAGTCTTGAATTTTATTTCTCAACGTCCAACAGCTATTGGTGTCATGTCCAGGACTGTTGGAGTGGTACGCACACCTTGCATTTGGATTGTACCTTGGGGAGGCTGTGTTGAGATTCTGAGGAGGGTCCTTTAATGTAACCAGCTTGGCCTCCAACATGTGTTGCAGTGCTTGAGACAGTGACATGTTGAGTTTGGTAAACTACCTCTTGGGTGTATCCAGCTTACTCTGATTAACCCTTTGTTTTTGGCGAGGTTGTTGTTGGACCCATGATGTAGTAGAAATTTGGAAAGATCCAACCTCTTGTCTTCTCAGAAGTTGATCAATGACTTGGTCCCCATCCTCGATTGTTTTCTTCTTACGGTTGTATTTGTCTTGATGAAGTTTGGTGATAATGGCCCTCAGCTCTTCTTGTCCCCGGGCTAGGCCTTGGATAAGAGCCATTTACCTCAACATCTGGGTTCTCATTGCTTCTACCTTGGCTTGTAGTTGTTCCAACCGTTCATCCTTATTGTCTTCAGGACTTTTCTTGGCCAGGTTCCCAGCGAGGAGTGCTTTCAATTCTTCTTGCCCCTTGGATAGGTTTAGGAACATTTCCATGAACTGAGCCTCTTGAGTTTGAAGATCTTTGATTGTTTATTCAAGAGCCATTTCTTCTTGCTGAAATAAACAGCAAAGGGATAAGAAGCCTTCTTTGAAACCTGCTTATGTAATGATACGTATGATATATGTATGCAATGTTTTCAAGGATCCCGCGGGGTAAACAAGAAGATGTCGGCAATTGAAGTTTGTAGCCTTGATTGAATAACTTTGTATCATTGAAGGTCCTTCTACAAGATTCAAGCTCACCATATCAAGTGGGTCATAGCCCTTGACTCAAGTTGTCGTGTTTTGGTCTTTTAACGGCATTGGCTAGAGGAAAATAAATCCTTTTGCCCCTTGCTAGACGTTTGTCTCATCACAACCTACATCACAATCCCTTGAGATCCTTGAAATGGTTAAGGAAATGATGTGGCATGATGCTATGATGTGTATGTTATGCATCAAGAAAAAATGCAGGGTAAGAAACCAAATTATTGGATTTATACAAACAAGGTCCTGCAAGGAATACAAACAAAGCCCTGAAATGAGTTCAAATTGTTAGGCAAAGAAAGCAAACAAGTCACACAAGTAGCCTTAGGTTTAGGCTTGCATGGACTCCATAGGTAAGTACCCTCTTGAAGTTTAGTTGGCTCAACTTGTCCTATTAATAGTAACTGGGTTCTAAGGAGCCTCAACATCACTGACCTTCCCTTCAGAAATTGTTTCAGCTCCACACCGAAGTATTGCGGCCAAAAAATTCTGAAAGTCCAGCCTCAATGAGTGTAGTATCGAGTATCAACCAATCTTCGGTCGGAACCAAAGCCGGTTATCTCACTACTTCCTAATGGCTAGGATGAGTCAATTAAAGGTTCTAAAGGTCAGTTAGCGCTTAGTGACACTAAGAGGAAGCCTAATGTTATCCTTAACTTACTCAAGGACCATTAGTACAATCCAAAGCATCACGCTAACGTAGCCACCACTTTGTCTGTATCGATCTACACCGTACAACCTCCATGATTTATTGCTACTTACCTAATAAGGTGCCTCAGATCCGGGTGAAGGATCTTTTAGTAACAACCCAAGCAACCCTCAAAGATAAAGCAAACAAAACACACAATGTAGCATTTAAAATGATGAACTAAAACTCTAAGGTAACCCCATTTTTTATTTATTCCCCAACAGAGTCTCCAGTTCTGTGATACGGTGGCAGAACCGACTATTAATACTGGTTTTGCATTTTTTGTTCGTAAATGTCGCGGTAAGCAAGAGTCGCCATCGACTTTTCTTTTATCCAACAAAGCAAAGGGTGAAAAGAATAGAAAAAGACCTTTTTTCGAGATTTCTGAGTAAGGGGGTAGATTACGGAAAGGGTAGGTGTTAGCACCCTTTCCATCCATGATTTTCCATGGGCTCTTAGGTACTTGCTCATCTTTTGAAAATTACTTGTGTTTGTGTGAAAAAGTTTTGAAAATTCCTTAGTGCGGTGATTCGCTTTATGGTAACTCTTGTATCAGTCCTCAAGAGTGTGATAAAGCATTTTGGAAAACTTTTGTTTGGAAAGTAGTATTTGAAAGTGTGGTGTAAAAATTTGTTTGAGAAAGTACCTAACAGTTATCTACCTACTCGAAAAAAGATTGTTCTTTTCCTCCTATCCTTTAGATTGTGTTATCCTACTATTAGTGAGTAGGTAACCCTAGTCGTTGGATGTTGAGGGACTATCGAAAGGGACGTAATGGTCATTGAAGGCAACATGTAAGGATACCTTAGCATTTCGAAGGGACTATCATTATAAGATCATTTCTCGTAGGCAACTCGAGGGACATTTAGGGACTATGATCTTTATGATGACTTTAAACTGAGGGTCTTTGCTAAGAGTATCCCTACGTTCGAGGGACATGACCACTTTTCCGAAGGCAACAAGTGAGGTTACCCTAAGGGTTCAAGTGTGAAGCAGTGTGCTTTTTTCAGATATTTTATCTTATAGTTTAGTGATCTACTGATTGATTGATTAAGCATACACGCCTAGGTTATTAGCAATTTATATACAGGCATATAAAACATAAAAGTGAGAAATAAAGGTCATAGGCTATTAAAAGGCTTTGGTGTAGATACATAAATAATTACTGAGAAAAATAAAGTGCGGAAATAAAATCCTAATTAAGCTATTAAAAACCGGGCACAGTTACATAATTAACAAAAAATGCTAAAGTAAATAAACGCGCGCATGGATTGATAATACGTCTAAAATCCTAAGTGAAAGGCATCTTTTGTTTGTTTTTGTTATGAAAAGAAATTGAATTAAAAAATCCTAAGTCTATTGAATTTTAGTTTTTTTTAAGAAAATATTAAAATAATTAATTAATTGACAGAATTAATTTAATGTAAAAACTAAACCTAATGTCTTTTGGGTTTTTTCTTCTTAATGATAATTAAAGCTTAAAAGGAGTAAAAGAAAGGAAACCCAATCGAAAAGCCAAACAGGATAGGAAACGAAAGGAAGGAATTCTTGTAAGTAAGGTCTGGATTGAAGAGGCCTGGGTTGCTCTTCGATCCAATGAGCTGATCAAAGACCTCATTCGAGGGTTTTGGGGGCGCTAGATCTGCAAGCAAAAACGTTAGAAATTGAAAATGCAAGGCCTGGATCGAAGAAGCTTGGGTGGCCTTTCCATCCAGAGGGTTGATCGAAGAAGCTTGAGAGAATGCATGTATGGGGCGTTCGATCTAAATGTGACGTCCTTCGATCTAGGATACTGGATCTGCAAGAAAGTTCATTTGAAATTAAGAATACAAGGCCTGGGATTCAAACCCCGGTCCCTTCGGTTGAGCGGATTCCCTTTCGCCACCTGAGCTACTTGCTCATTCGAAAATACATGTCACCTGCTTTTTGTCCTGCAAATTAGTTAATTCGAAGCTAAACAGAACAGAAAAACATCCCATTCGAAATCAATCCCTGAACCCGGATCTGGGTTAGTTTTGATTTGTCACAGCCAGTATCATGGATTACAAAAGTAGCCAGCTTCGAAAAACTCTATCAATGGTGTTCGAACGTATGAACACTGCAACTCGCATACACTTTGTTAAATCGCTCACAAATAATAATAAAAACTATGAATATGCAATCATGAGTCTAATTTTAAGATTAAGTGAGGATGAACATTTTACCACTGGAGGCGCATGGATCTGCAGTCCTGGGCGTGAGATGGTTGGGGCACGAACGAGTGTACGCCTGTGTGAATTCCAAGAACTCGATCGGAGTATCAACCTGGACGGAAGGTGCCTGCAATGGGTTTTTGTCAACTTTGGAATTTTATGCTATCTTCTGGACTTTCGTGGGGGCAGGCTGGTATTTTTGCGAGGCAATATGTGCGTTTTCCGTGTGGCAGTCTCTGTATGTTTTTTCGTGTGTATCCCTCTCCGTGTGTTTTTCGTCTGGCCTTTTTTGTGGCTGTTGCGCATGTATCCCCCCTTTTTTTCTGCGAGACCATGAGGTTTATATAGACAAGGGAAACTAGGTCAACATTTGTGTATCAAATCTTGGTCCATTATGATGAAGAGATTTAATTTGATTTCTTCATAAAAACTTGTTATATTTGATTCAATCAAGTGCCAATCTATTTCATGCGTTGCTGCCAGCCTGTCATGAGTTGTTTGGGCCCCCAACATGATGAAAATAGAAACCTGACCTACCCCTGCAGATCCACTTCCTTTCGAATTTGCTCTCTTCGATGGCTCTAAGCTCCACTTCAAATTACTCCAGTTTCGATTGCATAGCCCCTTCGATTGAGCTTCCCTCTACTTCGATTGCTTGATTCGAAAAGAATCACCCTGTTCGAATCAGCTCTTGTGGGGTTGGGAGCAAACAAGGCAAGAATATGGCCTGGACAGGTCAGGATATATGTTTTTGCTTAGTCATGCCAGCCTACTTCATTCCTTCGAATTTTCCTTCTTTGCCAACTTCAAAGTCCAATTTGAATCTATTCAGAACATTCCCTATTAGACAACTTCGACCAACCCTTGGCCTTGTGATGAGTCTAAGTTCTGATTTGAAGTGTTTAGAATTTCCTTCATCAGAGCATCTTAGATTACGACAAGCTCTGCACTGAAATGCCATTTGAAGGTCATTTCCTTTTGATGTTCTGATTGAGGGAAACTCTGAAGTTCCAATCGAAGGACCTTTTGGAATGCCATTCGAAGAGCCTTTGTCCATACCAATCGAAGGCCTTGTTGAAATGTCAATCGAAGGATCTTGTTACAAGGACAATCGAAAGGCTTTGTTGAAATGCCAATCTAAGGGTACTTATTAAAATGCCAATCGAAGGACACTATTACAATGCCAATCGAAAGGTACTTGTTAAAATGCCAATCGAAGGGCCTTGTTAATAGGCCGGTCGAATTACCTTTGTCCAGATACCAATCGAAGGGCTCTATGTAGATGCCAATCGAAAGGAACTTTGGTGATGCCAATCAAAAGGAATTTTGGAGATGCCAATCGAAGGAAACTTAGAAACGTCACTCGCAAATTTCCCTTTTCTTTAGGCAAAGGTTTGTGACCAACCATGTAGGGGGATATCTTGGAAAAACTTGAGAGGGAAAATTTTGGGTACAACAAAGGGCAAATCTTGGAAAAACCTTTAAGAAGATTGATCAGGGGCAACTGTTTTACCCCAAAATTTGCCCTCCCATTTTTCAAGATACCTCCTCATGCACCTAGAGTTCTCAAATGCTCAAGACCACTCAAGGATTGATCAGACAAACCCTCCTCCTAAGTAGTTGACCTACAAATAGGGTTTCATTTTTCTCAAAGGAAATTGGACTTATAATGCATCAAGTAAATTTCATGGTTTTCATATGTCTCAAAGAATCTTCATGCCAAATTTCAAGTCTTACATCACAATTTGCTCAGTCAATTGCTCAGATGATTGAAAATCAACTATATTGGGCAAAAAGTCAACTTTGACCAATTTACAGTCAAACTTCAGGATTTTTGGTCAACGTCAACATTTTGAAGTCACATTCATCATTTGATCAAGGATTGATCATTATTCATCAAGAAGACTCAAGATTCATCAAAAGTCAAAAGTTGTTAAATTAGGGTTTCCTTTAGGAGAAGTCAACTGAACTTTGACCAAGCATAACTCTCACATGCTTCATTGGATTTTTCTCAACCAAAGATAATTTTGAAGGAAATTCAATTCTATATAACTATTTCTCTCTAAGATCAAGTCCAAAAAATGCTTCACTTGAGAGATATGGGCCAAAACATTACAGGTCATTTCAAAAGTCATTAAAAAGATATTTTTTCATCAAGATAAATTCTTCAAATGAAAAAATGACCAACATAGAGATTGTAGGGGACCTTTTGAGGTTTCAAAAAAGTTAAATATCACCTTCATATGACAAAAATTGAGATAGTTATGATTAGTACAAGTTGGTTAATTTTGAGAAAATGCATGAAATCAAATTTGAGCAAACTTGAATTTTGGGCTAATGGGCTTATCTTTTAAAGTCCAAACGTGTTCTTGACCTCTTAATGGACCTCTAAATCTATTCATACACCCTTTTAATTTTTTATTTCATTTATTTTTATTTTATTCATTTAAATTCAAAATTAAATCAAATAAATATTAAGTGGAGCTGCAAGGCTTAAAAGGATTTTTATTCTTATCTTTTGGAGGCCCAAGATTGCATTAGAGATCGTGTGAACATATTCTTGAAATAAATCTTTAGGGTTTTGTTTTATTCCAAGTTATTTTCAAATAAAATAAAAAATATAATTTCATGAAGATGTCCAATCCCATCTTTGACCTAATTTCTTCTCTTATAAATACCCTAATGTTCATACAACAATAACACGAAAAAAGATGCACAAAGATAGGGTAAACTCAAAATCCTATTTCCAGCTATCTTCAAGGGCAAGCAACCATCCAAATCAATTTTAAAGGAATTATAGAGTAAGTTGGGATCATTCTTGATGATCAAAAGTGCCTGAAACACACATTCCATGCATCACCGATTTCATGTTTTGTCCAAATTCGTATTTTATTTTTTATGTTGTTTTGATTGAAATTAACCATGCTAACGTGTTCCTGAGACAAAATAATGCAGGTTCGATCCCTTGCATGAGTCCCATAACATCATAATACCTCATCACCATATTTGCATACGTTTGAATTATTTTCCTTGTATCTCATTATGCAGGACGATTCATCCAAAACTAAGGCCACCAATGGATTTGCAAGGGTCAATTTAGGGGGGGTAGGATTCTATAATCACTAACGTGCTCTATTTTCAAAGGTACAAAAAAAGGCTCGCGGAGAAGACGACTGGAGCTAGGGCTCCGGCACCTCTCTGGTCCATCTGTTTTTGTTTATTTTACATTTATTTGTTTCTGTTATACAACCAGATGAAACAGTCACCCCAGTGACAAGAAAGCGCGTGCTAAGGCTTTGGTCTCTAAGGGTGTGGGTTCGATCCCTGCCTTTTGCAACTTTTTTTCTTTCTATTTTCCAATTTGTGCAGGTTTTACATATTTTGATCAGCGCCTATCTCCAAACACAAATGAGCACTTGGCTCGGTGGAAAACAAAGCAATATGGAGGCTAGGAGGGTGTTGGTTCAACATCCACCCCATGCAGTTTTCCTTTTTTTTTGTTTAGCCTTATATTCATTGATTTTTCTTTCCCTAACCCTAACTTATTTTTTAATTAACCTAAAAACTAACCTTTTTTTTCTAACCCTAATGAATTAGGTTTAGGTTTTTAATTAACATTTAATTCTCTTGTTTTAATTAATTAATTAATTAACCCTTTTTTTAAATAATAAAATTAATTAGAACTTAGGTTTTAATTATTATTATCATTTAAAATTATTTTCCATACAAAATCACAAAAACATTTTTTACATTCAATTTTCTATTTTTCTTATTTCTTTTTTCTTCATTTATTTACATTCATAGATCAAGTGTATAGGTTGCAACTATCAATTGTAATAGCGTAGATTTACTTTCTCCACTTTTCCTATTATGTAACTGCTCACAGGATGTAATAGCGTAGGTTTTATTTCCAGCATTTTTATACTTATGTAACTTCCCTGAAGTCATGTAATAGACCTTGGGCTTTACTTTCCGCACTTATATTTTTATTCAATTGCAAGTAATTAGGGTTTGTATGGCAAGACTAAAATCAATTGATAGAAAACCCTAATTCAAGATAAATATAACTGAACTGGACACACTTTTTACACTCACACCTCTAGGGTAAACTCTCTTTGTTGCTTTTGAATAAATGGTCATGTCCCTCGATAGTAGGGATACTTTAGCAAAAGACCCTTGAATAAAGATTATAGTGGGTATGGATAGTACTATCTCTAACCAAAATCCAGTTCTCCCACCGTATTACATGGGGCGTTACACTTTTCATAAGCACTTTGTAAAGTGTGGTCTCTAGCAGCGTTTTTAAAAGCGCTCTCGTATGTATGGCCTTTAGCACCGCTTTTCAGAAGCGCTTTCGAAAGGTAGTTGTTGTAACCCAAAATCTACCCTCCCTTTTCTTCAAGACATTCTCTTAAGGTTCTCAAATGCTCAAGGATGCTCAAGAATTGATCAGACAAATTCTCCTCCTAAACAATGGACTTACAACTAGGGTTTAGTTTTTCACAATGAAGATTGGGTTTCAAAGGCTTCAATTGGATTTCATGGTCTCTTATATGTCTTCAAGAATTCTCATACCAAGTTCCATGCCTTGCATCAAAAATTTGCTCAGATAACTGAAAATCAACTATATTGGGTAAAAAGTCAATTATGGTCAACATACAGTCAAACTTCAAGATTTTTGATCAACATCAAGGTTTTGAAGTCATATTCATCATTTGATCAAGGGTTGATCATGATTCATCAAGAAAACTCTCAAACCATCAAAAGTCAAAAGTTGCCAAATTAGGGTTTTCCTTGGGAGAAGTCAACTGAACTTTGACCAAGCATAACTTCCATATGCTTCAGCATTTTTTCCTCAACCTAATCTCATTGTAAAGAAAATTCAATTATCTACAACTTTGTCTCTCTAAGCTCAAGTCCAAAAAATGCTTCATTTGAGAGATATGGGCCAAAACATTATAGGTCATTTCAAAAGTCAACAAAAAGATACTTTTTGTCAAGGCAACTTACATCAATATAAATCTACAAATTCAAAAATGATCAAAAGGGAGATTGTATAGAACATCTTGAGCTTTCCAAAAAGTCCAAGATCACCTTCAAAAGATGAAAATTGATAGAGTTATAACTAGTGCAAGTTTGGAAATTTTGAGCAAATGCATGAAGTTCAAATTGAGCAAACTTGATATTATTGGACTATTGGGGCATTGTTTTAAAGTCCAAGCATGTATTACACTCCTTATACACCTTAGATCTTGTTCATGTATCCCTTGGTATAACTTATTTTTATTATTTTTGATTTATTCATTAATAATTCAAAATAAATAAGATAAAATACAAGGCTTGTCAACAAAGGTCCAGGCCCATATATTCTGACCTAATTTCATGTTATATATCTTCAACAAATTCAGACAAGAGACCATGAACCCTTGTGCTAGAAACCACCTCCAAAAAACTCAAAAATTGTTCAAGTTTAGGGCAACCTTCAAATCCTTATCACAGTCGTTTCCAAGACAAATAAACCATCTCATTCACTTCCAGCAATCCTACAGAGTAAGAATGGATCAAATCTAATGATCCAAAGCTCTTGAAACTCCATCGCATACATCTCCAATCTCATACTTTTTTTTGCAAAATCGTATTTTAATTTTTCATTTGCTTTAATACATACTAATGATATCATTGTATTTCTGGGGTTTGATAGTGTAGGATAGAACCATCGTGGAGGTCCCATGTTTGCCAAATCGTAAAACACTGTAATTACACTGATCCATGCAGTTTTCACCATAACTCAAAATCCCTTACGATTCTGGCTAAAATAATAATCTCATTAAAATTGCAGACCCTGATTTAGGGGGGTAGGGTCCCCCTGGATTACTGATTTTGGCTATTTTGCAGGTTTGAGAAAAAGAGGTTACCGGAGAAGATGACTGGAGCTAGGGCTTCAGCGCTTCTCCAGTTCATGCATCATTTTTATATTATATAGAATTAAACAGATGTATTACCGCCCCGACAATTGAAGCGCACGTTAAGACCTAATTATGCCAAGGCGTGGGTTCGATCCCAGCCTTTTGGAATTTTGATTTTTTTTCACATTTTCTTTGTTTTGCAGATGATAAAATGCATGGATACCTTTCCTTGACACCAAGGCACACCTGACCTAGTGGTGAATGTGTTGTTTGAAATGGCTGAGGGCGTGGGATCAACACCCACCCCTACCAATTTTGGTTATTTTTTTCAATTCTCCTTTCTTCTTACTCTTTCCTACTCATTTTCCTTTAATTTCACAAAACCTCATTTTATAAACTCTAATTTAGTTTTTTTAGGTTTTCTTTCACTAACCCTTTTTTTATTAAAATCAATTTGGTTTTTTTTAGGGTTTCACTAATTAATCTCTTTTTTTAATTAAATTTAATTTAGGTTTTTAGGTTTTATTAACTTAATTAATCAATTTCTTTTCTTTAAAGTTGATTAGGTTTTTTAGGTTTTATCTTAATTAATCAATTCTTTTCTTAATCAACATTAATTGTTTTTAGAATAGTCACAAACATCTTTTTCATAAAAATAAAATAAAAAAACATTTCCTTTCTCGTTGATTCCAATCTTTCCTTATTTATATTAATGGTATGTTTGCGAATATATTTTTTTATCATTATTGTAACTGCTCATGGTTTGTAATAGTTAATTAGGGTTTTACTCTTTCCGCATTTTTATTATTTGTACCCCCATTCCCGAAGCCCTGTAGTAGCGTAGAATTTAATTTTCTACACTTATATTCTATGTTTTGTATATATTATTGTTAGCTAATAGGATTGTATGGCAAGAATAAAAGTGAGTGATAGCTAACTTAATACAAGATAACATAATTGAATCATGAATCACTTTGCACACACGCACCTCTAGGGTAACCTCCCTTGTTGCCTTCGAAACAAAAACAGTCAAGTCCCTCGAACGTGGGGACGCTTTAGCACTGTCCCTCGATTAAAAAGATCACAGTTCCTCGATGACCCTTTCGAATGTTGCCTTCGGTAAATGATCTAGTCCCTTACGAAATTGCTAAAGTGCCACTACAAGTTGCCTTTAATGATTGTACGATGACCCGCGCATGTTCCTTCACATCCAACAATAGGGCTTCCTACTAACTAATGGTAGGATAACACTATCTAAAGGAGGAGGAAAATAACGCGCAAGACTTTGAGTAGGTAGGTCGCTCATAATCGCTTACTCATAAGCAAAAACATCTTTTCACAAACACTTTCTCAAAATATTTTCAAACAAACACTTTGTACGCATTCTCGAGGACAGATACGAGGATCATTACAAAGTTTCCTTACTATTGAAATTTTCAAAATATTTTCAAACACAGAAAGCATTTTCAAAAGTGAGATAGCGATTAAGAGCCCGTAGATAACTACGGATAAAAAGGGTGCTAACACCTTCCCTTTTCAAACCTACCCCCCGAACTCAAAACCAAAAAAGGTCTTTCATGTTCTTTTCACCCTTTCCTTATTGGGTAAAAGTAAAGTCAGTGGCGACTTTTTCTATCCGCAACATTTTCAATAAAACACAAAACTAAGTCACCTCTCCCACCTATTATAGAACTGGCGACTCTGTTGGGGAGAACTAAAAGTGGGGTTAACTTTAGAGTTTGATCACTTGTTTTTACTTGTTTGCTTTGATTGCTTTACATTTTGGGTTTTGCTCGGGTTTATATTGCAAAAGATCCTATACCTGAATCTGGAGACATTTTAGGTAAGTAGCTATAGATCGTGGAAACTGTACGGCATAGACCGATATGGTTGAGGCGATGGCTATGTTAGTGTGACACATTGGTTGGTATTGGTGTCCCTTGAGTCAGTCGAGTGGAACACTAGGTTGTTGCGTGGTGTCATAAGCACTAACTGGCCTTTAGAACCTTAATTGATCCAACTTATCCATTAGGAGGTAGTGAGATGGCCGGCTATGGTGCAGTCCAAAGTTGGTTGATACTCGATGATACACTCATTGAGATTTAACTCTCGGGATATTTCGGTCGCAAATCAGATGTTATGTTGAAATAGTGCCTGAGAGAAAGATCGATAATATTGAGATTCCTAAAACTAGGTTACTATTTGTTGTACCCCAAAATTTTCCCTCTCATTTCTCAAGAAATCTCTCATAAGATCTCCATTGATTCAAGACTACACAAGGTTTGATCAGCTCAAGACACCTCCTCAACACTGACAATTGAAAATTAGGGTTTGAGTTTTCACAAGGAAAAATGGACTTTTAATGCCTCAATTGAATTCCATGAATCATTTTGGACCCTCAATATTGCTCATGTCAAGTTTCAAGTCTTGGATCACATTTTTGCTCAGTTAATTGATCAGATGACCTAAAATCAGCTGTATTGAGGGAAAAGTCAATTGTGGTCAATTTCCAGTCAAACTTCATAATTTTTGATCCATATCAACATATTGAACTCATATATGTCAATTGATCAAGTTTTGATCATAATTCCTCGAGAAATTTGATCAGATCATCAAAAGGGCAAAATGGTCAAAATTAGGGTTTTGATTGGGAAGGTTCAATTTCTGATTTTTGACCTAACAAATGACTTATTGGTTCAAGGAATGATCTCAAGGATTAAAATGCTTAATTTTTACCTAATGGCATGGCTCAAAACATTTCTCAAGTTCAATTGATCGATAGTTGAATTTCAGTCAACTGATGAAAAGTTAATTGTACACTTAAAAGTCAAACTTTGACTTTTTGATCAAAGTCAAGTTTCAAAGATTACAATTCATCAAGACATGTCAAAGTATTACAATTGTTCAACAAGAAATCAAAAATTCAAATTTTATTTTGAAAAGTCAAAATTTCTAAAACTTAGAATTTTTTCTGTGTTGGAAAAGTTCATTTTTTTCATAACTTTGAGCCAAATTTCCACCATGATGCAAGGTGATTCAAGATAAACTTCCAACATGAAAGTTGTAGATCTCAATAAGATCTAAAACATTTTAGGGCAGAACTTTTCCTATAAATGCTTGGATTTCAAGTTATGAATTTGTGAAGACATGCTCATGAAACTTGAAGACTTAGTGAAATTTTGCCCTAGTTTAGGCAGGATTTTGACCTAACTTCATGGCAACTTTTCACCTAGTTCCAAATGGAATTTTCAAAAATGTCTTACATAAAGGTTATAGGGGATGTTACAAGCTTTCCAAAATGTCTAAGAACTCATTGAGACCATACTTGAGCTAGGAGAATCGAAGGCAAGAAGTTAGGGTTTCAAACTTGAATTACAAGCCATTTCCTTGTTAACACATAATCCAATCTCAATGTTATGCCGCATAATCTTGCTTTGCGGGCCTTCTAACATGTGTATCTATCCATAATTAATGGATTACACAAACTTTTTAGCTATGATCCAAGTGGTTTAAGCATTGTCCAAGTCAATTTGCTATTTTGGGAAGAAAGTTAACATTGCCATTCTTGAAAAGCAAGCTTTATGCACAAAGTCAATTCTTGAGCCTCTCACTTGTTCCCTCTGATCACACTCCATCTACAAAGTCAGAAGCAAGTTTGTTTAAAGTGTAACCACTCTACAATAGCAAGTACAAAGGCATATAAACTTGTTTTGTCAAGAAAATCACATGTTGAGCTTAAACATGTGAATTTGAATTCTGATCAACTACAAGTCTCAAAACCATTTGCTTATAAGTAGAGATACTATTTGCAAGCTAATACATGAGCTAAAGCACCCTGAAAATCTCTCGAACACTTGCAAGCCAGAAATTGCCCAAAAACACCATTGATGCACAATTTCTGACTTTGAACTTGTAACTCACATTTCCCTCGTGCGTTTTCATTCCTAATCAATCACAAAGCTTCCATACCTCAAACATAGTCCATCCTTGTCCTTGTTCCAGAACTGTAACACCATTTTCATCAACCTCCATAACCAAAAAACAGAGTCTGCAAGTTGACTTCTCCAAGCCATTTCAGCCATCCTCATTCCAAACTAATCAGTGCATTAGCTTCTCGGAGGTTCACTGAAGCTAACCTGATCATCACAACTCCTTGAAAGTTTCTCAAACTCATTTCACGATTTCCAGTTTTGAGGTATCTTTTCTTAACTTCTATCTTTTCATTTAGGCATTGTTAAGCTTGCATTTGTGAAGATAAAATGTAGATATCATTGCCCTGAAACTGTACATGTCCATAGATTTCATTTATACTGATTGAGCTTAGAGAATTTTAGGTTTGAATCTCTGAAAAAAGTTAGGTCATAATTTGGTACTTTTATAAATTCTCATTCATCTTTGATTTATAGCTTATGATATTTATATGGTTGGATTTGTATGGAAAAATGGAGCAACTTTCATGTTTACATTTTCCATTTTTGTTGAGAAATGAGTAAGTTACAAGAACCATGTCTGGAGGTTGAAGATGAAGTCATTTTCAGGGCAGAATTTATGTTATGTATTTATTGTTTTGTTTAAGTTAACGGATGTATAGCCACCCCAGTGGTAAGGCAACGCGCGTTTCATGTAAAGGGCGTGGATTCAAGCCCCAGCGTTGCCACTTTTCATATTTTTCCACATTTTCTCTCTTTTGCCACAACCAGTGCCTAGGCTTAATTACTGGGCCTTGACATTTTTGCTGCACCACACCCCCTGCCTGCTTATCACACACAGGCCCAAGTTTTTTATTTTATTGTTTTTCTGATTACAAAAATCTCATTAGTGGGCCTAACAAGACTGTTTTTTCTAATATACTCCCAAAATCCATTTCAAACTCCCCCTGACTTTTATTTTTATATTTATATTTTATTTTATTTTTCTTTATTATTTTCATTATTATTATTATTATTATTATTATTATTATTATTTTTATTAATAAAAAATCCAAAAATATTTTTATTTATTATTTACACACTTATATTTTTATTTTCTTTATAAAACAAAAAGACAAAAAGCATTTTCTTAACAAATTAATTTCTTTTTCTTAATAAATTAATAATTAGATTTAGGTTTAATTATTTTTATTTTTATTTAAAATTAACTTAGAATTTAGGTTTTTTTTAGTTAATTAAATTCCATACCATTTTTATTAAACTTTAAACTTCCTTTTCTTAAGAAAACCCCAAAAAAATGCTTTCTAATTTAATTTTCTTTTCCTTAATTAGTTTAGGCTAATATTTAATTAATCATTTTATTTTAGATAATTAGGTTAAAACCCTTTCCTCAAAAATCCAAACAAAAATCATTTCCTTTTCATTTACATCTTTGCACATTATATTATTCATTCATTTCTTGTACAATGTTCAATATGGTTGTAATAGATAATTAGGCTTAATTTCTTGCAATCTCCATTTGTAAATTTGTATACCCCATCCCCCTAATGATGTAATAGCATAGTAATTTTACTTTCCGCAATTTATCGCTTTCATATAAATGCTAGTAATTAGGGTTTGTATGGAAAGATAAAATCAACAAGTAGATAACCCTAATCAAAGATTAAATGCATGCAAATCAAACACAATATTCACACATGCACCCTTAAGGTTAACTCCACTTGTTACCTAAAAATGGTCATGTTATACATGTGGGATATCTTAGCAAAAGCAATAAAAAATACAAGATCATAGTCCCTCGATGATGCTACAAATGTTGCCTTTCAAATTATCTTAGTCCCTCAAAGAGAAATGCTAAGATATCTCACAACATTGCTATCATGACTATACGATGACCCACGTCCATCCCTTTACATCCAAAGATAAGGCTTCTTACCAAATCAATGGTAAGGTAGAAATATAAAAGGAAGGAAAAAATAAACAAAAGACTTTTGAGTAGGTAGATTGTTCCTATTTGCTTGCTCACTTTTAAAATAAACATCCTTGCTCATTTTAAAAAAAAAATACCAAACACTTTCAAAAACAAACTTTCAAAACATGAAATATTTTCAAAAGTCCAACATTTTGTATACGTTCTTACGAACGAGAACCATTACAAAGTTTGCCTAAACGAAGGCGCCTTTTCAAAAATACTTTCAAAAACCACCACAAAGCATATTTTCAAACAAAAGCAAGTGATCTAGCAAGCAGCTAAGAGCCCATAGATAACTATGGATGAAAAGGGTGCTAACACATTCCCTTTTCATAATCTACCCCCCGAACTTAAGAAATAATCTCAAAGGTCTTTCTTGTTCTTTTCCACCTTTCCTTTTGGATAAAATAAAAGTAGGTGGTGACTCTTGCTAACCGCAACATTTGTGATCAAACGTAAGCATCCCAAGCCAGTTCTCCCACCGTATTACACAACTGGCGACTCTGTTGGGGAAAACTTAAAAGTGGGGTTACCTTAGGGCTAGATCACCTTTACTTGTTTCATTGTTTGACTTGCTTGCTTTACATTTTGGTTCCTTGTTTTGGCTTGTTTTAATCCTCTACCCGGATTTGGGATACCTTATAGGTAAGTAGAAATACGTTATGGAAACTGTGTGGGGTATACCAACACGGTCTAAGAAATAGCTACGTTAGTGTGACACATTTGTGGGTACCGGTAGCCCTTGAGTAGTCAGGGAGAATACGGGGTCGTTGTGTGGTGTCATGAAACACTAACTGACTTTAGAACCTTTACTTGACCAACTTGGCCAGTGGGAAGTAGTGAGATAGCCGGCTTTGGTGAAGTCCGAAGTTGGTTGATACTCGATACTATGCTCATTGAGATCAGACTTCTCAGGATATTTTGGTCGCCGTGAAAGAGGTTTGCGCTGAAACAATGCCCGACAAGAAAGATCAGTGATATTGAGATCCCTTAGAACCCGGTTACTATTTCTAAGACAGGTTTGAGCCAACTAAACTTTAAGAGGGTACTTACCTATAAGACTCCATGCAAGCCTAAACCTAAGGACTTGCTTTCCTTATTTGTATATGCTTATTTATACATAACATCATAAACATCATAACATCATACTCATTCTCACTAACCATTTCAAGGATTAATGGTATTTATCTTTGTTTTGTGTTGTAGGACATGGCTTCTATCCGCAGGAATACTATCCAAGTCAACCTCGTAAGAATTCCTTCTCAACTCAAAGAGTTAGCATCAAGGGTCCCTGAGAACTCTTCATTCACCGAAAGACATGGTCGCCTCCTAAACTTTGTTACCTCTAGCACTAATGAAAATATGATGAAGGTGCATTTCCAGTTCTTTGATCCTCTACACCATTACTTCACTTTTCCCGATTATCAACTTGTGCCTACTCTGGAAGAATTCTCTCAACTCTTGAGGATTCATATTCTCAATCAACTACCCTTCAACGTTATGGAAAGATATCCAAGACCTGAAGAGATTGTCCGAGCACTACACTTGCAATAATCTAATGTCACGACTAATTGGGAAACAAGGAGTGGTGTCAAAGGGTTCTTAGCCAAGTTCTTGTTTGAGAAAGCTCAAGATTGTTGGAACTCTTTAGATTTACAAGATTTTGAAGAAATCTTGGCCCTTCTCATCTATGGGATGGTTTTTTTCCAAACCCTGACCAACTTATAGATGTAAACGCTATCAAATGCTTCATGTCTTGTAATCTGGTGCCTACTTTGTTGGGAGATATCCTTATCTTTCTGCTGTTTATTTCAGCAAGATGGATCTCGAGAAAATAGTGAAGGACTTACAAGAACAAAACTCTCAGTTTCAAGAGACTCTGCTGACCCTAGCCAAGGGGCAACAAGACTTGATGGTGTTACTAGCAGCTAAAAAGAAACCCAAGAGGAAAGCTCTATTCAACATGGGAAGAAGATTCAAAGAGTCGGTCAGTAAGATCCCGGTAGTAAAAGACTCATTTGAGGAAGACGAGAATCAGATTGGAGAAGCTATGAGTACCCAGGCTGGGTGTATTAATGATCAAGCGTCTGATGATGATGATGATTATTTTGACGAGCAATATCCTCATGCCGATGTCAAGTACAAGCAGCTAGAAGACAGATTGAAGACCGTTGAGATTCAAGTCGTCCCCGATTTAGATTTTGATGATTTGGGTTTAATATTTGGGGTTGTCATTCCCTACTGTTGTACCCTAAAATTTTCCCTCCCATTTCTCATTTGATTTCTCATCACAAAGTCCTTGGAGATCAAGATCCAATTAGGGTTTCACCTGCTCAAGACTTCTCCTTGCACTGTTGACCCAAATTAGGGTTTGTGTTTGCACAAAGATGTTCTGACCTAAAATGCCTAATATGACTTTCATGCTTCATATTGGACTCCCAAGTTTATCCACATCAAGTTTCAAGTCTTGATTCCAAGTTTTGCCCAGTCAATTGGACAGTTGACCTGAAAATCAGCTGTATTGGGGAAAAAGTCAACTGTGGCCAATTGGCAGTCAAACCTCATGAAAATTGACCCACATCAACATTATGAACTCATATGGACCATTTTATCAAGTTTGGATCACAATTCCACAAGAAATTTGATCAGATCACCAAAAGGGCAAAATGGTCATTTTTAGGGTTTTGACTGCACAAAGGCAATTTTTGACTGTTTGACCTAGCCAATGGCAAACCAAGCTCACATATGGATTCAAGGACCCCATGGAATTGTCTTGACATGCTCAACAAGTTCAAAAGATCCCAAGTACACAAGGTTGACAGTTGAATTTCCCAGTCAATTGATCAATTTTGACTGTATACTGAAAAGTCAAACTTTGACTTTTTGGTCAAAATCAAGAGTCAAGATTCATTTTTAATCAAAACATGCCAAATCATGAAACTTTTTCATCAAGAAGTCAAAAATGCAAATTATGGTTTGAAATGAGAATTTTTCATAACTTAGAATTTTTCTAAGTTATGAAAAACCCTAATTTTTTCCCAACTTTGCCCCACTTTCTCACCAAGATTCATTTGGATTCAAGCAAAAGTCAAAACATGAAAGTTGTAGCTTGTTGCATAATCTACAACTTTTATTCACAAAGTTTTCCCAAAAGAGGCTTGTATCTCAAGTTACAATTTTTGGAATAAGGGTACTAAACCATTCTTAACTTAGTGAAATTTTAACCTATTTTGGCAAGGTTTTCTACCTAACTTCAAGACCATTTTCCATACACTTCCACTTGGAATTTCAATTTTCATTTCAAAGATGGATTGTAGTACACATTCCAAGCTTTCCAAAATGTCCAAGAACTCATCAAACAACCTCATGACTTGAGAGAATCGAATTTTGCAATATGGCAAAAACTCACTTTTGAATTGGTCATGTACATGTTCATAACTTATGCCATTTTCAAGTCAGCTTGGTTTGTGCTACATTACAGGCCCTTGTGTAACACCCCGGTTTCAATTATTTGATTTATTTAAATTTGGGAAATTATTTTATTAGAATTAATAAAATAAAAAGGAATTATTTGTTTTGAAATATAGAGGAAAATAAAAGAAATAAGAAATGCTGAGTTTTTAAGTTATTGGGCTTGGATGTTGTTAGTAAAGAGTGGGGGGTGAAAAAGAAGTAAAGTTATGTTTTGGAACTCAAGTTACTTTTCTCATTTTTCACGATAAACAGAAGTTGGGAATTTGGGGAAATAGAGCTCTGAGGGTACGAAGAACGAAGAACGAAGAACGAAGAACACCGCTCAAAAAGTTCAAAGCTGCTAATTGATAAGGTAAGGGGGGCTATTACTCGGTTTACCTTTGTTTATGGGTTTATGTACGGTTGATTTGGGTAATTGTAGGGAAAAACCCCAATTGTTAGATGTTAGTAGAAATCGATACCCTTAGGATTGAACCTTGATAGAAAAGGGTTAGGTTCCCAATTTTTATGAATCGATTAGGAGTTTTAGGTTCCAAATGGTGGATTGGGAGTATATCTGCATGATCGTGAATTTACCTTAGAGGTTTAGGGATAACCTTAATGTTGTCAGAAATTCCCTAAAAAGGACGATTAATCCCGGTTAAGGTTACTATAATGATTATTGGTAATTATGAAATGGATGTGTTGTTTTGAGTTGTGAAATATCGATGTCGTTAGGTGCCGAAATGCGCGTTTAGCCGGCAATTTCCCGCGTTTGGCTGCTGTTCTGAGCTGCTGCAGGTTCAGGAAAATCCTGTACGCGCTCAGCAACACGGGCCGTGTTGCACAACACGGGCACCCGTGTTGCTCTTCTGTGTTGGGAGATGATGTGCTTCTGGTTGCACAACACGGGCCGTGTTGCACAACACGGGTACCCGTGTTAGGTCCCCTGTAATGAGAAAAATGTGTGTTTCTGGATATGTTACAACACGGGCCGTGTGGCACAACACGGGCACCCGTGTTGCTCTTCTGTATTGCCCAACACGGGCCGTGTTGCACAACACGGGCACCCGTGTTGAGGCTACTGTGTTGATTTTTCTGAACTCTGTTTTCAGTGCTTGATTTTGGATTTTTATTGTCGTGCTTTTGGATAATGTTATCGGGCATGAATTATGATATGACTTGATATGATTGATGTTTAAATAGTATGCTGAGTGATTACATGCTATCCATATCTTGTTATGATTTGATGTTGTTGATGTTGCATGATATGTTGATTGATGTTTATAGTATGCTGAGTGTTACATACTTACATATCATGTTGCATTTGTTAATTCCCATTGTGTGGAATTAACATGGTGGCCAATATACGTGTCCGCGATTTAATGGAACGTTGAGGTGGTAGCCGTGTCCGCGATATAATGGAACGGTGAGTTATCCGTGACCCGAGATTTAATGGGGCGGTAAAGTGGTACCACATGCATGGGTGTGTTGCATTACCTTGAATATAACATGAATGGATGATTTTTCCAATGTTGTATTTGATTGTTTGTATGCACGTATAATTGCTAAATGGTTGACGATGTTTGATGATTTATGTGCAAATATGAAAAGCAATATATCATGGGTATATGAATTGTACAGGTTTTGTAAACTATGAAATATGCTAATTATTGGGTAATGCTTATGATTTCCTGAATTGATTGTTATGAACGTATAACCAAATGTATGATTGAGATGCTCACCCTTACTGTTGAATATTTCAGATTGAGGAGCTTTGTTCAGGTGCTTGGCGAAGGCTTGTCGTTCTAGTTTATTTTCGTTTTAGTATTGTCCGGGTCATGCTCTGGTAGTTGTAACTCCGGGAACGTTTGTTTGTCGAGCTGTTTTAGTCAGACTCGTTTATTTCCTCAGTATTTGGTTATAATATGATGTTGATATATTCCAGGTGTTAATCCCTGATGATTGAAAATATTATAACTTTGGTTTTATTAAATAAATTATTCCGCTGTGTAAACATGTATGAGTTACTACTAAGATTATGCATGACAGGAGTTTGTGTTATTTAAAGAGAATTGTAGCATCCTCGATTATACATGTACTCTGAAATTATGATTTTAATTATTTGCGAAAATTTTATTCGGGGTTTTTAGAGGGTGTTACAACAGTGGTATCAGAGCATAGTCGGTCGTTGCGACCAGAGTCTTGAGTCAGTCATTCCTTTTGTATGCGACTAGTGCAAGGTAACACTGTCGATACTGTATTCTAATGAAGAGTATGTTTTAATTCTCAGGAATATGGCTGGAGGAGGTAACGGACGAAATGATGCTGCACTCGCTGAGGCTTTGGGGATGTTAGCTGGTGTACTTGCTGGGAACCCAACTGGAGGCGTGATTGGTGCTGATAGGCAATTGGGAAATTTCCAAAGGAACAATCCTCCGTTGTTCAAAGGTACACATGACCCTGAAGGTGCTCAGAAGTGGCTGAAGGAAATCGAAAGGATCTTCCGTGTGATTGATTGTGCTGAAGATCTGAAAGTCAGATATGGTACGCATATGTTGGCAGAAGAAGCCGACGACTGGTGGGTTGCCACAAGGACTGAAATGGTTCAGGATGGAGAGGCACTGACTTGGGCTAACTTCAGAAGGGCTTTTCTGAGGAGGTACTTTCCTGAAGATGTTCGGGGAAGAAAGGAAATTGAGTTTTTGGAGCTTAAGCAGGGCAATCTGACTGTTAGTGAATATGCTACTAAGTTCACTGAGCTGGCGAAGTATTATGCACACTACAACAATGATGAGGCTGGAGAATTCTCTAAATGTATCAAATTTGAGAATGGTCTCCGAGATGAGATTAAGCAGGGAATCAGGTACCAGCGTATTCGTAGATTTTCTGATCTGGTGGATTGCAGCAGGATCTTGGAAGAAGATATTACCAAGAATAGGTCGTCTCACTCTCGTGGGGCTGTCGATAAAAGAGGAAAGCAACATATGGACCGTGGCAAGCCATATGGTAGAGATAACCAGAGATCAGGCGGTTGGAAAAGGCCTAGTGGGGGAGATTCTAAGGCTCCTATCAGATGCTACAGGTGTGGTGAGTCTGGTCATCACATTCGAGATTGCAAGAGTGATGAGAAGAAGTGCTATAGATGTGGAAAGGCTGGTCATTTGTCTATTGATTGCAAAGGGAAGTCTGTTACTTGTTACAATTGTGGCGAAGAAGGTCACATTCGTCCGCAGTGTCCCAAGCCTAGGAAGGATCAGTCAGGTGGAAAAGTGTTCGCTTTGTCTGGATCTGAGACTACTCCAGAGGATCGATTGATTAAAGGTACGTGTTTTATTCATGGCACACCTTTAGTTGCAATTATTGATACTGGTGCAACTCATTCTTTCATTTCTTTGGATTGTGCTGAGAAGTTGAAACTGGACATATCTGGTATGCAAGGTAGCATGATTGTTGATACTCCTGCATCGGGTTCAGTGACAACTTCACTTGTATGTAGGAATTGTCCTATTGAGATTTTTGGTAGAGGTTTCGGTATGGATTTAGTGTGCCTACCACTTGAACAAATTGATATTATCCTTGGGATGAACTGGTTGGAATTCAACCGGGTTCATCTGAACTGCTTTGCTAAGACGGTGATTTTTCCAGAAGCAGTTGGTGTCGAGAATTTGACTATGACTGCTAGGCAGGTACAAGAAGCAATGGAAGACGGTGCTAATGTGTTTATGTTACTTGCTTCATTAGATGCAACAGGAAAGGTCAGGAGTGGGGAATTGCCAGTGGTGTGTGAATTTCCAGAAGTCTTTCCTGACGATGTTGGTGAGTTACCTCCAGAGAGAGAAGTGGAATTTTCTATAGATTTGATTCCTGGTACGAGACCGGTGTCGATGGCGCCATATCGTATGTCTGCGTCTGAATTGGCTGAATTGAAGAGTCAGTTGGAAGATTTACTGGAGAAGAAGTTTATTCGTCCAAGTGTTTCGCCTTGGGGTGCTCCGGTATTGTTGGTTAAGAAGAAAGAAGGTTCTATGAGACTGTGTGTTGATTACAGGCAATTGAACAAGGTAACCATTAAGAATCGGTATCCATTACCGAGGATTGATGATTTAATGGATCAACTAATTGGAGCCAGTGTATTCAGTAAGATTGACTTGAGATCTGGATATCATCAGATTCGTGTGAAAGCGGAAGATATTCAAAAGACTGCTTTTCGAACGAGGTATGGGCATTATGAATACTCTGTTATGCCGTTCGGAGTTACTAATGCACCTGGTGTTTTCATGGAATATATGAACAGGATTTTTCATCCGTATCTGGATAAATTTGTTGTGGTTTTTATTGATGACATTCTGATTTATTCCAAGAATGACGAAGAACATGCGGAACATCTCAGAATTGTGTTAGAGTTGTTGAAAGATAGGAAGTTGTATGCAAAGTTGTCCAAATGTGAGTTCTGGCTGAGTGAAGTTAGTTTTCTTGGACATGTGATTTCTAAGAATGGTATTGCAGTGGATCCTACAAAAGTAGAAGCGGTATCTCAGTGGGAAGCGCCGAAGACTGTTTCTGAAATCAGAAGTTTTCTTGGTCTTGCAGGTTATTACAGAAAGTTTATCGAAGGATTCTCAAAGTTAGCATTGCCGTTGACGAAATTGACTCGTAAAGGACAAGCGTTTATTTGGGATTCTGAGTGTGAGAAAGGTTTCCAAGAATTGAAACGGAGATTGACTAGTGCTCCTATTCTGATTTTGCCGAATCCGGCAGAATCTTTTGTGGTCTATTGTGATGCATCTCTGTTGGGTTTAGGTGGTGTTTTAATGCAGAATCAACAGGTAGTTGCGTATGCTTCGAGGCAGTTGAAGGTTCATGAAAGGAACTATCCTACTCATGACTTAGAGTTGGCAGCAGTTGTGTTTGTCTTGAAATTGTGGAGACATTATCTGTATGGTTCGAGATTTGAAGTGTATAGTGATCATAAGAGTTTGAAGTATCTTTTCGATCAGAAAGAGCTCAATATGAGGCAAAGAAGGTGGTTGGAATTTCTCAAAGATTATGATTTTGGTTTGAATTACCATCCTGGTAAGGCAAATGTGGTTGCGGATGCTTTGAGCAGGAAATCCTTGCATATGTCTATGATGATGGTTCGTGAATTGGAGTTAATTGAACAATTCCGAGATTTGAGTTTAGTTTGTGAAAGTACTCCGAAGTGTGTTCGTTTGGGTATGTTGAAACTTACTAGTGGTATTCTAGAAGAGATCAGGATCGGGCAGAAATCTGATGTTAATTTAGTTGATAAATTGACATTGATCAACCAAGGTCAAGGTGGTGAGTTTAGAATTGATGAGAATGATGTTATGAGATTTGGCGATAGAGTTTGTGTTCCTAATGTCGCGGAAATCAAGGAGAGTATATTAGAGGAAGGACATCGCAGTGGGATGAGTATTCATCCGGGTGCCACGAAAATGTATCATGATTTGAAGAAATTGTTTTGGTGGCCGGGAATGAAAAAGGAAATAGCTGAATTTGTGTATGCATGTTTAATCTGTCAGAAATCGAAGATTGAGCATCAGAAGCCGTCTGGATTTATGCAACCAATGTTTATTCCAGAATGGAAGTGGGATAGCATTTCGATGGATTTTGTATCTGGGTTGCCGAGGACTCCTATGAATTGTGAAGCAATATGGGTCGTTGTAGATAGGTTGACTAAGTCTGCTCATTTTATACCGGTGCGAATGGATTACTCAATGGAGAGATTGGCACAGTTATATATTGAGAAAATAGTGAGTTTGCATGGAGTTCCTTCTAGTATTGTGTCGGATAGAGATCCGAGGTTCACTTCGAAATTTTGGGAAGGATTGCAGAAGGCTTTGGGTACTAAATTGAGGTTGAGTTCAGCTTACCATCCTCAGACTGATGGACAGACGGAGAGGACAATTCAATCGTTAGAAGATTTATTGTGTGCTTGTGTTTTAGAGAAGGGTGGAGCTTGGGATAGCTATTTGCCATTGATTGAATTTACTTATAACAATAGTTACCATTCGAGTATTGGTATGGCTCCGTTTGAGGCATTGTATGGTAGACGGTGTAGAACGCCTTTGTGTTGGTATGAATCTGGAGAGAGTTCGGTAGTTGGGCCAGAGATTGTTCAGCAGACTACTGAAAAGATCAAATTGATTCAAGAGAAGATGAGAGCTTCTCAGAGTCGTCAGAAAAGTTATCATGATAAGAGGAGAAAGAATTTAGAATTTAGTGCTGGAGATCATGTGTTTATGAGAGTTACTCCGATGACGGGTATTGGTCGAGCGTTGAAATCTAAGAAATTGACTCCGCGTTTTATTGGTCCGTTTCAGATTACGGAAAGAGTTGGAGAAGTTGCTTATCGTATTGCTTTACCTCCGAGACTTGCGAATTTGCACGATGTTTTTCATGTTTCTCAGCTGAGGAGATACATTCCAGACCCATCTCATGTAATCCAAATAGATGATGTACAGGTGAGAGATAACCTGACAGTAGAAACATTGCCTATGAGGATAGAAGATCGGGAAGTGAAACAGTTAAGAGGTAAAGAGATAGCATTAGTGAAGGTTGCTTGGGGAGGTCCAGCAGATGGAAATATCACTTGGGAGCTGGAGAGCCAGATGAAAGAGGCTTATCCGGAACTGTTCGTCTAAGGTATGTTTTCGAGGACGAAAACTCTTTTAGTGGGGGAGAGTTGTAACACCCCGGTTTCAATTATTTGATTTATTTAAATTTGGGAAATTATTTTATTAGAATTAATAAAATAAAAAGGAATTATTTGTTTTGAAATATAGAGGAAAATAAAAGAAATAAGAAATGCTGAGTTTTTAAGTTATTGGGCTTGGATGTTGTTAGTAAAGAGTGGGGGGTGAAAAAGAAGTAAAGTTATGTTTTGGAACTCAAGTTACTTTTCTCATTTTTCACGATAAACAGAAGTTGGGAATTTGGGGAAATAGAGCTCTGAGGGTACGAAGAACGAAGAACGAAGAACGAAGAACACCGCTCAAAAAGTTCAAAGCTGCTAATTGATAAGGTAAGGGGGGCTATTACTCGGTTTACCTTTGTTTATGGGTTTATGTACGGTTGATTTGGGTAATTGTAGGGAAAAACCCCAATTGTTAGATGTTAGTAGAAATCGATACCCTTAGGATTGAACCTTGATAGAAAAGGGTTAGGTTCCCAATTTTTATGAATCGATTAGGAGTTTTAGGTTCCAAATGGTGGATTGGGAGTATATCTGCATGATCGTGAATTTACCTTAGAGGTTTAGGGATAACCTTAATGTTGTCAGAAATTCCCTAAAAAGGACGATTAATCCCGGTTAAGGTTACTATAATGATTATTGGTAATTATGAAATGGATGTGTTGTTTTGAGTTGTGAAATATCGATGTCGTTAGGTACCGAAATGCGCGTTTAGCCGGCAATTTCCCGCGTTTGGCTGCTGTTCTGAGCTGCTGCAGGTTCAGGAAAATCCTGTACGCGCTCAGCAACACGGGCCGTGTTGCACAACACGGGCACCCGTGTTGCTCTTCTGTGTTGGGAGATGATGTGCTTCTGGTTGCACAACACGGGCCGTGTTGCACAACACGGGTACCCGTGTTAGGTCCCCTGTAATGAGAAAAATGTGTGTTTCTGGATATGTTACAACACGGGCCGTGTGGCACAACACGGGCACCCGTGTTGCTCTTCTGTATTGCCCAACACGGGCCGTGTTGCACAACACGGGCACCCGTGTTGAGGCTACTGTGTTGATTTTTCTGAACTCTGTTTTCAGTGCTTGATTTTGGATTTTTATTGTCGTGCTTTTGGATAATGTTATCGGGCATGAATTATGATATGACTTGATATGATTGATGTTTAAATAGTATGCTGAGTGATTACATGCTATCCATATCTTGTTATGATTTGATGTTGTTGATGTTGCATGATATGTTGATTGATGTTTATAGTATGCTGAGTGTTACATACTTACATATCATGTTGCATTTGTTAATTCCCATTGTGTGGAATTAACATGGTGGCCAATATACGTGTCCGCGATTTAATGGAACGTTGAGGTGGTAGCCGTGTCCGCGATATAATGGAACGGTGAGTTATCCGTGACCCGAGATTTAATGGGGCGGTAAAGTGGTACCACATGCATGGGTGTGTTGCATTACCTTGAATATAACATGAATGGATGATTTTTCCAATGTTGTATTTGATTGTTTGTATGCACGTATAATTGCTAAATGGTTGACGATGTTTGATGATTTATGTGCAAATATGAAAAGCAATATATCATGGGTATATGAATTGTACAGGTTTTGTAAACTATGAAATATGCTAATTATTGGGTGATGCTTATGATTTCCTGAATTGATTGTTATGAACGTATAACCAAATGTATGATTGAGATGCTCACCCTTACTGTTGAATATTTCAGATTGAGGAGCTTCATTCAGGTGCTTGGCGAAGGCTTGTCGTTCTAGTTTATTTTCGTTTTAGTATTGTCCGGGTCATGCTCTGGTAGTTGTAACTCCGGGAACGTTTGTTTGTCGAGCTGTTTTAGTCAGACTCGTTTATTTCCTCAGTATTTGGTTATAATATGATGTTGATATATTCCAGGTGTTAATCCCTGATGATTGAAAATATTATAACTTTGGTTTTATTAAATAAATTATTCCGCTGTGTAAACATGTATGAGTTACTACTAAGATTATGCATGACAGGAGTTTGTGTTATTTAAAGAGAATTGTAGCATCCTCGATTATACATGTACTCTGAAATTATGATTTTAATTATTTGCGAAAATTTTATTCGGGGTTTTTAGAGGGTGTTACACCTTGAACCATCCAACACTCAATAATTTAATGCATGTTCATTGTGCTAAGGCCTTGTTTCTTGAGTTTAAGCATTACATGTTGGATTAGGCCATAAATGGAAAAAGTGAAATAGCCATTTTTGCAAAAGGCAAGCTTTATGTCAAAGTTGCAAATCCACAAGTACAGATCAAATCACTTTGGCACAAGATTATGAGCAAAACACACTGATCAAGACAAGGTTAGCAGCATGTTTAGGGGGCCTCTACCTGCCTAGAAACTCAAGTGGCCTTTGTTTGCTTAAGTGTGAAGAAACTTAGCATAACACAAGATAACTTTGATCTCAACATTAGAACACTTAAGCAAATATTGTATACACTTTCTAATCATCAAGTACAAGCTAGAACACGAGCAAACAAGGTCCCAAACACTCCCATTCCCAGAATCACTCTCAAACTGCAGAAACAGGGCAAGGTCTGCAGATTGAATCCCATCTCTCATTCCTTTCATGATTTCTCGCCCAAAGCTCATCAAACACATTCCCTAGCATCCCTTGAAGCTAACCAAAACACAAAACACGACCTGTAATTCCTCTAACCAGTTCCACCATTTTCACTTTCTTGTTTTACAGTTGGAGGTCCATAGCTCGATTCAAGGTGTTTCAAAGCAAAGTAAACATTGGAATAGCATCACCACACTTCAGGCAAGCTATACAGATCATCATCTTGCCCTGAAAGCTCCCCCATTGCCAGATAGAACTTCAACTGAACAGGTATCTTTGTGAACTTCTAACTCTTAGTATAGGCATCATTAGCTCTAGGTTTGTGAATAAGAAATGTTCTACTCATGCCCCTGAATCTGTACATGCTTTTACTTTTCATTTATTTTGCCTGAGCTGTGAGAATTTAAGGTTTGAATATGGAAGAAAAGTTAGGTCAGGATTTGGGAATGTCAAAATTCTCTCTCATTTCTGGGAGTTAGGATGAGTTTTTTATATATTTAGAATCGTGATTCAATGCTTAACATTTCTTATGTTGGAAGTTTATGCAAAAGATCAAAGAATCTAGGTGTTTGAATGGATACTCAGGCGCGCATTTTTTGAATATCTTTTTTGAAGGGGTGAAAAACACAAGAAGGGGGGGTTGAATTGTAAAACTGGAAACTTTAAGACAAATGACAAGGTATTTTTATCCTGGTTCGTTTGATCTCAAACTACTCCAGTCCACCCGTTCAAGGTGATTTCGCCTCTCTCCAACGAGGTCTTAATTCACTATATTCAACTGAATACAAATCTGCTTTAGCAACTGCTAAAACCTTCTTGATTCAAACCACAATCCGGTTTGTCAAGGCAACACTTTCTTACAAATGAATGAACAAGTGTGTATGAATGTTTTCTACAAAAACTATATCACAACTGTGATGTTTACACAAATGAAGCTTAGAATACTAAGATGCTAAACGCTAATAGAGTATCAGAGTTTGGTGGTTTAGCAAAACTTGTAGAGTGAAGATTACTGTTCAGCTTTGTGCGTGTAGAGAGTTTGGAAGCATTAGCCGTGATAATCTTCAAAGCTTGGTTTATATAGCACTTTGAGAAGATGAACGTTGAAGCAAATATTCTTGATTCAATGCTATTAACAAGCTTTCCTTTTTGAGCAGATCTTGTCTTAGAATGATGCCGTTGGTATTGATTAGCTTTCAATGCACAGTACCGTTGCTTCTTCAATGCACGATCTGGCTTGGCTCATTCTGATTCTGCTTCGCTGCTGATGAACTAATTTGTTTCTGTATCAGAGTGTTTTATGCGCAGTTCTGTTCATCAAGCTTCAGCATGTGCAAGCGTTGATCATCTGATCTTGACGTTCTGATTCAGCAACTTCTGATGCTGATGTGCAAACTCATATTCTGATGCTGAAAGCGTTATCTTGCTTATTTTAATCAGCATATCTGCAAGTCAGAGCATAGTAATTTTAGGCAGCATATAATTCAATCATAAAATATTTAACTACTATATCTTTTCACTTTGTTATCATCAAAACTCAAATATAGGGTACTAGATTCAAACATTGTTCTAACAATCTCCCCCTTTTTGATGATGACAAAAACTAGATATTTTAAAAAAATAACGTGAAAAGTTATCAGATCTATGTATCAGAATAAGAAGTACGGAGAAGTCAGAGTTAAGAGATACTCCCCCTGAGTTTGTTACTTCCCTTTGATATGTGTGTTCTTCAGAGTCAGATCTTTTTCTATCTTTGAGCATCAGATTATAAGTCTTTGACTTATCAGAGAGCAGAGCTTCAGAGCTTTTCCTGTCAGAGCTTTGCTTCGGATCAGAGTGTTAGGTCGATCAGATCTTCATATATCAGAACTTCATATTTGATCAGAGCAACATGAGCTTTTATATTTTGATCAGAGCTTCTAGTCTTCATTGTGCCTGTAGACTTAAAGACAAAACAGAAAAACATTTCAAGTAATAGAGTTAGAATGTTTGAGAATTTCTGTCTAGTTAGCCGTTATTGATTTTAAATATCATTCTTGTTCTCCCCCTTTTTGTCAGCAATCAAAAAGTGCTGGTGATGTGCTAAAATGATTTAGATCAGAAAAACTAATAATATTAAAGATAGTTCAGAATCAGAGCAAAATAGCATTACAAACCATAGTCAAAACATAGTCAAAAGTACATCAGAAAATGAAGAAAATATAGAGAATGTCATGCATGAAAAAAAATTTCAAGGTTGTGGGGGCATGCGTGAGAACAGGCTTTCCAGCATTGCCTGAATCTTTTCAGAAGTTGCATTCTGCTTCTGAACCATGGTGACAACAGTATCAATCTTGCTGTCCTGGACATTCATTCTTGCTTCCATCTTCTGATTTCCTGCAGAAATGCTGGAGGATGCCATTGTTCTCACACAAAAAGCTTGAGAGTGATTTGAGAAAAGCTAGGGTTTTGAAGGAGATATGCAGAAAAATTCTTAAGAGATTATGAGTAAGCGTAAAGAATAAACATGAAGAGTAATGTGCTTAAATAGGATTTTCAAAAATTATTTTGAAAAATAAAACGTTTTTAAAAAATAATGATTGCCATTAACAAGCGTGATTACTTTTGCATTTAATGCTTACTGATTTTGGGGGATTTGAGAAAGATACTTAAAAACGGTTACCAGACATGTGTCTCAATGCACCCAATCAGCGCTTTCCTTTCTCAGAAGCGTGCACGCGTTCTGCTTCAGGGATTTGCTGATGATTGGATGACACTTGTTTGATGTAGTGATCAGCACGTCTGTATTTGAGATTGGACTCTCAGATCTTTAGACTTGCCTCTGATACAATCTGCATGTTCTTACTTTCTGAAAGAAGATTGATCAGAAGTTCACAGTAATATAAATACATTCTGAAAGATAAAAATATGGAATTAAAGCATTTTCATTCTGGGCATACTTTCATGCTGAGATGTTTCAGAATGAAATTAAACCTATCTTCTGAAAGGGGTTTTGTAAAGATATCAGCCCATTGATGGTCTGTATCTATAAATTTCAAGTTTAAAATGCCTTTCTGAATATAGTCCCTAATGAAATGATGTTTTATTTCTATATGCTTAGCTCTAGAATGTAAAATAGGATTCTTACTTAAGCAAATAGCAGAAGTATTATCACAAAGAATAGGAATGTTACTCTCAAAAATCTGGAAGTCTTCAAGCTGACTTTTCATCCAGAGCATCTGTGTGCTACATCCAGCTGCTGCTATGTACTCAGCTTCTGCTGTTGACAGAGCAATAGTTGATTGCCTTTTGCTGGACCACGAGATCAGATTTTCTCCCAGAAACTGGCAGCTTCCAGAAGTACTTTTGCGTTCCACTCTGTCTCCAGCAAAATCAGCGTCGCAGTAGCCTACTAAACTGTAATCACTAGATTTTCTATAAAACAAACCCAGATTAGTAGTACCTTTCAGATACTTGAAAATTCGCTTAACAGCTGTTAAGTGAGATTCTCTAGGATCTGATTGGAATCTAGCACAAATACATACGCTGAATAGAATATCAGGTCTTGAAGCAGTCAGATAAAGGAGAGAACCAATCATACCTCTGTAGACCTTCTGTTCTACGCTTTTGCTTACCTCTTCTCTTTCCAGAATGCACGTGGGATGCATTGGAATCTTTGATGGCTTACATTCTGAGAGGTCAAATTTCTTCAGAAGATCTCTGATGTATTTTCTCTGATGAATGTAAGTTCCCTCTGGAGTTTGATTGATCTGAATTCCTAAAAAGAACTTCAGTTCCCCCATGAGGCTCATCTCAAATTCTGCCTGCATACACTTAGCAAATTTTCTTCCAAGAGAAGGATTAGTAGAACCAAAGATAATATCATCAACATAAATTTGACAGACTAAAATGTCACTCTTAACTGTTTTACAGAATAGAGTGGTGTCCACTTTCCCTCTGGTGAACTCATTTTCAAGCAGAAAGTTACTTAGCCTTTCATACCAAGCTCTGGGAGCTTGTTTCAGACCATACAGTGACTTTTTCAGTTTGAAAACATGTTCTGGATGTTTTGTATTTTCAAAACCTGGGGGTTGGTGAACATACACTTCTTCTTCTATATAACCATTTAAGAATGCACTTTTGACATCCATCTGATACAGAGTGATGCCTCTATTAACAGCAAATGAGATTAAGAGTCTGATAGATTCTAACCTGGCGACTGGGGCAAAGGTTTCTGTATAGTCTATCCCCTCTTGCTGACTATAACCTTGTGCAACCAGTCGTGCCTTGTTTCTGACGACTTCACCTTGTTCATTGAGCTTGTTTCTGAACACCCATCTTGTTCCAATGACGTTGAATCCTTTTGGTCTTGGAACGAGATCCCAAACGTCGTTTCTGGTGAATTGATTCAGCTCTTCTTGCATTGCCAGAATCCAGTCATTGTCCAGAAGTGCTTCATCAATAGAAGAAGGTTCAATCAGAGACACAAGTCCCATCAGAGTTTCTTCAGAGTTTCTGAAGCTTGCTCTTGTTCTGATTGGATCTTCCTTTCTTCCTAGGATAGTCTCTTCTGGGTGATCCAAACTGCTTCTGGGTAATCTCTTCTGAGGTTGATCAGCAGCAGTTGTAGGATTTCTAGCATTGCTTCTTTCAGACGTTGAAGGAATGTCTGTGTTGAGAGCTTCTGATGACTTGTCTTCAGAACCTGCAAATTCAATTTCTATACCTGCAAGATTTTCATTCTGCTTTGACTTTTCAGAGTCAAGCTTGTCATCAAAACGAACACTGATTGATTCTTCCACAATCTGTGTTTCTGTATTGTATACTCTGTACCCTCTTGAGCGTTCAGAGTATCCTAACATAATACACTTCTGTGCCTTAGAATCAAACTTGTTCAAATAATTCTTAGTATTTAACATATAGCAAGTACATCCAAATGGATGAAAATACGAAATGTTGGGCTTTCTGTTCTTCCACAATTCATATGGAGTCTTTTCCAGAATAGGTCTTATTGAGATTCTATTCTGAATGTAGCACGCTGTGTTTATTGCCTCTGCCCAGAAAGTCTTAGCAACGTTTGTCTCGTTGATCATGGTTCTGGCCATTTCTTGCAATGTTCTGTTCTTTCGTTCTACAACTCCATTTTGTTGGGGAGTTCTAGGACAAGAGAAATCATGCAGAATGCCTTTGTCATTAAAGAATGACTCAAAATCTTTATTTTCAAATTCTCCACCATGATCACTTCTGACTTTAACGATTCTAAGATCTTTTTCATTCTGAACTTGGTTACAGAAGGTAACAAACACAGAGTGTGACTCGTCCTTGTGTCTTAAGAACTTTACCCATGTCCATCTGCTATAGTCATCTACGATTACTAACCCATACTTCTTGCCACTGACAGAAGCAGTTTTAACTGGTCCAAATAAGTCAATGTGCAGAAGTTCTAATGGCTTGGAGGTAGAAACAACATTTTTGGATTTAAAAGAGGGTTTTGCAAATTTGCCTTTCTGACATGCTTCACACAGAGCATCTGAATTGAACTTCAAATTTGGAAGTCCTCTGACCAGATTGAGTTTGTTAATCTGAGATATTCTTCTCATACTAACATGTCCCAATCTTCTGTGCCAGATCCATTGCTCGTTGTTAACAGACAGAAGACATTTTACGTTCTGACTCTTAAGTTCAGAAAGTTTGATTTTGTAAATGTTGTTTTTCCTCTTACCATTAAATAGGATAGTCCCATCTTTCTGACTAACAGCTTTACATGATTTTTGATTAAAGATTATATCATAACCGTTATCACTTAATTGACTTATGGATAACAGGTTATGCATCAATCCATCAACAAGCAGAACATTATTAATAGAGGGAAGATTTCCGTTACCTACAGTTCCAGAGCCAATTATCTTTCCCCTCTGATTGCCTCCAAAGCCAACGTGGCCTCCAGGCTTAAGTTCCAGGCTTTGGAACATATGCCTTCTTCCCGTCATGTGACGTGAGCAGCCAGAGTCCAGGTACCATGACTGGTGTTTCTGACTTGCTGCTAAAGATATCTGCAACATGTATTATTTTATCCTTAGGTACCCAGATCTTCTTGGGTCCTGATTTGTTAGTTTTACCAAAACTCTGGTTGAATTTTGGTTTCACAAAGTGATTACTACTAGTATATTTGATGTCATGTGTGTGACCATACACAAAGTGTGAATTTAGAGGAGTGTATTTAATTGTTAAATCCATGACATTTTTAGGTGTAGGAACCTTACCTAGGTATCCTATTCCTTTCCTGCCGTTTCCGCTAACTCCATAGATCATTGAAGCCATTCTGCTTCTATCTATGCTTTTAGCAAGGAACTTCTGGAAACTATGATCATACTCCTTGATGATCTCATCAGCGTTGCTGGGAGTTTCAGAAATTGGTACCTTCTGAGAGTTTTGTAAAGAGTTTTCTAATTTTAAAATTTTATCTCTCAGTTCAGAGTTTTCCAATTTGAGACTCTCAGACTTATTAGAGTCAGATTCAAGAGTCCTTTTCAGGTCTCTGAATTTAGCTCTAATCTGCTGATAACGTTCCAGAATTTCATTGAGGCTTTCAGCAAGTTCAGCCTTTGTAAAATTAACAGCGAAGTTTGGGAATACCTCTTCTGTGTCTGATTCTGAGTCTGAGTCAGAAGCTTCACTGTCATCTGGAATGTTAGCCATAAGCGCTATGTTCGCCCTTTCATCATCTGATTCTGAGTCAGCTTCAGACGAGTCAGAGTCATCCCATGTGGCCATGAGACTTTTCTTCTTCTCTCTTCCAAACTTCCTTTTTGGCTTTTCCCTCTGAAGCTTTGGGCAGTCACTCTTGTAGTGACCTTGCTCATTGCACTCGTAGCAGATGATGTCTTTTGTATTTGGCTTCTTGCTACCTGAGGAGCCTTCAGATCTTCTGTATCCAGAGGAAGAATCTGTTCTTCTGTATCTGGAAGAAGACTCGTTCTGATCAGATCTTCTGGGATTCCTGAATTTCTTTTGTCTTTGCTTCCACAGTTGATTTACTCTTCTGGAGAGAAGAGAAAGCTCGTCTTCTTCTGATGAGGATCCATCAGATGTTTCTTCAACTGCCTGCAAAACTTTAGATTCATATTTTCTGTTAGATTTTAAAGCTATAGGCTTACCTTGCTTCTGAGGCTCGTCAGCTTCCAGCTCTATCTCATGACTTCTGAGGGAGCTTATAAGTTCCTCCAGAGTGATTTTGTTGAGATCTTTCGCCAGCTTCAGAGCAGTAACCATAGGCCTCCACTGCTTGGGTAAACTTCTGATTATCTTCTTGACATGGTCAGCAGTAGAGTACCCCTTGTCCAGAACTTTGAGACCAGCTACCAGAATCTGGAATCTGGAGAACATAGTTTCAATGGATTCAGATTCTTCCATTTTAAACGCCTCATACTTCTGAATGAGCGCCAGAGCCTTTGTTTCCTTGACTTGGACGTTGCCCTCATGCGTCATTCTGAGAGAATCAAAGATGTTCTTAGCTGTGTCTCTGTTGGAGATCTTCTCATACTCAGTATAGGAGATAGCACTGAGGAGGATGGTTCTGGCTTTATGGTGATTCTTGAAATCACGCTTTTGTTGATCAGTCATTGATTTTCTATCAATCTTCTGACCAGTTGCATTAACAGGGTGCGTGTATCCATCTGTCACCATATCCCACAGATCAGCATCATGTGCTAGAAAGAAGCTTTCAATTCTGTCTTTCCAGTAGTCAAAGTTTTCTCCATCAAAGACTGGAGGTTTGCCGCTGAATCTGTCTCTATCCTCATTGTTGTCATTGCTGAAATGAGAGTTGTTTCCTGCCATAGTGTTTTTCTGACGCTGGATCTTTTACTGACACGGTTAAGTGTTTTAGCTCAGAACCAGGCGCTCTGATGCCAATTGAAGGGGTGAAAAACACAAGAAGGGGGGGGTTGAATTGTAAAACTGGAAACTTTAAGACAAATGACAAGGTATTTTTATCCTGGTTCGTTTGATCTCAAACTACTCCAGTCCACCCGTTCAAGGTGATTTCGCCTCTCTCCAACGAGGTCTTAATTCACTATATTCAACTGAATACAAATCTGCTTTAGCAACTGCTAAAACCTTCTTGATTCAAACCACAATCCGGTTTGTCAAGGCAACACTTTCTTACAAATGAATGAACAAGTGTGTATGAATGTTTTCTACAAAAACTATATCACAATTGTGATGTTTACACAAATGAAGCTTAGAATACTAAGATGCTAAACGCTAATAGAGTATCAGAGTTTGGTGGTTTAGCAAAACTTGTAGAGTGAAGATTACTGTTCAGCTTTGTGCGTGTAGAGAGTTTGGAAGCATTAGCCGTGATAATCTTCAAAGCTTGGTTTATATAGCACTTTGAGAAGATGAACGTTGAAGCAAATATTCTTGATTCAATGCTATTAACAAGCTTTCCTTTTTGAGCAGATCTTGTCTTAGAATGATGCCGTTGGTATTGATTAGCTTTCAATGCACAGTACCGTTGCTTCTTCAATGCACGATCTGGCTTGGCTCATTCTGATTCTGCTTCGCTGCTGATGAACTAATTTGTTTCTGTATCAGAGTGTTTTATGCGCAGTTCTGTTCATCAAGCTTCAGCATGTGCAAGCGTTGATCATCTGATCTTGACGTTCTGATTCAGCAACTTCTGATGCTGATGTGCAAACTCATATTCTGATGCTGAAAGCGTTATCTTGCTTATTTTAATCAGCATATCTGCAAGTCAGAGCATAGTAATTTTAGGCAGCATATAATTCAATCATAAAATATTTAACTACTATATCTTTTCACTTTGTTATCATCAAAACTCAAATATAGGGTACTAGATTCAAACATTGTTCTAACATTTTTGTCTGAAGGTTGAAGAAGAAGCCACATGGGTTGGGCCTGCTTTGTCTTTTCTTTTCACACCTTATTTTCATTTTCATACCCCCTGAGCCCTTTATGTTTATTTTCATGATTCTTGACTTTTCTTTTTTTTCATTTTGGCTTATTTATTTTTGCTAATAATATTAAAAACATGAAAAATATTTTTTACACCATTTTTATATTTTTTAAGTATTTATTTGTTTATATGGACATTTGTACATAAATATATATATACTATTATTTAGAAAAGAACTAAAAAAATAATGTAAATATATTTCATTTCTGATTTTTATTTCATTTTTTCTTTTTGAAAATATTTTATGCAAAATATACTTTTTTTATAAATATTAAATATTATTATTTTTATATATATAATACATATTTAGAAATTAATACATATATATATATTTATTAGTATATTTAGGTTAAAATACAAAAATATATACATTTTTTATTTTATTAATATTTAATATGAAAAATACTTTTTTTATGAATATACTCCATTTTATTTTATTTTTTATATATAATTATTAAATATTATACATATTAAATAGTTAATATACTTATTTAATGAAATTAGGGTTTTACCCTTTAAAACACAAAAAACTCCAAAAATGTTACTTTTTTTATTTTTTTCTTTTTTTTTTATTGGACATAAAAAAATATCTTTTTTCCATACATATGAAAACCTTTTTTTGCATTTTTGCATCTTTATTTTATTTTCCATTTAATTTATGCAATCAATTATTTTGTAAATATTCCTAAATTGATGTAATAGCTAGGTTTAAATTCTTTGTCTAAATATCCCCCATTTGAACATCTGTACCCCCCTTCCCATATTGTGTTGTAATAGTGTAGGAATTTTACTTTTCGCACTTTAACGCTTTCTAAATATACCATGCTAGAACTAGGGTTTGTATGCAAATAAAAGGAACAAAATTAGTTTGACCTAATTTCAAGATAATCAAGCATGAAAATGGACAACACATATCACACTTGCACCCCTAGGGTATTCCACTTGTTGCCTTCAAATAATTGGGCCATATTGCATGTTAGGTTTCTTTGGGTAAAAACAAACAATCAAATGATCATAGTCCCTCGATGACGCTTTCGAAAAGTTGCCTAAAATGATCAAGTCCCTTTCAAAGAAAAATTGCCCAAAGACATTTAACACTATTGCAACTATGGTCTAAACGATGACCCGCGCCCGTCCCTTTCACCTCCTAATACAAGATTGTCCACCAAATACAATGGTGGAACAAAATTGTCAAAAGGGTTAAAACATAGCATAAATCTTTGAGAACTTTAGGGTAGATAGCTCTTAAGTACTTGTCAATTTGCAAAAGAAAACACTTGCCTATTTTCAAACCACACTTCACAAACACTTTCAACACAAACTTTCAAAAAACCTTGAAACATCTTTTCAAAAAGACAAACACCTTTTGTAAAACATTCGAGTAAAGAATTGTTACAAGGGTAGCCTAGACAAGGCATCTTTTTCAAAACCTTTTCAAAACCACACACAAAGCACCATTTCAAACAATTAAAAACCAAGGAAAGTTGATCTAAGCAAGTACCTAAGAGCCCATGGATAACCATGGATAGAAAGGGTGCTAATACCTTCTCTTTCTATAATCTACTCCCCGAACTCAAGAAAAATCTCAAAGGTTTTTGCTGTGCTTTTTAAACCTTTCCTTAGGATAAAATAAAAAGTCGGTGGCGACTCTTGCTCAACCGAAACATTTGCGAAAACAAACGCAAAACCATAGTCAGTTCTCCCACCGTATCACACCTACAAATTCAAAATACCAGTATTCGCAAAGTACAATGGGGTTTCCTGTCCAAAACTTCACCTGAATTCTTATGTGCGCAAGATACAGCCGCACA
This sequence comes from Vicia faba, assembly GCA_948472305.1. Lineage (NCBI taxonomy): Eukaryota > Viridiplantae > Streptophyta > Magnoliopsida > Fabales > Fabaceae > Vicia > Vicia faba. The sequence continues at coordinate 241,773,236 of OX451739.1, read as the reverse complement.
CCACTGATAAGAAACTTTGGGTTCATTTTTTTCAAGAAAGCTTGGCCAGAATGCAACTAGAGTGGTTTTACCAGTTGGATGGTTCCCTTATCAATATTTGGGAAGACTTAGCCACCCCTTTCTATCACCAATACCAGTATAATGCCGACTTGGCGCCAACGAGAGTTCAGTTGTAAGACATGACGATGGGGAAGAATGAATGGTTTAAAGAGTACGCCCAAAAATGGAGAGACCTTTCCAGTAGGGTTCAACCACCTTTGACTTATAGGGAGCACATTGATATGTTTATGGGCACTTTATCTGGTCCATTATTTAACTTATTGGTTGGCTGCTCTTCTTTCGGTTTCACCGAACTGATCTTAACCGGTGAAAGGGTTGAAAGCGGCATCAAAAGTGGGAAGATTCCCATGGAGTCTGCCTCCACTTCCAATCCTGTAAAGAAACCTTTTACCCTAAATAAAGAAATCAATGTTGTGTATGGGGCAAGGGCCCGTACCAAGAAGCATGACCGCCAGTCCATTAATTTTGTCTGAATTTCCAATCTAACTCCTGCTCAAAGACCATTTGCCAACCATCAACGGTTTGAGACTCTGAGAAGACAATTCACGAGGATAGGCATGTCACTATCCCAAGCCTTACATCACCTACTAAAGGCTAATTTGGTGACACTGCGTAATCCTCCAGCCAATCCAGATACCTCTTCACCAAAGTATAATCCAAACGCCAAATGTGCATATCACTCAAGTAGTCTCGGGCATGAGACAGACCAATGTTAGGCACTGAAAAATAAAATTCAAGACTTGATAGATAACAATACCATTGAATTTGATCTTCCTCCAACTCCGAATGTAATCACCGCACCTATGCCAAACCATGGCAAGGGTGTCAGTGATGTTGAAGAGACAATTTTTGTTTCCTCCGTCAAAGACTTGACTACTCCATTGAACATCATCAAAAAGAATCTGTTGAAAGTGGGGATTTTCCCTGGCTATTTGAAGGACTGTGTTTGTTGTACCAAACAACTTAATGGATGCAAAGAGCTGAAGGAAGGCATTCAGCGCCTGATGAATATCCATGAAATCTTATTTGAGAAGACTCCGCTTGCCAAAAGTTTGACTAATAAATGTGAAGATCTCTCCATCATAACTATCTCAAACAAACCTCTTAGGATTTCCTCCAAAGGTCCTATCAGGATTTCAAATGAACCAATTGTTACTCCCCTAATAATTACCGCTCCCGGACCAATTCCGTACTCTTCCAACAAAGCAGTGCCATGGAACTATGGTGCTGAGGTGTTTTACCATGGGATAAAAAAGATGATTGGATTGAAGAAAACAAAGCTGATGATATTGGTAACATAACTGGCTCTAGCAAAGTGACCAGAACTGGGAGAATATTTTCACCCAACATCTCACCACCAGTTGTTACAAAGGCACCTATCTGCATCATTATTGCTAAGCCAAGTACTGACACCAAGGGAAAGAGAAGGTAGTTGAGCCTGTTGAGACAGGGATACCCGCAAAGGACATTGTTGATGGAGAACCTTTCGCTCGTGAAATGGATGAGATCTTAAAAATCATAAAAAGGAGCGATTTCAAGATCGTAGAGTAGTTGGGGCAAACCCCTTCCAAGATTTCTATGTTGTCTTTGCTACTTTGTTCCGATGCTCATGCTCGGGCGTTAATCAAATTCTTAAAGAATTCTCACATCCCTCATGAGACCACAACTGACCTGTTTGAAAACTGTGTGGCAAACTTGATGGCCGACAATGGTTTGGGGTTCTCGGATACTGATCTGACATTGCTCGGAAAGAACCATAATAAAGCTCTACATGTTTCTGTTGAATGCAAAGGGACTACCTTAGCACATGTTCTGGTTGACACTGGCTCTTCCTTAAACGTACTACCCAAGAGGGTGTTGGACCGTTTAGACTGTGAAGGTTTAGTTTTGAAACAAAGTAATATTATTGTGAGGGCTTTCGATGGATCCAAAAGGACAGTCCATGGAGAGGTGGACCTCCCGATCAAGGTGGGCTCACAAATTTTAAACTCTACTTTTTACATCATGGATATCCATCCTACCTACTCCTGTTTGTTGGGTCGCCCTTGGATCCATGGAGCTGGGGCAGTAACCTCAACTCTTCATCAAAAGCTCAAGTATTCGGTCAAAGGAAGGATTGTCACTGTCTGTGGTGAGGATGAGTTCATGGTAAGCCACCTCAACTCTTTCAAATACGTGGAGATGGATGGCGAATTTATAGAGACCCCGTGTCAAGCTTTTGAAGTTATGCCACCAATGATTGCTACTGCCAAATGTTCCTCTAATGTGTCTAAAGATGTTAAGGTCGTACCAAAGATGGTTTCATTCAAAGATGTTCGTGCTGCAGTTGAAGAAGGAAGTTGTGATACTTGGGGGAAACTCCTCGAAATCCCATTCAAAGTAGACAAGTGTGGTTTGGGTTTCACCATCAAGGCTCAGAAGGAAGTGAGGCGCGCTCGCGCAAGGAAGCCCCCTCTCCGTATTGGAAGCCACAAAGTCAATGTTGTAGGTGATTCTGATGATGAATGTGCATTTGAAGATTGGGTATACCCTACTACAACAAAGCTCAACAATTGGCAAGCAAAGGACTTCGTTTCCATCTCCTTCATTGAGGAGTAACTACTTGTTTATTGCTTTCTTTTAATTCAAAAACATTTTGTCTGTAATATTAAACAATGACTTTTATGCCATATGCCTGACCCGGGGAACTATGGTCCATTTGTCAAGGGTTTTATTTATGTTCATGTTATCATATGATCATTCAATACAAATCATTGGACTTTCACATTCAAATCTTTATGCTCATTGTCTTTCTTTTCTTTCAAATACATTTCTCAAAATAGCCATGTATCTTACATGCACACACGCACACTCTTGCAGGTCCTCATCCAATCTGGATATTATTGCCAATGACTCTACTATTGCCGACTATGACTTCGAATGTCCAATTAACCAAGCCGAAGACGAAGGCGGGGAAGATTGTGAAATATCGGGAAAACTAGCCATACTTCTATTACAAGAGGAAAAAGTTATTCAGCCGCACGAAGAGTCAGTTGAAGTCATCAATCTGGGTACCGAGAAAGACAAGAAAGAGGTTAAGATCGGCACTAACCTAGAAAGCAGTGTCAAAAGCAGATTGGTTCAGATGTTGCATGACTATGTGGAAGTGTTTGCTTGGTCGTATGAAGATATGCCAGGGTTGGATACCGACATTGTAGTTCATCGTCTGCCGACAAAGAAAGATTGTCCTCCTGTCAAACAAAAAGTTTGTCGCATGAGGCCTGACATGTCTGAAAAGATAAAATCTGAAGTGATGAAACAATTTGATGCAGGATTCCTAGTTGTGACATTGTATCCCCAATGGGTCGCAAATATGGTTCCAGTACGGAAGAAAGATGGAAAAGTTCGTACGTGCGTTGATTATAGGGATCTTAATAGGGCAAGCCCCAAGGACGACTTCCCTCTACCTCATATTGATGTTTTGGTCGATAACACTGCTCAGCATAAAGTCTTCTCTTTCATGGATGGCTTCTCCGGCTATAATGAAATTAGGATGGCTCCCGAAGACATGGAGAAGACCACTTTCGTTACTTAATGGGGCACCTTTTGCTACAAGGTCATGTCGTTCGAATTAAAGAATGCAGGGGAAACATATCAAGGGGCTATGGTAGCTTTGTTTCATGATATGATCCATCATAAAATAGAGGTATATGTGGAAGATATGATTGCAATATCTCAAACTAAAGAGGAACATCTCGATCACCTGTACAAGCTATTCGAAAGATTGAAAAAGTACAAGTTGAGGTTAAACCCTAACATGTGCACATTTGGAGTACGATCTGGAAAGCTTATAGGTTTTGTTGTCAGCGGTAAAGGCATCGAAGTCGATCCTGCCAAGGTAAAGGTCATCCAAGAAATGCCAGTCCCCCACTCTAAAAAGGAAGTTAGAGGATTTTTGGGTCGTCTCAATTACATCGCTCGCTTCATATCTCACTTGACTGCTACTTGTGAGTCAATCTTCAAACTCTTGAAGAAAGATCAAGTAGTCAGATGGAATGGTGAATGTCAAGCTGCCTTCGACAAAATCAAAGAATATTTGCAAGAACCTCTTATTCTCATGCCTCCAGTTGAAGGAAGACCCTTGATCATGTACTTGACAGTGCTATAGAACTCTATGGGGTGTGTTTTGGGCCAACATGACGAGTCTGACCGAAAAGAGCATGTTATTTATTACCTGAGCAAAAACTTTACCGATAGTGAAACCAGATATTCACTGCTCGAGAAAACTTGTTGCGCTCTGGCATGGGCTGCTCTCCGGCTAAAATAGTATATGTTGACTCATACCACTGTTGATTTCTAAGATGGACCCAATCAAGTACATCTTCGAGAAACCTGCTCTTTTCGGACGGATAGCTAGATGGCAAATGATCTTGACTGAGTACGACATTCAATACACAATGCAAAAGGCCATCAAAGGAAGTGTATTAGCATATCATTTGGCCCATCAAGCTGTTGATGATTATCAGTCTATGAACTTTGACTTCCCAGATGAGAACATCATGCTAGTCACCGACTACGCGAAACCTGGACCGTATGACGGACCTGAACAAGGATCTCGATGGACTATGGTCTTCGATGGGGCTTCCAATTCCTTAGGTAACGGAATTGGTGTTGTGATCATCTCCCCTGAAGGTTGTCATACTCCTTTCACTACTAGATTATGCTTCGATTGCACAAACAATATGGCTGAGTACGAAGCATGCATTTTGGGTCTGAAGGCTGCCATTGATTTGAGGATCAAGCATTTGAATGTGTTTGGGGATTCCGCTCTAGTGATTAGTCAAGTAAAAGGGTATTGGGATACTAAACACCCTAATCTCATCCCTTACAAGGAGCTTGTGCTATCCCTAATTCCCTACTTCGAAGAGATCACCTTTGAACACTTCCCTAGGGAAGAAAATCAGTTAGTCGATGCTTTGGCCACCATGTCTTCTATGTTCAAGGTCAGATGGGACAACGAAGCTCCTATGATTACAATTGAGGGATTCAACAAACCTGCACACTGCTGTGAGCTTGACACTGACACAGAAAAGCCATGGTACCATGAGGTGAAGAGATACCTTGAAGCACAAGAATATCCTGAAGGAGCATCCATCAATGACAGAAAGTTCTTACAAAGATTTGCAGACAAATTCTTCCTAAGTAACGGAATATTGTACAAGCACAACCATGATATCTATTCTACTTTGATGTGTGGAAAAGAAGGAGGCAGAGGAAATTATGGAAGACATGCATGATGCTCTCTTTGGGACTCACTCTAGTGGACATACCATGGCCAAGAAGATCCTGAGAGTTGGCTACTATTGGTCAACGATGGAGACTGATTTCCATCAACATTCAAGAACTTGCCATAAATGCCAAATCTATGTTGACAAGGTCCATGTTCCTCCTATACCTCTAAACGTCACGACCACTCTGTGGCCATTTGCAACGTGGTGCATTGACATGATTGGAGAAATCAAACCCACTGCTTCCAATGGACATCGCTTCGTTCTGGTCGCTATTGATTATTTCACCAAATGGGTCGAAGTCGCCTCATTTGCCTCAGTCACCAAGAACGTGGTAGCCAGATTCATCAAACACAACCTCGTTTTCCGCTATGGTATCCCCAAAAGGATCATCACCAACAATGGGACTGACCTCAACAATGCTATGATTATCGAACTTTGCACTCAGTTCAAAATCAAGCATCACAATTCTTCTCCTTATAAACCTAAAATGAACGGAGCAGTCGAAGCGGCCAACAAAAACATTAAGAAGATTGTGGAAAAGATGGTAGTGACCTACAAGGATTGGCATGAGATGTTACTGTTTTCTCTTCATGGCTATCGTACTTCAGCTAGAACATCAACTGGGGCAACTCCCTTTTCTTTATTCTATGGCCTGGAAGTTGTTTTGCCAGTAGAAGTTCAGATTCCCTCACTAAGGATAATGAATGAAGCAGGCCTAGAAGAAGACGAGTGGATTCAAACAAGATTGGATCATTTGAACTTGATCGTTGAAAAATGATTGGTTGTTGTTTATCATGGTCAGACATACCAAAAATGCATGATCAAGGCTTTCAACAAAAATATCAAGCCTCGAGTATATCAAGTTGGTGACTTGGTGATAAAGCGCATAATTCTGCCACAAGGCGACCCCAGAGGCAAATGGACTCCCATCTACGAAGCGCCATTTGTTATCAAGAGAGTGTTCTCTAGCGGTGCCATGATGCTGACTACCATGGACGGTGAAGACTTCCCGCATCTTGTAAACGTGGACATAGTTAAAAAATACTACGCATAAAGGACCCGCTAGGTTGACACACCTAGGCAAAAATAAGAGTATCCCGGCAAACCAAAAGGTTTAAGCAAAAGTTAGGGACATATGCAAAATATTGTACACCCGGCAAGTTCAAAACCTGAAATGGCAACTTGGGCAAAAATGGGTATCCTGGTGGACTGAAAACCCGAAAGGGTGGTCCAGGCAAAAGTTAAGGATTGAAAGCATATGACTATGTCCCATGGAATCACCACAGTCGGCTTTATTACCAAGGTTCGAGTTCAAACGGTCCAAGATCAATCCAATCAACTTCTGTCAATGGCAAGGGGCATTCAAAGACATTGGGGCAATAGTAGAGTTGGAATGCAATGAGATCATTTCCACATGGATATTTGTTTTTATTCTTAATTTTTGTTTTCCTTTCGATGATTTCCTCTTACTAGGATCTTCGTCTCTTTGTACAAAAAACGCCTATTCATGGGCAAAATATCAATACAAATATACTTTAAAGTGCAAACTTTCTTTTTTTGTTTTGAATGCAAAAATGTCCAGTGACTAAAACTGAACGAACATATGCATGTGAACATAATTAAAACTATTTGGCACATGAGTCCTGCTAAGCAGCGGGAAGCATCTTTTTAATGTATATGGAATATACCTACAGAGTTATTTCATTAGCATTATCCCCACAAGGACGATTACAATAAATAATTCCTCAACAGAGTTACCCACAAAGTCTCTTTGCATAGGTTGATCTCCAACTAGAGTCTTAATCTATTGACAGCTCTCTCCCCAGCTAAGTTGATCCTACAAGAAGAAGCCTTGTGAATCTCTTTCTAAAAGAACTCACCTCGTCAGCAGTTCATCAAGTATCCATCAACAGGGTTTATTTCCCTAACAGAGTTTATTGCCCAACAAACAACATACGACATACAACAATCAACGAACAGCAAAATTCCCCTGGCATAGTATATCTTCCCCAGTTGAGTCTGTCTTCCCCGGCTGAGTCTATACTCTCCAGTTTGAGTTTTCCTTTCAGAATATTACAAATTAGAGGGCCATAACCCCTAATCCCCTGTAAAGTCGTCAACAAAACCTTTACTACCTCCAAAAGATACTATAAAGCCTGGACCCGACCAGATATTAGTACAATTTTCAAGCTACTACGAAGCCTGGACCCGACCAGATAATAGTCAACTTCTCAAGTCATTATAGAGCTTGGACCCGACCAGATAATAGTGTAACCTTTCAAATACTATGAAGCCTGGACCCGACCAGATAATAGTTAACTTCTCAAGATACTATGAAACATGGGCCCGACCAGATAATAGTTTAGCTCTTCGAGACATAGAAGAACTGGACTCAACCAGACTAGGGTTTAACTTCTTTTCCCTGGTAGAGTTTGCCTCTACCCCAGCAAGTTACTGTGAATCCTGGATCCGACTAGATATCAGTTCAACTCTATCTCTTAAGACAAGTTTATTGTGAAGCCTGGACCCAACCAGATAGCAATTAACTTCATCCACCTCAGAAATCTGTAAAGCCTGGAATCCGACCAGATAGCAGTTTAATGTTATTAAGTTACTGTGAAGCCTGGATCCAACCAGATATCAGTCCAACTTCGTCTATTCAAGCAAGTTATTATGAATCCTGGAGCCCGACCAGATAACAACTAGCTACAATCCCCAGCGAGACACTATGAAGCCTGGACCCGACCAGATAATAGTATAACTTTTCAAAAAAAAACCATGAAGCCTGGACCCGACCAGATAGTAGTTACCATGAAGCCTGGATCTGACTAGATAACAGTTCAATTTCAAGAAATCTTCTACGAAGCCTGGAATCTGACCAGATAATAGTTAATTTATTCTTCCCCAGTAAGTTACCGTGAAGCCTGGATCCGACCAGATAGCCGTTGACTTCCTCATCCTCAGCAAGTAGTTGTGAAGCCTGGATCCGACCAGATAATAGCTAACATTCAAGAGATAATCCTCGGTATGAGCATTCTGTCAACAAAGTTTGAAGATGTGTATATTCTTCATCCCTAACAGCAATCTGGGATACATCTTCCCAAAAATCCTCAGCAGTAGTCAGGGAATTATTTTCCTGGACAAATATGCATCCCACATTCATACATCATAGCATATACATATAAAATGCATTTAGCATAATACCACATCTTATGAACATCATGCATACATCTGCATTTAACTAACCCCTTTTTCCCACAGGTAAAACATCAAGTTTTAGTATAAATCGACCAAATATTTATGCTGATACTTCTTCCAGTATTTACCATCATTCCTTCAAATGGAATCTATAAGCCCATTCCCAGTACATCTTTGAGTGCAAATTTATGTAGTGTTCAATCATCTTCCACCTTCAAGTCACGAATGGAAGATCCTCCAATCTAACTCTTCAGGTTTAAGAAGATTGAATAGGGGCATCTGTTGTACCCCCAAAATTTCCCTCTCATTTCTCAGGAAATATCTCACAAGATCTCCATTGATTCAAGACTACACAAGGTTTGATCAGCTCAAAACACCTCCTCAACACTGACAATTGAAAATTAGGGTTTGAGTTTTCACAAGGACAAATGGAATTTTAATGCCTCAATTGACTTTCATGAATCATTTTGGACCCTCAAGATTTCTCATGTCAAGTTTCAAGTCTTGGATCACATTTTTGCTCAGTCAATTGATCAGATGACCTAAAATCAACTATATTGGGGAAAAAGTCAATTATAGTCAATTTGCAGTCAAACTTAATAATTTTTTATCCATATCAACATATTGAACTCGTATATGTCAATTGACAAAGTTTGGATCACAATTCCTAAAGAAATTTAATCAGATCATCAAAAGGGCAAAATGGTCAAAATTAGGGTTTTGACTGGGAAGGTTCCCTTTTTATTTTTGACCTAACAAATGACTTATTGGTTCAAGGAATGATCTCAAGGATTCAAATGATTCATTTTGACCTAATGGTATGGCTCAAAACATTTCTCAAGTTCAATTGATTGATAGTTGAATTTCAGTCAACTGATGAAAAATCAACTGTACACTAAAAAGTCAAACTTTGACTTTTTGATCAAAGTCAAGTTTCAAAGATTACAATTCATCAAGACATGTCAAAGTATGAAACTTGTTCAACAAGAAATCAAAAAGTCAAATTTCATTTTGAAAAGTCAAAATTTCTAAAACTTCGAATTTTTTCTAAGTGTTGGAAAAGTTCATTTTTTTCATAACTTTGAGCCAAATTTCCACCATGATGCAAGGTGATTCAAGAGAAACTTCCAACATGAAAGTTGTAGATCTCAATTAGATCTAAAACATTGTAGGGCATAAATTTTCCTAGAAATATTTGGATTTAAAATTATGAATTTGTGAAGACATGCTCATGAAACTTGAAGACTTAGTGAAATTTTGCCCTAGTTTGGGCAGGATTTTGACCTAACTTCATGGAAACTTTTCACCTAGTTCCAAATGGATTTTTCAAAATTTTCCAACATAAAGGTTGTAGGGGATGTTACAATATTTCCAAAATGTCCAAGAACTCATTGATATCATACTTGAGCTAGGAGAATCGAAGGCAAGAAGTTAGGGTTTCAAACTTGAATTACAAGCCATTTTCTTGATGAACACATAATCCAATCTCAATGTTATGTTGCATAATCTTGCTTTGAATGCTTTCTAAATTATGTATCTATCCGTAATTAATGGATTACACAAACTTTTGAGCTATGATCCAAGTGGTTTAAGCATTGTCCAAGTCAATTTGCCATTTTGGGAAGAAAGTTAACATTGCCATTCTTGAAAAGTAAGCTTTATGCACAAAGTCAATTCTTGAGCCTCTCACTTGTTCCCTCTAATCACACTGCATCTACAAAGTCATAAGCAAGTTTGTTTAAAGTGTAACCACTCTAAAATAGCAAGTACAAAGGCATGGAAACTTGTTTTGTCAAGAAAATCACATGTTGAGCTTAAACATGTGAATTTGAATTTTGATCAACTACAAGTCTCAAAACCATTTGCTTATAAGTAGAGATACTATTTGCAAGCTAATACATGAGCTAAAGCACCCTGAAACTCTCTCAAACACTTGCAAGCCTGAAATTGCCCAAAAACACCATTGATGCATAGTTTCTGACTTTGAACTTGTAACTCACATTTCCCTCGTGCGTTTTCATTCCTAATCAATCATAAAGCTTCTATACCTCAAATATAGTACATCCATGTCCTTGTTCCAGAACTGTAACACCATTTTCATTAACCTCCATAACCAAAAAGCAGAGTCTGCAAGTTGACTTCTCCAAGCCATTTCAGCCATCCTCATTCCAAACTAATCATTGCATTAGCTTCCTGGAGGTTCACTGAAGCTAACCTGATCATCACAACTCCTTGAAAGTTTCTCAAACTCATTTCACGATTTCCAGTTTTGAGGTATCTTTTCTGAACTTCTATCTTTTTCATTTAGGCATTGTTAAGCTTGCATTTGTGAAGATAAAATGTATATATCATTACCCTGAAACTGTACATATCCATAGATTTCATTTATATTGATTGATCTTAGAGAATTTTATGTTTGACTCTCTGAAAAAAGTTAGGTCAAAATTTGGTACTTTTAGAAATTATCATTCATCTTTGATTTATAGCTTATGATATTTATATGGTTGGATTCGTATGGAAAAATGGAGCAACTTTCATGTTTACATTTTCCACTTTTGTTGAGAAATGGGTAAGTTACAGGAACCATGGCTGGAGGTTGAAGATGAAGTCATTTTCAGGACTGAATTTATGTTATGTATTTGTTGTTTTGTTTAAGTTAACGAATGTATAGCCACTCCAGTGATAAGGCAGCGTGCGTTTCATGTCAGGGGCGTGGGTTCAAACCCTAGTGCTGCCACTTTTCATATTTTTCCATATTTTTCTCTCTTTTGACACAACCAGCGCCTGGGTTAATCACTGGGCCTTTCCATTTTTGCTGCACCACACCCCCTGCCTGCTTATCACACACAAGCCCAAGTTTTTTAATTTATTGTTTTTCTGATTTCAAAAATCTCATTGGTGGGCCTAACAAGAATGTTTTTTCTAATATACTCCTAAAATTCATTTCAAACCCCCCTGACTTTTATTTTTATATTTTATTTTATTTTATTTTTCTTTATTATTTTCATTATTATTATTATTATTATTAAAAAATCCAAAAATATTTTTATTTATTATTCACACACTTATATTTTTATTTTCTTTATAAAACAAAAAGACAAAAAATATTTTCTTAACAAATTAATTTCTTTTTCTTAATAAATTAATAATTATATTTAGGTTTAATTATTTTTCTTTTTAATTAAAATTAACTTAGAATTTAGGTTTCTTTTAGTTAATTAAATTCCATACCATTTTTATTAAACTTTAAACTTCCTTTTCTTAAGAAAACCCTAAAAAAAATGCTTTCTAATTTAATTTTCTTTTCCTTAATTAGTTTAGGCTAATATTTAATTAATCATTTTATTTTAGATAATTAGGTTAAAACCCTTTCCTCAAAAATCCAAACAAAAATCATTTCCTTTTCATTTACATCTTTGCACATTATACTATTCATTCATTTCTTGTACAATATTCAATATGGTTGTAATAGATAATTAGGTTTAATTTCTTGCAATCCCCATTTGTAAATTTGTATACCCCATCCCCCTAATGATGTAATAGCGTAGTAATTTTACCCGCAATTTATCGCTTTCATATAAATGCTAGTAATTAGGGTTTGTACGGAAAGATAAAATCAACAAGTAGATAACCCTAATCAAAAATTAAATGCATGCAAATCAAACACAATATTCACACATGCACCCTTAAGGTAAACTCCACTTGTTGCCTAAAAAAATAGTCATGTTATGCATGTGAGATATCTTAGCAAAAGCAATCAAAAATACAAGATCATAGTCCCTCAATGATGCTACAAATGTTACCTTTCAAATGATCTTAGTCCCTCAAAGAGAAATGCTAAGATATCTCACAACATTGCTATCATGACTATACGATGACCCACGCTCGTCCCTTTACATCCAAAGATAAGGCTTCTTACCAAATCAATGGCAAGATAGAAATATCAACGGAAGGAAGAAATGAACAAAAGACTTTTGAGTAGGTAGATTGTTCCTAGTTGCTTGCTCACTTTCAAAACAAACATCCTTGCTCATTTTAAAAACAAACACCAAACACTTTCAAAAACAAACTTTCAAAACATTAAATATTTTCAAAAGTCCAACACTTTGTATACGTTCTTACGAACGAGAACCATTACAAAGTTTGCCTAAATGAAGGCGCCTTTTCAAAAATACTTTCAAAAATCACCACAAAGCATATTTTCAAACAAAAGCAAGTGATCTAGCAAGCAACTAAGAGCCCATAGATAACTATGGATGAAAAGGGTGCTAACACCTTCCTTTTTCATAATTTACCCCCCGAACTCAAGAAATAATCTCAAAGGTATTTCCTGTTCTTTTCCACCTTTCCTTTTGGATAAAAGAAAAGTCGATGGCGACTCTTGCTAACCGCAATATTTGCGATCAAACGCAAACATCCCAAGTCAGTTCTCCAACCACATTACACTATTCTTAGGACAGGTTAAGCTAAGTAAACTTCAAGAGGGTACTTACCTACTGTGATCGGTGGAAATAGAACTGACTGTTTTTGAAAGGCTGGTTCGCGAAATGTCGCGGTAAGCAAGAGTCGCCACCGTCTTTTATTTTCTCCAACAAGGAAAGGACAAAAGCACAGCAAAATTCCTTTTCGAGATGTTTCTCGGTTCGGGAGGTAGATTATAGAAAGGGAAGGTGTTAGCACCCTTTCTATCCGTGGTTATCCACGGTCTCTTAGGTACTTGCTCACTATGTTTTCAAAAGAGTTTGCTTTTCAAGTGTTTGTGGGTTTTGAAAAAGTTTCGTTTTGAAAACTTCTAGGTAACTCTTGTATCAGTCCTCAAGAGTGTATGAAGTGTTTGTTTGAAAACTTTTTGAAAGTGTAGGTGCGAAAAGTTGTTTTTGTTTTTTGAAAGAGCAAGTACCCAGGAGAAATCTACCTACTCTAAGGAATTAGGCTGTGTAAGAGTCCTTTAGACAGTACTATCCCACTATTGAGAAGTAGGTAGCACCGTTGTTGGAGTTATTCGGGTCAATTCGATTATAGGGACATGTGTGGTCACCAAAGCAATAGTAGGACGCCTTAGCGGTAACCATAATGTCCTAGATCCTTTTTATCTGAGGCAACCGTTTCGAGGCAACTGGATCTTTAGACAGGAGGGCGACCTCTAAAACACCCTATACTTAATGACCACCTCGAGGCAACCATGTGAGGCGTACCCTAGGAGTGGCATGTGCGAGTGTGTCAGGTTTCATTTAAGATTATCTTTGAACATGCATCATTGTGAGCTACGGGTTGATTTTATTTTTCAAGCAAGTCTTGTCATGCATAATTAACAGTTAATAATTTGCCGAAAATAAATTGCGGAAAATAAATCTACGCTATTACAAGGCGTCGGGTATTTACATCGCCAAAAGCAACCCTTGAAAAGTAAATTGCGAGAAAATAAAGAAAGCGATAAAAGTCCTAATTATCTATTACATGCTCCGAGCAAATACATAAATATGATCAAAAATAAGAATAATGCGCGAAAAGAAATTAAATTGGAAAAGTCCTTAGGGTTTTGACCCTTTTTGAGAAAAGAATGGAATTTTGTCCTTTTTTGCAATTAAATAAATATTAAACCTAAAACTAATTAATTAATTAATTATAAGAAAAAAGTATTTTTTTTAGTTTTTTATGTTTTTAAGGCAATAAATAAAAAGAAATTAAAATTGTCAAAAGAAAAACCCTAATTCTATGCTAATTTTATTTATTGTAAAAAAACTTAAAATTTAAACCTAATTAAACTAAATTAGTTACATTAGTATTTATTTACAAAATAATTAATAGTGAAATTAATAAATAATGATAATAATAAGAAAATATTGTTTCCTGAATTAATTATAAAAATAATTATTTGTTAGTTAAATAATAATAATAGTAATTAATAATAATAATTAGTAAAAGAAAATAATTAAAAAGAAAATATAAAATAGAAAAAAATAAGAAAACAAAACCCAGGGGGTGATGGGCCCAGATGGAGGTGAGAAAGCAACTTTCAGGCCCATTAAGCCAATCAACCATGTTGACCTTTGGAATCAGCTATGCAGGCGTTGACTGAGGATCATGATGGTCTTCCAATCCAGGCCTTTGGATCTATGCTGGCAGCCACATGGCATTTGGATGAGTGGAGTATATGGTGGACTCTTTGGTTTTTCCTGCACGTGATCATATAATAAAAAATAGAAACAAAGGTTTGGGGGACCTGGGAATCGAACCCAGGTCCCAATGGTTCTTGGACAACGCACGCTCCACTAGGCCAGTTGCTTGCATCTGATAATATAATGACAATAACTAATAATATACACAAATCAACGCATATGCTGAAAAGAAAAAAAAACGCGTGTGTTTTGAATTATCCAACCAGGAAGCAACACGTACTCGTCTTCTTCGCTAAACCTGTAAAACAAAGATTAGATAGCGGGGGTTTTTAACCCCCACAACCTGTATCAACGAAAAATAGCGAATAGGCGTGTGAGCAAGATAAATATTTCGCGAGGGTGAATTTTGATTCGTCTTGATGCAACGATTTCAACCATATGCGTTAGGGGTTCTAATTTTGCCTGAGTAATGAAGCCCTAATTCAAGAACTGAGGAACCCTAAAATTCGTTCATGGCAAATTCTGATTCTGTGCGTTTTAATGCAATTAACCTAAGCCAAAAGCTTCCTGTGGACTCAAGCAACACAAAACATACAAGAAATCATGTTAATGATGCACAAATCATGAGGTTCGATTATGGAAAAAATAAGCAAACCGTGAGTTTGTTCTTGACAGTTTCTGTAGCTTTAAGGCCTTGTCTTGATTGCAATATGTTTCTGAGAGTTCCTGCAAGGTATTAGAATCACTATAATGCTCTGAATTAGCCAGGAAGATTGAAAACAATTTTCACTTTTTTTTGGTTTTTTCCAATGTTGTTATGGCTTTGTATGCAGCAAAATCACGTCCAATGCATTAGGGTTGGCTTCTGTATATATAATGGAAGGGAATTAGGTTACAATCTTGCCAAGAAATCCATGGAATTGATGTTTCAATATTTGATTGAAAATCAAATATTTTTCAATCTTTTTGATTGAAGAAAGTTGCTAAATTTGGAGTTTTTGACATCCTTGATTGGCACACGAGATCTCCAGCATATATTGGTCATCTTTGCTTCACCAAAAGATTGAAAAATCATATCTTTGAATTTCCTACATTTTAAATTAATTAAATGAATAAAAATCAATTAAAAATCCAATTAATTAATAAAAATAAGAAAGTAATTCAATGTAAGCTTGATGGGTCGTGCATAGGCCTTGGACAATGTTTCAAGAAGAAATTTGAGGCCCATTAACAAAAATGATGTGTTTTGAGCAAAGTTGACTTTTGCAAATTCACAAAAATTTCCCAACTTCTCCAATGCATATCTTGCCCAATTTTGATCATATGAACATGTTCTTGGACATTTTGGAAATGTCTTGAAGTCCTCTAACCAATGCCTTTGGTCCCATGTCATTTGGAGTTACCAATCCCAAGTTATGGTCTTTGACTTAAAGTGCATTTTTGTTGACTTTTGAAATTGACCTATAATGTAGAAATTGATAACTTTTTGTGAGAGCACTTCTTGGACTTGGAATGTGAAGATGAGTTGTAGGAAATGTCATCCCCTTCAAAATGAGCATTGGATGGAATTTTTCTGATGAACCATGAAAAAGTTATGCCTTGATCAAGATACAGTTGACTTTTCTGTTGTCCAAAAATAGTAACTTTTGCATCTTTGATGATTTTTGAGCCATGCTTGAGGAATCATGATCAAGACTTGATCAAATGATGATTGGGGACTCAAAACAAGATGTTGACTAAAAATTCTGACTTTTGACTGTCAAATGACCATTTTACCCCTGCAGTTGATTGTAGATCAAATGGAGCTTTTGGCTGTGCAATTTGATGCTGTGAGTCTTGAAACTTGACATGTAGATGCTTGAGAATATGTATAGGCATATGACACTTGATTGGACCATTGAAAAACCTCAAATTCCTTGAGAGAAACAAAACCCTAATTTAGACTGGCTTAGGAGGCATTTGTACTGTGCAACCCTTGAGTAGTCTTGAACCATTTAAAGATGATTCTTGACAAACTTTGAAGAATATGGGAGGGAAAATTTTGGGGTACAACAGTTGCCCCTATTCAATCTTCTTAAACTTGAGGATGTAGATTGGCTTGCGTGCCTTTCGTGATCCGAAGGTGGAAGAGGATTGAACACTAGAGTGCCCGGAAATTTGCACTCGCATAGTGGAGTATCAGCAATGTGATGTCGGGAATGGGCTTACAGATGCCATTTGGAGATATGATGGATAGAAGGATGGGCTTATAGATGCCATCTGGAGATGTGACAGAATCTTGTCGGGAATGGGCTTATAGATGCCATTTGGAGATCGTTGATAGGTAGTTTGAGAGAGCGACATAATGATATCTGAATCTGGATCGTATCTGAACTGTATTTGAAATTGAGATCTGTATGAGTAGCAGAATGACTTCCGGGTAGGGAACGTATTTGTGCTATAACTGGGATCTGGATAAGTGACAGAATGACTTCCGTGTCTTGGAATGTATCTGCATTTGAAGTTGATAGTTGAATCTGAATGAGACATAGGATGGCTTCTGTGTCTGGAGCATATCTAGTTTGTACCTAATTGCTGACGTCTGAACGAGTAGTAGAATGACCGGCGTGTCTGGGGTATATCCATACTGTATCTGAATGAGTCACAGAATGACATCCGAATCTGGATCGTATCTGGATTGTCTCTCGAATGAATCTGGAATAAGCAATAGAATAGCATCCGTGTCTGGAGCATCTCTAAGTTGTCTTTAGAAGTTTGAATCTGAATAAGCGATAGAATAGCATCCGGATCTGGAGCATCTCTAAGCTATCTCTAAAAGGAAATCTGAATAAGTATCAGAATGTCGCCATGTCTGGTTCACAACTGAACTATCTCTAGAATGAATTTGGAATAAGCAATAGAATAGCATCCGGATCTGGAGCATCTCTAAGCTATCTCTAAAAGGAAATCTGAATAAGTATCAGAATGTCGCCATGTCTGGTTCACAACTGAACTATCTCTAGAATGAATTTGGAATAAGCAATAGAATAGCATCCAGATCTGGAGCATCTCTAAGCTATCTCTGGAAGGAATTCTGAATAAGCGATAGAATAGCATCCGGATTTGGAGCATCTCTAAGCTATCTCTGAAAGGAAACTCTGAATAAGCAATAGAATAACATCTGAATCTGGAGCATTTCTTAAGCTATCTCTGAAAGGAAATCTGGAATAAGTATCAGAATGTCGCCATGCCTGGGTCGCAACTGAACTATCTCTAGATGGAGTCTGGAATAAGCAATAGAATAACATCCAGATCTGGAGCATCTCTAAACTATTTCTGAAAGGAAACTCTGAATAAGCAAAAGAATAGCATCCGGATTTGGAGCATCTCTAAGCCATCTCTGAAAAGAAACTCTGAATAAGCAAAAGAATAGCATCCGGATCTGGAGCATCTCTAAGCTATCTCTGAAAAGAAACTCTGAATAAGCAAAAGAATAGCATCCGGATCTGGAGCATCTCTAAGCTATCTCTTAAGTCTCTTCAATGTAGATAATTCTCCTGGCTAGATACAGGTATAGATCTACAATCAGTTGCTCACAGATATGCCCTGGCTAGATACAGGTATCAAATCTGGAACTTCAAAAGGTTGATCGAGATAGCTTTCCTGGCTGGATACAGGCGTAGACCTCTAATCAGTCGCTCACAGATATGCCCTGGCTAGATACAGGTATCAAATCTGGAACTTCAAAATGTTGGTCGAGATAGCTTTCCTGGATGGATACAGGTGTAGACCTCTGACCTGAGAATGAAAGATAGCTTCCTGGCTTGCTACAGGTGTTGATCTTCAAACTCCCGCTCGCAGATATGCCCTGGCTAGATACAGGTATCGAATCTGGAACTTCAAAAGTTGATGGTAATATCTTTTGATTGACCTTTTCCTGAAAAGGCAAACATTAGTTGTATGCAATGTCATGATTTATGAAATGCATGATGTCATGATGTTCTCAAAATAAATAAGATTGTGCGATATGATTTATCATGTATGTAAATAGGAGATATGAAATGTGAAATGTTTATGAATGTATTTTCATCTGGGAAAATAAATCCTTGACGAATGTCGGGAAGCTCGTTGAATCCTGGGCTGATGTTGAAGAGTAGAGTTCTTCATTTCCGCTGGGGATGACGATTGCAAGAATAAACCGGTAGGAGAAGATGACTCCATTGGGGAATAAACTTGTTGGAGAGATTTCTCTGCGGGGAACTACCCTGTGGGGAGAGATACTTCGCTGAGAATTTGATGATAACTCCGCTGGGGATTCCATTGATAAGTTTTGTTGGGGAATTTGATGAACTCCGCTGGGGATAGGAAGAACTTCGCCGAGGACGATCTTTCCGTTGCAATTTGCTGAGGATAACCCAGTTAGACTCTGGTGGGGAATAACCTTTTGAATATGGCTAGGGAGAGATTTTTGTACTCTGCAGGGGACCAGCTTCCAGAATCTACTGGGGGGATTGATTCAACTCTTCTGGGGAAACCTTTTGGACTGCACTGGGGAAATGGCTCCACTAGGGTGTCTTGTATTCTGTCGGGGAACAATCTTATATTTCTGTTGAGGGATATTAAGACTGTCGAGGATGCTTGCTGAGGAATATATGTATACTCTGCTAGGGAATATTGAGATCTTCTGGGGATATCCAACTTCCTTAGGGCTGACAGTAGCCTAACTCTGCTTGGAGAGAGTATTGCTGACTTGTTGGGGATACTGTTCCTTTCCGGGGCTGATGGGAGATCAACTCTGCTTGGGGAGAGTATTGTTGAATCTTGTCTTACTCTGCGGAGAGTGAAGGTATCTTGGTCATGTTCTTCAGCTGAACTTACCTTGTACCTAGAGGACAGAGCAGCTTGTACAGTTCGAACAATTCTTATTGCCCTAGTTTCTGCAGGAGAAGGTACCTGTGGAGGTGCTTGATGACTGCCGATTTGACAAATCTTCTTCTGGTAGGCAAGTGACGAGATGCCGGGACATAGTCGTACGCTTTGATCCCTAATTTTTTCCTGGACCGCCCTTTCGGGTTTTCAGTCCACCGGGATACCCATTTTTGCCCAAGCCTCCTTTTCAGGTTTTCGACTTGCCGGGTGTACAGATTTTTCCATTTTCATCCCTTATTTTTGCCCGAACCCTTTTGGTTCGCCGGGAAGCCCTTATTTATTTTTTTTTGCTTAGGCCAGTCGACCTAGCGGGTCTTTGATTATGCGTAGTATTTTTTCGACTATGTCCACGCTTTCAGAATGTAGAGAGTTGTCAATGTCAGTAGTGTTGTGTTGCCATACTACCAGAAGATGTTTGATCGTACCAGGTTTGTCGCTGGAATCCATGTCCAATGCCCCAGTTGATTCAGGTGGAGATCTGCCCCTGGCTATTTGGCATATTGAGAGATTCCCTGAATCTTGACTTGACTGCCCCAGATGACGGACCATGATCACGTCTGCCCCTTGGTTGGAAGTGCTTTTGTTCATTAGATATTCTTCGTGCGAATTTCTCTACTGTTTGAACAAATAGTCATATGCAAACAATGTTATATTAAAAATGCAAAGCTTATGTCTGTCTTGAAGTTTTTGAAAATGCATTTTTTTTTATAAAGCAAGTGAAATTTGTAAAATGTGATGTCAACTCAGGATTTTACAGCAAGCCCTACAGGAGTCAGGATACCTTTGTAACAGTATGCTTTCGAACTAACCCATGCTTCAGCTAGGACTTTTAAGGGTTATAACGTGGTCTGGTTCACGGTTTAAGAAACAAAGGATAAAGGCTCAAATTTTATTTGTACCCACCCGCTCTTCGTGATGTTCTTCAAACCTACACTCAGTTAATCGTGCGTTAGACCTTGTTTGAGTCTTTGCTCTGACATACCATCGATGGTTCGGATACTGAAAGTTTATTTTGAATAGGCAGTCATTTCTTCTTTTTTTGAGAGTCTGTAGGACCTCTTTCTTTTTGATTTTGTTATCCCTGTTTTTGCCTGAACTGTTTCTTTTGTGTTTACAGTCAGAGGGATGCCCCAGTTTTGTAAGTCTCCTTCATAGGTTTTGACTTAATGGGCTTTTATTTTGAGGGATAATGATTTCTTGTCTTTATGATTATACGGAACCATCACTGTCTTTTGTTTTGGAAGAACTTCTTAGATGTCATTCATTGTGCACCTGGATCAACCGAGAAGACTACCCTGCCCCAGGTTATAATTAAGGGTTTTAATTTTCGAAAAGAAAAACTCCAACTTCTTTGGCTCAAAGGGGTTGACTAGGGATTATCTTCCTTATAACTCCACTGTTTAGGATTTGAAACAATGCATGTACTTCATCAGCAGGGTCTGTTCAAAAGCATACTGTAAAGATCGGGGTATCGTTTTCGTCATCCTCCCTCAAAAGGCTTAGAATTATTAATCGAGAGTTTGAACATCACAAAAATGAAAGCAATTTGAATATAGTGAATACGAATATATTGATTCAGAACAGACATATGCGATGCATTAATGAAATAAAAGAGTTTTCTATGACAATAGTTGTTTGAATAAGCAAGGAAAAATATAACTTGAACATTCGAATGAACAAAAGTTTCTTGGTTTGAACTAGTCATCTCAGATGGAGAATTCTCAGCGGAAGATTGTCATCTCACCATCCGGCCTGAACTCCAGCACCCTTCCGTCGATCAAGTCTTGGATCTTGTTCTTCAGAGTCCAACAGTCGTTGGTGTCATGTCCCGGACTGTTAGAGTGGTATGCACACCTTTCATGGGGATGATAGGTAGGAGCAGAGGTGTTGGGATTCCGGGGAGGATCCTTTAATGTAAGTAGGTTGACTTCCAATAGGCGTTTCAGTATCAAAGATGATGGTATCTCAGTCTCAGAGAAATGTCTTCCAGGTGCATTTCGCTGGCGCCGATTACCCCGTTGATGCTGGCGAGGTTGTTGCTGGGCTTGTGACCCTGAAGCAAGTGAAGGAGATTTCCCCTTGTCTTCTTGCCCCGAAGGTGGTTGAATGATGGTTTGCTCTTCAACCTCAGATGTTTGCCTCACTTGATTATTTTGAAGCAGCTTGTTGACGAGGACCCTGAGCTCTTCTTGTCTTTGAGCTAAGTCTTGAATGAGGGCCATCTGCCTCAGCATTTGGGTTCTCATTGCATATATCTCAGCTTGCAGATGTTTCAGCCGTTCGTCCTTATCGTCTTCAGGACTTTTCCTGACCAAAGTCCCCATGAGGAGTGTTCTCAACTCTTCCTACCCCTTGGATAGGCTTAGGAAGATCTCCCTGAACTGAGTCTCTTGGGTATGACGATCCTGGTTGTCTTGTTGGAAAGCCATTGCTGAAATAAACAGCGAGAACATGAGAGACCTGTATCAGATGACCTGTTATGCAATGATATGTATGAGATATGTATGCAATGTTTTCAAGGATCTCGCGGGGTAGACAAGAAAATTGTTAGAATTTGAATCTGGTAGCTTGATTGAAGGAACTGCATATTGTTGAGAGTCCTTCTTCAAGATTCAAGGCTCACCATATCGAGTGGGTCATAGCCCCTGACTTAAGCTGTCATGTTTTGATCTCCGAACAACCTTGGCTAGAGGAAAATAAATCCCCTTTGCCCCTTGCTAGACATTTTGGTTCATCATGACCTGCATCACAAACCCTTGAGATCCTTGAAATGGGTTAGTCCTTATGCAGGATGTATGCAATGGTATGATGTTATGATGTGGATGTTATGCGTTTAAGCAAAGTGTGAGGTGATGTAGGTAAACCCTGTTATAAGCCCAGATTAAGGACTGTAAACAAAACCTGCAAGAAACTCACGTTGTCAGATAACAAGAATGCGCAAGTACTTCAGATTTGAAGGCACACAAGTCACACAAGACAACCCTTAGAGTTCAGGCCGGCATGAAGTTTAGGTACTACCCTCTTTCATTTTCGTTGGTTAAGACCTGTCCTAGAAAATAGTAACCGGGTTCTAGAGGATCTCAATATCACTGACTACCCTCAATCGGTCATAACTCCAGCTTCGCAATCTTTTCTTGTGGCCGGAACCATCGCGAGAGTTTAGCCTCAATGAGTGTAGCATACTGCTATTATTCTATGGCCAAGTTGGGTCAATTTAGGGTTCTAAGGTCGGTTGGTGCTTAATGACTCCTCAGAAGACCCATATTCTCCTCGTTCTAACACAAGGGATATCGGTACAGACCAAGGTGTCACACCAATGTAGCTACTGCTTCACCCGTGTCGGTCTACGCCGGACAGGTCCCTCACAGCTTATGCTACCTAAAGGGTATTCCCCAGATCCGGGTTAGGATCTATGAAACTCCGATGCAAGCCCACAATATTAAAGCAAACAAGGCATACAATTGAAAACATAGAATGATCTAATCCTAAGGTACACCTCACTTATAAGATATCCCCAGCAGAGTCGCCAGTTCTATGATCGGTGGAAATAGAACTGACTGTTTTTGAAAGGCTGGTTCGCGAAATGTCGCGGTAAGCAAGAGTCGCCACCGTCTTTTATTTTCTCCAACAAGGAAAGGACAAAAGCACGGCAAAATTCCTTTTTGAGATGTTTCTCGGTTCGGGAGGTAGATTATAGAAAGGGAAGGTGTTAGCACCCTTTCTATCTGTGGTTATCCACGGGCTCTTAGGTACTTGCTCACTATGTTTTCAAAAGAGTTTGCTTTTCAAGTGTTTGTGGGTTTTGAAAAAGTTTCGTTTTGAAAACTTCTAGGTAACTCTTGTATCAGTCCTCAAGAGTGTATGAAGTGTTTGTTTGAAAACTTTTTGAAAGTGTAGGTGCGAAAAGTTGTTTTTGTTTTTTGAAAGAGCAAGTACCCAGGAGAAATCTACCTACTCTAAGGAATTAGGCTGTGTAAGAGTCCTTTAGACAGTACTATCCCACTATTGAGAAGTAGGTAGCACCGTTGTTGGAGTTATTCGGGTCAATTCGATTATAGGGACATGTGTGGTCACCAAAGCAATAGTAGGGCGCCTTAGCGGTAACCATAATGTCCTAGATCCTTTTTATCCGAGGCAACCATTTCGAGGCAACTGGATCTTTAGACAGGAGGGCGACCTCTAAAACACCCTATACTTAATGACCACCTCGAGGCAACCATGTGAGGCGTACCCTAGGAGTGGCATGTGCGAGTGTGTCAGGTTTCATTTAAGATTATCTTTGAACATGCATCATTGTGAGCTACGGGTTGATTTTATTTTTCAAGCAAGTCTTGTCATGCATAATTAACAGTTAATAATTTGCGGAAAATAAATTACGGAAAGTAAATCTACGCTATTACAAGGCGTCGGGTATTTACATCGCCAAAAGCAACCCTTGAAAAGTAAATTGCGAGAAAATAAAGAAAGCGATAAAAGTCCTAATTATCTATTACATCCTCCGAGCAGATACATAAATATGATCAAAAATAAGAATAATGCGCGAAAAGAAATTAAATTGGAAAAGTCCTTAGGGTTTTGACCCTTTTTGAGAAAAGAATGGAATTTTGTCCTTTTTTGCAATTAATTAAATATTAAACCTAAAACTAATTAATTAATTAATTATAAGAAAAAAGTATTTTTTTAGTTTTTTATGTTTTTAAGGCAATAAATAAAAAGAAATTAAAATTGTCAAAAGAAAAACCCTAATTCTATGCTAATTTTATTTATTGTAAAAAAAGTTAAAATTTAAACCTAATTAAACTAAATTAGTTACATTAGTATTTATTTACAAAATAATTAATAGTGAAATTAATAAATAATGATAATAATAAGAAAATATTGTTTTCTGAATTAATTATAAAAATAATTATTTGTTAGTTAAATAATAATAATAGTAATTAATAATAATAATTAGTAAAAGAAAATAATTAAAAAGAAAATATAAAAGAGAAAAAAATAAGAAAACAAAACCCAGGGGGTGATGGGCCCAGATGGAGGTGAGAAAGCAACTTTCAGGCCCATTAAGCCAATCAACCACGTTGACCTTTGGAATCAGCTATGCAGGCGTTGACTGAGGATCATGATGGTCTTCCAATCCAGGCCTTTGAATCTATGCTGGCAGCCACATGGCATTTGGATGAGTGGAGTATATGGTGGACTCTTTGGTTTTTCCTGCACGTGATCATATAAGAAAAAATAGAAACAAAGGTTTGGGGGACCTGGGAATCGAACCCAGGTCCCAATGGTTCTTGGACAACGCACACTCCACTAGGCCAGTTGCTTGCATCTGATAATATAATGACAATAAATAATAATATACACAAATCAACGCATATGCTGAAAAGAAGAAAAAAATGCGCGTGTTTTGAATTATCCAACCAGGAAGCAACACGTACTCGTCTTCTTCGCTAAACCTGTAAAACAAAGATTAGATAGCGGGGGTTTTTAACCCCCACAACCTGTATCAACGAAAAATAGCGAATAGGCGTGTGAGCAAGATAAATATTTCGCGAGGGTGAATTTTGATTCGTCTTGATGCAACGATTTCAACCATATGCGTTAGGGGTTCTAATTTTGCCTGAGTAATGAAGCCCTAATTCAAGAACTGAGGAACCCTAAAATTCGTTCATGGCAAATTCTGATTCTGTGCGTTTTAATGCAATTAACCTATGCCAAAAGCTTCCTGTGGACTCAAGCAACACAAAACATACAAGAAATCATGTTAATGATGCACAAATCATAAGGTTCGATTATGGAAAAAATAAGCAAACCGTGAGTTTGTTCTTGACAGTTTCTGTAGCTTTAAGGCTTGGTCTTGATTGCAATATGTTTCTGAGAGTTCCTGCAAGGTATTAGAATCACTATAATGCTCTGAATTAGCCTGGAAGATTGAAAACAGTTTTCACTTTTTCTTAGTTTTTTCCAATGTTGTTATGGCTTTGTATGCAGCAAAATCACGTCCAATGCATTAGGGTTGGCTTCTGTATATATAATGGAAGGGAATTAGGTTACAATCTTGCCAAGAAATCCATGGAATTGATGTTTCAATATTTGATTGAAAATCAAATATTTTTCAATCTTTTTTATTGAAGAAAGTTGCTAAATTTGGAGTTTTTGATATCCTTGATTGGCACACGAGATCTCCAGCATATATTGGTCATCTTTGCTTCACCAAAATATTGAAAAATCATATCTTTGAATTTCCTACATTTTAAATTAATTAAATGAATAAAAATCAATTAAAAATCCAATTAATTAATAAAAATAAGAAAATAATTCAATGTAAGCTTGATGGGTCGTGCATAGGCCTTGGACAATGTTTCAAGAAGAAATTTGAGGCCCATTAGCAAAAATGATGTGTTTTGAGCAAAGTTGACTTTTGCAAATTCACAAAAATTTCCCAACTTCTCCAATGCATATCTTGTCCAATTTTGATCATATGAACATGTTCTTGGACATTTTGGAAAGGTGTTGAAGTCCTCTAACGAATGCCTTTGGTCCCATGTCATTTGGAGTTACCAATCCCAAGTTATGGTCTTTGACTTAAAGTGCATTTTTGTTGACTTTTGAAATTGACCTATAATGTAGAAATTGATAACTTTTTGTGAGAGCACTTCTTGGACTTGGAATGTGAAGATGAGTTGTAGGAAATGTCATCCCCTTCAAAATGAGCATTGGATGGAATTTTTCTGATGAACCATGAAAAAGTTATGCCTTGATCAAGATACAGTTGACTTTTCTGCTGTCCAAAAATAGTAACTTTTGCATCTTTGATGATTTTTGAGCCATGCTTGAGGAATCATGATCAAGACTTGATCAAATGATGATTGTGGACTCAAAACAAGATGTTGACCAAAAATTCTGACTTTTGACTGTCAAATGATCATTTTACCCCTGTAGTTGATTGTAGATCAAATGGAGCTTTTGACTGTGCAATTTGATGTTGTGAGTCTTGAAACTTGACATGTAGATGCTTGAGAATATGTATAGGCATATGAGACTTGATTGGACCATTGAAAAACCTCAAATTCCTTGAGAGAAACAAAACCCTAATTTAGACTGGCTTAAGAGGCATTTGGACTGTGCAACCCTTGAGTAGTCTTGAACCATTTGAAGATGATTCTTGACAAACTTTGAAGAATATGGGAGGTCAAATTTTGGGGTACAACACCTACAGACCTCATGCAAGCCTGAACTTAAGGCATGTATGCTTTGTTTGTGTTTGTTATTTGTTCAAACATGACATCATAAGCATCATGACATCATGCCATATCATTTTCACTGACCATTTCAAAGATCTCGAGGGCCTGTGATGCAGGCTTATCATGAACCAGACGTCTAGCAAGGGGCAAGAGGATTTATTTTCCTCTAACCAAATGTCGTCAGGTTATCATGAACCAATGTCTAGCAAAGAGTAAGGGGGTTTATTTTCCTCCAAACAATGTCTTCAAAGAACAAAGTACATTATCTTTAGTTAAAGGCTAGGACCCACTTGACATGGTGAGCTTGATGCTCATAGAAGGGCGTTCAACAACGCGAAGTTCTATAATCAAAGCTGCAGCCAGACTCAACTTCTAACACTTCTTTTTGTTTACCCCGGGAGATCCTTGAAAACATTTCATCTACATACCATGCATGTCATTACATAACAGGTTTTTCAATACAGGTTTTATCATCTTCTTACTATTTATTTCAGTAAAAGATGGCTCTAGAACAGACTGTGAAGGAACTCCAGGCACAAAATGCCCAATTCTAGGAGACACTCCTGAACCTATCCAAAGGGAAGAAAGAGATGATGACGCTCATCGCCAAGAAGAAAAAGACTAGGAAGTCTGTAGGCATCCTGAACATGGGAGAAGATTCAGAGGTCCTTCCAAACAAGCTCAAGACTGTGATATTCCCTCTAACAAAGACAACAACCAAGAAGAAGGCAGTAAGAGTGTGAAGACTGAAAAGGGAAGTAACCTTGGTTCTGGCTGGTATTCTAAAGAAGAAGAAGAAGAAGAAGAAGAAGAAGAAGAAGAAGACTATTATGATGAATAGCATCCACTTGCTGACGATAGATACAAACAGTTGGAAGACCGTCTTAATGCTACAGAAATCCAGAAAGTGCCTGGACTGGACTTTGAAGAGTTGGGTCTTATTTTAGGAGTGGTTATCCCTCACAAATTCAAGACCCCCACTTTTGCTGAATATGACGGTGTGTCTTATCCTAATCTTCATCTGAGGTCATATGTTCGGAAGATCCAACTCCATATTGTTGACATAAAGTTATGGGTTCACTTATTTCAAGAGAGCTTAGCTGGGACACAACTCGAATGGTTCTATCAGCTGGAAGGAACTAGCATTCGTACTTGGGAAGACCTGGATGCTACTTTTTACAATCAGTATCAATACAATGTTGACCTTGCACCAACTCGCATGCAATTACATAGTATGTCTATGGGCTCAAATGAAGGGTTTAAAGAATATGTCCATAAATGGAGAGATTTGGCTGGAAGAGTTCAACCTCCTCTGTTTGATAGGGAGCTGGTTGATATGTTCATGGGGACTCTGACAGGTCCATTTTTTAACCATCTTATTGGAAGCTCCTCATTTGGTTTTACTGGGCTGATCCTAACTGGGGAACATGTCGAAAGTGGTATCAAGAGTGAAAAAATTCAAGTGGTTGCATCTTCGAGTGTTGTAAAGAAGACATTCAGCGGCAAGAAAGAAACAAATATTGTTTATGGTCAGAAGGGTCATGTTATAAGTGAGCGCAATCATTCTGTGGGAGTGGTGCTAATTTCTAATCCTGCTCCTGTTCAACAACAACATCAAAACAATCAGTGTAGGTCATACGCCCCGAGAAGGCAGTTTACAAAGATCAGCATGCCGTTGTCTCATGCATTACAACACTTACTAAAAGCAGATCTGATAACGGTAAAGGGTTCTCCTCAGAATCCCAACACCTCTTCCCCTCGCTATAATCCGAATGTGAAGTGTGCTTATCATTCCAATAGCCTCGAGCACGACACCAATAGTTGTTGGGCGCTGAAATATAAAATTCAAGACATGATTGACAATAAAGAGATTGAGTTCAATCCTCCCGAGACTCCTGATGTAATTACTTCACCAATGCCGAAGCATGACAAAGGCATAAGTGATATTGATGTTGTTCTTTATGTTTCTACTATAAGTGAATTGGTTACTCCCCTCCCAATTTTCAAGAAGAATCTATTACATGCCGGTTTATTTCTGGGTTGTATTGAAATATGTTACTGATGCACAACCCAACCCAATGGCTGCAAGTTACTGAAAGAAGGCATTCAACACCTAATGGACAATCGCATAATTCTAGTTGAGAAGATTTCGTCTGCTGAGAATTCGTTTCAAGACTTATCTGTAATTTATGGTACTCCTATCAGGATCACTTCCAAAGGTCCTGTAAGGATTATTGCCAATCCAAAAGCTGCTCCTCTAATCATCACTATACCTAGACCTATTCCATATTCCTTGGACAAAGCTATCATGTGGAATTATGGAGCCGACGTATACTACCATGACGTCAAGCAAGAACTATCGACTACTGAGAATGAAAGCATTGAAGTTACTGATCCCGACATTGACAATATTGTTGGGACCCGTAAGGTTACTAGAAGCGGAAGGGTTTTCTCCCCAGAAATCTCTCTGAAGACTGTTGTTATACGAGTTAGAGTTACCGCTACTGAGTCAACTACTGAGGCTCAGAGTAAAGAGCAAATAACAGAGCCTTCCTAGACGGAGGCGCCAAAAGAAATTACAGCTGAAGAAACATCTAGGCAAGAGATGGAAGAGGTATTGAAGATTATCCGTAAGAGCGACTACAAGATTGTTGAACAGCTGGGGCAGACCCCATCCAAGATCTCTATGTTATCCATGTTACTGTGTTCTAAAGCTCATGCATAAGCTTTGGTGAAATTCTTGAAGTCTGCTCATGTGCCATAAGAGATCTTTGCCGATCAATTTGAGAACTATGTTACTAGTTTAACGACTGACAATGGGTTAGGTTTATCTGATGTTAACTTGACCCCTGGCGGAAGAAATCACAACAAGGCCATGTATGTCTCTATTGAATGCATGAGAACTACACTAGCTCATGTATTGGTTGATACTGGTTCCTCGTTAAATGTTCTACCGAAGGGTGCCCTGGACAGACTTGATTGCGAAGGGGTTATACTGAAACCTAGTGACATTGTAGTGAGAGCCTTCGACGGTTTAAAAAGGATGGTGCACGGAGTGGTAGATCTTCTGATCAAGGTAGGTTGATAGGTCTTTAAATCTACCTTCTATGTCATGGATATTCGACCTTCTTATTCTTGTTTACTGGGACACCCCTAGATCTATGGGGCAGGAGCTATTACCTCAACCCTACACCAGAAGTTGAAATATCCTGTGAAAGGAAAGGTTG
This sequence comes from Vicia faba, assembly GCA_948472305.1. NCBI lineage: Eukaryota > Viridiplantae > Streptophyta > Magnoliopsida > Fabales > Fabaceae > Vicia > Vicia faba. Next base: position 241,743,213 of record OX451739.1, on the reverse strand, counting down.
TTATTGTTTGTGGTGAAGAGGAGTATATGGTTAGCCACTTGAACTCATTTTGGTATGTAGAGATGGACGACGAATTCATTGAGACTCCCTGTCAGACTTTTGAAGTTATCTCTCCTACCACCACTGAAGATGTCTTTGTTATTCCCAAAGTTACCAGGGTTCTGCCCAGGATGGCTTCTTTGAAGGCTGCTAGAGCTGCTGTAGAAGAAGGTGGTTGTACTACTTAGGTTCAGCTTCCTGACATTCCGTATGAATCTGACAAATTTGGTTTGGGTTTCACTGCAGAGGCTCAGAGGGCTGTTTGTCACGCTCGTGCTGGAAGACTACCATTCTGCGTCAGCAACAATGAAGTCAACGCAGTAGAAGATGCTGACAATGATTATGACCTTGACAGCTCGATCTTTCCCACCATCGGCAACGGGCTCTACAACTAGAAGATTGAAGATATTATCTCGATCTCCTTTAGTTAGGATTAATAGCTACATTTCTATTTTTATTGCTTTCAATGTTTTGGTTATATAATTTTTAAACAATGACTTTAAGCCTTGTGTCTTACCCGGGGCACAATGGTCCATTTGTTAAGGGTTGTCATCTCATAAACATATTTTCATTTAATAAAGCATTGGACATTTTGCATTCAAATTTTGTGCTCTTTGTTTTTCTTTTACTTTTTCCCACTTTCAAATAGCTATGTATTCTTACACACACCCACTCAATACATTGCAGATCCACATCCACTATGGATCTCAATGATAACAATTCTGCTATTGCCACTTATGACTTTGAAAATCCAATCTACCAAGCCGAAGACGAAGGTGAGAAAGATTCTGAAGTACCTGGAGAACTTGCCAGACTATTACTGCAAGAGGAAAAGGCTATACAACTGCATGAAGAGTCGGTCGAGGTTGTAAACTTGGGTACTGAAACAAACAGGAAAGAAGTCAAGATAGATGCCAACCTAAAGGGAGGTGTCAAGAACAGGTTAATCAAGATGTTGCATGACTATGTTGAGATCTTTGCTTGGTCATATGAAGACATGCTAGGGATCGATACTGATATTGTGGTTCACCGTCTGCCAATGAAAGAGGGTTATTCTCCGATAAAGCAGAATGTTTATCATATGTGTCCCGAGATATCAGAAAAGATCAAGGCTGAGGTTATGAAACAATTCAACATGGGTTTCTAAGTAGTGACATCTTATCCTCAATGGGTTGCAAATGTGGTTCTGGTGCCAAAGAAAGATGGCAAAGTGTGTATGTGTGTTGACTACAGGGATGTGAACAGGGCAAGCCCTAAAGATGACTTCCCACTTCCTCATATCGATATTTGGTCGACAACACTGCTCAGCACAAGGTATTCTCCTTCATGGATGGTTTCTCAAGATATAATCAAATCAATATGGCACTTGAAGATATGGAGAAAACTACCTTCGTCACATTGTGGGGCATTTTTTTCTACAAGGTCATGCCTTTTGGGTTGAACAACGACGACGCCACATATCAGCGTGTCATGGTAGCTATGTTCCATGACATGATTCATCACTAGATAGAGGTCTACATTGACGACATGATAGCCAGGTCTTAGACTAAAGAAGAACACTTTGACCATCTACACAAGCTGTTTGAGAGACTGAAGAAGTACAAGCTGAGGTTGAATCTGAACAAGTGCACCTTTGGGGTGAGATCCGATAAACTCTCGGGTTCATCGTCAGCAGTAAAGGTATCTAAGTTTATCCAGCCAAAGTCAAAGCTATTCAAGAAATTCCTGCTCCCCATAATGAGAAAGAAGTCAGAGGTTTCTTGGGACGACTAAATTATATTGCCCTATTTATTTCCCATTTGATAACTACTTGTGAGCCAATCTTCAAGCTACTAAAGAAGGATCAAGTAATAAAATGGAACGGCGACTGCCAGTTAGCCTTTGACAAAATCAAGGAGTACCTCCAAGAACCTCTGATTATGATGCCACCAGTTGAAGAAAGATCTCTAATCATGTACATAACAGTGCTAGAGAACTCAATGGGGTGTGTACTGGGCCAACATGATGAGTCTGGTCGAAAAGAGCATGTAATATACTACCTTAGCAAAAAGTTTACCGACTATGAAACAAGATACTCACTTCTCGAGAAATCTTGTTGCGCTTTGGCATGGGCTGCTCACCGACTAAGATAGTATATGTTGACCCATACTACTTTGTTGATCTCTAAAATGGATCCCATCAAATACATAATCGAGAAGCCAGCTCTCTCCGGAAGGATAGCCCGGTGGAAAATGGTCTTAACAGAAGACAACATTCAGTACACCATTCAAAAAGAAATCAAAGGAAGTGTACTGTCAGATCATTTGGCGCATCAATCCATAGATGATTACCAATCTATGGATTCCGAGTTCCTAAATGAGAACATTATGCTAGTTACATATTGTGAAGAATCGGGACTGTATGAAGGACCTGAGCCAGGATCCCGATGGACTATAGTTTTCGATGGAGCTTCCAACGCACTTGGAAATGGGGTTGGTGCTATGATTATCTCTCCCAAGGGTTGACATACGCCTTTCACCACCAGATTATGCTTTGACTGTACCAATAACATGGCCGAATACGAAGCGTGTATCATGGGCATCAAAGTTGCTATTGACCTGGAATCAAGTTCTTGAGCGTATACGGGGACTCAGCTCTAGTGATCAGTCATATTAAGGGAGAAAGGGATACAAAGCACCCGAATCTCATTCCTTATCGAGAACAAGTGTCGACCTTAATCCCGTACTTCGAGGAAATCACTTTTGAGAACATCCCACGAGAAGAGAATCAGTCGGCAGACGCATTAGCTACCATGTCATCTATGTTTAGAGTCAGATGGGACAACGAAGCTCCTCAAATTACTATTGAAAGATTAGATGAGCCAGCACATTGTTACAAGGTTGACACTGAAGGAGTAGAAGAGAAGCCTCAGTTTCATTAAGTGAAAAGATACCTTGAGGCTCAAGAGTACCCTGAAGGAGCATCTATCAACAACAAGAAATTCTTGCAGAAGTTCTCTGCCAAGTTCTTCCTGAGCAACAAAATTTTATACAAGCGCAACCATGATTCCACTCTGCTTCGTTATATGGACAAGAAGGAAGCAGAAAATATCATGGAAGATATGCATGAATGTATCTTTGGCACTCACTCCAGTGGGCATACTATGGCTAAGAAGATTCTGAGAGCGGGATACTATTGGTCGACTATGGAAACTGATTGCCATCATCACTCCAGAACTTGTCACAAATGTCAGGTTTATGCTGACAAAGTATGTGTGCCTTCAGTTCCTCTTAATGTCTTGACTTCTCCTTGGCCATTTGCAATGTGGGGAATTGATATGATTGGAGAAATTAAGCCTACAGCTTCTAACGGACATCGTTTCATCCTCGTCGCCATTGATTATTTCACAAAGTGGGTTGAAGCAGCCTCATTTGCCTCTGACGCCAAGAATGTTATTGCCCGGTTCATCAAGCATAACCTTATCTATTGGTATGGCATCCCCGAAAGGATTATCATAGAAAATGGCACCAATCTCAACAACACTATGATCACGGAACTCTACATGCAGTTCAAGATCAAACACCATAATTCTTCTCTGTATCGACCAAAGATGAATGGTGCAATGGAATCCTCCAATAAGAACATTGAGAAGATTATACATAAGATGATGGTAACGTATAAAGATTGGAATGAGATGTTACCATTTTCTCTTCAAGGCTATCGCACTTCCATACAAACATCAACTGGGGAAACCCCATTTTCTGTAGTCTACGGTATAGAAGTTGTCCTACCTGTCGAAGTTCAGATTCCTTCTCTAAGGTTTATTAAAGATATAGATTTAGACGAAGGCGAATGGATTTAGACTAGACTAGACCAGTTGAATTTGATTAACAAGAAGAGGCTTGCAGCTGTCTGTCATGGTCATATGTACCAAAAACGTATGATCAAAGCTTTCAACAAGAAGGTCAAGCATCAGGTATATCAGGCTGGTGACTTGGTAATAAAGTGTATCATCCTACCGCAGGGTGATCCCATGGGCAAATGGACTCACACCTACGAAGGGCCATTTGTAATTAAGAAGATATTTCTGGGCGGTACTATGATGCTTACCACCATAGACGGTGAAGATTTTCCGCACCCTGTGAACACAGACATAGTAAAAAGACACTACGCATGAAAACGACCCACTAGGTTAACTGACCTAGAAAAAAATAAGGGCATCTCGGTGAACCAAAATGGTTCGGGCAAAAATCAGGGATATATATATATATATATATATATATATATATATATATATATATATATATATATATATATATATAAAGATTGTACACCCGACAAGTCGATAACCTGAAAAGGCGGCTTGGGCAAAAAAGGGTATTCCGATGGACTGAAAACCCGAAAGGGCGGTCCAAGAAAAAGTTAGGGATTAAAGCGTACGACTATGTCCCATTGGATCACCTACATACAACAAGCTTTGTTACCAACATCAAGTTCGAGTGGTACAGATCAATTCATTCAACTTCTTCTAACAACAAGGGATGGGATGCTCAAAGACATAAGGGCAATAGCAGAGTTGAAACTTGATGGGATCGTTTCCACATAGATGTTTTCTTTGTTTTCCTTTGTACTTTTCTTCATTTTTACGACGATTTCCTCTTACTAGGATTTCTGTCTCTTTGTACATAAATGCCTGTTTATAGGAAAAATTTCAATACAAATATGTTTCCAAATTCCAAACTGCTTTACTTTTTCTGTTTTATTCGCAAAAACGCCCAATGACTAAATTGAATGAATATATGCATATGAATATGATTACTGTTAACAAATATATGCATAAAAACAGGAATAAGCATTCACTAAAGACTATAAGAGTCGGATAACATTCAAGTCATCCAGAAATCCTCAAAGAGCTACCTTCTTAAGCTTATCACCAACCAAGATACATTCCCCCGCAAGTCCAATATGCCTTCAAGACAGAAAGTGGGGCATCCTTCAACAGTTAACATGACAATACTTCCCAACAGATCCCTTAGCAGATAAAGAGTTTGATCATTTCCCTAGCGTATAGTGGAAACTTCCTTCGCACAACCTACAAAATTCCAATCCCCATCAGAGTTTGCATCCTCAACATAGTTCACATGAATTTGACTCCCCAACTGAGTTTATTTCTCCAACACTGCGAAAATCCCCTACATAATTCTCTTCCCCAGCAGGGTTTACTTCCCTCGCAGGGTTTATTTCCCTAATAGGGTTTATTTCCCCAACAAGATTTATTTCCCCAATGAAATTTGATTCCCTCAGCTGAGTTCCTTTCTCTGACTGCTGCAAATCCCCAGCAAAATTCCCCTCTCCAGCAAAGGGTAGTTCATGCTACTATCCCCAGAGAGTTACTATGAAATCTGAAATTGGGCCAGATATCATTTAACTTCACCCTCTCCAAAAGAGTTAGCATCCATATCGGAAACTCGGTCAGACAACACCTCGGAAGTTTATCCATCTCTTTTATCCCCAGTCAGGGTATATAAGAACTAAATTCCCTAGTAGAAAAATGAACGACCAATGTTCCTAAACTCTTCTATTCCCAAGCAGAAATCAAATTCCCCAACAGAGTATCCTCAAACAGAAAGCAGGAGTCCCCAACGGAGACATTCTAAACAAGATTAAAGAATTACTGTCGCCATCCCCAGCAGTAGTCAGAGATTTATTTTACCAATAAAAATTGTTATACAAAGTTATCGATATACTTCAACGACATCTCACATGCATACCTCATTTCTTATAGCATATGAATATGAAACACATATAGCACACTCTCATTTACTTTGAGAATATCATTATGCAATGCATTACATACATTATGACATTACATAAAGGCTAATTTTATCTTTTCAGGTAAAGTTCACAAACAGACGAATATCATCAGCAATTTTAAAAAAGTAGGTCCCAGATTAATTCCCGAAACAAGACGGGGCAACCATCTCTATGACCAGGTCGAAGATTAATTCCCGAAACAAGACAGGGCAACTATCTATATGGTCAATAAAAAGCGGGTCCCAGATTAATTCTTGAAACAAGACGGGGCAACTATCTGGATGATCAGGCACAAATTAATTCCCAAAACAAGACAAGGCAACTATATGTATAATATGTTAAGGATTAATTCCCAAAACAAGACGGAGCAACTATTTGCATGATTGAGCAAAGATTAACTCCCGAAACAGGACGTGGAAACTATCTTTATAACCAGGCGAAGATTAACTCTCGAAATAGGACAGGGAAACTGATATGACCAGGTGGTATGAATTCCCGAAATAGGACGGGTTTACCAACAACAAAAACAGACTGTAGATCAATTCCCAAAACAGGACGAGGTGAATATATACACGACAAGCATTTATTACAGAGACTAAATCTGACAAACACTTCCGTCAGAGACTAGATGTGACAAGCAGTTACTCAAAGCACTTTCCCTAGAGAGTCATTCTGAAAAGCATTCTTCATATACAATCAATCGACGATTCATTCTGGTAATCATTTGGATACATTCAGGTGTAGACTCATTCCAACACAGGTTCTAGATACAATCCGGATATGGTCGAGACATAGATCCATTCTGATACACATTCTAGCACATATTCCAGATATACTCTAGATATGGTCGAGACATAGATCCATTCTGGTACTCATTCTAATATATATTCCAGATACCGTCCAGATACGATCAAGACGTAGATCCATTCTGATACTCATTCCGGTATATATTTAGATACAGCCAGGCATAGGCTCATTCTAATACAGATCTCAGATACAGCCAGGCGTAGGCTCATTCTAACATGAATTTCAGATATAGTCGGGCGAAAACTCATTCTGATCCACTTATAGATACAGTCGAGACATAGACTTGATTAGTGCATATTGATGCATATTTTCTTATGTTTGTACTTAGGCATTTTCATGGTTTGTATTGTTTATTTTTCTATTTTATGATGTTTTTATAATTTAGTTTATTTTTACCTTTAATTGATTTTCGTATTTTATTTTCAGCATTAGCAGCTTTCAATAAAAAAAATCATAAATTGAGCTTCGAGAATCGGATTGACGCATTTTAATATTCGGCGGAAAGCTAAGAGAAAGATCTACAACTTTCATGTTGGAGTCAAAAGATGATTCGGCCTAAATAAGTTCCAGTAATTCGTTGAAGTTTCAGACGTTAGAAAATAATCTGTTTCAGGTCGTTTTATGGGCCTGGTTTATGTTTCTGACCCAGTTTGACTTAGTAGTGAAAAACCCTATTTTGTTTATAAGATTTTCAGCCGTGCTACAGTAGAAAATATTTTTATTTTCACGATAGAATTTTTGCTTTGTACGAATCTTATGGAGAGCTAAATTTCCTCTGAGTTGATCTGCTACATTCATGTTCCGATACTTGAGGTTAATATAATTTTGCAATTTAATTCCTATTCCTTTCAACTCTATTATATGTTCATCGTTTTCTTAATCTGATTGTCAAAAAATAGATTTGTTTGGTTCGATTGATTTATGTTCCCTAATTTTCATTGCGTGTTATCGTTTGCTTAATTCGTTAATTTGATTATTTTTAACCGTTTGCTTAATTTGATAAACAGGAAACATAATTCTTATAATATCATTATCGCTTGTTGAATGTTATTGTGATCGAACAAGAATAGTACCCGCTTAGGGCAGCGATGTTAGAATAATCAATGATAGGTAGGAACTGAATTAGCAGATTAGCTTATTTTGATAATAACTTATTTCGTGTTATAAATCGATCCTAAAACTAACCCCCCATTCAATTTCTATTAGTTAATAATAAAATCAAGAATCCTTGCGATACAACTCGAGTCATTGTCGCTATACTGCATTTTAAAATAACTCATTTTTGATCTGCCCGCGACAGTAGATCAAGACTCATTCTAGGACATCATCAGATACAATCGAGACATAAGATTTATTCTGATAATCCCCAGTACGACTACTAGATACAGTAAGACACGTACTCATTTTAGTATACCTCTTGGATACAGTCAAACATAGACTCATTCTGATACTTCTATCAATAGTTACTTAGGATGGCATCTACAGGCCCATCTCCGACGATATCCTGTCATCTCTCCGAATGGTATCTTTAAGCCCATTCAAGCAATATTATCAACCAACAGCGTTACTTAATTCACTTGCGAGTACAAATTTATGGGCACTTAAGTGTTCAATCCTCTTCCACCTTCAGATCACAAATGGTGGACATGCTAATATAATTCTCCAGGTTTAAGAAGATTGAACAAGGGCAACTGTTGTACTCTAAAATTTGCCCTCCCTCTTCTTCAAGACATTCTCTTAGGGTTCTCAAATGCTCAAAGATGCTCAAGAATTGATCAGACAAATTCTCCTCCTAAGCAATGGACTTACAACTAGGGTTTAGTATTTCACAATGAAGACTGGGTTTCAAAGGCTTCAAGAGGATTTCATGGTCTCTTATATGTCTTCAAGAATGCTCATACCAAGTTTCCTGCCTTACATCACAAGTTTGCTCAGTCAACTACTAGATAATTGAAAATCAACTGTATTGGGTAAAAAGTCAATTATGGTCAACATACAGTCAAACTGCAAGATTTTTTGTCAACATCAAGGTTTTGAAGTCATATTCATCATTTGATCAAGGGTTGATCATGATTCATCAAGAGAACTCTCAAACCATCAAAATTCAAAAGTTTCCAAATTAGAGTTTTCCTTAGGAGAAGTCAACTGAACTTTGACCAATCATAACTTCCATATGCTTCATCAGATTTTCCTCAACCAAAGCTCATTGTAAAGGAAATTCAATTCTCTACAACTCTAAGATCAAGTCCAAAAAATGCTTCATTGGAGAGATATGGGTCAAAACATAATAGGTCATTTCAAAAGTCAATAAAAAGACACTTTTTATCAAGGCAACTTACATCAAGATAAAGTCTCCAAATGCAAAAATGATCCAAAGAGAGATTGTAGAGGACACCTTGAGCTTTCTAAAAAGTCCAAGATCACCTTTAAAAGATTAAAATTGAGAGAGTCATAACCAGTGCAAGATGGCAAATTTTGAGCAAATGCATGAACTTCAAATTGAGCAAACTTGATATTATTGGACTATTGGGCCATTGTTTTAAAGTCCAAGCGTGTATTACACTCCTTATACACCTCAGATCTTGTTCATGTACCCCTTTGTCTATTTTATTTTTATTATTTTTTATTTATTCATTAATAATTCAAAATAAATAAGATAAAATACAAGGCTTGTCAACAAAGGTCCAAGCCCATATATTCTAACCTAATTCCATGTTATATATCCTCCACAAATTCACATAAGAGACCACGAACTCTTGTGCTAGAAACCACCTCAAAAAAACTCAAAAATTGTTCAAGTTTAGGGAAACCTTCAAATACTTATCACATATGTTTCCAAGACAAATAAACCATCTCATTCACTTCCAACAATCCTACAGAGTAAGAATGGATCAAATCTAATGATCCAAAGCTCATGAAACGCCATCACATACATCTCTGATCTCATACTTTTTTTGCAAAATTGTATTTTTATTTTTCGTTTGTTTTAAGACATACTAATGATATCATTGTATTTATGAGGTTTGATAGTGCAGGATAGAACCATCGTGGAGGTCCCATGTTGGCCAATCATAAAACACCATAACTACACTGATCCATGCAATTTTCACCATAGCTCAAAATCCCTTGTGATTCAGGCCAAAATAATCATCTCATTGAAATTACAGACCCTAATTTAGGGGGGTAGGGTCCCCCTGGATTACTGATTTTGGATATTTTGTAGGTTTGAGAAAAAGAGGTTACCAGAGAAGACGACCAGAGCTAGGGCTCCGGCGCTTCTCCGGTTCAGGCAACATTATATATATATATATATATATATATATATATATATATATATATATATATATATATATATATATATATATATATATATATATATATATATATATATATATATATATATATATATATATATATATATATATATATATATATATATATATATATATATATATATATATATATATATATATATATATATATATATATATATATATATATATATATATATATATATATATATATATATATATATATATATATATATATATATATATATATATTTCATTTTGTTTATGAAATTCTGGCTGCAGATACTCAATGTCACGTTCAATGTTATGACACCGTATTTGACTTACTATATGACAGTAAATACAAAAGCAATAAAGAACACAGTCAATTGTTTACCCAGTTCAGTGTGCAACAACACCTACTCTGGGGGCTACCAAGCCAGGGAGGAAATCCACTATAAGAGATGTTAATTCAGGAATAAACCAACCAGTTTATCTCCTTCACTTAAGACCTACCCAATGCAATTTCAATCTAAGTACAACTTAAACCTGAGATCCTACTCACTCCCCCTCAATCACAGCAGTGATACATAAACCAATTTGACTTAAGAATTGATGAAGACACTCTTCAAAAACAAACACTTGATTAAGCTTCACAGCTTTTTAATCAAGCAAAACAATCACTCGTACTTCACAGCTTTGAGTGATGCACACAACTAACTTGACTCTGCTTCACAGCTTTAGTCAAGGAACATTCAAACACTCTTGCTTCAAAGCTTTGAGTGCTACACAACCCTTACAATTAGAAACCTATTCCAAGTCACTTATCACAATGATAATTGCTTGGAGTACAATAATCAAACCTATACAGATTACAAATGATCTTCTGATCAATAAAAGGGATGCCTTGTAAAACAGCAGCTCTGTTGAATATATAGCAGCTGCAACTTCAGTTAGGGTTTCCACAAAAACCTAGGGTTAATTCCGTTTGACCTAAAGACCAGGTCATAGGACTTTATTAACCAGGTTAGGGTTGAGCCAGGTTACCCCTCAGAAAACGCAGGATTCTGTTCAGAAAAGACTGAGTTATTTTCCTGAAAAAACTCAGACTTATCCAACCTGCAAACCTGTTAGTTCAGAACAGGATGTCATAACATCTGTTATGACATCTGAGAAAACCTGTCTACTGATTTAGCAAAATGTGATCATTTTGCAAAATGCTCAGATACACACTTATAAACATCAGTACTTGAATTACAATATTTTTCTGCAAAGGTACCTAATGAGTCAGTACAAACTAAACTAGAATGTTATGACATCAGTCATGACATTCACACATACACTTGGGTTTTACCAAAAATACAAGCCAATACCTAAACAACTACAAACTCCCCCTTTGGCAGATTTTTGGCTAAAGACCCTAAGCAATCAGGGATAGATAGCAGCAGAAATAAATGACTGCAGAAAAATAGAATGTCTAATTGAGCAAGAATATATTAAGTACCAAAATATTCTCCCCCTCTTTAGCCACAAATGGGCCAAAGATACATGTTCATAATGATTATACAGTTATCCAAAAACAATTAATAAGAGCAGCAGCAGAAAAAAAAGAACTGAACACACTTCCAAACTCCACCAGATATCAGCACTGACCAGCAACACCACCAAACAGCAACCAGCCTTCAAGCACTGTCATCAGATCCAGAGGATTCGGGCTTCTTTCTTTTCTTGTGAGTAATGTCAGCATTCTTCTCTTTGTTTGATGTCTCAACATTCTTAGAGACATCTGGATTTGTTTCAGCATTTGAACTTTCTTGGTTCAGAGGAACAGAAATGCCAGGAACTGAGTGGTTCTCGTTCAAAATTCTTGAAACAATTTTTGCTATTGCTTGATTAACATAGGTTGTTCCTTCCCTATTTGCAATTTCAGGGGGAACTGAAGAAGAAGGATGAGATGGATTACCAGAGGCAGAAGCTTGGGGCTTTCCTGCATGTCTTGTTCTCAACTCTTTGACCTTGGTGGGGTTAGTTCCCACTTTTCTACGAGAAGAGATCTCCAGAACTTCAGAGTCCAGACAAGAAGAGATTGTCCTAGAATCTTGATCAGAGGAAGAGGTTGAAATAGTCGTATTGGATGATGATGGTGTTTGAGACATTTTGACAGTCCTAGAGGACCAACAGCAACTGAGGAGAAAATTCTGATTGAGAGACTGGGTTTTGATGAGGAGACGAGAGGGGAAGGAAGCAAGGGAGTGACTATTCAACTTCTTAAAAGAATTGTAGGAAATGAGAAAATACAATTTTAAACCAATCAGAACAGGCATAACTCCTTTGATCCTTGTTTTAAGCAAAATTAATTGCTACAATTCCTCATGTTGGCAAATACCCAACTTACCCCTTAAGTTTTCAAATTGATTTGCATCCAGAGCCTTGGTAAAAATGTCAGCCAGCTGTAGCTCAGTGGCAACATGTTCCAATTTGATTGTCTTCTCTTCTACAAGGTCTCTGATAAAGTGATGTCGTATGTCAATATGTTTGGTTCTGCTATGCTGAATGGGATTCTTGGATATGTTGATTGTACTCAGATTGTCACAGTACAATGTCATAACATCTTGTGTGACATTATACTCGGTGAGCATCTGTTTCATCCATATCATTTGAGAGCAGCTACTACCAGCTGCAATGTATTCAGCTTCAGCAGTGGAAAGAGACACACAATTCTGTTTCTTGCTGAACCAGGAAACCAGATTACTTCCCAAGAAGAAACATCCTCCAGAGGTGCTTTTTCTATCATCAGCACTACCAGCCCAATCAGCATCACAGTAGCCAGTCAGAGCTGGTTCACAGCCATGAGTATACATCAATCCATAGTTGTAAGTACCACTTACATACTTCAAAATTCTCTTCACTTGATTGATATGACTGACTTTGGGATCAGCTTGGTATCTTGCACACACTCCAACTGCAAAGGCAATATCAGGTCTGCTGGCAGTTAAGTACAGCAAGCTTCCTATCATGCTTCTGTACAGACTTTGATCCACCTTAACCCCACTTGAATCTTTGGAAAGCTTTAGATGAGTAGAAGCAGGGGTCCTTTTGTGACTTGCATTCTCCATACCAAACTTCTTTACAATGTTCTTAGCATACTTGCTTTGAGATAAGAAGATTGAGTCCTCCATCTGTGAGACTTGTAGTCCAAGAAAATAAGTTAGTTCTCCCATGAGACTTATTTCAAATTCAGCCTGCATTTGGTCAGCAAAGTGTTTAACCATATGTTCTGACATTCCTCCAAACACTATGTCATCAACATATATTTGGGCAACCATCAACTTTCCTCCTTCAGTTTTGACAAAGAGAGTTTTGTCCAAGCCTCCTTTTCTGTAGCCTTTGTCTGAGAGAAACTTTGTTAACATGTCACACCATGCTCTAGGAGCTTGTTTCAGGCCATATAGGGCTTTTCTCAATTTGTAGACATGATCAGGGTGGGTTGGATCCACAACGCCTTTAGGTTGTTCCACATAAGCTTCCTCATTCAAGTACCCATTTAGAAAGGCACTTTTCACATCCATCTGAAATAACTTGAACTTCAGAAGACAAGCAATTGACAACAAGAGTCTGATTGATTCCAGCCTGGCTACAGGTGCAAAGGTTTCATCAAAATCAACCCCTTCAACCTGGGTGTATCCTTGAGCAACAAGTCTTGCCTTATTTCTGGTGACAACTCCTTCAGCATCTGACTTGTTCTTGAATATCCATTTTGTCCCAATGATGTTAGTTCCTTCAGGTCTAGGAACCAGTTCCCAAACTTCATGTTGCTTGAATTGGTTCAGTTCATCTTGCATTGCACCAATCCAATATTCATCAGTTAAGGCTTCCTTGACATTTCTTGGTTCCATTTTGGACACAAAACAAGAGTTTGAGATGATTTCTCTAGATCTTGTGATGACTCCACTATTGGGATCTCCTATGATGAGTTCTTTTGGATGATCCTTCTGAATTCTGATGGAAGGGATCTTGCTAGCTTCCTTTGATTCAGATTCTGTTGTGGTGGAGTTGGGTAGGACATTCTGTTGGGTTGAAGTCTCAAAGAATGTCTCAACAGTACAAGGAACATATATTTCTTCATGATAGTCATCAATTATAACATTTATTGATTCCATCATGATTTTGGTTCTGGAGTTGAATACTCTATAAGCTCTGCTGTTTGTGGAGTATCCTAGAAATATGCCTTCATCACTTTTAGGATCCAGTTTTCTTCTTTGTTCACGATCAGCCAGAATATAGCATTTGCTGCCAAACACATGGAAGTACTTCACAGTTGGTTTTCTTCCTTTCCAGAGTTCATATATGGTGGATGAGGTTCCCTTTCTCAAGGTGACCCTGTTATGAACATAGCAGGCTGTATTCATAGCTTCAGCCCAAAAGTACATAGGAAGTCTTTTGGCATGTAACATTGCTCTGGCAGATTCCTGTATGGTCCTGTTTTTTCTTTCCACAACTCCATTTTGTTGAGGTGTTATAGGAGAAGAAAACTCATGACTAATTCCTTCTGAAGAGCAGAAATCACCAAACTTGCTGTTTTCAAATTCCTTGCCATGATCACTTCTGATTCTGACAATACATCATTCCTTCTCTCTTTGAATTCTTTTGCATAATTCTTTAAAAACTTCAAATACATCTGATTTTTCCCTAATGAAATTAATCCAGGTGAATCTGGAAAAATCATCCACAACCACATAGGCATATCTTTTACCACCAAGACTCTCTACTTGCATTGGTCCCATCAGATCCATATGGAGGAGTTCTAAAACCTTAGAGGTGGTCAGATGTCTTGACTTTGGATGTGACATCCTAGTCTGCTTACCAACCTGACATTCACCACAAACTCTTCCTTCATCAATTTGCAGTCTTGGAATTCCTCTGACTGCCTCCAAGGAGATGATCCTCTTCATACCCCTTAGATGAAGATGGCAAAGTTTTTGGTGCCACAGTTTCACCTCTTTTTCTTCTCTTGCAATGGAACACACAGATGAGAAATTAGTGTTCTCAGGCTCCCACAAGTAACAGTTGTCTTTGGATCTGACTCCTTTCATTATTATCTCTTGTTTGTCATTGATTACAAGGCATTCAGATTTTGAGAAATTGACCTTGAATCCTAGATCACACAATTGACTGATACTAATGAGATTAGCGGTCAGCCCTTTCACCAGCAGTACTTCATTCAGACTTGGAACTCCAGGACAGTCCAAATCACCAACTCCTTTGATTTCACCTTTAGCCCCATCTCCAAAGGTCACAAAACTGGTAGTGTGAGGCTTAACATTATTGAGGAGGTTCTTGATTCCAGTCATGTGTCTGGAACATCCACTGTCAAAGTACCAATCTTCCTTTGCAGAGACCCTCAGGGAAGTGTGAGCTATCAGTGCAGTAGCCTTTTTCTTCCATTTAGGAGCATGTGGTACCTTTTTAGACTTAGGTTTGACACCTGAGTTCTGATTAGGATATCCATGTAGTCTGAAGCAGAAGGGCTTTATGTGGCCATATCTCCCACAATGATGACATTTCCATCTTTGGTACCTTTTCTTCATATGTCTCTGTTCCTGATGTTGAGAGTTGTGTTAAGACATCTGTTTTGACATTTGCTTCCAGTACCAGATTTCTTTGCTTCCATAAATCCTAGTCCAGATTTATTTCCCACATTTTGTCCAACCTGAAGGATCTCTTCCAATTTGTCTGTTCCATTGGTCAACATCTTGACAGATTTGGTCATTTGATTCAGTTATGAGTTCAGCAATTGAACTTCTCCTTCTAGATGACTTATAGTTTCAAGATTTGCCCTTTTTTCAGCCTCCAGCTTTATGATGAGTTTTGATTGTTTCTCATTCTGCACACAGACTTCAGTACTTCTGATACACAATTTCTTGTAAGTATCAGCCAGTTCTTTAAAAGTCACTTCTTCATCACTGATGTCACTTTCAGAGGTACACACACCAGTTAAAGCAGTAACTCGTTTGGCAGATTCTTCTTCGGAATTACTTTCTGAATCACAGTCAGACCAAGTAACTGTCATTCCTTTTTGTTTCTTAAGAAAAGTAGGACATTCAGCTCGAACATGCCCATATCCTTCACAACCATGGCATTGAATTCCTCTGCCTTGAATTCCCTTCTCTTCTGACCTTGGTCTTCTGCTGGAACTGTCAATGTCAGAGGGAATGTTATGAACATTAGACCTTGACTTTGGATCTATTCTTTTGATGAGTTTGTTGAACTGTCTTCCAAGCATGGCTACAGCTTCTGAAATGTTTTCTTCAACATCAGTGTTGGACATAAGTGCTATGCTCTTGTTCTTCTTGACACCATTATCAGTGATTCCCATCTCAAAAGTCTGAAGAGACCCAATAAGTTCATCCACTTTCAACTTGCTAATGTCCTGGGCTTCCTCTATGGCAGTTACCTTCATTGCAAATCTTTTAGGCAAGGATCTGAGAATCTTCCTCACCAGTTTTTCTTCTGACATCTTTTCTCCCAGTGCTCCTGAGGTGTTGGCAATCTCCAATATGTTCATGTGAAACTCATGAATGGTTTCATCTTCCATCATTTTTAGATTCTCAAATTTGGTAGTCAACATCTGAAGCCTTGACATTTTTACTTTGGAAGTGCCCTCATGAGTAATTTTGAGAGTGTCCCAAACTTCCTTGGCCAGTTCATATTGATGTACTAATCTGAAAATGTTTCTATCAATTCCATTGAACAAGGCATTTAAGGATTTGGAATTTCCCAGGGCTAACTCATCTTCTTCTTTACTCCAATCTTCCTCAGGCTTCAGACTGATTGTCCCATCTTTCTCAGTTATGGTGGGATGAATCCATCCTTTGTCAGCAGCTCTCCAAGCCTTTTTGTCCAGAGATTTTAGGAAGGCAATCATACGAGGTTTCCAGTAGTCATAATTAGTTCCATCCAGAATGGGTGGTCTATTTCCAAAAATTCCTTCTTTGTCCATAGTGCTAGAAAGTGATATCCCTAGATCTCACCCAGTAATACAGGCAGGGTGCCTGCTCTGATGCCAATTGAAATTCTGGCTGCAGATACTCAATGTCACGTTCAATATTATGACACCGTATCTGACTTACTATATGACAGTAAATACAAAAGCAATAAAGAACACAGTCAATTGTTTACCCAGTTCAGTGTGCAACAACACCTACTCTGGGGGCTACCAAGCCAGGGAGGAAATCCACTATAAGAGATGTTAATTCAGGAATAAACCAACCAGTTTATCTCCTTCACTTAAGACCTACCCATGCAATTTCAATCTAAGTACAACTTAAACCTGAGATCCTACTCACTCCCCCTCAATCACAGCAGTGATACATAAACCAATTTGACTTAAGAATTGATGAAGACACTCTTCAAAAACAAACACTTGATTAAGCTTCACAGCTTTTTAATCAAGCAAAACAATCACTCGTACTTCACAGCTTTGAGTGATGCACACAACTAACTTGACTCTGCTTCACAGCTTTAGTCAAGGAACATTCAAACACTCTTGCTTCAAAGCTTTGAGTGCTACACAACCCTTACAATTAGAAACCTATTCCAAGTCACTTATCACAATGATAATTGCTTGGAGTACAATAATCAAACCTATACAAATTACAAATGATCTTCTGATCAATAAAAGGGATGCCTTGTAAAACAGAAGCTCTGTTGAATATATAGCAGCTGCAACTTCAGTTAGGGTTTCCACAAAAACCTAGGGTTAATTCTGTTTGACCTAAAGACCAGGTCATAGGACTTTATTAACCAGGTTAGGGTTAAGCCAGGTTACCCCTCAGAAAACGCAGGATTCTGTTCAGAAAAGACTGAGTTATTTTCCTGAAAAAACTCAGACTTATCCAACCTGCAAACCTGTTAGTTCAGAACAGGATGTCATAACATCTGTTATGACATCTGAGAAAACCTGTCTACTGATTTAGCAAAATGTGATCATTTTGCAAAATGCTCAGATACACACTTATAAACATCAGTACTTGAATTACAATATTTTTCTGCAAAGGTACCTAATGAGTCAGTACAAACTAAACTAGAATGTTATGACATCAGTCATGACATTCACACATACACTTGGGTTTTACCAAAAATGCAAGCCAATACCTAAACAACTACAGTTTAAATCAACAGATGTATTACCGCCCCAGTAGTTGAAGCGCGCGTGTTAAGACCTTATTATGCCAAGGCGTGGGTTTGATCCCAGCCTTTTGCATTTTAATTTTTTCACATTTTCTTTGGTTTGCAGGTGATAAAACGCATGGATGTCATTCCTTGAAACCAAGGCACGCCTGGCCTAGTGGTGAATGTGTTGTTTGAGTTAATTGAGGGTGTGGGTTCAACACCCACCCCTACCAATTTTGGTTATTTTTTCCAATTCTCCTTTCTTCTTACTCTTTCCTTCTCATTTCCCTTTAATTTCACAAAACCTCATTTTATAAACCCTAATTTAATTTTTTTAAGTTTTCTTTCACTAACCCTTTTTTTTATTAAAATCAATTTGGTTTTTTTAGGGTTTCACTAATTAATCTCTTTTTTTAATTAAAGTCAATTTAGGGTTTTTAGGTTTTATTAACTTAATTAATCAATTTCTTTTCTTAATCAACACTAATTGTTTTTAGAATAGTCACAAACATATTTTTCATAAAAAAAAAAAATTCCTTTCTCGTCGATTCCAATCTTTCCTTTTTTATATTAATGGTGCATTTGCGAATATATATTTTTATCATTATTGTAACTGCTCATGGTTTGTAATAGTTAATTAGGGTTTTTACTCTTCCCGCATTTTTATCATTTGTACCCCCCATTCCCGAAGCCCTGTAATAACGTAGAATTTTACTTTTCTGCACTTATATTCTATGCTTTGTATATATTACTGTTAGCTAATAGGATTATATGGCAAGAATAAAAGCGAGTGATAGCTAACTTAATACAAGATAACATCACTGAATCATGAATCACTTTGCACATGCGCACCTCTAGGGTAACCTCCCTTATTGCCTTCGAAACAAAAACAGTCATGTCCCTCGAACGTGGGGATGCTATAGCACTGTCCCTCGATTAAAAAGATCGTAGTCTCTCGATGACCCTTTCAAATATTGCCTTTGGTAAATGATATAATCCCTTACGAAATTGCTAAAGTGCCCTTACAAGTTGCCTTCAATGACTGTACGACGACCCGCGTCCGTCCCTTCATATCCAACAATAGGGATTCCTACTAACTAATGGTAGGATAGTTTTATCTAAAGGAGAAGGAAAATAACATGAAATACTTTGAGTAGGTAGATCGCTCATAATCGCTTGCTCACAAACAAAAACATCCTTTCACAAACACTTTCTCAAAATATTTTCAAACAAACCCTTTGTACGCATTCTCGAAGACAGATACGAGGATCATTACAAAATTGCCTTACCATTGGCATTTTCAAAATATTTTCAAACACACAAATCATTTTCAAAAGTGAGCTAGCGATTAAGAGCCCGTAGATAACTACATATGAAAAGGGTGCTAACACCTTCCCTTTTCATAACCTACCCCCCGAACTCAAAATCGAAAAAGGTCTTTCATATTCTTTTCACCATTTCCTTATTGGATAAAAGAAAATTCGGTGGCGACTCTTACTATCCACAACATTTGCGTTAAAATGCAAAACCAAGTCAGTTCTCTCACTGTATTACAGTAGCCTTTAGCATCACTTTTCTCAATTTAGTATATAGTTTTAGTTTTAGTTTTTTGAACTTATAGCAACGCTTTGAGAAAAAAGCGATGTATATGTTGTGCCGCCTAAAACCAGTTTTGGCGTAGTAAATGCAAATAAATCTAAATCTCTACATCAACAAAGATAAAAAAGGAATGCTTTGTGTTGTACCCCAAAATTTTCCCTCTCATGTTTTTCCAAGGTCTCCTCTTGCATAGGTGGTTACAAACCTTTTCCTAAAGAAAAGGAAATTTTTTAAATAATGGTCAAGTATCCTTTGATTGGCATCTGCAAAAGATCCTTCGATTAGCATCTGCAAAAGGTCTTTCGATTGGCATCTGCAAAAGGTCCTTCGATTGGCATCTTCAAAAGGTCCTTCGATTGGCATATGCAAAAGGTCCTTTGATTGGTATAGGGCCTTTCGATGGGTATTTCCAAAAAGGCATATTTGACGGGCATCTTAATTAAGGTTGTTTTTTGTTAGAGCGTACAAAGTGCCTTTTGACAGGCATGTTAACCAAGTGATGTTTCGATTGGCATATCAGCAGGGCGATATTCTTATTGTCCAAGTTAGAGAAAATGAGATTAAAAAGAGCAAGAACTGAGAGAGTTCCAGAAGCTCTAATGATGGGCATTTGAATTCATGCAGATTGGAGAGGATAACTCTGAGCCTTTCTGCAGACTATGGTTCAAACGTAGAAGCTTTGATGCTGAGAATATGAGCAATTTGAATCAAGATGTAGAGCCATCGAATGGAGTAAGTCTTAAGATTTAATCGAAGGAGTCGTGATAATGAAGTTGTTGCAATTCGAACTCAGAGCCTTCGAAGGAAAACAAATGTTCTGATGAGGGAAGTTCTAGGAAATTTGAATCAGGACTTAGAGCTATCAAGGAGTGTAGAACAACACTTCGATTAGTCAATAAGATAATGCTTCGATTGGACCAAGTTCAATGCCATCGAAGAGAGCAATCGAAGGAACCATGATGAAATCCTTAAGCCAAATTAGAACAAAACACCTATCCTAACCTGTCCAGGTTCACCCAAAGTTCAAAATGGCATGTTTTCCTTGCAAATATGGCAAGAATTCAATGTTGATCATGGATTCAATTCCTGAGTTAAAGGACAAATTCTTGCCTTGGTTGTTCCCAACTCCACAAGAGCTGATTCGACCAGGGTGATTCTCTTCAAATCAAGTAATCTAAGTAGAGGGTGTCTCAATCGAAGGAGCCATGACATCAAAGCTGGTGCAATTCGAATTGGAGTTTAGAGCTTTCGAAGGAAATAATGCTCTGATGAGGAAAGCTCTGAGTAATTCGAATTAGAGCTTAGAGCCTTCGAAGAGAGAAAACTCGAAAGGAAATGGATCTGCAGGGGCAGGTCAGCTTTCGATTTTCATCATATTGGAGGCCCAAAAAACTCATAACAGGCTGGTAGTAACGCATGAAAATAGATTGGCACTTGATTGAATCTAATATAGCAAGTTTTTATGAAGAAATCAAATCAAATCTCTTCATCATAATGGACCAAGATTTGTTACACAAATGTTGACCTAAAATCTCTTGTCTATATAAACCTCATAATCTCAGACCAAAAGGGCACACGGAGACGGCCTCACAAAAAAAATGCAGCTTGCCCCACAAGGTTCCAGAAAGTTGCACAAAATTTCCAAAGACTGTCAAACTCAAAGTTAATTTTGCAAGCAACCTCCGTCCAGACTAACACCTGAATCGTGTTCCTGGGATTCACGCAGAAGCATCCCTCATACAATCCCTCTGTTGGTAATTTTGTCTTTGATCTCAAACTTGTTAAATATGATTTAAATTCATGTTGAACATATATACATATTGCTGCTAATGTTCATGTTTTGTTTGAGTGTGTTACATGTGAGCAAAGATGCAGGATTGAGATCGTGCCATTGTTGGGGCACGATCTGAGCTTACCTTCGATTCTTACAACTTTAGTTTATCTTTGATGGGTAAATACCATAGGGGTCCACTGAGCGTGCGGACTTGATATTTAAGTCAATACTGTGTTTTTTTGTTTCTACCGTAAATATTATTGTTTCGTTTGTACCAATGAATGGAAATCTTTGACCAGGTTGGTGAGGAAGATGTGCTGCAACGAAAAGGACCTGGGTTCGATACTCAGGTCATACATTTTGTGTTTTTTCTAACAAACTTCCTTGCATATCCAGTATCCCAGATCGAAGGATGACACATCCAGATCGAATGCCCCCAGACGTGCAGTCTCTCAGGAACCTTTGATCAAGATTCCTCATTGGATCGAAAGGCAACCCAAGCCTCTTTGATCTAGGCCTTACCTCCAAGAATGCACTCTTTTCATTTACTATTTTTGTCATTCGATTTTATCCATTCTTTTGATTATTTGTCCTTACTTCTTCTAAGCTTTAATTAACATTAAAAAATCCCGAAAACATTAGGCTTAACTTTTTATATTAACTTAATTTTGTAAATTAATTAATTAATTATTTTAATATTTTCTTAAAAAACTAAAATTGAATAGACTTAGGATTTTTAATTCAATTTCTTTTCATGACAAAAACAAACCAAAAAAAAATCCTTTCACTTAGGATTTTAGACGTATTTTCAACTCATGCGCGCGTTTATTTACTTTCGCATTTTTTTATTATTATAACTGCATACTAGTTTGTAATAGTCTAATTAGGGTTTTAATTTCCGCATTTTACATTTTCAGTCAGATATAATTGTAATTACCCCAAAGCTTTGTAATAGCCGTAAGTTTTACTTTTCGCACTATATTATATGCTTGTATATAAACTGCTAGTAAATTAGGCGTGTATGGCAAGAACTAATCAATTAATCTTATATCACTAATATCAAGATAAAAATATCTAAAAAAGAACACTATTGCACACTTGTACCCCTAGGGTATTTCCAATTTTGGTTGCCTTTGGAAATGGTCATGTCCCTCGGACGTAGGGATACTCTTAGCAAAGACCCTCAGTTTAAAGTCATCATAAAGATCATAGTCCCTAAATGTCCCTCGAGTTGCCTACAAGAAATGATCTTGTCCCTCGAGTTGCCTACGAATATATGATGATTGTCCCTTCAAAATGCTAAGGTATCTCTACATGTTGCCTTCAATGACCATAAACGTCCCTTACGATAGTCCATCAACATCCAACGATAGGGCTACCTACTCATTAATAGTAGGATAGCGTTGTCTAAAGGAAAGGAGGAAAAGAACACCCTTTTTCGAGTAGGTAGATAGTTCTTAAGTACTTTCTCAAATTTAATTCATTTTTACACCACACTTTCAAAAATCTTTTCAAAAAAACGCTTTATCACACTCTTGAGGACTGATACAAGAGTTATCATAAAGCAAACAAAAACCTTTTCAAAACACACAAACACGAAAGCAAATTTTCAAAAATGAGCAAGTACCTAAGAGCCCGTGGAAAACCACGGATGGAAAGGGTGCTAACACCTTCCCTTTCCATAACCTACCCCCCCTTACTCATAAAATCTCGAAAAAAGGTCTTTTTTTGTTCTTTTCACCCTTTCCTTTGTTGGATAAAAGAAAATTCGACGGCGACTCTTGCTTACTACACATTTGTGAATACAAAACACAAACCAGTATAACAGTCAGTTATGCCACCGTATCACAGAACTGACGACTCTGCTGGGGATAATAATAAAGTGGGGTTTACCTTAGGGTCTAGATCATTTTTAAATTGCTTTCTTTGTTTTCCTTGACGGCTTTACTCTTAAGGGTTTTGTTGGGGTATTCTTGTAAAGATCCTATACCCAGATCTGGGGATACTTTTTAGGTAAACAACAATAAATCGTGGAGATTGTACGGTGTAGACCGATATGGTTAAAGTGATAGCTGTGTTGGTGTGACATTTTGGTTGGTACCGGTATCCCTTGTATTGAATCGAGGAGAATACGGGGTCGCCGAGTGGTGTCGTGAAGCACCCAACGAACCTTAGAACCTTAGTTGAACAAACTTGGCCATTAGAAAGTAGTGAGATAGTCCGTCTTGGTGTAAAGCTGGGAATTGGTTGATACTCGATACTACACTCATTTAGATCGGACTTTCGAGATGTTTCAGCCGCAAGAAAATATTGCTAAGCTGAGATAATACCGATAAAGAAAGATCAGTGATATTGAGACTCCTTAGAACCCATTTACTATTTCTAAGACAGGTTGAACCAACTAAGTTTCAAGAGGGTACTTACCTACAAACTCCATGCAAGCCTGAACCTAAGGCTACTTGTGTGACTTATTTTCTTTCATTATCTAACCACTTGAACTCCTTGCAGGGTTTGTTTGTTTTCATTATCTAACAACGTGATTTCCTTGCAGGATTTGTTTATATTCATTAACTTAGATCTCTTCCAAGTTCACTTGTTTTCATCACCTTACACTTTTGAAGGATCTCATTACACTTGTATTCATTAACATACACATTATAACATCATCCCATAGCATCTCCTTAACCATTTCAAGGATCTCAAGGGTCTGTGGTGCAGGTTATGATGAACCAGACATCTAGCAAGGGGCAAGGGGATTTATTTTCCTTTTAGCCAACACCGTCAAGAGACCAAAGCGACAAATTGAGTCAGAGGCTATGACCCACTTGATATGGTGAGCTTGACTCTTGTAGAAGGACACTCAACGATACGAAGTTCTTCAATCAAAGCTGCAAATTTCAACTTCTGACATTTTCTTGTTTACCACGTGAGATCCTTGAAAACATTGCATGCATGCCATTTCATAACAGGTCTTCTAGTACAAGTTTCTCATCTTTTCGTTGTTCATTTCAGCAAAAGAAATGGCCCTTAAACAAATAGTAAAAGACCTTCAAGCTCAAAACGCTCAGTTCCAACAAATGTTCATGGCTTTGGCCCAGGGGCAGGAAGAACTGAAAGCTCTCGTCATCAAAGAGAAGAAGAATAAGGCAAAGAAACCGGCTGGCATCCTGAATATGGGAAGAAGACTCAGAGGACCAGTTAAAGGAGCTCTAGATCTTTCAACTCCATTAAATAAGGGGGATAATCATGAAGAAGATAATAACCCGGGGACTGATGAAGACGAAGCTGATTATTCTGAGGAGCAATATCCTCCTACTGACGATAAATACAAACAACTGGAGGATCGTCTCAATGCTATGGAGATTCAGTAAGTACCTAGCTTGGACTTTGAAGAGTTAGGGCTGGTTCCTAGAGTGTTCATCCCACCAAAGTTCAAGGTTCCCACATTGGCTAAGTATGACGGTGTCTCCTGCCCTAAGTTGCACTTAAGGTCCTATGTCAGGAAGATCCAGCCTCACACTGCTGACCAGAAGTTATGGGTCCATTTCTTCCAAGAAAGTTTAGCTGGCACGCAACTGGAGTGGTTCTATCATCTAGAAAGAACAGACATTCATACCTGGGAAGACTTGGCTGCTGCTTTCTACAAGCAGTACCAATACAATTTTGACCTCGCTCTAACTCGTACACAACTTCAAAGCATGTTTATGGGTTCTAGCGAAGGCTTCAAGGAATATTCCCAGAAATGGAGGGATCTAGCTGGCAGGGTCCAAACTCATCTAAATGATCGAGAAATGGTAGACATGTTCATGGGAACTCTAACATGCCCATTCTTTAATCTGCTGATTGGGAGTTCCTCATCCGGGTTCATAGAAATGGTTCTGACTAGAGAAAGGATCGAAAATGGTATCAAGAGTGGGAAGATCCCGATGGCTACATCTTCTAATGCTGAGAAGAAGTCATTTGCTGGTAAGAGGGAAGCCAATGATGTGTATGGCCAGAAGGGTTGTAATAAGGTAGAAGACCACAATCAATCTGTAGGGGCAATACTAGTCTCTAATCCTACGCATAGGCAACGACACCAACAGGGGAATCAACATAAAGAGGTCACGCCTAAAAGACAATTCACTAGAATCAACATGTCACTAGCTCAAGCGTTGCAACACATGTTGAAAGCAGGATTGATTACGTTAAAGACTCCTCTGTGAAATCCCAATACTTCTACTCCTAGTTACCACCCCGACGAAAGGTGTGCATACCATTATGATAATCCTAGACATGATACAAACGACTGTTGGGCTCTGAAGAACAAAATTCAGGATATGATTGACGCCAAAGAGATTGAATTCGACCCTCCGGAAACTCACAAAGTGATCACTGCTCCCAGGCCAAATCATTGAGAATGTCCAGTTCATTTTTTATTTTTCATTTGTAATTTCATTTGTTGTTCAAACAATTACTGTCATGCCGAACTTTGGTTTTCCCATTAATGCATCGCATATGTTTGTATTGAATGATTTCATTGTCATTTTATTTAAACTATTTTCTTACTTCCCTTTTGTGATATTCAACTCTTGATTAAAATCTCTAAGCCTTTAGAGGGAGGATGACGAAAACGATACCATAATCACACACAGTGTACTTTTGAATAGACCTTGCTGACGATGTACAAGCGTTGTTTCAAATCCCAAACAGTGGAGTTATAAGGAAGGTAATCCCTAGTCAACCCCTTTGAGCCTAAGAAGTAGGAGTTTTCTTTTCACACAAATTAAAACCCTTAATCATAACACGGGGCAAGGTAGTTTTCTCAGTTAATTCATATGCGCATTTAGTCGCAGTTTTCCACTTCGTACGTGATGAATGGCAACAAAGACGTCCTTCCAAATCAGAAGATGGTGATGGTTCCACATAATCAATAAGAACAAGCAGTCATTATCTCTCAAAATAAAAGCCCATTAAGTCAAAACCTGTGAAGGAGACTTAAGAAAAACTGGGGCATCCCGCTGACTGCAATCGCAAAAGAAATCGTTCAGGTAAAAGATAGGGATAGTGAAATAAAAAAAGAAAGTGGTCCTACAAATCCTCAACAAAAATAAAGGTCACAAAAATGACTGCCTTCTCAAACAAATGTTCAATTTATGAACCATCACTGGAACATCAAGGACATTCCAAAACTCAACTGGCATTCAAAATGCACAATTAACTGAGCATATAGCTGAAGAACATCACGAAGAACGGGTGGGTACAAATAAACTTTGAGCCCTTATCCTTTGTTTCTTAAACCATGAACATGCCACGTTACAATCCTTAAAAGTCCTAACTAAAGCATGGGTTAGTTCGGAAGAATACTGTTACAAAAGGTATCCTGACTCCTGTAGGACTTGCTATAAATCCTGAGTTGATATCACCCTCTTGCAAAATTTTGTTTTACTAAAAAATGAATTTTCAAACTTCAAGATAAGCATAAACTTTGCATTATTTGAATATCATTGTTTGCATATAGTTATCTGTTCGACAACATAGAAATTCAAGTGACGAATATCTTGTGAACAAAAACTTTCTCAATAAAAAGTTTCACCTCAAGTGGAAAAACACTTCAACCAAGGGGCACGGCATGGTCATTATCCATCATCTGGGGAAGTCAAGTCAAGATTCAAGGAATCTCTCAAAAATGCCAAACAGCCAGGGCCATATCTCCATCTGAATCATTTGGGGCATTAGACATGAATTCCAGCAATGAATCACGTACAATCAAGCAAATCAATATTCCTCAGCAGATTTCTTCTCAAAAGCAATTGAACAGGAATTCCCAACGGAAACTTTCTAAATAAACTAGATTCTCATCTAGAAACGGTCCAGGTACGATCCAGAAACGGATGTCATCCTGACACCTACTCCAGATTCTCTCTAGAAACGATGCAGATACGATCTGTAGATGGATGTCATTCTGGCACTTATTTCATCACATCATCTAGAAACAGTTCAGATACGATCCAGAGACGGATGTCATTCTGACACTCATTCAACATGTGTTTCAAGTACAATTCAGATACGATCCAGAGACGGATGTCATTCTGACACTCAATTAACACATGTTTCAAGTGTATTTCAGATACGATCCAGAGACGGGTGTGATTCTGACACTCATTCAACACGTGTTTCAAGTACAGTTCAGATACGATCCAGAGACGGATGTCATTCTGACACTCATTCAACACATGTTTCAAGTACAGTTCAGATATGATCCAGAGACGGATGTCATTCTGAGACTCATTCAACACATGTTTTAAGTACATTTTAGATACGATCTAGAGATGGATGTCATTTTGACACTCATTCAACACATGTTTCAAGTACAGTTCATATACGATCCAGAGATGGATGTCATTCTGACACTCATTCAACACATGTTTCAAGTACAGTGCAGATACGATCCAGAGACGGATGTTATTCTGACACTCATTCAACATATGTTTCAAGTACAGTTCAAATACAATCCAGAGACGAGTGTCATCCTGATACTTACTCCAGATTCTCATCTAGCAACAGTTCAGGTATGATCTAGAGACGGATGTCATCCTGATGCTTATTCAGAGCATCTTCTAGAAACGCTTCAGGTGCGATCCAGAGACGAATATAATCCTGATACTTATTCTAGACTATCTTCTAGCAACAGTCCAGTTCACGAAGTTTACCTTCCCTAATAGGATTTATTTCTCTAACAATGGAAGTTCGTCTCCCAGCGTTTTAACTTCAACATATTTGAGGACCTACATTCTTCACCCCTAGTAACAATCAGAGATTTATTTCCCCTGGTTCAACAACACTGCAATAGAACAGCTGGTACATTCATACATTGCATTCATGCATTTCTGCAAACATCATAGCATATGCAGTACAAATGCATATATCACAATCTCATTTATTTTGAGAGAATTATGAAATTCATACATCATGACATCGCATGAAACTGACATTACCTTTCCAGGTTGAGTTCGCAGAAAGACAAACATTATCAACTTACACAACATGTTAAAGATTAATTCTTGAAACAAGACGGGGTAACTATCTAAGATAACGACTCAAATTACTGTGAAGCCTGGATATCAACCAGATAACAGTTTAAGTTTCTACAAAGCCTGGAATCCGACCAGAGAGTAGTTAACTTCTTCAATTACCGTGAAGTCTGGATTTTGACCAGATAACAGTTTAAGTTGCTATGAACCCTGGAATCCGGCCAGATAGTAGTTCACTTCTTCAATTACTGTGAAGCCTGGATTTCAACCAGATAACAATTTAAGTTACTATGAAGCCTGGACTCGACCAGATAATAGTATACCTCAAATTTAAGTTGAAGCATGGATCTGACCAGATAACAACTTAATCTCTTCAAATTACTGAAGCTTGGACACGACCAGATAACATTTCAAGTCACTGAAGCCTGGATTCTGACCAGATAACAGTTTGAGTTACTGTGAAGCCTGGAGTACGACCAGATAATAGTTTAATTTCATATTCCCCAATAGATTGTTGTGAAGCCTGGAATACGACCAAATAACAATCAACTTTTGTTATCCTCTGCAAGTTACTATGAATCCTGGATTTCGACCAGAAAACAACAAACTTTTGTCTCTCCATATCAAGAGATAGCTTCCCCACTAGAGTAATGGACAACTGAAGTTCCTAGACTCTATTCCCCACAGATTTTTCCTCAAATAGGAAAACAACATAAATCAACATCCCTCAGTGGACTCCTCCTCAGACAACAGGAACAGGAATCCCCACAAGGAATATCTCATGAAGTCAACATTGTTCTGGATGGCATCTTTAAGCCCATCTCCGATGATCTTCGGTCATCTTTTCCAAATGGAATTTATAAGCCCATTCCCAATACTATCTACACAGTCAAGTATCATCTCAAACAAGTGAAAATTTATGGGCACTTTAGTGTTCAATCATCTTCCATGTTCAGATCACGAAAGGTAGACAAGTCAATCTACATCCTCAAGTTTAAGAAGATTGAACAGGGGCAGTTGTTGTAACCCAAAATTTTCCCTCTCATGTTTTTCCAAGATTTCCTCTTGCATAGGTGGTTACAAACCTTTGCCTAAAGAAAAGGAAAATTTTCAAATAATGGTCAAGTATCCTTCGATTGGCATCTGCAAAAGGTCCTTCGATTGGCATCTGCAAAAGGTCCTTCGATTGTTATCTGCAAAAGGTCCTTCGATTGGCATCTGCAAAAGGTCCTTCAATTGGCATCTGCAAAAGGTCCTTTGATTGGTATAGGGCCTTTCTATGGGCATTTCCAACAAGGAAGCTTCGACGGGCATCTTAAATAAGGTTGTTTTTTGTTTGAGCGTACAAAGTGCCTTTCAACATACATGTTAACCAAGTGATGTTTCGATTGGCATATCAACAGGGCGATATTCTGATTGTCCAAGTTAGAGAAAATGAGATAAAAAAGAGTAAGAACTGAGAGAGTTCCATAAGCACTGATGATGGGCATTAAAATTCATGCAGATTGGAGAGGATAACTCTAAGCCTTCCTACAAACTATGGTTCACACGTAGAAGCTTTGATGCTGAGAATATGAGCAATTCGAATCAAGATGTAGAGCCATCAAAGGGAGTAAGGCTTAAGATTTAATCGAAGGAGCCATGATAATGAAGTTGGTGCAATTCGAACTTAGAGCCTTCGAAGGAAAACAAATGTTCTGATGAGGGAAGTTCTGGGCAATTCGAATCAGGACTTAGAGCCATCAAGGAGTGTAGAACAACACTTCAATTAGTCAATAAGATAATGCTTCGATTGGACCAAGTTCAAATCCATCGAAGAGAGCAAACGAAGGAACCATGATGAAAGCCTTAAGCCAAATTCGAACAAAACACCTATCCTAACCTGTCCAGGTTCACCCAAAGTTCAAAATGGCATGTTTTCCTTGCAAATATGGCAAGAATTCAATGTTGATCGTGGATTCAATTCCTGAGTTAAAGGCCAAATTCTTGCCTTGTTTGTTCCCAACTCCACAAGAGCTGATTTGACCAGGGTGATTCTCTTTGAATCAAGCAATCGAAGCAGAGGGTGGCTCAATCGAAGGAGCCATGACATTGAAGCTGGTGCAATTCGAATTAGAGTTCATAGCTTTTGAAGGAAACAATGCTCTGATGAGGAAAGCTCTGAGTAATTCGAATTGGAGCTTAGAGCCTTCGAAGAGAACAAACTCTAAGGGAAATGGATCTGCAGGGGTAGGTCAGCTTTTGATTTTCATCATATTAGAGGCCCAAACAACTCATAACAGGCTGGCAGTAATGCATGAAAATAGATTGGCACTTGATTGAATCAAATATAACAAGTTTTTATGAAGAAATCAAATCAAATATCTTTATCATAATGGACCACGATTTGATACACAAATATTGACCTAAAATATCTTGTCTATATAAACCTCATAATCTCAGAGGAAAAGGGCACACGAAGATGACCTCACAAAAAAATCGCAGCCTGCCCCACAAGGTTCCAGAAAGTTGCACAAAATTTCCAAAGACTGTCAAACTCAAAGTTGATTTTGCAAGCAGCCTCCGTCCAGACTAACACCTAAATCGTGTTCCTGGGATTCACGTAGAAGCATCCCTCATACAATCCCTTTGTTGGTAATTTTGTCTTTGATCTCAAACTTGTTAAACATGAGTTAAATTCATGTCGAACATATATATACATATTGCTGCTAATGTTCATGTTTTGTTTGAGTGTGTTACATGTGAGCAAAGATGCAGGATTGAGATCGTGCCATTGTTGGGGCACGATCTGAGCTTACCTTCGATTCTTACAGCTTTAGTTTATCTTTGATGGGTAAATACCATAGGGGTCCACTGAGCGTGCGGACTTGATATTTAAGTCAATACTGTGTTTTTTAGTTTCTAACGTAAATATTACTGTTTCGTTTGTACCAATGAATGGAAATATTCGGCCAGGTTAGTGAGGAAGATGTGTAACACCCCAATTCTACCCCTCGTAATTAATAATAAAATCAGAGTTTCAAAATTTCATCCAAACATAAATTGAGGTATCACATATTCGTGTTTTTCATCACTTTGCATTATAATGCACATCACAAAATCAAAAGTCGGATATACCGATTCATAACATAAATCATCATATAAACATATGACTAATCATAACACAGCGGATGTGTTCACAAGATGTACGTATCATCATGTTATCATCAATACATAAAGTCATAAGATAGTATACATAAATTATCCTATCAAAATAATAACGTCGCCCAAATCCCGAGTGTTACTACTATCAGAGCAGAGCGACTCAAAATAAAGAGACTCGAGCTAATCCTCATCATCCTCGCGAATCACCTGCACGTTACCAATATAAAGGCAACGACGAAACAAGTAAAGGGTGAGATACTCCAAAACATATAATTAAAGGCATGATAAAATATATAAATAATTTTGGAATCATAAATGATATAGGTTAATAAGAATATGTCAAAAAATATCAAATCTCACATACTTTAAAAATCATCATTTAGTGTATAATATCAACACTTTAATTTCGTCACGTAATTATCATAATCATACCAAAACAAGACATAAACTTCATCGCCATAAACTCATATCGTCGCTTTACCGTCATGTTATATCCATTGCATAATTTTCATGAAATTATCACATCATAATCACTTTATGTTCAACACAAAAATCATCACAAAATAAAGTATCATATAATATCGCAATTCATTATAAGCCATCAAATAAAACTCAACGCCAAAAGACTCAAAAATAAACATAACTGACTCCATGAGACACGAATATGTTATGCATGTGGTACTCGTCGCTTTGTCCATAATTAGGGACATTCGGCATAAAAGCCCATCGTCGCTTTGGCATAAAAGCCCTCGTCGCTTGGCATAAAAGCCCTCGTCGCTTGGTATAAAAGCCCTCGTCGCCAATGCAATGTATGTGACTTGACAACACGACATCACAAACACGACACAACAAAACATCATCATTGCACATCAAAATTGGTATAAAACCCACGTCGCCATATTTATCCACATCAAGATAAACATATCATCGCATCGCATATCATCAAGTATTCATTATAAATAAACTGTCGCAAACATTATATTTAATCACACCACATCATTATCAAATAATTCACTAAATTTCAAACACGGAAAAATAGTCAAATATCAAGAATCGTTGCGAAAGTCATTCATAATAATCGGCATCAATCATAATCATTAACGTCGTAATCAGATTATCCATACGCTACTTAAACCGACTAAAACGCAACCCATTTCAACTTAACCGTAAATTGACTTATTTTGGGTCACTCCGTTAAAAACTCATAATCTCGAAAAACTAACCTCACCACGATGTTCTACACGTCAAAATTAGCTAGCACGTCAATTTTCGTTAAATTCGGAGCAATTTGCTCCGTCGCCGAAATTGCCGAAATCGGGAAATCGGAACATAATCGGGTTCTAAATTAAATCGGCTAACTTATGTCATATTTGTATTTAATTAATATAAATATTTAATATATTAAATTAAGAAAATAAAACAAAACAAAACATAAATTAAATAATTTCTAAACTTAATTTCAATAATTATACTGTAAGTTTATTATACTGCTATTACATACTGTATAAGCTAGTTTGCGTTTTGTTTTTCTAACTTCATTTCAAGAATATGCCTACTGCTAGTTTTTTTTTCTTTCTAAATTTAACTTCTTTTTTTTATGCTGCTACTTTGTTCATAACTTAACTGCTAGTTTACTTTCTAAACTTTCTATACTGCATATTCAGTAAACTAACTATATTACATTATTTTCATTTGCTCTAACTATACTGCATAATTTTCATTTGTTCTAACTATACTGCATAATTTTCATTTTAGTTTCAAAACTTAATTTAATTAATATAATTTAGTTTTTCTAATTTAATTTCTATTAACATAACAATAATCCCACAACACTAACACCTAAATTAACTCTCCTAATTTATCTCAACAAATCTCAAGAACCATAACATCAATTTTATCCCAAATCAAAATATACCAAATCAAACCCTAACTATAAGCATTGGAAAATCAAACCTCTTACCTTAGATGTTTGAAATGATTCTTGATATTAACAGATATACCGGTTAATTTAAATATTCTCGTCGTAAAAATAAACGTCAAACGGTAACTCGAAAATATTAATATAATATAATATTAAATAAAACGGGGTGTTACAAGATGCGTTGTAACGAAAAGGACCTGAGTTCGACACCCAGGTCATACATTTTGTGTTTTTTCTAACAAACTTCCTTGCAGATCCACTATCCCAGATCGAAGGATGACACATCCAGATCGAACGCCCCCAGACGTGCAGTCTCTCAAGCACCTTCGATCAGGATTCCTCATTGGACCGAAAGGTAACCCAAACCTCTTCGATCCAGGCCCTACCTCCAAGAATGCACTCTTTTTAATTACTGTTTTTATCTTTCGATTTTATCCTTTCTTTTGATTGTTTGTCCTTACTTCTTCTAAGCTTTAATTAACATTAAAAAACCCCAAAAACATTAGGCTTAGCTTTTTATATTAACTTAATTTTGTCAGTTAATTAATTAATTATTTTAATATTTTCTTAAAAAACTAAAATTGAATAGACTTAGGATTTTTAATTCAATTTCTTTTCATGACAAAAACAAACTAAAAAAATATCCTTTCACTTAGGATTTTAGACGTATTTTCAATTCATGCGCACATTTATTTACTTTCGCATTTTTTGATTATTGTAACTGCCTACTGGTTTGTAATAGTCTAATTAGGGTTTTAATTTCCGCATTTTAAATTTTCAGTCAGATATAATTGTAATTGCCCCAAAGCTTTGCAATAGCCATAGGTTTTACTTTTCGCATTATATTATATGTCTGTATATAAATTGCTAGTAAATTAAGCGTGTATAGCAAGAACTAATCAATTAATCTTAGATCACTAACATCAAAATAAAAATATCTAAAAAAAGCACACTATTGCACACTTGCACCCCTAGGGTATTTCCCACTTTGGTTGCATTCAGAAATGGTCATGTCCCTCGGACATAGGGATACTCTTAGCAAAGACCCTCAGTTTAAAGTCATCATCAAGATCATAGTCCCTAAATGTCCCTCGAGTTGCCTACGAGAAATGACCTTGTCCCTCAAGTTTCCTACGAATATATGATGACAATCCATTCGAAATGCTAAGGTATCTCTACATGTTGCCTTCAATGACCATAAATGTCCCTTACGATAGTCCCTCAACATCCAACGATAAGGCTACCTACTCATTAATAATAGTATAGCGCTGTCTAAAGGAATGGAGGAAAAGAACGCCCTTTTTCGAGTAGGTAGATAGTTCTTAAGTACTTGCTCAAATTTAATTCATTTTTACACCACACTTTCAAAACTCTTTTCAAAAAAATGCTTTATCACACTCTTGAGAACTGATACAAGAGTTATCATAAAGCAAACAAAAACCTTTTCAAAACACACAAACACGAAAACAAATTTTCAAAAATGAGCAAGTACCTAAGAGCCCGTGGAAAACCACGGATGGAAATGGTGCTAACACCTTCCCTTTCCATAATCTACCCCCCTTACTCAGAAAATCTTGAAAAAGGTCTTTTTCTGTTCTTTTCACCCTCTCCTTTGTTGGGTAAAAGAAAATTCAGTGGTGACTCTTGCTTACCGCACATTTGTGAATACAAAACATAAACCAGTATAGCAGTCGGTTCTGCCACCGTATCACACTTTGCAACATCAAAAGCTATTTGTCAAAACAAAAAATGTTGTCGAAATCATATGTCCAAAAAAGGGAAATAATTTGATATTTGATTAGTTTTTGAAGGAATCTCAACAAGATAAAAATAGACTTTAGAATTGTCCCTCGTATAAAAAAAATTTAGAGATCTTAAAGAGAAAGAAAATTCAATTTAGTTCCAGAAAGAATAAAGAGGAAAAAGTCCTTTAAAGTTTAATTTTTGTTTGGTAAGGGTAAGTCACTTGATAGAGAATAAACTTAGAAAACTCCAATTATTCTTCTAGCAAACGTTAAATGACTGCATCTTATTATATTTATTTCTTATCAACTATGTGTTAAAAATTGATTTTTTTTAAAAGGGGCATGGGGTTTAGAAACTAAAAAAAGGAAGGGCAACAAAAGAGTTCTCCTAAAAGAACAAATCTCAAAACTAGATGTTGTCTTTCGTGGTAAAAAGTATGACCTCATGTTCTGATTAACTCTATATCTACATGCTTATGTTTTTATTTTTCTCTTCCTCTCTTTACCACCTTTTTGATAATAACAAGGGGGTAGGGGGAGTATATTCTCGGGGGAACTAAATTACATTTTATTTATCTTTAAAGGAGAATTAACCACTCTAAACTTTTACCTATCTCTTCTATTTTACCATCTCTCTAAGAAATACGTTGTCATCATAAAAAGGGGGAGATATGATTTTATGTGATGAGCGTGTAATATTGTCAAATAGTTTTGATGATGGCATATGCCAAATGGTTATGCTGACAACAACGGTCAAATGGTGTTGATCACGACAAGTATTTCAAAGGTTTATGATGATGACATATGGGTAATAAAGATATATCACAAGTCTCATTAGTCAAATGTGTCAAGTTCAACGAAGATGCTAGACAAATTTTCATCAATTAAAGGATCTTGAAGTTGTGATTTGGAAGTTGTGAACTTAAAAATGTGAAAATTTGCATGATCATGCACTTAGAGTTTTACCTAATTTTGATCAATAAGTTTTAAAAGGAACAAGAATAACTCTTAAGGTACCAAGTTAATGCACACAAACACAGAGTATTTTCAAAACTCTTCTCTCTTATAATAAAACTTCTTAAAATCAATCACAAAAAATGTGTAATTAATTAAAAGTTTATTTAACATTTAGAAAGGTAAAATATATTGGTCGATCAAATAAGCCTTTCAGCTAATCGATTAAGTCAAAGTGTATCACCTCTTAATTGTTTATGAATCAACTAAGTGACGTCATAAATAAAACTTTCTTATTTTGGCTTGTACTAACCGATTAAAACATGTTTTAATCAATTAAAAGTTGAAAAAGAAAACTTTGAAAAAGGCCATGAATTTTTTCATTTAGGAGCCACATTTTCCTATATAAAGAAAATTTCTCCTCATTTTGAAATACACTAGTTTTATAATATAAACTCTTCACTATCTTTCTTTCTCCCATTCTTTTATAAAATTCTTTTTTCACTAGAGTTGACTTAATGGTAAAAGAGTGAAAAGTTTTACCTGAGAGTTGTGTTATACTGATGTTTGTTGGATTTGAGACTTCACACACAATAAGAGAGGGGGTGAATTATGTGATTTGAAAAATATGGTTTTGAAAACTTTTGACAATTTAAATAAGAGTTTGAAAACATTTTCTAACTCTAAGCAGCAGAAATAAAATATTTAAAGTGCAAAAATTAAAAAGTTAAAAGAAGAAGAAGAACACCAAAAATTATACAATCCCTTCCAGAATTACAATGGAGACCTCACTCACAAATGGTAATTTCCTCACAAAAGAAGTTGGTTATAAAAACTAGTGAGAGAAATTTAAAATAAAACTTTAGAGTGAGTGAGAGAGAGATAGATAGATAGATAGATAGATAGATAGATAGATAGATAGATAGATAGATAGATAGATAGATAGATAGATAGATAGATAGATAGATAGATAGATAGATAGATAGATAGATAGATAGATAGATAGAGAGAGAGAGAGAGAGAGAGAGAGAGAGAGAGAGAGAGAGAGAGAGAGAGAGAGAGAGAGAGAGAGAGAGAGAGAGAGAGAGAGAGAGAGAGAGAGAGAGAGAGAGAGAGAGAGAGAGAGAGAGAGAGAGAGAGTGAGTTTCAATACAAAAATTCTATTCAGGATGATTTGAAATGAGAAAAGGAAATAACATTTAAGCCAAAAAGATATTATTTAATCAATTAGAACTTTTTCTAATCAGTTAATTTTTGAAAATCAAACGTATATAAGTTCCCAATATGGAAAAATAAGATATATAGTCGTTGCAGAGAATCTGGGTACATTCAACTTGTCTTGCGCCTCAAGTTTGCGCAAATCTATTCGGTTAGCATAATCGATTAAATATAGTTAAAAATTTGTTTATGTCTTTTTGATTGCTCTCATCCCATCCTATACAACTTCTATATGTTTTTTAAAGTATTTTCTTTTGGTAAATCATTTGAGAAAAAGTTTTAGCGTGTGTGTGTGTGTGTGCTTATAGCCATATACTTCTATGAAAACGACCATTTGCTTTTACATAATTTCACTCATTTACTAATTTATGATATTTTCTCTAAGCCTTTGTCGGTTGTAATCTTTTTGCGTTGACACTTGCTTAAGATCTCTTGAAGCTTTTGATAGAATCCTGTTTGTTTGTCTTTATCTAATAGTCATGTTTATCAAACCTTTATACACATGACTTGCATCTTTAATCGCTTAAGTGCATTATTTGACTTATCATTGGTGGTATTTTTATCACGATGGATGTCTCTGTACTTTTTTTTATAGTTGTTATCATCAAAAGATGTTGTCTTGATAAAAGGTCAGTTACCTATAAAACAAGGTTCTACATTGTTATGCTGGAAGTGTTTACTAAAGAGCATAATTATCTTGTTATTTATTTGTAATAAGATTTTTTAAGGTTGCAAGCTGAACTTGAAAAAAGTTTGGGTGAAGGTTATTGATCTGAGTGTGTGTAAAATTCATATTTAAGATTATTGAGTTGAGTGTGTGTAAAAACTTTGATTGTTGTTGTGAGATTTTTTGGATATCTTGAGCAAAATCTCAAGTTGTTTTATAAGCCTAGTGGACCGACCTATGCAAAATCTCTAATTTGTTTTAGTGAAAATTTCAAAGAGAAGCTCTTGGAGACTAGAGTATGCCAAATGGTTTAGCCCGAGCCGAGATAACTATCTACTCTTTTATTTTATGTTATTTATTTTGATTCCGATATTTATTTCTCTGTCTCTTCTATTCTTTATTATTCCACTACTTCTTCTTTGCTTTCTCATATCATCTAATATAATCGTTTCAAATTCTTTATAAATTAATTTTTTAGACATTTGAATATCACAATTCACTATCCTCTTGTGTTTGAAATTACTTAATCAACAATTTATAATAATTTTATTTGTCAAATAATATATAAATTCAAAATGAAAATGAATAAAATGCGTGTGAATAATTATGTCCGATATTAAACACTTTTTAAAACCTTATATCTCAACATCAAATATGCAAATAATTTTATAATATTTTTAAAAGAATTAACTTATTATAAACATTCAATGGTGTATTTGTAAAAAAAAAGTTTAACTACTACTATTCTTCAAAATAAAAACTTATTGTGTGAATACATTTTCAAAGTGTTTTATTTGTTTATATACTGTTTTAGAATACATATTTATTTTTATTTCTTAGTTAAAATAAAAATATTTTTAAAGTGAATTATTGAAATAAAAAATAAAATATTAATAAGAGCTAATACAACTCTAGAAATAAGGATTACCATGTCATTTTGAATATTTCTAAAAACCACGATTCATTTAAAAAATACATTTTATATTTTCTAACATATAAAATTATTATAGTATTTAAAAAATAAATCATTTTAGCATCCATTAAAACAATTTAGTTAAAAGCCTTACATAAACACAATTTGTGAATCTTATTTATTTATTTTTAAAAAATAAACTCTATTATTAAACTATTAAATAAAAAAAATTATAAATTAAAAGAGTACAATCCCTCCTTTAAAAGCTTTCAATAGTTTAGAGGATTTGTTACAATCGATTAATCATCGATGATAGTCTTATTAAAAGAGGTCATTTTGGTCTCACTTGTTGCAGCTTTTATCATGTAAGAGAGGAGTCTATTTCACACTTTTTTTTTCTTGCCTTTTTTTTCATAATTTATGACAATGGTTCTTTTCTCTGATTAAGGTCTCTCAACCTATGGACATTTTTGAAACTCAAAAAATCCACGGCAGAAGTTAGAGCAAGTAGTGTAGTGTCATAATCCAGACGACCATTATCTCTATTTGCAACAATATTTAGAAAGTTAGAAATAATATTAGGTACATCGACTGCAGGGTTCACTAGAGGCAGACATTGAGTTTGATTCAATCAGAGGTGACTTTCATTGGGAATAATACTAAAAAAGTTGCTAATTCTTCGATTCACGACTTCACTATAACTAAGACTTTCAATGTCAATCTCAATCCTCCTAAAGCTCCTAAAATTGTGGAAGTTATCTGGAATCCTCATTTGAATGAGTGGTTAAATGTAACACCCACATTTCCTTTGCCATCTCGGAAGCTTCTTGTGAAGGGATATTTTGTAATGGTTTAGGGGACTTCATTTTTACTTTCTTTGAATGGTAATTCAGCATTTCATACTGAACTTTTTGATGTGGATAGAGCCATTGAGTATGCCTATCAATTTGGTTGGTATAAGCTAGATGAAAACAGATTCAATGATGACCATAATAACTATTCAAGACTCCAAAATTGTCCCTTGAAATTTTGTCTCTAGATAACTTAATGCTATGACTATTGCTAGGTCGATGGAGTTTAACATCACTCACAAAAAAAAAGTAATCGGTGCACTAATTTGCTTATCTCAAAAGCTTCCCCTTGGCATTCAATCTTGTTTGAGAGTCTTCTCCAAATTTCTTCTTCCTATTTTGTATATGATACATTTGATAAATTCAATTTCAATTTTGATGCTGTTTAAATGAGTTTTGGTTTGATCTCTCACTTTTTCTTTTAATAGTATTTTCCGTTATGCTTAAAAAAAAACCAATTTTACTAAATCACAATAATACAAAATTTCATTTATTTTTAAAATTTTATTTTGCAGGTTAATTTTTACTTTTCTAAACGGTAAATAAAATTGAGTGAAATAAAAAAAAATGAAAGGAAATTAAATATTGATTTTATTATTAATGGGCCCACGTGTCACAGTTTGATTCGCGAAATACCCACTAGCCCAATGGGTCAGTTTGAGTGGGTTGAGTTTAAATTCACCCTTTCACTTCACGTATTTATCTCTCAACCCCATACGACTTGGCTCTGCGGCACTTGCAAACCATTTGCATTTGCGAAGTCTCCAATAAACTCGCGCAGCCACCAACACTCCTTTTTCTAGGGTAATAATAAAACCTACTTCTCTCGTATATTATTTACCTATCAGGTTTTCTTTTTTGTTCTTGTTTCTTAGGTTAATCTATATTCTTTTGAACTGAATTTGCTTGATCTGTAAGCGGAATCTCTCACTTTTGATTGATATTTCAAAAATTTAGTGTTTCTGGTGTGTTTTATAATTCATCAGTTAATTAGATCTATTGTTTCGATTTCGTTTGTGAGATGAGATCAGAGCCTGCTAGTTTTGTTTGCTTTGAAATTGTGTTGTTTGTTGATGGAAATTAGTTTATTATTTGTGATCTATGATTGTATTGTTTATTATGAAGATCCTCTGGGAGTTTGATATTTCAGTTTCTGTAGCTTTGGATTGCATAACAGATCTGGTGTAATAGAGATTGATTCATCTATATTTTGTTGAATATGTTTTTTCAAGTTTTTCTATCTATGAAAAATGTATTTATTCAGTTTGATGTGCTTCATAGTTTTGGATACATATGTGTTGTTCTGTTACTGTGGTGATCTTTAATTTACCAACATTTTGTGTGTAACTTGCATGGTTCAGGAAAGTCATCATGGTTGATCAGGTTCAGCGCCCAAAACTCTTCCAGAATGTTGCACGCCACACAGGTCTTTCAATGTACCAACAGAGGTCATTTGGGAATTACACCAACCCTGCATTCCAGTGTCCAGTGATGCCGGCATGTGGAGCTACAATGACTGATTTCTCTACTATTGCAACAACAGCTTCCCCTGTTTTTGTTGCAGCTCCCGCTGAGAAAGGAAACTTTGTTGTTGATTTTCTCATGGGAGGAGTTTCTGCTGCTGTATCAAAAACCGCTGCTGCTCCCATTGAACGAATTAAGCTTTTGATCCAGAATCAAGATGAGATGATTAAAGCTGGTAGACTTTCTGAACCCTACAAGGGAATTGGTGACTGCTTTAAGAGGACAACTGCTGATGAAGGTATTGTTGCCCTATGGAGAGGTAACACCGCAAATGTCATCCGTTATTTCCCCACTCAGGTTTGTTTTATTGTTTCTCCCTTTTGATTTTTAGTGTTAAATAGTGGCTATAGTATAGCGGGATTTGAACAATTTGAACAAGTCGCTGTTGACATGCAACATACAATTTATAAATGTTGTGAAATAGTTACTATGGTTGAGTTATAGCACATTTGTATAGCAG
Organism: Vicia faba; assembly: GCA_948472305.1. Classification (NCBI taxonomy): domain Eukaryota; kingdom Viridiplantae; phylum Streptophyta; class Magnoliopsida; order Fabales; family Fabaceae; genus Vicia; species Vicia faba. The sequence continues at coordinate 241,701,329 of OX451739.1, read as the reverse complement.
AATTTTAACAAACTGCTATTTCATGTGATCTGCCATTGATAACAATGGATTTAATTGCAGCCCCTTTACAATTGTTTTGGTTTGTTTAGTTGTGTGTGTGTGTGTGTGTCAGTTGCTAACTATGCAATTCAAATTTCTTTTAGGCTTTGAACTTTGCCTTCAAGGACTATTTCAAGAGGCTTTTCAATTTCAAGAAGGACAAGGATGGTTACTGGAAATGGTTTGCTGGTAACTTGGCCTCAGGAGGTGCTGCTGGTGCTTCATCCCTTTTCTTTGTCTACTCCCTCGACTATGCTCGTACCCGTCTTGCAAATGACTCAAAGGCTGCAAAGAAGGGTGGTGGAGGAAGACAATTCAATGGTCTTATTGATGTCTACAAGAAGACATTGGCAACTGATGGTATTGCTGGACTTTACCGTGGTTTCAACATTTCATGTGTTGGAATCATTGTCTACCGTGGTCTCTACTTTGGAATGTATGATTCCTTGAAGCCAGTTCTCCTAACTGGATCTCTGCAGGTTAGCATCCTAAGTTCTTTTAGTTTGACTGACTTAAGCGTGTTGACCCTTGATATTGGTGTTAGTTATGGTCTGTTCGCATTAATATTTGTGTTAGTTATCCAGACATGGCCTTGAACCAAAACAAGGCAAGAGAAGTTGGTTCTGATTTTTCTTGAGGATTTGAATTGAATCACTTACTGATAAGCTATTTCCATTTTGTTGTCCCTCGATCATCATTGCAGGATAGTTTCTTTGCTAGTTTTGGTCTCGGATGGCTCATCACCAACGGTGCAGGTCTAGCATCTTACCCAATTGACACCGTCAGAAGAAGAATGATGATGACATCTGGTGAAGCAGTCAAGTACAAGAGCTCCATGGATGCATTTTCACAAATCCTCAAGAACGAGGGTTTCAAGTCCTTGTTCAAGGGAGCTGGTGCTAACATCCTCCGTGCTGTCGCTGGTGCTGGTGTGCTTGCCGGTTATGATAAGTTGCAGGTCATTATGCTCGGCAAGAAGTACGGATCTGGCGGTGCTTAATTTTTGTTTTCGACGATGATGAAAATAAATTTAGTTTTGAGAATTGACCCAGTATTGCGGAAAATTTTGTTCAATAATTAGTACTCAATGATCCCATACTCATTTCCCTGGATCAGAATATTTAATATTTCTAGGTTTATGATTTATTTGAGTGACAGAAAAATGTCTGTCATATTGAATTTTATTTTGTTTGATTTGAATGTTTTGAGAGATACTCTATTTGTTATTTTATCTACTTAATTGTTAAGGAGTCACTCTTTCTACCCTTGATTAAAATCTATATGCACATTATGATTTCCATGTATTGGAATAAATTTCGTGCTACCTAATTTTGACATTGTTCTTTGGGTAAATAGCTTCTTGCTACACATTTAGGTGATTGCAGAAGCTATTTGTTATTTTGGGCATCAAAATGTGTGTTTAATATTTTTTCTTCCTAGTTAAAGGTGAACATGAATGAAGCGTTTAGTAATGTTTCAGTTTAATTCAAATATTGGAATTTAACATTAATCTGGTTGTTTTTCTTAAAAATATGTAATATTTTTTTAATTAATCATGTGTGGATCTGAGCCAACCATTATCTCGGCTCAAATTTTGGTGAACTTAATGTTTAAGAAGATTTCTGATTTTGGACCCGGACGTGCTCTACCACATCACACCCAAATCCCAAAGTAAATATCATGATGTTAAGGATTTGTCCGGATGTCGTAATTCAGATTCTTCTTTGATGTCACTAATTAATTACAAATTTATTCTGAAAGCTACATGCTTGAGTTTTTTCAAATTTTGAAATCTGTCACAAAATCATAATTAATTTCAGATAAGTTAACATAAATATTTGTTATCACATACACTAAATAAATAACATTACATAGATTTTTATTAGCATATATCTAATATGACATTTTATGATTAAGAGATGGTTGGGAATGTTTCAAGATTTTCAAAATATCGTTTGTCGATTTCATGATCAAGAGATGGTAAATGATGTTTCAAGATCTTTAGAACATCGTTTGTCAATCTCACCACTATCGCATCTACTTCGATTGAGCTCTTTGTTGCGTAATGGTGAAATGTATTTCACATTTCTTAAATTTTCACCCGTGTTCAGCTCGAACTTGTTGAGCTTCACATTTTAAAATGGTGTTATGATCATGAAGATCATGAAGAGTGATATACATGCAAAGTGATAGTCAAATTCAATTTTCTCGTTTGGATTTTTGGAGGATGTAATCGGGATTGTGTCCGGAGATTAAATTTCAGACATATTTTTGGCAAAAATGGTGATGTCTCTCTGATTTAATGATTTGGTGTAAAATAAGTGTGTTCAAAATTTGAAATCAGAACAAAATACATGACATTTTGGGTTTCCATTAGGTGTGTGATCACTACATGAGGTGTAGTGAACAACACCCTATCTCTGGAGTTGACTTATTTGAGTTTAATTGAGAAATTATGAGTTTTTGCATATGTATGATTTTGCGATGAAAAAAATTGATTCAGAGTGAATTGATTCTGAAAAATTGATTTTGAGTAAAAGTGAGTGTAAAGTGATACATGTGTATAGAAATTCTTGCAAAAATTAGTTGAACAGTATAAAAATCATGTTTAGACTTACAAGATACAAACTTATCAAAATTAATTTTACACATCTAAAATCAATTATAAGTGCTTCAATGGTGAAACCAAACATACATTTATTTAATTGAACTGATATAATATTTCATCAGATAAGATAATATAGTCGGTCCAAAAATTGATACTTTGTCTTGTTCACATTCCACTTAGAGCACCTACCGTAGTGATACTCCTCAGTGGCTATTTTGTAAGTCCTATTATACCACATCTTTGAACAATTCATCTAGTTTGTGATTTAATGATGCGAACATAGTTATATGGTGATTAATTATGTAATGTTGTTTTTGTGATTGTTGGATAATAGTTCAGATGATGAGACTACTATTATATTGTCAATGCATGTTGTTTACGGTATGAATAAGCCTTAAACACTATTATTGTTGTTGCATTGACTTGTATGGCATGCATCATATATTGTCGTTATTGTGAAAAAGAAGATTCACGAGTTTTGATGAAGGGGCTAGTGACTTGTTCGGAGCTTAGATGAGGGGGCTCATGGTTTACATGTTGGGACTCGGTTTGTATGAAGAATCATTGTTGATTTGCTACGACATGCATACAGAGTCGAGATGTTGTCACATTGCATATATGTTCACATTGTGAATAGTGATTGAGCATGATTGTAAATTGAATGATTTGATTGAGCAGTGGAGTTGTATCTTTGGTTTCAATTGAGTTGTGTTAAATTGTTGTAATTGAAATGTATGAGGTTGGTGTTATGCTTAAGGCTACCCTTGAATTCTTTTACACCATTATATATTTTTTAGCGTATTCTCACCCCTCTGTTGTTGTGTTTGGTGTTGATGTACGATGTGTACAAATACTCAAGAACATGAGTAGTAGCTGCTGTGAGTTGGAAGGTGGCCTAGGAACTCATATTCGTTTATTTTTTTATCGTTATCGTACTTAGTGGTTGTTATACTCTAATCTGTAACATCAGAAACGAGGCCTTTGTTTTGTTGTCCAGTTATTTTCAGATTGTGATAATTCGTTAAAGTTTTTTTTTATTGAGATAATTGGAGTTATGATGATTAATTGATTTCCACTGCGAATAATTGAACTAAATGAGAAAGTGTGCATGTTTTATTCGAGTAACATCCTAAATTGGGTGAATAATTCTTTTAAAATAAGTCTCGGGGTTTAGGGTGTTACACCCCCAAGATGATTTCTTCTTTCCTTTATTGTGAGAATACACATGTTGAGCAGGATGCTGGGACATGTGGTCTTTCATCAGGAACTCATTTTTCTTCATAGGAGAGACTAACTTCTTAGTGGAGATTTTAACCTTTTTGTTCATGGAATTGTAGTCAAACCATACAATCTTCATGTTCCCTGTCATAACATCTACCATATCCGAATCATTGGTCATTATACTATGAAACTTAGTCAAATCCTCAAGTTTGGAATTCATCAATGTTACTCCCTCGGTCAACCCAATGATGATTTAAAGAGCTTTCTCTTTTTCTTGAAGAAGAGAACTTATGGTTTTCTTTTGTTTTTCCCCAATCAAGTAAGCTTCCCCCAATTTATTTTGTAAAAGCTTAAATGTTGCAACCATTTCTTCTTCAATTATGTCTTCATCACTAGAGTCTTCTCCAGACTCATACTTCTCAGTGAAAGTTATTACTTTGTTAAATGTTTCTTCTTCACTTTCATCATCATATTCAGACCAAGTGATTGACAATCTCCTTTTCTATTTCTTTAGAAATGTAGGACATTCAACTTTAATGTGAGAAAACCATTCACATTCATGACATTGAACTCATTTGCCTTTGTTTGATTTGTCTTCATATTTGCTTTTGCTTTGGGAACTAATGTATGATCCCTTGTCTTGGACAGTTGTCCTCTATTATTTGTCCAACCTTCTCAAGGAATTGTTAAAATTTCTTCCAACAAGTTCTATAGCATCTGATAAGCTTTCATTTTAATCTTTATTCTCTTAAGTTTTGGATACAAAGGCAATGCTCTTGTTCTTATTTTCAGATTTATCACTTATGGAAATCTCAAATGTTTGCAAGGAACCAATGAATTCATCAACTTTCATGCTGCTTATGTCTTGGGCTACTTCAATAGCTGTAATCTTCATGTAAAACTTCCTAGGAAGAGATCTTAGAATTTTTCTGACTAGTTTTTCTTCAAACATATTCTCTCCTAAGGCAAATGAGGTGTTGGTAATATCACGAATTCTAATTTAAAATCATAGATGGATTCATCTTATTTTATTATCAAATTCTCAAACTGTGTTATGAGAAGTTGCATCGTTGACATACACACTTTGGACGTGCTTTAATGAGTAGTCTTAATAGTCTCATATGGCTCTTTAGCTTCAGTATAAGTGTTGATTAGTCTAAACATATTTTTGTCAACACAATTGAATATAGCATTCAAGTATTTTTCATTTGCAAGAGTTACATCATATTCATCTTTAGACCAAATCTTGAGAAGTAATCACATGATGTTTCTAACCTTTAATCACAACCTTCTAAGTTTTGATGTTTGTAGGTTTAAGAAAGGAAACCATCTTTCCTTTCCAATAATCATAATTTGTGTCATCCAAAGTAGGTGGTCTATTGATAAACCCTTCTTCCTTAGTGCTATCCATTTAAACAGAAAATATCTTCCCTGGAGCTCACCCAAAAAGAACAGGATGCCTACTCAGATGCCATTTGAAATTCTATTGCTAAAGGGACACATGTTGGACTAGATATCTGAGATAACTTGTCCAACTTGTTAAACCAGATCTAACACAATATGATAGCAACAATAATACAAGGTAAAATCAACAAAGAACACAACAGAACTCACAACCCATTTCAGTGCAAACCACACCTACATTAGAGGGGCATCCAACCCAAGAAAGGAAATCCACTTTTCTATATAATTAGTACATAGTGTCTTAGATAAACAAGCCCCTTGTTCAATGCTCTTCTTCTTAATTCTACCCTAGTGTCTTTCTATTTAGGACTTCCCCTGAATATAAGAACCCCCTCTCACTTTCTCTCAATCACTAATTCCAAGTGATCAACATCAATAAACACAATTATAAATATTGAATTACAACTTAACTAAACAAACCAACTACTGTGTCTTATGATATAAGTGAATCAATAACACGGTGTACAAGAAACAAAAACAAAATACTCAAATAAAACCTAGCACAAGGAATCTCCAATCCTAGTGTACACCCTCAATGATGAGGTGAGAGTCTCCTTAAATAACAATGCAAATATGAGTCTTTTCTCCTTTGGATATTTGATCTGATCTCATTATAGTTGATATTGTTGGATTTGATTTGTTCAACAAAAGTCTCAAACAAAATATATGATGTGTTTTAAATTAAAATTCAAATTTAAATATCTATTTAAATTGATTTTATCTTCAAATAATTGTCAAACAAATCACCAAAACTTTGCAAAACAATCTATAATAAATATACAACAAATATGATTAAAACAATCAAGAATAATGCGCAGAACACCTACAACACTGGCATGCTGACAAGGGCCAAATGTTGCACATATGTTAAGACATATGTTCCCACATATGTCCTTCTTCACAGAAAAAGTTTGAACAAACCATGCTATTTTGCATAATGCAATCAATCTAAAAAGAACAACAAAGACAAATATATTAGGTACTTGTTTCGTGTTGCAAGGATGCATGTAACGTTCTCTTGATTCATTCTAGTCGGAGATGTTATGTTTGAGTTTTGAGAGTTTGGGTTAAGGCGAGAGAAGTGAGGGTTTCCTTTGAGCGCAATCTTTCTGAAGTGATATAAGTTAGCTCTTGTAAGTAATATATTTCACCGCGATAGATAAAAAGAACCATGGTTAATGTCATTCTATTTCACCACGGTTGTGAATTTGGATCGTGGAGAAAAATGTTTAATTTTGTTTTAAAATAAAACTTTAGGGAACACACCCTTTTTTGTAACGAAAAAACAGAAAAATGTTGGTTATGGATTTTGAAGCGTTTAAACCATTTATCTATCACCATGATTGGGAGTATGGACTATGGTGAAAAGTCTTTTAATAAATAAAGGCACCTAAATAAGATTTATTACTTCGGTTGGTTATATGGCTGAGGTAATAAGATGTTAAAAAATGTATATTTTATAGTAATGTCAAAAGGCTCTTCTTCAGCAAGAAAAGGAGTCTTGTGTTGAGGATCTAAAAGCTCACGAGGACGACATGGTTTCTCTGAATGAGATAGTTCGAAATTCTCTTCGAAAAACTCTTAAGAATGTGTATGGGGATCTTAAACCAGGCAATGGATCAGGTGAAGGGATTTTGCTCGGACGTTCTTATCTGTATTGACGGATTGTGCCCTTCAAAGCTACTCTAGAATGGGCTTCAGTGGACGACCTTGGCGTATTGTCTCAGGGAAGAAAAGATTGATCTTCTTCTCCTTTTTTTCTTTTTCTTTTGTCTATAATATTGGTCAAGTTTTCAAGCCTCATCCAAACAACAAAATTTAAATACACATTTACCTTAATGCTTAGAGTTTTTATTTAGCTTTGTGTACTTGACATATATTCATCTCTTCTTTATGGTCATATACTCCACCTTATTGGATGCTAGTATCCTCGCCTTGGATTGATTAGATAGTTATTGTTGGGCCAATACTTGTTCTTTTTTCTTGCAATTTAAAATTTGTTTTCCTCGTGGGTGTTAGTGATGTCTGGTGTGTCCTTCGAACTATGTAGTCCCAACCAAATTTTTGTTGTTAATAGCTCTGGTTGAGAAGAGTTAGTACGGTCCTTTGTTAGGAACTATTTCTGACCAAAGGTAAGGTTCTTGTCCCTACCCCCAGAGTTAACCTGGTTTGGGATGAACGTCTCTGGGCTCTACCACCTGCGCTTTTAGAGTGAATAGTTTCTATGAGGGGGTGTGCCAGCTATGTTAGGAATTGTGTTCTCCAAGTGTGGAATATTCCTTAAAAGAGAGACTTATGCCATCATGCATGACATTACAAGACCCTTTATGGTTGCAGTGTTTCATAATTAACAGATTAATTATTGAAATTATGCAAAAGCTTTAAATAATACTTATCTCTCCGAAAGGGTCATTAAGGTATTATGTCCTCCTTCCGTTTCACTTATTCCTTAGTTGACTGTGTCTTAAGTTGATGTGGTCTTCCTTTCATCCGTCCAATCGAGGTAATTGTCCATTATTTTATCGTTGTACCTTTAATTGACGAGCGAAAAGGGAAGTTGGTGTCTTTGTAGATGTTTCTTGTTAATGGCCTTAGATGCTTGAGCGTCCCAGAGCTCGCTCGAGGTTGTCCCTTCTAGAGGGTTAGTCGAGTAGCATCTTTTTTATCCCTTTATTCTGAGGCAGATGTCACTCTCCATAATCCTTCAAACTTCTTAGAGATTATCATTGATTATGACCGACTCTCCTTGAATATTATGACATTAGAGTTTGAGATGGACCGACAAGGCTACAAAATCCAATGTGGTTGCTAAGGATTTTATAAAAATATAATTGTAAATGCTCTTGTAGAGAACTGTAAGGAATTGCGTGTTGATGGGCCATACACCATTCCATTCTCCCACAAATATCATTAATTCTACGTAACTCCATCCTTCTTATGGACTGCTAACATTTATGTGATATTTCTTTCCATCGTTCCCTTGGATGATAGGTTTGCTTGGAGTGCCCCTCCAATCATGGAGGAGATGTGTTGGCATTTTGCCTTGCTCACCGATCTCTGTGGTTCTACGAGAGTGAGATATTAAGCTTCTGAAGGTCTAAGAATTTGTGGTATCATTTACATCCGATTCGATCAACGAATATCTGATGGTTCGATTGCGCTGGGTCGGAAGTTATCGTGTGGGATTTATCTTTCACGATGTATCTTGTAAGTATTTCCACCAATGGTGGAGACTGTCATGACCACCGGTAGTTCTGCATTCGAGGTTCTTCGTATTTTGTTGTCTCTCGAATGTCTTAATACACTTTGATCTTCGTTTGTTGACTTAATATCAATTTGTCGTCTGAACAAGGCATTCTAGCGACGGATCGCCGTTGGATTTGATGTTTTTGTGGATCACAATGATGATGGTTAAAGGCAGTAGAATAAAATTAGAATGCATACAAATCCGCGTTGCGATAGTGCGTCATGTGATTTTCGATGATAATCACTACCACCAACAGAACTGTGTCTGAAACTCTGTTTATTCTACCACGATCTCGAAATCTTAATAAACTTTTAAAAAGTATAAAAAATTAATTTGAAGAGGTTAAAATCATCTCAAATTAAAGCGAAAATCAGATTAAATATTTGATTTCAAAATATAAATATGCTTTTTATCTTCGATTTAGCGAAAACTTGATGTTTAATTAGGATGTTCGAAATTTAAAAGAGAAAAAGAAGTATACAATGACAATGTAAAATATTTTTACACTGTCAACCAATCAGGTCATGTATCTAACTAAATCATATTTTTAAATTAAAAATTCTGATATGACAGATATAATGTTATAATTCTATTAGATGATAATGTAAAACAAATTTACACCGATAATGTACTACCTTTAATCTAAACTTAAAAATCCAAAATTTATAAATATTTTTAAAATTTCGTGCATGACTAATAGATGAAGTATAATGAATAATGCCCATTTCTTTTTCTTTTTATTTTAAAAGAATTCTACTAAAGTCTCTACTCAACCCGTCTCCATGATCATGAGAGATTGCTTTCTTATATGAAGCCATCCAAATCGATGAACATGGTGTTAGACTTTTTTTAGTTTTCTCATGACTTCTATTCCATCCTGCTTTGTAAAATAGTTATTTTTGCTGTCTGAGTCTAAAAGTGGTGATTCATCACAAAATATATATAATTATTTAGTTATGATATGAAAGTGAAAAACGATAATCGTCTTGCATTTTAGATATTTTTTAAATAATTATTTTTTTCAATTTTTTTCTTCAAATAATCATATTTTAAAAAAATTATCAAAGTAGCTACTTTTCAAATAAAAAAAATCGTCAGACAGAGGTCAAACCACTCTGTGGCGCATGCATGTAAAATAGAGAGGAGACGCCACATTGCATGACTTGTTCTTCTATATAGTGCCATGCAGTGTGACACATGCATGCAATTTTAAGGAGGAGGCGCCACCTTAGGTGACTTGACAATTGTATTTGGTTTTCTATAAATGTAATCACCCATCTTCACCATTTTTTCACACAATTTCTCACATCACTCTTAGAAAATATCTTCCACTCCCTTGCCAATATTTTCCACTCTATTGCCAAGGTTTTCACTGATCAAAAGAGATGCTCATATTATTTTTTTCAGCGACAAAGCCTCCGATGAAGATCAAACTCTAGAACACACAGACATTCGAGCATTTTCAGAGACACTTGATTCACTGGTTGGAAGGAGACATTCCTGAAGGTGAACATATCAGAAAAATAGAAAGATAAATTACAGTGAGAAACGAAATTGGAGTAAGTCGATCATGGAAAAAGGTGAGATGCGACGCTCATGTCATGATGATGATGTTTGGACCAAACGATATTATGTTGATGATTTTTATCTCTTAGATATTATGATGTGTTTAGTTGTTTTGTCTGCTTATCTTATGTGTTGTTGTGTTTTGCATAGTTGTCCTGAGTTTATCGTATTGTAATTTTTTGGGCTATTATCTGAAGGTTGATGTAATCGAATGTTAAATGGAACACAAAATAAAAACTCAAATTTAAATTGAAATTTCTTGCTTACAACAAATTATTACTCCAGAAAGTGTGCTATAAAAAAATCAGGTTGTAGAGCTAGACCCAATATTTGGAAAAAAATTTCGATTGTGTCTGGGAAGATGATATGTACTGCATAATATTATCATTTTATTGGCCGTATCCATTTCAGTTCTAATATGAGTGCTATTGGGGCACCCATTTTCTCCCTTCACATTTATTCAATGTGCCAAATAATGTCCCCTTGATAAGCAGACCAATAATCCTCCTTTGCCAACACGGAGAAGGTACTGATGTACATACTTAAGACGCTCTTGACTGTGTAACCCGAGGAGCAACGTGTAATCGTAGATTCTTTAGAAATAAATTCAATGCACCACCTGTATCACCTTCAACTAGAGCGAAGGCAATCAGAAAAAAATTACTGTTGCGATCTTGTGCCACTGCCATGAGTAATATTCCTTTATACTTTCTGTATAATCAAGTTCCATCAATCTGTATAATAGGTTTGCAAAATGAAAAACCTTTGATGCATGGTTCATATGCCTAGAATAATCGATGACATATTCCATTTCCACTGACACGAGTTCTGTCTGGGGTAAATGCTGGGAATGTCTCCAAAATTATAACAGTTCCCGAAGCATAATATTTGAGTGCCACCAAAAACCTTGGAAGTTATTTATACGATTTCTCCCAATTACAGTAGACAAGTTCGCCTTAGTCCTCGCGATCCATGCCTTCCTGTAAGAGGGAGTATAACTGAATCTTGTAACGGTGTGAGAAATAATTGTACTCACCTTTAATAACGGATCCTTGCTAATAAGATGCAAGATTTCTTGACATATTAGTTGAGAACTATGTTTCTGATGATCGTGCGTCGGAACGGTGGTGATTCAAGTGTGGAGTGGATCAATGGTGCATATTTCCCATGAATCACTTCTCTTCTTGTAAGATGCAGTTAACCGAAAATGGCAAATTAATTTTTGACGACATAAAATAACGTACCTCCATGAATTAGTTCGATCTATAGTGAAGTCAGCTAAAATTTCCATGTTGTATTTTTTGATATCTCTAACACACTCTTCTTTTGTACGAAATAGTTCTCCAACTTTCAAGGCCCCTTCGGTCTGCATATAAGGATTGTGAAAGACATCTAAGGCTGGTTCGTATTCTCCAAAATTCATGTTCATCATGTGAAACGGAGAGTCGTACGCATGACTCGTAGGTAGAGGTTCGTGCTCTTGATCTACAGCGTCATTATTGACCATAAAATTAATCATTGCCTCATCATCTTCTTCTTCTTCTTGGTAAATAACATCGATTTCTGGATGGTTGTCCTCATCAGATTCATCCCCTTCTTCAAAATCTTGAGAAGAATCTACCACATGAGATTGATCAGGTGGTTGTAATAAAACATACAACTCAATCTCATTGAACCCGGATTGTTCATGAGTTCGAAACATGTTTTAAACATCATCATCGTCGCGCACCTTTGGTTGATAACATATGACTTGGTTGTTGTCAAATATAAATGGAGACTTGTAAAGAGTTTGGTACACTGGACCACACTAAAATTTTGCTTCTAGTCTATCTTTGAAGCGTGTAAAACTTGATTTCTTGTTTGTCCTAAAGCGGATGAAATCGATAATACAAAAATTAAAATCAAAGTTATCACAGTTGAACATCTCACCGTTAATATGAGCAAAAATACTATAATATTGTGAATGATCCATATGTTGATGTATGTTTTTTGTGAGTTATGGATGTATACCAGTAATGCGCCTTAAACAGACGCTTAAATAAACTGATGAAAGTATGGGAAATACAACACTAATGCACCATCAAAGATGGCTTCTCTTTTAAAATTACAACATATGTGCCACCTAGGGTGGCTTGTCCTCTAATTTTTATAAGCATGCGCCACCTTGGGTGGCTTGTCACATGAACGACAGGCTTGCATGCATGCCATCTGATCACTACCACGCTGTAGTTTTGCATGCATGCAAAAAGAAATAAGCCATGTTGAATGACACCTTAATGTAAAAACAAAAGGATGCGCCACCTAGGGTAGCGCCTACGTGTTAATTGCATGCAGAGCATTCTCACGTGAATGCATAGTGTTTCTCCATATTTTCCTATAAATACATATAACATTCACACTATATGTTCATCACAATCATAACTCACACACTATTTCTTTCTTGAAACATCAACAAGAACATAAGAGTAATCAAGAAAAAAATGGCTCTCTTGACCATTGGTGACCAACATAGAGGAAGTCTCAACAACATTGAAACCTTTGTAAGTTTATTTTCTTCAATACCTATTATTTGTCAACAAATTTGATTTCCATAGTTCTTATAATTTTTATACGTAAATCTTATATTTCTTATACGTAATTCATGTTTTTAATAGGATGCTAAAAGATTTTTTTGTCGTGTCCATGAGTATGTTCCTTACGATGTACAAATTGAACAGTACTTACGATAAGCTGATTTTGGCCTGTTACTCAACATAGTCAATTACCATGTTGACTATAAAATTATTCTCACATTAGTGGAAAGATGGAGACCCGAAACTCACACCTTTCATCTTCCATGTGGTGAATGTACCGTCACACTAGAGGACGTGTACATGTTATTCGGTCTATCGATCAATGGTAAGGCTGTCAATGGCTGAGTCAACCAAGACAATGTCATATGCGAGGAACTTTTGGGAGCATGTTTATTTGAACAAGGGTCTAGAGGCCAAGGTATTAATCTCCGTCTTCTTAGAGAATATCATAGTAGTCTCGTAATAACCGAAAACTCTACCGAGCAAGAAAAATTGTGAAAGCTCGGTGTTACATAATGATATTATTTGGTCACTTTTTATTTCCTGAAACAATAGGTAATACTGTTAATATTATGTATTTACCTTTGTTAAGACATTTTGATAAAATAAACACATATAGTTAGGGATCTGCTGTTTTGGTCCACCTGTATAGTTCTTTGTGTAAAAATGCATCGAACGACAATTGTTCTTTCTATTCATGCGCCTTTTTGCTCCAGACATGGTGCTGGTCGAGAATGCCAACACTCACCCCCCGCAACACAAGTCCATTCGTCTTTCCCTTTGCTACAAAGTAAAATTACGACAACACCAATTTTACATACTATATACTATAACCAACATGTATTAATTTATTACCCATGTTTTCTATGTAGGTGGATTGTTCCTGAGATGAATTACAATAAATCCCCTAAAAACACAATAGTAGTCTATCGAAATATTATTGATCATGTTGGACCCGAAAAGGTATTAAAATTACATATTTTATACAACGCTTTCAATATGTTAATTAAGTTTAATATTAATATTAGATCAACACTCTTTTTCCTCTACAGTTTGTATGGAGGACGTATAAGGATCTCGACCATGAGATTAACCCAACAGATACTGAAGTCTGGATTGCAAAAACAGCGCTAATCAGGTTCACTATTGTGGAGATACACCACAGTGATCGTGTGAAGCTACAGTTCGACATGCAACAGGGTATCCCAAACCCCTCTACGTGTTTTGGACAATGGCATCTACTCAGAGTTGATGACTAATGGGGATTTAATGATTTGAGAGACTTCACTAGAAATCAATATCGTCAATGAAGGCATCAACGTGAATTGATCCTAAGGGAGCCGATCTCGCAAGATGACTTAAAACCAACTCTCCAATATTTGACAGGGTACACATCGATTTCAACAAATTTATTTATATCTCATGAGACATATTTGATCGACCCACGCCAAAGAGCTGCATCATACGCCCAACAACAACCCCAACATCCAAACTTCAACAATACCAAACCCAACAACAATGTCAACTCACTCAAACCCAATAACCATACACCACCACATCCAACCAAACCCGTCATCAGTTCATGCCACACACACAAACACAATACCAAGAGCATGACCCGACCCACCACCAACAATATGCACCCTCCGCATCCTACCACAACATCCAAAACACATATGATACCTCTCCGTCCTACCATACCCCAACCTACATACAGTCAAGCACCACACCATCAAAGTACCCGACCATCATACGGATTTCAGACACCCCAAGAACCGTTGCCTTGTTTCCAAAATGATTCAACATCCCAATTCTATCAACCACCCACCCACACATATCCCAACCAACAAGACCAAACTTCAACAACATGAGCACCAATCTATTTGGAAGCACAACACAGTGGAGCGAAATAATCGATGAGATGTATGATCCTAATGTACCAGGACCATCACATCAAGCACCTCATCATCAAGCGAGTCAGAACAGACCCCAAACACCTCATGGAATTCAATAGAGAGTGATGAGGCAAAGGCGGGGGCGTTTATGTCATCCAGGAACACACTTAGATTGAGGGGGACGTCCTTAAAAATATGTATCTATGTATTGTGTAATTTAAAATATTAATATAAAATATTTTTAATTATTTTTATTTTTATTTAAATAAAATTAATAAATACAACTGTCAAACCACCTAAGATGACGCCTCCTCCTTGAAATTACATGCATACGCCACACTGCATGACACTACATAGGAGGACAAATCATACAGTGTGGCGCCTCCTCTCTATTTTACATGCATGCGCCGCACATAGTGAATTGACCTATGTGTGGCAAAAAAAATTTGTTTGAAAAATAATTACTTTGATATTTTTTAAAAAAAAAAGTGATTATTTGAAAATTTTTTAAAGAAAAAATAGTTAATTAGAAAAATTTCTACATTTTACTTCTAGTTAAATTTTTTATAATTTTTACTAATGATAAATAATGAGTCAACACAAAATAAGTCATCCATGCCGTCATCTATCTATTAGTGATAGTGTCTTATCAATAAAATTGACTAAATTACTTTAATAAATCCACTAAATTAATGTTTTTAATTATAAAAAGCGGATTAAATATATTTTTTATAACTTTTAAGAAATTAAGAGGTATAAATAGAAAGATAAAAATTAAAACTAAACTTATTCATATTAAAAATTATCAATGATATAGAAAGAAAAGATTGTAAGTTAATAAAAAAAAAAATCTAATTATCGTAACTTTTGAACCGTTTATTTTGACTTTTCTTAAAAATTATTTTTATAATATAATATAATTTTATGTAAAAAAAATTGATAAAATAGTATCGACAAAACCGCCATTCACTTCCTTACGTTGTTTTTCAGTTGTTTCCCTTTCCTTTATGGAATCACCTTTAAGACCAACCTAATTGAAACATGAATTCAGATTAATCTCAAGCATACTCAAGAAACCATGAAAACTAACATAGATATTTTATCAAACACATAGAATGTATTTTCCCTTACTAGTTTTAGCCTCATTAAAATATCTACCTTCTAGAAAACATATAACACACTACCAAAGTGAAATCAAAAGCATTAGTTACAGAATATTTACGTCAAAAACCTCATAAAGGAAATACCTGAACTAATTGGACATTCTTCTGCTATGTTATTGATAACTTCTCCCCATTTAACAGACTGAGCTACAATGACATCGGGAGAAACCACACGTCATAGATAACCATAAGAAAGAATGCCCAAGCATAACTGTGGCAGATACAACACAATCTGAAATGTTTCACTTGGTTTGACACAACAGAAAAGGTAAACCAAGTCAAAAAAAAAAAGAAAAAGAAAAATTGAGATATCAATAATACATGTTCTCCATTAATGATCACTACTTTCCCTTCACGTACAAACTTCAGTTTCTGGTGTAAAATTGAAGTGACAGCCCTTGCCTCATGAATCCACGGCCGTCCTAGCAAACAACTATAAGCGGGAACAATGTCCATGACCTGGAAAGTTATCTGAAACAAATGTGGTCATATATGAATAGGCAATTCCACTTCACCAATAATAGATTTCCTTGATCCATCAAACGCTTTCACAATGATGCCACTCGGGCGCATAGGCGTTCCTTGATATTTCAACTTCATAAGCGTACTCATCGGT
The DNA here is from genome assembly GCA_948472305.1 of Vicia faba. Classification (NCBI taxonomy): domain Eukaryota; kingdom Viridiplantae; phylum Streptophyta; class Magnoliopsida; order Fabales; family Fabaceae; genus Vicia; species Vicia faba. The sequence goes on along the minus strand of OX451739.1, from coordinate 241,684,937 downwards.
ATAAAATTCAACGTGGATCCATTATCAATCAGCACATTGGATAGTGAATCATTCTTGCAGTTCATGGAGATGTGGAGGACCAGATTATGATTCCTTCCTTCATCTGGTAATTCATCATCGCAAAAACTCAAGTTATTACATGACGTAATGTTCCCTATTACGCTGCTGAATTGGTCTATTGGCATATCACTCTCTACAAAATCTTGATCCAGTACCCTCATCAAGGATTCTCTGTGAGCATAGAAGTTCATCAATAACGCCGGGATAGATATTTTTGAAGGAGTCTGCAGTAGCTGATCTACAATTCTGTAGTCGCTCATCTTGATTAGCTTCAAAATATCATCCACTTCTTTCTCTAACGTAGCCCCACTAGTCTCACCCGTAGCCTTCTTGGGTTCAACATTCTCAGCAATTTTCTTTCCAGCACTAACATCTCTTCGAACAACTGGTGCAAACATACGACCGCTGCGGGTCACTCTGCTATTTTTAGCAATATTCCCAACATCAGGCATTGGCTGGATGGGAAATTCCACTCCATCCTCTAAGATTGTAGCATTGTATTTATAAGGCACAACCTTATCTGATTTGTAGGGGATAGGGCCCGACAAACTAATCACCAATGGGGTAACAACTAGCTTGCTATAATACTCAATTTTAAGATGGGCGGGTGCCCCAAAACAAGGTACAATGGCATTTACCCCTTCTTCAACATAATCAGTCATTATTGAGTCATTTTTTGAAAACAAATCCTCATCTGAGGAGAAATACTCATCTGCGGAGGCATACTCTTCATCCGACTCTTCTTCAGTCAAACAAACCTCAACCATATCAACTTCATGGTAATCATCCATTTGACTTGTAACCTTGATAGTTCTATTGTCTAACAACAACTGATCACCCTTCTTCACGATTGAACATCCTCGAGAGTCTCAACAACAAACTCGGCAAGATCCATATTGGTGTTTCACCTGACCAGCCATATGGCAGAAGGTAGCATGCAATTGCACAAGGTTTTCATTCATATACTCTACATAAAAAAATTTGAATTCTCCAGGACATCCAGAAACCATATTCACCTCCTCTTCATACTCCGCCCTAGGCCTGATTATGTGGATTAGGCCCTCATCCATCATCTCCTGTAAATCATCCTTTATCTTATCGCAATCCTGTATGTCTGTACTGCAAATAGCACAACCGAAATGGTCGTGCGTATAGTAGCTAAATTCACAAAGGTTTGCATGCATTTTCACCAAATCTCCTCTAACCAGATTAATATCAAAAATCTGCAAGTCGCCTGGACAATCGGCCACCATATTCATAACATTTACTCCCCCATTCTTGGGTAGAGGATTATCTTTCACATTAGGTTCCACATCCTTGAAAGATAGAATACCAGACTTCACCAATTTCTGCACCCCAGTCTTCAAAGGATAACAATTCTCAATATTATGCTCTGGTGCTCCCTGATGAAAAGTACATGTTTGGTCTGCCGTGTAATACCAAGGCAATGGTGATGGTACGGCGGGAGGTGGTCGGGTCTGAACCAACTTCTTATGAATCAATGCTGGTAATAACTCCGTATAAATCATAGGAATAGAGTCATAACTCTCCCTTATCTGATTATACCCTTGATTCCCTTGTTGGGACAGTCTCTGATAAGCAACGGTAGTTGGAGCGGTACCTACAACTGGAGTAACTGAGGCGACTTGATGATGACGCTGATAATTCCTTCTAGGAGTATTAACCCTCCTCTCTTGCATAACAACATTTGAATCCCATTCCTTTTCTTGGTAAACCTATAAGGTGGTTTCTTCACACCTCCAGAACTTTCACTCTTCGTTAAACGACCCTCTCTTACATCCTCTTCTAAGCGGATACCCATTTCTACCATTTCAGTAAATTCACTTGGCGTACTTGCTACCATCCTCTCGTAGTAGAAAGCACCCAGCATTTTCAAGAAAATCTTAGTCATCTCCTTCTCTTCCATGGAAGGAATCACTTGGGCGGCTAACTCACGCCATCTTTATGCATATTATTTGAATGATTCCCTGTCTTTCTGAACCATGGCTCTGAGTTGATCACGGTCAGGCGCCATGTCCATGTTGTACTTGTATTGTTTGATTAATGCTTCTCCCAAATCATTAAAAGAATGGATATTGGCGCTGTCCAAACTCATATACCACTTCAGCGCAGCACCAGTCAAACTATCCTGAAAAAAGTGAATCAGTAGACGCTGATCATCAGTATGGGTAGACATTCTCCTCACGTACATCACCATATGAGCACGAGGGTAAGTGTTGCCCTTGTACTTCTCAAACTCCGGGACCTTAAACTTAGTAGGTATCTTAATATTCGGGACCAAGCATAACTCATTCACATTCTGCCCAAATAGTTCTTTTCCCCCGAGGGCCTTCATCTCTCTTTGCATCTTGTCAAACTTCTCTTGAAAATCATCCATTCTATCATAAAGACCCAAGTCTTCACTCGGCGGAGGGAAAGGACGACACACATCATCGTTAACAAGCGAAACCATATTCACCGAAGGATGCGCAACAGGAGCAACATGCACCACGGGAGGTGTCGGAGTAACAATAGTCTGAACAATCAGAGTATCTTAAGGACCAAGATTGAAACCTTCAGGTGCAAAATTCTCTGGAATTCCCCATGGATAACCTTGAGGCATGCGATTCTGAACAACGACTGGAGTAGCAGATACAAAAATAATCGGAGCTTCAGTAGTTGCCCTTGTTGGTTGAGGTTGGAAACTCGGTGGCTGATTCTGAGCAGCCACCAGAGCTTCCATCAGAGTAGTCAGATTGGCCATGCCGGCCTTCAAAGAAGAAACCTCCTCGCGTAACTCGCGTTTCTCTTGTTCTAAGTTGTCCATCTTCTTTCTGAAATTATCTCGAGTGTTGTAGTGATGAGTTAGCTTGCTGAACAAAGTAAAGAAGCTTGGTAAGACACCTGGACATGCATAACAAATGTAAGAAATATGTGCAATATGATGCATGATTTTTAATGCACATGATTTTATTTTATTTAATATTTCAAGGGATTTAAAATTTATGGACATATTGCAAATATCAAAGTAATAACGCATTTGAAATACTGAAAATTTTTATTATAACAACTCCAAAATGGATTACAAGTTTCAGTGGTCCCAAGTACAAGATGAAAATAAAATCTAAAACCCTGAAAAGTAAGACTGATGGAGATCACTCTATACGATGGCGCTTCTCCGTGAGCCTGGAAATCTGAGCTTTCAACCTCTGGTTTTCTTCCGCATATCTGATGGAAACCTCCTTCCAATCACCTGAATCAGGAAGTGAGTGATCATCATCTGATTGAGGCTTAGGAGAAAATAAATCCCCTTGCCTCTCCATAGACTCTACCGCTCGACTCTCAAGGATCTCAATCAAGTCGTCTTTCTCCTTCAAGTCTTCTTTATAGGAAATCTCTAAAGTTTGGCACTTGTTCTTCCAAGCATCCTTTTCTTATTGCATCCTGACCAAAGCAAGATGTAGCTCTTCTATATCATCCAATAAGGGGGGAGTGGTCTTCACAAATAGATCAGGCATAGGTGTTTCCCGGGAATACGGCATCTTCAACTAAATAACTCTCGTTTGGACCCACTGAAGATATGGCTCCAAAGAAACAACACCCCTAGGTCCCAAATCCTTTCTACTCTTCTTATGAATGTGATCCAGGCCTTCGCAATCTTCCCCTAGCTTCCATATGATCTTCTCCCTCCTTCAGAAAGAAACTAATCAAATGAATACTATTTGGTTTATCCCTCATCGGATAACCAAGCTATCGTCGCGCAAGAACATGGTTATAGTTAATTCCTCCCTTTGTACCGAGAAGAGGTGCATTGGGGAAACTACCACAACTATCAACAATCTCTATATCCCGGTAAGCTCGATGATACCAATCAATATCCGAGTGAGTAAGTGCCATGATCTTAGGAGCCCAACGGGGTTCCTTCTTGATATCCCAAAAAGCATCAGGCTGAGGCATATGAGAGACAAACCACCGGTACAACAAAGGCGTGCAACAAATAATCATCCCCCCATGATAAGAATTTCGAAGATGAATAGATTAACAAGCATCACCCAACATGGTAGGAACTGGGTTTCCAATCATGAAGATCCTGATAGCATTAATGTCAATAAATTTGTCCACATTAGGAAATAAGAACAACCCGTAAGCAAGTAGAGCAAAGATTGCCTCAAAAGCGATTGGACTCTTCATCGTGGCAAAGTAACGAGCTTTCTCCAATAAGAACTGAGCTGGTAATCCTCTAATCCCTCCTTTAGTAGTCATACGGGCTTCCACCTCAGACTTCCCTAGATGAATCAAAGCAGCAATCTCATGTGGTTTTGGTTCACCCTCCAAACCAGTAAAAGGAACACGATCGGTAACAGGTAAATCTAATAGATAAGAATACTCCTCCAATATGGGCATCAAATGATAGTCGGGAAAAGTAAATCAACGATACATCGGATCATAGAACTGGACCAAGGTCAAGAGAATACCCTCCTTCATCTTTAGCTTCATGAGAGAAATAATGGATCTGTACTTCTTCCGAAAGTCTGCATAACACTCGATCTCAGGAATTAGACTGATCAACTCATCTATCTTGAGATCCTTGAAACTGTACTTCCCGGTCTTTCTCTTTCCAGAATCCATGGTTAAAAAGTACCTGAGATATTCACAAATGGTCAACCTTTAAATCCCTTAAAAAATGATTTCTCCAAAAGATGCTTATGAGTGCATGGATGCATGATGCAGAAATCACACACAAGATCACACATATAAGGTTCATAGGTTCAACGTCACGAGAATGAGGTCTAAGGTACTATCCATAAGGTGTTGGTCTTAAAGTTATCACCTGCCGAACAAGATTCTAGAGGTTCCCAGAGTCTACATCCTTCCTTCGGATATTACCAACTTCCCGATTAACTCGGTAATTAGTAATATTCTCAAGAAAGACTCGTCCAAGCGTAGTATCGTGTGACAACTATTTCCGGATTACTCCGTTATAGCTTCCACACTACACCTAAAAGGCCAATATGGGTTTGGTATTCTATGTTCCTCAACTTCAGCAGGCTCCCAGGTCAAAAGCAGTACGTCTTCCCGATTACTCGATAAACGACACTATAGTCAAAGGGGCCTCCACTGAGTGGGGTATCTCATTCCTCCTTTTTTGGGATTACTCCCTCAAAGTTAACATGACTATACCGCCTGTCCTATCTTAAAGTTTGCCCAAGTCCGGGTATATGACTTATGGGTAATCACCAAGCACCCTGAAAACCAGGAAAATTCAGACAAACATATATACAACATATAACACTAAAAAATAATAATAACACATATACAGATATAAAAAAAGATAGGCTCAACCCACTTAGGGATGGACCAGCAAAAGGTCAATCTTTCTCCAGTGAAGTCGCCATTTTTATGTAGCGGTAGAAATGTTTAAGACTAAGTCATTGGATTGACTAGACTTGTACAAATCAAAATAAAAAAATCGCCATCGTGCTTTATTGTTTCCAAAGGAATGGGAAAAGAGCGAATAACCCAAAAAGAGGGGGAAAGATTATAGGTAAGGGGGTTGGTTATGCAAGGGGAAGATATTAGCACCCTAAACATCTACGGTACTCCGCAGGAACCACTTTGTAAAATCTGTATATTTTGGCTATAAAAATGTTGTATAAAAATGGATGGTGGAGGTGAGAAAAGAAATATATTTTTATGATTTTTTCACCCGCCGCGGTTGTGAATCTTTAGTGCCTACGTACCACATTTTCGTGCAATAGGTGATCAGGGCACACGTAGTTCCTCTTTTAAAATTAAAAAAAAAACACAAATGTGTTGTTTATTTTATGAGATAAAACATCATCGTCATTTCCGTGTGGAAAACATACCTACTACCCACAATCATGAGAAAGGAGAATTTGCATCATCTCAAAGTGGAGGATATGGCTTGGATTTTAAAATCAACAACGCCTCACTCAACACCCAAGTGGAAAATATCTCTCTTCACTATATATTATAGAAGTATAGTTGTTTGCATCACTACAAGAATTGACAAGATTTCAACCTTTTGAGAAAAGTTTAAATATAAAAGCCAAAGTGGCAAAAATGGTTTGAAATGAGATTGATTGACTTTTATGTAAGTCTCAGAGTGCCTAAGAGGGGGGGTGAATTAGGTCTTATAAAAATTTATTCGGTTTATGAGAATGCTTGGTAGTAATTTTGGTTAAGTGTTTGAAGGTTTTGTTTATATCTTTATCTTTTCCTGATTATGGTGATAAAAGCGATAAATGTGGAAAAGTAAAGAACACGGTGATATATCCTGGTTCCCCTCACAATCCGAGAGTAATCCAGTCCCCTTTCCAACACGAAAGAGATTTCACTATAGTTAGAATGATTGTACAGCCTATGCTTACTATCTAACCTATAGGGTGATCAAAGGTTCTTAACACCTTTAAGACCAAACAAACACTAATGTGAATGAAGAACAATTCTCTTCAAATCACAACACTTACTTCCAACAATCCTGGATAGTAAGGGAATAAATTCTTTAAGTAATACAATGATTTAGTTTGAAGTATATGGAGAGCTTTATCAATCTTCAATTGATCTTCTTCTTCAAGATAAAACAATTCTCAACAATGTATATAAATGTTCACAATGTATGAATGAAACTTGTAATGATAATGAAAGTGTATATGGCAAGTTTCACAAAATTATGAACACATGAAAGTTTATGTTCAAAATGAATGAATGAGAAAATTGTTAATATGAAGAAGGTTTTTGTTAATTTTAAAATTGAAGCATTGTTTGAAATAAGAAAATCTGCATTTTATAAAGTTACAAGAACCTCTTCATTCATGCCAATTCATATGAAAAGTTGCAATGCATTCATGAAAAGATACCACTTGAAAAATGTTCAAAAAACAAAATAAAAGCTGCACTGGTTCGCTAGGAACCGGTTCCGACACTGACAGAACCCGGTTCTTAGTGAACGTTATAAGTTGGAATTCAAAAATATCACGCAGGAACCGGTTCCCCTATTGGTACAACCCGGTTCCTGGTACAAAATCCAGGGACATGTTTTTTGAGAAATTCTGGAACTCGGTTCCCTGTTAGGGAGGAACCGGTTCCTAAAGGGTTATTTTCAAAAATACTTTTTGAAAGATATTTCAAACAAGGTTTTCTTGATGTTAAAGTTATGGAATATGTATATGTTGATGAATGCATATTGTGAACATCTATATTCAAGATTTTAAGAATTATTTATACCATATTTGACATTGATGATTCTTCAATAATTCTTCAATAATCTTCAATAATCTTCAAGACTTTTATTTGATGTTGATAAGCTTTTTGCACATCCTTTGAATGTTGATGTCCATGTTGTCTTCATCAAAACACATGCTTTAAATATGACTTGAGAAGCTTGCAATTACATTCTCCCCCTTTTTGATGATGACAACCAAGTCTTGAAAATGATTTCTTGAAATGTTTTATGTTGTTTTGTGTAGCAAGCTTGTTGACCAAATGCAAGGCTCCCCCTAAATTGTATGCTCCCCCTAAGTCCATGATTCTTTGAATTTTGGAGTGAGTTTGATATTTATTTGGGCCTGCAATTTCTTTGAAACAAAACAACACACATGCATATTCTTCTTCCCCTTTGTTAACATCAAAAAGGATGGGGAAAAAGAGTGAAATAGATACATATAAAAATTAAGACGTGCATCTTTAAGAGAAACATTAGATATCACCTTCATCCAAAATACCAAGTTCTCTTCGGATTTTGAAGAAAGGTTCTCGAGCAAGCGGTTTAGTGAAGATATCTGCGAGCTGGTTATGAGTATCCACAAAAGTGACTTCGACATCTCCTTTAAGTACATGATCACGGAGAAAATGATGTCGAATATCTATATGTTTGGTTCTTGAATGCATGACCGGATTCTTTGTAATATTGATAGCACTTGTATTGTCGCATCGAAGAGGAATGCATCCGAGATCAAGTCCGTAATCACGAAGTTGTTGCTTAAGCCAAAGAATTTGTGCACAACAACTACCCGCTGCTATGTATTCTGCTTCGGCCGTGCTAAGAGCAACACATGCTTGCTTTTTACAAGCCCATGATACTAATGCATTTCCAATAATGTGACACGTACCACTTGTGCTTTTATGATCAGTTTTACAACCTGCATAATCCGCGTCAGAATAACCAATTAAAGTGCAAGTACTACCTTTTGGATACCATAGGCCGACATTGATTGTTCCTTTAAGATACTTCATGATCCTTTTAACTTCCATGAGGTGTGATTCCTTTGGATTTGCTTGAAAGCGAGCGCAAAGACAAACACTAAACATGATGTCAGGACAGCTTGCCGTCAAGTACAATAAAGAACCAATCATACCTCTGTACTTTGTAATATCAATTGGAGTACCGGATTCATCTTGATCAACATATGTACCGGAGCCCATTGGAGTATTCATGGCTTTACAATTGTCCATATCAAACTTCTTCAATAATTCTTTGCAATACTTAGATTGGTTGATGAAGATTCCATCTTCTAGTTGCTTGATTTGTAGTCCAAGAAAGTAGTTCATCTTTCCCATCATAGACATCTTGAATTCTCCTTGCATCATCAATGAGAATTCCTCACACATTTCTTTGTTAGTCGATCCAAAAATGATATCATCAACATAGACTTGAACCAATAAAGTGTTACTTTGGATTTTCTTAATGAACAAGGTTTTATCAACTTTACCCTTTTCGAAACCTTTTTCACACAAAAAATTGCTAAGTCTATCATACCATGCTCTTGGTGCTTGATTTAAGCCATAAAGAGCCTTTCTCAACTTAAAGACATGTGAAGGATGTTTGAAGTCTTCAAATCCCGGGGGTTGTTTCACATAGACTTCTTCATTGATGTATCCATTCAAGAATGCGCTTTTGACGTCCATTTGAAAAAGCTGAAAATTTAATGAACAAGCATAAGCAAGTAAAAGACGTATAGCTTCTAACCTTGCAACCGGAGCAAATGTTTCTTCAAAGTCGATTCCTTCCTCTTGATTGTAACCTTGGGCAACCAACCTTGCTTTGTTTCGAACAATTAGACCATTCTCATCAAGTTTGTTCTTAAACACCCATCGAGTACCTATGATGTGTTTACCACTTTGTCTAGGAACAAGTTCCCAAACTTGATTTCTCTCGAATTGATTTAATTCTTATTGCATATCAATAATCCATTGATCATCTCCTAAGGCTTCATCAACTTTGGTAGGTTCAATTTGAGAAACAAACGCCATGTTTAAGCAAGCATCTTTTAGATTCAATCTTGTTGATACTCCTTGGCTAATGTCACCAATAATTTTGTCAATAGGATGGTCTCTATGAGTTCTCCATTCTTTTGGTAGTTCATTGGTGTTTGAATCTTGTTGTACAATGTTTTCTTGATTTTCCGGTGATTTCTTAATTTGATCAAATGAAAGATCTTCCGGGGGTAAATCTATAGGATCATCATCATCACAAACAACCACTTCCTCCTTGGAGGGGTTAGTTTCATCAAAAGATACATGCATAGATTCTTCAATAGTTAAAGTTCTTTTATTATAAATTCTATATGCTTTACTAGAAAGCGAATAACCAAGAAATATACCTTCGTCGGATTTCTCGTCAAACTTACCGAGATTATCCTTGTCATTATTAAGAACAAAGCACTTGCATCCAAAAATGTGAAAGTGAGCAATATTTGGCTTTCTTCCTTTGAAGAGTTCATATGGAGTCTTCTTTATTATAGGTCTAATGATAACTCGATTTCCAACATAACATGCCGTACTCACCGCATCCGCCCAAAAATATTAGGAAGATTTGCATCACTAAGCATTGTTCTTGCAAGTTCCACTAGAAACCTATTCTTTCTTTCAACTACTCCATTTTGTTGTGGAGTTCTAGGTGTTGAAAAATTATGAGAGATACCATGTTCTTCACAAAATTCTTCAAATTGAGCATTTTGGAATTCTCCACCATGATCACTTCTTATGGATACAATCTTTAGTGATTTTTCATTTTGGATTTGCTTAGCATACTTCTTAAAGGCTTTAAAAGCATCACTTTTCTGCACAAGAAACAAGGTCCAAGAATATCTAGAAAAATCATCAATAATGACTAAAGCGTATACATTAGCTCCGAAGCTTTTTGTTCTTGATGAACCAAAGAGATCCATGTGAAACAATTGTAGTAGCCTTGTAGTAGACACCACATTCTTAGATTTGAAAGTTGTTTTGGTCTGTTTGCCCTTTTGGCATGCATTACATAATTTGTCTTTGATGAACTTCATCTTTGGTAGACCAATAACTAAGTCATGCTTAACCAATTTGTTCAAGTGCTCCATGTGAATGTGAGCGATCCTCTTGTGCCATGACCAAGCGTCATTGTTATTTACCATAAGACATTGTACCTTCAGAGACAAATCATCTAAAGTAATCATAAAAATATTGTTAGTTCTTATACCTTTGAGTTTTACCTCATTGGTTGCCTCATCCATAATGAGACATTCATCTTTGTTGAATTTGATCTTGAACCCTCTATCGCAAAGTTGACTTATGCTAAGAAGATTGTGCTTTAATCCTTCAACATAGAGAACATCCTCAATTTGAATGGATTGAGGTGTGCCAACTATTCCAACGCCAAGAATCTTTCCTTTGGTGTTGTCTCCATAGGTGACATACCCTTTGGCTTTATGTACTAGATATGAAAATTGGTGTACATCTCCTGTCATATGCTTTGAACATCCACTATCAAGATACCAAACATTTGATGTGGATTTCAAGCATACCTACACAAACAAATTATTCTTTGTTAGGTACCCAAGTTGCCTTGGGTCCTTCATAGTTAGTTCCCTTTTTCACCCACACATAATGCCCACTTGCTATACTAAAGTTTCTAACATAGCAAGCATTAGGTGTATGGCCTTTAATACCACAATAAAAACAAGTAGGTTCAAGGTTACTTCTATATCTAGAAGGATAAGATTTCTTCTTAGGAAATGTTTTCTTTTTTGATACATTAGCCTTTTTCTTTTGATGATTATGAACAACTTGCTTCTTTTCTACTTTCTTGGGTTTGGAACTATTACTAGCTTTTACAAAAACAGTGGGATTGTTACTTGGTTTCTTAGAATTCACATAACCAAGACCCCTTTTATCATTAGGATAACGTTGTTGGCTTAGTAATCCTTCCAATCCTATTTGTCCTTTTTCATATCGTTCAATGACTCTTTTCAATTGAACAATTTGAAAGACATTTGATTCACACTTAGAGCATGCAAAGTTTTCTTTTTCTTTAATAAAATTCTGTTTTTGAAGTTCAAAATCTTTAGTCATGGTGTCAATTTTTTCTAAACAACTTAAAAGTTCTTTTTCTTGATTTGACACTTTTTTGTATAAACTTTTGCATTATTTCAAGAGTTCATCAATAGCATCTTGAACATCATCATCAAAAAGATTAAATTCACTACTAACCTCTTCTTCATTGTTGGAGTGATGTGAAGCCATTAATGCTAGATTTGCACATTCCTCGCTTTCCGAATCGGATGAAGAACTTATCTCATTATCTTCCCATGCAACATAAGCCTTTTTGTTCTTGAACTCCTTTTTGCCTTTGAATCCATTTTTCTTGGAGAGTTTTGGACAATCCGGCTTTATGTGACCTTGCTTTCCATATTCATAACATGTGACATCTTGTGTTGATGTGGAGGCTTCTTTATCTTTATGATTATAAAATTTCTTCCTCTTGACAAAGTTAACATTATGAAGATTATTTTTATGACCAAAATATTTTCCTAACCTTTTTACAAGAAGCAAGAAGTTTTCATCTTCCTCCGATGCATCTTTATCTTGACTTTCCTTTGAATCAACTTTCAAGGCAATGCCTTTGGATTTCTTCTCTAAATTTTCATGTTTTTCAAGTCTACCGAGTTCCGTTTCATATTCTTGAAGGTTGCCAAATAATGTAGCGGAAGTCATTGCAGAGAGAATCTTCTTTTCCGAGATTGCCGTTACCTTTGGTTTCCATTCCCTAGTCAATGATCTAAGGATTTTCAAGTTGAGTTCATCATTTGTCAAGGTTTTACCAAGAGCATTTAAGTGATTTGTCAAATGCACAAATCTCTTTTGTAAGTCAAGAATAGATTCTCCGGGCTGCATTCGAAATAGTTCATATTCTTGACTCAAGGTATTTAGCCTTGATCTTTTTACTTCAGCCGTTCCTTCATGAGTTTGAACCAGGGTATCCCATATTTCTTTTGCTGTCTTGCAGTTTGAGACACGGAAAAATTCGTCCATACTGAGTGCACCTTGAAGAAGGTTTATTACCTTTTTGTCATAGAGAACTTTCTTTTTATCATCGTCGTCCCATGCAGTTTTGGGCTTTGCAGAACCAATGGCATTGATTACTGATATTGGGATAAATGGACCATTTTCAACAGCATCCCATACTTCCTCTCCTTGTGCTTCTAAATGCGCATTCATGCGTATTTTCCAGAAGTCAAAATATTCACCACATAATAGAGGAGGCTTGTTGTTACTACCACCATCTCTGAAAACTGGTTGATGATTTGCGGAAGCCATTCTGGATCTTTAGGAACAAGTTACCTATAACTTGCTCTGATGCCAATTGTAAGTCTCAGAGTGCCTAAGAGGGGGGGGGGGGGTGAATTAGGTCTTATAAAAATTTATTCGGTTTATGAGAATGCTTGGTAGTAATTTTGGTTAAGTGTTTGAAGGTTTTGTTTATATCTTTATCTTTTCCTGATTATGGTGATGAAAGCGATAAATGCGGAAAAGTAAAGAACACGATGATATATCCTGGTTCCCCTCACAATCCGAGAGTACTCCAGTCCCCTTTCCAACACGAAAGATATTTCACTATAGTTAGAATGATTGTACAACCTATGCTTACTATCTAACCTATAGGGTGATCAAAGGTTCTTAACACCTTTAAGACCAAACAAACACTAATGTAAATGAAGAACAATTCTCTTCAAATCACAACACTTACTTCCAACAATCCTGGATAGTAAGGGAATAAATTCTTTAAGTAATACAATGATTTAGTTTGAAGTATATGGAGAGCTTTATCAATCTTCAATTGATCTTCTTCTTCAAGATAAAACAATTCTCAACAATGTATATAAATGTTCACAATGTATGAATGAAACTTGTAATGATAATGAAAGTGTATATGGCAAGTTTCACAAAATTATGAACACATGAAAGTTTATGTTCAAAATGAATGAATGAGAAAATTGTTAATATGAAGAAGGTTTTTGTTAATTTTAAAATTGAAGCATTGTTTGAAATAAGAAAATCTGCATTTTATAAAGTTACAAGAACCTCTTCATTCATGCCAATTCATATGAAAAGTTGCAATGCATTCATGAAAAGATACCACTTGAAAAATGTTCAAAAAACAAAATAAAAGCTGCACTGGTTCGCTAGGAACCGGTTCCGACACTGACAGAACCCGGTTCCTTAGTGAATGTTATAAATTGGAATTCAAAAATATCACGCAGGAACCGGTTCCCCTATTGGTACAACCCGGTTCCTGGTACAAAATCCAGGGACATGTTTTTTGAGAAATTCTGGAACCCGGTTCCCTGTTAGGGAGGAACCGGTTCCTAAAGGGTTATTTTCAAAAATACTTTTTGAAAGATATTTCAAACAAGGTTTTCTTGATGTTAAAGTTATGGAATATGTATATGTTGATGAATGCATATTGTGAACATCTATATTCAAGATTTTAAGAATTATTTATACCATATTTGACATTGATGATTCTTCAATAATTCTTCAATAATCTTCAATAATCTTCAAGACTTTTATTTGATGTTGATAAGCTTTTTGCACATCCTTTGAATGTTGATGTCCATTTTGTCTTCATCAAAACACATGCTTTAAATATGACTTGAGAAGCTTGCAATTACATTTTAGTCTTCTCACAAAAAGGATGTCAAAGTATTGTTAAGTTTATTGGAGTTTATTTATGAAAATATTTGAAAATGCATGGGCCTAAGTCCAAGTTTATTATGAAAGTGGTTCAAGTTTAAAACAAGAAGAGTTTTCAAAAGGAGGAAGAAGATTTTTGAAATTAAAGAAGATAGGAGGAGAAGAAGCTATCCTAAAGCATAAGGTAAAAGCTAGGGATAAGAACCATCTAACCAACAAGAACCCAATACTTGACACTATGCCAAGATAGAATTCCCATTCTTTAGATTGAAATCAAACAAGCAAAAATACTAGACCTCTTGAGAGAACCAAACTTCAAGTGTATTAAGTCTTCACAAAAATTGGGCAGAGTAACGATTGTATACGGGTGAATTCCATATTACAAACAAACGGTGTAATCACAATAACCTGCACTCAAAATAAACAAACAACCCAATGTCTTGAGGTAAACCTCATGAGCTCCAGACAAAATAATCAGATAAGATCACAAGGTCTCCAATCATAGGCCAAGGTTTCTAATCCTAAGTCCAAAAAGTCCAAGCTCCATAATGCCAATGATAGAAACCAAATAGTCCAAGTATCATTAAAGATTTTATGGTTCATATTGATTATTAAGTATCTTAAGAAAAAGAAAAGAAAAGCTCAAGTGAGCAAAAATAAAAATGACAAGAAAGTAAATGCTCAAATGAGCAAAGATGAAAATGACATGAAATGTAAATGCTAAAAGTAAATAGTGCATAAAAATAAAAGGGGCATATAATAAAAGAATAAAGGATAAAGTCAATTATTAGTGATTAGTGATTAGTGGTTAGTTGGATGATCATCTTGAAACTTGCATTTGGAACTCATTAGAGGATTGGTAGAACCAAAGCCTCCACACAACAAGTTGCATTTACTTTTTGTCAAGTATATCATCCATTTGGAATCCTTATGAGGATCATTTAATGATCAACGATGTTTAAGTGATTCGCGTTGACCAAAGGTATTGTAGATCCATTAGAGGATTGGTAGAACCAAAGCCTCCACACAATGAATCTCAAGGTTATTGGATCAAAGAGATCAAATTAACATACTTGGGCTTGCAAACATAAGTTTGGGCCACGAATGATTATTTATTCGAATCGGGATAAAATTTAGCGCTATGTTAAGCAATCGCAAGTGGACTTATATAGAAGTTGCACCTATTTTGAGGCCGGTAAATAGCAATCTATGCACCATTTGTTTTGAGACATGATATAGAGATCATGCTCCAACAACATTTAGTGCAATAAGAAGGGAATGAGACGAAGAGGGGTAGGAGAGAATATACAAACCACTTTTGGATTAAATTTAATCAAACTATTATTAAAATCATTCATCCATTTTTGTGGAGTTAGACTCAACACCATGGATCTAATGATGTTAATAAAGTTCATGATCAATAATTTAACCCAAGATCAGCCAAAAAATAGTCACAAAATAATATTATATTTTAATATATACAAAAAGGTTTAAAAATAATGTTAAAAAAAAGAAATAAAGAGAAAAATATCAATTATGTTCAAATTAATCAAGAAATAAAAAGTAAGATCATAGAAAAATCAGAAAAGGGCTCAAATGATTTTATAAATTTTTTGGTATTTTTTTAAAGTCAGAAACTATTTTAAAAATTAAAAGAAATGGGTAAAAT
This sequence comes from Vicia faba, assembly GCA_948472305.1. NCBI lineage: Eukaryota > Viridiplantae > Streptophyta > Magnoliopsida > Fabales > Fabaceae > Vicia > Vicia faba. Next base: position 241,669,237 of record OX451739.1, on the reverse strand, counting down.
AAACCAAAAAATGATAAAAAATAACAAAGTCAGAAACAAAAATAAAATAAGGTCACCAATATTTGTCACAGTATCATCGGATCATTCCATAATTTTTTCAGAATTTAAAAATGCATAAAAGTATTTTTTTTTTTAAACATTTAAAACAATTCAAATAAAGTGTAAATTTATAAAAAATACCAAAACACCAAATTAAATTGTGAAAAAATAAAAATCAGAAAGAGAATAATCAAAAATATTTTTCATAATATTTTTCAAATTTTTTGGTCTAAAAATGAATTTTCTATGATTTTTTGAAGTTTAAAACAATTAAATATAAAAATTAGAAAAGAAAAGAAAAGTAAAAAATATGTGGACCATTGGATGAGAGTCAAAACGCATTAGTAATCATATCCAAGGGATCTGGCGCGTTGTGCATATCATGGTCATTAGTGAATAAAGCACTGAATCAATTATTAAATCAGAATTCAAAAATAACAAGTGGCGTGCCATCATTGGTTGGAAGATGACACGTTGGTCATCTTCAACCTCCAGCCAACGTGAATTGCAGATCTCTCAAACTGTAAAATCAGAAGCTCAGACCTATGTCATTCGCTTCGTCTCTTCAAGACGAAGACAACCACACCCTCACACCAAATTTATATAAATTGTAGCTCAAGCAATTTGGAAAGAAAGTTTTGAAAAGAGATTTGAAATTTCATGGTCAAAACGTGTTTCCAGTAAAAGGCAAGTGTTGCGACTAGAACCAGGGCAATGAGAGCATCACAATGATATCAAAGTTTTAAAGAATTGGTGAAGGAATCTACCTATTGAAATTGAGTTGCAGAGCTCTGAAACTGGACTTCTATGGAGCAGTATAGGGCACGATTCTCAAATGTAATTCAATGGTTGGCTTCAGGGAAGATCAAGGAAGGTGAATTGATGAAAAAATTGGATTAGGAAAGGCTTGTGTATGGATTTCGAAGTTGCTGAATTCTGAGTTATGGAACAAGTTTGGCAGGGTGATTCTGGATATCCAAGCTTGAGAAAATGAATGGGATAGTTCATGTATTTATAGGAGAATCAAATGGGATCAAAAGGAAGAGTGAATGATGCATTTTGGAGGGAATTTGTGCAAACCTGATGCACGAGTGAAGTGTGATCTAATTTTCACCAAAACTCATCCAATCCTTGCGTTTTGAGGTGCTAAACAATTCTGGAACTTCACTAAACATGTTTAGAGGCAAAAACGCATGGAAAACTTGTGATTAGAGGCCACATTATAGATTTCAAATTTCTTACTTGGTGAGAAATTCAGTTTCAAAGTGCCAACTTCTGACCAATGGCATTTTCAACTCAAGGGGTCTTAGGGCATGGTTCTTGATGCTTTAGAAAGAGGAGGTTACAAGCTTTGTAATGGAAAAAGAATTGAATCAAATGGATGCTTGATCTTAAAGTTGGATTGAGTCAAAGTTGGGGAAAAATGTTGATTTTCCATACTTAGAAATATTTCAAGTTTTTCTTCAAAAGTGACCTATAATGTTTTGCATCCAAACATGGCCTTCCTCTTAGAATTTGCTCTTGACTAAAAAAGATGGCATGAATTAGGTCTCTTGAATGACATTTTGAAACTTGAACCATTCAAAATATCCAAAAATTGAGAAAGTTATGACTTGTTGAAGTTGGCAAAATTTCATAAAATGACCTGTAATATTTTGTATCCTTAACGCAACTTCCATCCATTTTCTCACTTTACACATAAAAGAAAGCAAAAAGTTCACATCTTCAAGATAATTATGAAAAAATAATGGGCTCAAGGTGATACAAATTGACCAAGTTATGCTTATTTGAAGTCACACATCAAAAATTGGGGATTCAACTGGAGGACTTGTAATCTTTCTTCCTCATCAAGTTTCTTCCACATGAAAACTCCTTGGAACTTTTGAAGTGATTTGTTAATAAACCTTTAAAGAGAATGATGTCTTTGGAATCACTCAAAAATACCAAAAGACGGGCAAGATATACTCCTTTGAAGTTCAAAACCCTAGCTCCTAGATTAAGAAACATGCCTTGGGAAACTTTGACAATTTTGAACAAACTTCTTGTACCAATACAAATGCTTTGTAAATATAAGTTGTTAAGGATTATAATGAGAAATCATAGAAACCACAACCACTTCCATATCTTGAGAATTGAGAGAAATATGCATTTGTGACCAATGGGAACAAAGCCTTGTCCAAGCATGACAACTTCTCCAATCAATCTGTGATACGGTGGGAGAACTGACTAGTGTTTTGCATTCGTATTCGCACTTGTGCGGTTAGCAAGAGTCGCCACCGACTTTTTATTTTATCCTAAAGGAAAGGTTAAAAAAGCACAGCAAAAACCTTTTGAGATATTTCGTGGGTTCGGGGGGTAGTTTATGAAAAGGGAAGGTATTAGCACCCTTTTCATCCATGGTTATCCATGGGCTCTTAGTTACTTGGTTTTTAGATCACTTGCCTTGTTTTTCGATTGCTTTGAAAATGGTGTGTGCGTGAGTGCTTTTTGAAAATGTTTTGGAAAAAGATGCCTTGTCTTAGGCCAACCTTGTAATAATTCTTTACTCGAATGTTTTACAAAGGTGCATATCTTTTCGAAAAGATGTTTCAAAAGTTTGAAAGGTTGATTTTTGAAAGTGTTGTGGATTGTGGTTTTTGAAAAGAAGGCAAGTGTTTTTGCAAGTTTGATCTCAAGTAACTAAGAGTTTTGTCTACCCTATTGTACTCAAAGGTTTTTGTCATGTTTTAACCCCTTTTAACAATTTTGTTCTACCATTGAAATTGGTAGACAATCTTGCGTTTAGGAAGTTTATTCGGGACGGGCGCGGGTCGTCGTATGGACCATGAATGCAATGGTGCCAAGTGTCTTTGGCAATTTGCTTGAAGGGACTTGATCATTTTGATAGGCGACTTTCGAAAGCGTCATCGAGGGACTTATGATCATTTGAATTTGTTTTGCCAAAGAAACTCGACGTGCGAGCATGGCCCATTTGGAAGGCAACATGTGGGATTACCCTAGGGGGGTGCAAGTGTGATTGTGTATTGATTACATGCATTTGTCTTGTATTAGGTTATCTGGCGTTTGATTTTATGTACATACAAACCCTAGGTCTAACCATGGTATATTTGAAAAGCTGTAAATTGCGGAATGTAAATCTACGCTATTACAAAATAATGTCCGGGAGTGGGGGTATAAATGTACAAGGGGATGAGACTTATAGTATTTACAACCAAATCGAACGTCGCAATCAAAATATAAATGTCAAATGTATAAATGTAAGATAAAATGTGTGTAGGGCAATATATTGTGTAAGTGCAAATGTATATGTATGTGAATTGTGTAATTATGTACAAGTGCGGAATGTGAAATTGAGCCGTATTAGGGTTTTGACCTAGATAAATGTTTTAATCCGCATTTTTGATTTATATGTTGAATTAAGTACAAAAGAAAAGAAGTGTTTTGTTTAAATGTTTGGAAATTAATTGGAAAGTATTTTAGTCTAATATTTGTGAATTTCAATATTAAAAGATGTGTTGAATTAATATGCACAACAAAGAATGTTAACTAAAAAAACAAAGAGTTTGATTTTAATTATGTATGAAATATGTATAATATATACAAATCAATATTTTAAAATGTATGTACAAAATGTATTAAATTATGTCCAAAATTACATTATGTCCAAAATTAAATTATGTGTGTTAAGAAAGGTATTTTATTTTTATGTACAAAAGTGTATTAAAAAAAAGATGTTTTAAACATATGGTGAAAATATAATTTATTCAAGTTAGTATTTACAAAATAAAAAGAGTGAACATTTTTTATAAGATAAAAAGAGGGTTAGTGTTTTTTTTTATAAAAATGAAGTGAGTTAATATTATATTAATTAGAGCTATATTTAGTTAGAAAATAAATATTGTTTGTGAAATAAAAGGGAATAGAATTTAATGTTGTTAAAAAAAAGAAAAGAATGGTTAGTGTTTTTAAAAAATAAAAAAAAAAGCATTTTAAATGGGCTCCAGGGGGGTTAAATGGGTTAGGCTAAGCCCATGTTGAACAAAGGCGAAAATTAGGGTTAGGCGCTTTGCTATCCAGAACGAGTGTTAGGGTTCGCTTGGTGACGGCGCCGTGTTCGTCTTCTTCGATTAGCAATTCCCTGAGCGTTTTCTCCGGCCACCAACATCACCCTCCACATCTTTCTTCCCTCCAAGGCACGGTTTTGGCGCTCTTGACTTTAAGGTTTGATTACAATGCCTCATATTTTTATCTCCTTTTTTATGAATTTGTGTTTCAATTTGGGTTCTGATTTCCGACTTTGTACCGTTATGATGTGGTGAAGAGGAAAGGGGGAGAAGATTGCTACCTGCTTTTGGAGATGGAGGAGAGAAGAAAGGGGTGATGCTTCAGGAGGCCGGAACGGCGGTGATAGAGCTTGCTTGGACGCCTTCTGGGTAACTTCGTTCCTTGCTATTTATGATTTAAGGTTTTGATGATGATATGTACTGAGAAGCCTTCTTAAGATTCACTTTTCTTTTTCTCTTCTTCTTCCACTGTGTGTTGATCTTGGGAATTTGCTTGAGTATTATTGCCTGAGTATCTTTACCTCTTCCACTTTCGTGTTGCCTTTTGGATTTGTATGTTGCCTGAGATGCTGCCTTGACGTGTTTCACTGAGTTTCTTTTTTCTGATTTGCCTATGAAGAAGCTTGCTTCTGAGGCTCTCTTGATGCTTGTGAATTGTTGCCTTGATTATCTTGAATGATTTTGAACAGATATTGCCTTGAGTGATTTTGAACAATTATTGCCTTGAGATTGGGTTGCCCTTTGAATTGTTGCCTATGATGAATCCACTTCTGAGGCTTGGTGTTGGTGTGATTCTGGTTATCAGGTTGGAGATGTTCAGTTTTTTATGGTTATGGTTTTGAGATGAGGTTTTTTAGGTTGGGCAGGATGTTTTGAGTTTTTGTATATTTCTTCCATTCTCTTCACATTCTCTATTGGCTAGTGTGTATTGCAGCTACTGAGTTTTGGGTTTATGGTTGATGAAATTTTTTGATGGCTAATGTTGATGCACGTTATATTTTAGTATGTTAGAGGTTGTGTGTTTTTATGCAGATGCTGGTTTGGTTCTGAGTTCTGATCTGTGTTGTGTTGGACTGAGTTGTATATTCGTTTCTTTTACTGCCTTCTGAACTGTGTGCTCTGAACTGCTATGCTTAACCTGAACTGTCTTCTGAACTCTGCTGAACTGTCTTCTGAACTCTGCTGAACTGTCTTCTGAACTCTGCTATGCTGTCTTCTGAATTCTGCTATGCTGAGTTTTGAATTCTGCTATGCTGAGTTTTTGGATTTGTATCTCTTTTCCTGTCTCTCTGCTGCCTATGTTACTGAACTATTTTGGCTCTTTTCTGATTTGGTATATCTCTCTTTGAATTGCCTGCTGAACTGCTATGCCTAACCTGAACTGCCTTATCTCTCTTTACTCTCTCTCAAAGTACAGTTTGAATTTTATATGTTATATTCTGTACTATTCTGAAGGGGCCATGACTAGGGAAATGATGAAAAGATTTCTTGCATCTTACATTTTGCATCTTTATCTTTTTGACAATTTTGATCTGACTTGGCCTTTTGATATCTTTTCCAAAAATCTTTCCATGACAGCTTGTATGCTTTTATTGGTTTTCTTTGGCATTGGACTTTCAGTTTAGTTTTGAATGGGAAGTTTGGATTGAACTTTTTCAGTTTGGATTGAAAATTGAGATTCTTATGTAGCCTGAAATTTATGACTTATGCATTTTTGACATTTGCATTTCATGAAATAAGAATAATCTTCCCTCTCTGTGAACCGGGAGAAATCCCGTGATTTGCAGAGAGGGCAACTGATCCCAGTCAGTGGCCCCTAATGACGAGCAATTTAACTGTCTTTTCCAATTAACTGCTTTTGACTTTTCTTGTTTCTTTTTGCAGATGAAAAATGGAATACCGGAGTGGAATGAAGAACGAAGAATATTAGAAAATAGGATAATTTTCATTCTATGTAATATTTAAATTAAATGTAAATTATTGTCTGTAATAAACAACAATTTGTACAAATAATTCAAACATCAATAAAAGTTTAAATTATCCAAATAATTCCAATTTCTTTATTGTTTATTTATTTATTTAAAATTCTTAGAATTAAAACAATTGAATAATAAATTCAATCATTTAATTTCAGAATAATAAATAACCAAAATAAAACAACATTGATCAATTAAAGTCTGTCTTATTCAATATCCAAAACAAAGCAGCAATTAACCCAGATAGACTGATCAAACACATGAACACCGTTAATCCAATACTGCATCTTGTATCCGACTGGCCCAATCAAAACGTACTGAATTCAAACCACTGTCTCTTTTACTGATTAAACCAAGATAACGCGAATTTTAATCCGAATCTTGAAATAAATCGCAAAGTGCTGTGGAATTCAAATTCTTCTGAGAATATGCCCATAAAAACTTAATTCCGATTAAATGCCAAATCACGCTCGCTTGATCAAGATTGAACCAAAAATCAACCAAACCCTAGGCCCACTGTATGAAACAATTCAGAGCTCTGAAAATCAGTAAAAACCCTAATTTTGCTTGACTGTCAAGAAAAGTCCGTTTGTCCGATTCTTGAGCCAATTTGAAAAGTCAAGAAATGTTTGAAGCTGAGATTTCTTGTGGAAAAGCGCGAGGGCCAATTTTGGGGTACAACAGTTGCCCCTGTTCAATCTTCTTTGACCTGAAGAGTTAGATTGGCAAGTTTGCCTTTCGCGACTTGAAGATAAAAGGAGATTGAACACTAATGTGCCCAGAAAATTTGCGCTCGTCGACGTGACGGTGGAGGTGAATGGGCTTAAAGATGCCATTTGGTGATGGGCTTAAAGATGCCATCTGGTGCGAGAGAATTTGTCGGGGGATGGGCTTAGAGATGCCATCTGAGAATGGGCTTAACGATGCCATTCGGCGACTGCTGGTAGGAGGATGGGCTTATAGATGCCATATGGTGATGTTGAACTGTACGTCAATGGTGAGTGGACGAGTATCAGAAGGGCATCCCTGTTTTGGAATATCTCTGCAATGGGGTCTGAACAAGCAACAGATTGACGTCCATGTCTGGAGAGTCTGTAAACTATTTTCAGGAGTTGGGACTGAACAAGCAACGGAGCAGCATCCGTTGTTGGGAAGCGTCCGTAAACTATTTTCAAAAATTGAGAAGAGTCTGAATCAGTTGGTGGATTGACATCCGTTGTAGGGAAGAATCCGTAAACTGTCTTCAGAAGTTTGAGAAGAGTCTGAACAAATCGGTAGATTGGCGTCCGTTGTTGGGAAGAATCCGTAAACTTGTTTCAGAAGTCGAGAAGTTGAAGAGGAACCGGTGTAAGGTTTCTGCTGATGCGTCTGAATGAATCTGGAATAAGTATCAGAAAGTCGCCGTGTCCGGGTCACATCTGAACTATTTCTGGATGAATCCTGGGAGTTGATCTGTGTCTGTCGACTGATCTTACCTGAGGAGGCAAAGGGTTAATTGGATGCAATGTTATGATGCATGATGCAATGCATGTGACATTAGTGTTTATGATATGAATGTAATGAATGCGCATGTAGGCTGATGAGCTAATCTTGCCAAGGATACATGAATCCGAGATGGCTGAGGATAAAAGCGTCTCGACTGCTGCCGGGAAGAATAAATCCTTGGCTGTTGCTGGGGAGGAGAATTCCTGATGACCTCTACTGGGGAGCTCCGACTAGCAGACTCATGCCGGGGAGACCAGATTGAGAGTCTTTGGTTTGGTGGGGGGTAACCCTGGAGACTTCACTGGGGAACTCAAAAATTGCTTCTTCAAAACTCTGTGGGGAGAAGGTTTGAAAATCTGACTCCGCTGGGGATTGTCCGCTTGAAGCTCTTGATCTGCTGGGGATACTGAAGCTTAAACTCTGAGGGAAATTGAATTCCGGGGAATTCCCTGGCTGGGGATTTGCACAGATAAGTTATTGCTGGGGAATTTTGATGAATTCCGCTGGGGATAGGGAGAATTCTGGGAATGCGATCTTCCGTGGTTGTTAGCTTTGAGAAGAATCTGAACAAGTGATAGGTTAACTTCCGTTTACTTGGAGAACCCGTGAACTATTTTCAGAAATCTTGAAGTTGAATCAGTAATAGAGCAGCATCCGTTGTTGGGAGGCTTCTGAATTCAAAGGTGCATCTGAACAAGCTGATAGATTAACGTCCGTTACTTGGGAAGAATCCATGAACTGTTTTCAGAAGTCTTGGGAAGAATCCGAACAAGTGATAGGTTAACATCCGTTTACTTGGAGAACCCGTGAACTGTTTTCAGAAGTCTTGAGAAGAATTAGCAATAGAGCAGCATCCGTTGTTGGGAAGCGTCCGTAAACTAAAATCGAAGGTTGCATCTGAACAAGCTGATAGATTAACATCCGTTACTTGGGAAGAATCCATGAACTGTTTTCAGAAGTCTTGGGAAGAATCCGAACAAGTGATAGGTTAACATCCGTTTACTTGGAGAACCCGTGAACTGTTTTCAGAAATCTTGAAGTTGCATCTGAACAAGCTGATAGATTAACATCCGTTATTTGGGAAGAATCCATGAACTGTTTTCAGAAGTCTTGAGAAGAATCCGAACAAGTGATAGGTTAACATCCGTTTACTTGGAGAACCCGTGAACTGTTTTCAGAAATCTTGAAGTTGCATCTGAACAAGCTGATAGATTAACATCCGTTACTTGGGAAGAATCCATGAACTGTTTTCAGAAGTCTTGAGAAGAATCTGAACAAGTGATAGGTTAACATCCGTTTACTTGGAGAACCCGTGAACTGTTTTCAGAAGTCTTGAGAAGAATTAGCAATAGAGCAGCATCCGTTGTTGGGAAGCGTCCGTAAACTAAAATCGAAGGTTGCATCTGAACAAGCTGATAGATTAACATCCGTTACTTGGGAAGAATCCATGAACTGTTTTCAGAAGTCTTGGGAAGAATCCGAACAAGTGATAGGTTAACATCCGTTTACTTGGAGAACCCGTGAACTGTTTTCAGAAATCTTGAAGTTGCATCTGAACAAGCTGATAGATTAACATCCGTTATTTGGGAAGAATCCATGAACTGTTTTCAGAAGTCTTGAGAAGAATCCGAACAAGTGATAGGTTAACATCCGTTTACTTGGAGAACCCGTGAACTGTTTTCAGAAATCTTGAAGTTGCATCTGAACAAGCTGATAGATTAACATCCGTTATTTGGGAAGAATCCATGAACTGTTTTCAGAAGTCTTGAGAAGAATCCGAACAAGTGATAGGTTAACATCCGTTTACTTGGAGAACCCGTGAACTGTTTTCAGAAATCTTGAAGAGGAACCGGTGTAGGGTTTCCTGATGATGAGCTCGTGTAAAACTGCATCGGTCTTGAACACTTTTGACATTCGAATGCCCCAAGTGGTGATGTAGATAAATCCTGGTTTATTACAGGTGTTGGTCTACAATCGGTCGTTCACAGATGTTTCCTGGGTCGTTGCAGGTGTTGATCTTGGAATTCTTCTGACATGCCCTGGCTGGATACAGGAGTCGAATCTTCAAACTCTTCAGACATGCCCTGGCTGGATACAGGAGTCGAGTCTGGGGATGTTGTAGTTGATTTGTTGAACACTTTTGGCATTCGAATGCCCCAAGTGGTTGCGAAGGAGTCTTGAATCGGATTACTCTGCGTATTGAGAGATTTCTTGGAATCTTGACTGGACTGCCCCAGGTTAACTGAACTTTTGAAAGCTCTGCTGGATCTTGACTGGACTGCCCCAGGTTAACTGAACTTTTGAAAGCTCTGCTGGATCTTGACTGGACTGCCCCAGGTTAATTAGATTGTGACATGTCATGCCCCTTTGTTGATAGGAGATTTGATGGAAGTATCATCCTTTTGAGGTGATTTTGACTTACTGAGAGAGTTTTCGTTCCTCCGAACATTCGCTGTATGAATTTCTTCGCTGTCAAACAAAAGGGGTAAATACAGACCGTGATATTCAAGCAACGCGAAGTTTATGTTTGTCTCGAAGTTTTGAAAAATGCGTTTTTAGCAGAAAACTATAAGACAAGTTAACACGATATTTAGAGCAAAGCCCTACAGGAGTCAGGATACCTTTTGTAACAGTATGCTTTCGAACTAACCCATGCTTCAATTAGGACTTTTGGAGGGTTGTAACGTGGCCTGGTTCACGGTTTAAGAAACAAAGGATAAAGGCTCAAAGTATATTTGTACCCACCCGCTCTTCGTGATGTTCTTCAACCTAAGCTCAGTTAATTGTGCGTCGCACCCTGTTTTGAGTTTGGAACGACTTTTGGGCGATGGTTCACCAGTTTGAATTTGGGAGGCAGTCATCATCTCCTCTTCTTTTCCAACATTTTTTCATGTTGTTGAGGATTTTATAGTGACCTCACTATTTTGGCTTTGATTCGTTGTCCCTAACTTTTGCCTGACGGTTACCGTTTTCGGGATTACTGTCAGCGGGATGCCCCAGCTTTCTTAAGCCTCCTTCATAGGTTTTGGCTTGGTGGGCTTTTCTCTTTTGAGAGATTGACTGTCTATGTGATAGGGAACCACCCTTGTCTTTAGATTCCGAAGGAATGCTTTCCTTCTTTTTTTGACGCCGTTCGTTGTATTACGAACCGAGAGTTTGCGACTTCAATGCGCGTTTTCTTTTGAATTAACTGAGATACTACCCTGCCCCGGGTTTATATCAAAGGTTTTGATTGTTTAGAACAGGAAACTCCTACTTCTTTGGCTCGAAGGGGTTGACTAGGGATTAACTTCCTTATAACTCCAGTGTTTGGGGATTGAAAGAAATGCCTGTACATCATCAGCAAGGTCTGTTCAAAAGCATACCGTATAAGATCACGGTATTGTTTCGTCATCCTCCCTCTAAAGGCTTGCAGCTTTTTATCAAGAGTCAAATATCATAAAGAAAAGCATAAGAATAGTGAAACGAATGGATGAATTCAAGACAAACATATGCAATGCATTAATGAAAACAGAGTTTAACATCAACAAATAATTGTTTGACAGCAAAAGAAATTACAACTTTGAAAATTCAAAAAGAAGCAAAAGTCTTTCAGTCTCGAGCTTCGTCACTTCAAGCGGAGAACCCTTTAACGGAATATCTTCATCTCGCCGTCTGGCATGAATTCCAGCACCCCAATGTCAATCAGATCTTGAATCTTGTTCTTCAAGGCCCAACAGTCGTCAGTGTCATGCCCAGGACCATAGGAGTGGTAGGCACACCTCCTATTGGGATGATAGGTAGGAGCGGAAGTGTTGGGATTCCGGGGAGGATCCTTTAGAGTAAGTAGGTTGACCTCCAACAGGCGCTTCAGTATGAAGGACGATGGTATCTCAGTCTCAGAGAAACGTCTCCCAGGTACATTTTGCTTGCGCCGGTTTCCCTGTTGATGCTGGTGAGGTTGTTGATGGATTTGTGACCCTGAAGCATGCAAAGGAGCCTTCCCTTTGTCCTCTTGAGTGGAAGGAGGTTGAGCAGTGACTTGCTTTTCAACCTTAGATGTCTGCCCCAGTTGGTTGTTCCGAAGCAGTTGATTGACGAGAACCCCGAGCTTTTCTTGTTTTTGAGCCAAGTCTTGGATGAGAGCCCTCTGACTCGCCAGCTCTCTTTTCAATATGGCTACTTCAATGTGTAGCTCCCACTGGTCACCTCTGTCGTTCCTAGGACTTCCCACGATCATGCCCCTGGCGAGGAGCGTTTTGACCTCTTCTTGCCCCTTGGATAGGTTCAAGAACATCTCTTGAAGTTGAGCGCTTTGGGCTTGGAGGCCCTGGAGAGTCTGTTCTAGAGCCATCTCTTACTGAAATAAACAGTAGGAGAGTAAGGAAACCTGGAAAAGAAAAGATTGTTAAAATGAAATGCATGACATGTGGATGTATGCTTTCAAGGATCTCTTGGGGTAAACACAAGAGAATGTTAGAGGTTGAACTTTGCTCTTGGATTGGAGATCTCTGCATCGGTGGACGTCCTTCCACGAGAATCAAGCTCACCATGTCGAGTGGGTCATAGCCACTGATTCAAGTTGTTGCACTTGAACTTTGTTTGGAGAACTTTGTATCGGTGGATGTATTTCCACGAGAATCAAGCTCACCATGTCGAGTGGGTCATAGCCGCTGATTCAAGTTGTTGCACTTGAACTTTGACTGGATTGATTAGAGGAGAAACCTCTTGCCTCTTGATAGATGTCTGGTTCAACGTAACCCTGTATCAAAAGAACCTTCGAGATCCTTGAAATGGTTATTGAAAAATGCTAAAATGCTATGGTATGATGTTATGATGTTATGTACATGTATGCACAAGCAAGTGAGCGTATATACAGGCAGACAATATTCACACAAAGCACACAAGGCCTTAGGTTTAGGCTTGCATGAGGTCTGGGTATTACCCTCTTTCAGTTTATTGGTTAAAACCTGTCCTATCAAAAGTAACCGGGTTCTAAAGGATCTCAATATCATTGGATTGCTTTCATTGTTCATCGTTTCGATTTAGCCACTGACTGGCGATCAAAATATCCCAAGAAAACAACCCTCAACTGAGTGTAGTATCGAGTATCAACCGACTTCGGAGTACACCAAAGTAGTCATCTCACTACCCTAAAGAGGCCAAGATGGTTAATTAAGGTTCTAAGGTCAGTTGATGCTTCGCGACACCACGCGGCGGCCCCGTACTCTCCTTGATTGACTCAAGGGTTACCGGTACACACCAAAGTGCCACATCAACGTAGCAGACTGCTTCAACCATGTCGGTATACCCCGCACAGTTCCCTCACAGCCTTGTTGCTACCTAAAAGGGTTTCCCCAGATCCGGGTTAGGATCTATAAAACTCCGATACAATGCCCACAAATGTAAAAGCAAACAAAGCAATCAATTGAAAACAAAAGTGACCTAAACCCTAAGGTAACCCCACTTTAAAACAGTCCCCAGCAGAGTCGCCAGTTCTGTGATACGGTGGGAGAACTGACTAGTGTTTTGCATTCGTATTCGCACTTGTGCGGTTAGCAAGAGTCGCCACCGACTTTTTATTTTATCCTAAAGGAAAGGTTAAAAAAGCACAGCAAAAACCTTTTGAGATATTTCGTGGGTTCGGGGGGTAGTTTATGAAAAGGGAAGGTATTAGCACCCTTTTCATCCATGGTTATCCATGGGCTCTTAGTTACTTGGTTTTTAGATCACTTGCCTTGTTTTTCGATTGCTTTGAAAATGGTGTGTGCGTGAGTGCTTTTTGAAAATGTTTTGGAAAAAGATGCCTTGTCTTAGGCCAACCTTGTAATAATTCTTTACTCGAATGTTTTACAAAGGTGCATATCTTTTCGAAAAGATGTTTCAAAAGTTTGAAAGGTTGATTTTTGAAAGTGTTGTGGATTGTGGTTTTTGAAAAGAAGGCAAGTGTTTTTGCAAGTTTGATCTCAAGTAACTAAGAGTTAGGAAGTTTATTCGGGACGGGCGCGGGTCGTCGTATGGACCATGAATGCAATGGTGCCAAGTGTCTTTGGCAATTTGCTTGAAGGGACTTGATCATTTTGATAGGCGACTTTCGAAAGCGTCATCGAGGGACTTATGATCATTTGAATTTGTTTTGCCAAAGAAACTCGACGTGCGAGCATGGCCCATTTGGAAGGCAACATGTGGGATTACCCTAGGGGGGTGCAAGTGTGATTGTGTATTGATTACATGCATTTGTCTTGTATTAGGTTATCTGGCGTTTGATTTTATGTACATACAAACCCTAGGTCTAACCATGGTATATTTGAAAAGCTGTAAATTGCGGAATGTAAATCTACGCTATTACAAAATAATGTCCGGGAGTGGGGGTATAAATGTACAAGGGGATGAGACTTATAGTATTTACAACCAAATCGAACGTCGCAATCAAAATATAAATGTCAAATGTATAAATGTAAGATAAAATGTGTGTAGGGCAATATATTGTGTAAGTGCAAATGTATATGTATGTGAATTGTGTAATTATGTACAAGTGCGGAATGTGAAATTGAGCCGTATTAGGGTTTTGACCTAGATAAATGTTTTAATCCGCATTTTTGATTTATATGTTGAATTAAGTACAAAAGACATAACATCTTTGTACTTAACATCGGATGAACAAATAACAACAATTTTAGTCTTTAAAACGAAACAAGTTTATTACTTAAGCAGCGGAATCACGATTTTCAAGTCAAATGACATAACATCTTTGTCCAACTGAAAACAACTTCAAAATAACCAGTACTTAATGAAAACAACTTAAAATTCAGCAACAAAAGTAAAATCAACAATAAATCAACAAGCGTTCACCCCCCCCCCCCCCCCCCCCCCCCCCGAGTGTTATGTATCAGAGCGACGACACTGACTCGAACTACTGAAAGTAAACAACCTTCACTCTGGGTTACCTGCATGTTACTAACATAGGGGTAACATTCAAACAGAATGGGTGAGATATCGAACAATATAATAAAATGCAGGATAAATAATATATTAGAATCAGTTCATACAAAATCACCACTTTGCAGCTCTTTAACAATATTTAACATAATCAATTCACCCACACAACAACTCAGGATGCAACATGAAATGCGACTTATTTTTAAGCACATACATGTGGTACCAACAGAGAAAAACTCCTAACTTAATAACCTGCCAATTATAGAGGCGTCAACAAGGCATAAGCCTTCAACTTTATATTTTCCAATCCAGACCAACTTACCGAGCATGAGCTTCCAACTTGATATGCTATGCATGTGACAACAATATGAATGTAGTAACAACAACAACAATAATTCAACAAAAACTCAACACAATCCAACATTGGCCATAAGCCTACAAATTAGTCTTAGCCAATAAATATAGGCAATGCAACAATATATTCGCCTGCAACTTCAAAAATTAATAACAGCAACATCACATCAACTTATATATATACTAATATTATTGTCGACCAAGTACTATTAATTTAGTTCCACTTAAATATTCCACTGACCAATCATTTTTAGTTGAATCAATAAAGCTATTATTTTCTGACACTAATTTACCTCTACTTCTATTTTAATTTATAGAGGTTTTTCTGTTATTACTTTCCTACTACTACTACTACTACTACTACTACTACTACTACTACTACTACTACTACTACTACTACTACTACTACTACTACTACTACTACTACTACTACTACTACTACTACTACTACTACTACTACTACTACTACTACTACTACTACTACTACTACTACTACTACTACTACTACTACTACTACTACTACTACTACTACTACTACTACTACTACTACTACTACTACTACTACTACTACTACTACTACTACTACTACTACTACTACTACTACTACTACTACTACTACTACTACTACTACTACTACTACTACTACTACTACTACTACTACTACTACTACTACTAACTACTACTACTACTACTACTACTACTACTACTACTACTACTACTACTACTACTACTACTACTACTACTACTACTACTACTACTACTACTACTACTACTACTACTACTACTACTACTACTACTACTACTACTACTACTACTACTACTACTACTACTACTACTACTACTACTACTACTACTACTACTACTACTACTACTACTACTACTACTACTACTACTACTACTACTACTACTACTACTACTACTACTACTACTACTACTACTACTACTACTACTACTACTACTACTACTACTACTACTACTACTACTACTACTACTACTACTACTACTACTACTACTACTACTACTACTACTACTACTACTACTACTACTACTACTACTACTACTACTACTACTACTACTACTACTACTACTACTACTACTACTACTACTACTACTACTACTACTACTACTACTACTACTACTACTACTACTACTACTACTACTACTACTACTACTACTACTACTACTACTACTACTACTACTACTACTACTACTACTACTACTACTACTACTACTACTACTACTACTACTACTACTACTACTACTACTACTACTACTACTACTACTACTACTACTACTACTACTACTACTACTACTACTACTACTACTACTACTACTACTACTACTACTACTACTACTACTACTACTACTACTACTACTACTACTACTACTACTACTACTACTACTACTACTACTACTACTAACTACTACTACTACTACTACTACTACTACTACTACTACTACTACTACTACTACTACTACTACTACTACTACTACTACTACTACTACTACTACTACTACTACTACTACTACTACTACTACTACTACTACTACTACTACTACTACTACTACTACTACTACTACTACTACTACTACTACTACTACTACTACTACTACTACTACTACTACTACTACTACTACTACTACTACTACTACTACTACTACTACTATACTACTACTACTACTACTACTACTACTACTACTACTACTACTACTACTACTACTACTACTACTACTACTACTACTACTACTACTACTACTACTACTACTACTACTACTACTACTACTACTACTACTACTACTACTACTATACTACTACTACTACTACTACTACTACTACTACTACTACTACTACTACTACTACTACTACTACTACTACTACTACTACTACTACTACTACTACTACTACTACTACTACTACTACTACTACTACTACTACTACTACTACTACTACTACTACTACTACTACTACTACTACTACTACTACTACTACTACTACTACTACTACTACTACTACTACTACTACTACTACTACTACTACTACTACTACTACTACTACTACTACTACTACTACTACTACTACTACTACTACTACTACTACTACTACTACTACTACTACTACTACTACTACTACTACTACTACTACTACTACTACTACTACTACTACTACTACTACTACTACTACTACTACTACTACTACTACTACTACTACTACTACTACTACTACTACTACTACTACTACTACTACTACTACTACTACTACTACTACTACTACTACTACTACTACTACTACTACTACTACTACTACTACTACTACTACTACTACTACTACTACTACTACTACTACTACTACTACTACTACTACTACTACTACTACTACTACTACTACTACTACTACTACTACTACTACTACTACTACTACTACTACTACTACTACTACTACTACTACTACTACTACTACTACTACTACTACTACTACTACTACTACTACTACTACTACTACTACTACTACTACTACTACTACTACTACTACTACTACTACTACTACTACTACTACTACTACTACTACTACTACTACTACTACTACTACTACTACTACTACTACTACTACTACTACTACTACTACTACTACTACTACTACTACTACTACTACTACTACTACTACTACTACTACTACTACTACTACTACTACTACTACTACTACTACTACTACTACTACTACTACTACTACTACTACTACTACTACTACTACTACTACTACTACTACTACTACTACTACTACTACTACTACTACTACTACTACTACTACTACTACTACTACTACTACTACTACTACTACTACTACTACTACTACTACTACTACTACTACTACTACTACTACTACTACTACTACTACTACTACTACTACTACTACTACTACTACTACTACTACTACTACTACTACTACTACTACTACTACTACTACTACTACTACTACTACTACTACTACTACTACTACTACTACTACTACTACTACTACTACTACTACTACTACTACTACTACTACTACTACTACTACTACTACTACTACTACTACTACTACTACTACTATACTACTACTACTACTACTACTACTACTACTACTACTACTACTACTACTACTACTACTACTACTACTACTACTACTACTACTACTACTACTACTACTACTACTACTACTACTACTACTACTACTACTACTACTACTACTACTACTACTACTACTACTACTACTACTACTACTACTACTACTACTACTACTACTACTACTACTACTACTACTACTACTACTACTACTACTACTACTACTACTACTACTACTACTACTACTACTACTACTACTACTACTACTACTACTACTACTACTACTACTACTACTACTACTACTACTACTACTACTACTACTACTACTACTACTACTACTACTACTACTACTACTACTACTACTACTACTACTACTACTACTACTACTACTACTACTACTACTACTACTACTACTACTACTACTACTACTACTACTACTACTACTACTACTACTACTACTACTACTACTACTACTACTACTACTACTACTACTACTACTACTACTACTACTACTACTACTACTACTACTACTACTACTACTACTACTACTACTACTACTACTACTACTACTACTACTACTACTACTACTACTACTACTACTACTACTACTACTACTACTACTACTACTACTACTACTACTACTACTACTACTACTACTACTACTACTACTACTACTACTACTACTACTACTACTACTACTACTACTACTACTACTACTACTACTACTACTACTACTACTACTACTACTACTACTACTACTACTACTACTACTACTACTACTACTACTACTACTACTACTACTACTACTACTACTACTACTACTACTACTACTACTACTACTACTACTACTACTACTACTACTACTACTACTACTACTACTACTACTACTACTACTACTACTACTACTACTACTACTACTACTACTACTACTACTACTACTACTACTACTACTACTACTACTACTACTACTACTACTACTACTACTACTACTACTACTACTACTACTACTACTACTACTACTACTACTACTACTACTACTACTACTACTACTACTACTACTACTATACTACTACTACTACTACTACTACTACTACTACTACTACTACTACTACTACTACTACTACTACTACTACTACTACTACTACTACTACTACTACTACTACTACTACTACTACTACTACTACTACTACTACTACTACTACTACTACTACTACTACTACTACTACTACTACTACTACTACTACTACTACTACTACTACTACTACTACTACTACTACTACTACTACTACTACTACTACTACTACTACTACTACTACTACTACTACTACTACTACTACTACTACTACTACTACTACTACTACTACTACTACTACTACTAACTACTACTACTACTACTACTACTACTACTACTACTACTACTACTACTACTACTACTACTACTACTACTACTACTACTACTACTACTACTACTACTACTACTACTAACTACTACTACTACTACTACTACTACTACTACTACTACTACTACTACTACTACTACTACTACTACTACTACTACTACTACTACTACTACTACTACTACTACTACTACTACTACTACTACTACTACTACTACTACTACTACTACTACTACTACTACTACTACTACTACTACTACTACTACTACTACTACTACTAACTACTACTACTACTACTACTACTACTACTACTACTACTACTACTACTACTACTACTACTACTACTACTACTACTACTACTACTACTACTACTACTACTACTACTACTACTACTACTACTACTACTACTACTACTACTACTACTACTACTACTACTACTACTACTACTACTACTACTACTACTACTACTACTACTACTACTACTACTACTACTACTACTACTACTACTACTACTACTACTACTACTACTACTACTACTACTACTACTACTACTACTACTACTACTACTACTACTACTACTACTACTACTACTACTACTACTACTACTACTACTACTACTACTACTACTACTACTACTACTACTACTACTACTACTACTACTACTATACTACTACTACTACTACTACTACTACTACTACTACTACTACTACTACTACTACTACTACTACTACTACTACTACTACTACTACTACTACTACTACTACTACTACTACTACTACTACTACTACTACTACTACTACTACTACTACTACTACTACTACTACTACTACTACTACTACTACTACTACTACTACTACTACTACTACTACTACTACTACTACTACTACTACTACTACTACTACTACTACTACTACTACTACTACTACTACTACTACTACTACTACTACTACTACTACTGTTAAGGTCATCTTGCTAAATACTTACTAACTATATAATCCGATCCAATCATCTATTTCATTACTCTGCTATATAAGCCAGTTCTACACTTTGTGTACTTAATCTCTGCTATTAACCAATTAATAGAATAAGGTAACAGACACACAGGAAACAGAGCAAACAAGGGAAAACAGAAAACATGTGTTTTGGGTGTGCCCCTTGTCACCCAACTGTGCCCCTCGACACAAACTAAAAAAACCCATGCCGCTTGCCATGGAGTTGTGCCACTCGGCACACTCCTCTCCATACCATGCCGGTCGGCATGCTCGTGTGCCCCTCATCACGTTCCTTCACTTTGTGCCGCCCGACACAACACTTGTGCCCCTCGGCACAAAGTGTTTCTCACGCAGCTTCTTCACAGACTTACTGATTCAAACACAAAATTCTCCAAATCCTCCTTCGATTAACAGTATTTTCACGGCAACATGATACAACGCAATATTACATCGACATAGCAACTTAACAACAATTATAGATAAAATCTAACACGGACAGTTATTATCAACAATTTTGCAGACGAAATTCAAACATCATTCAGGAATACAGAAACACAATTACACGTACAACAATTACACCAACCCAAATTCATACATACTATTCATTATAATTCCCATTATAGAGTCAGAACCCCACCCTTACCTTGGATTGAAGGTTTCTCTTTAACTCTGTGATTGTCCTGGCTTTGCCTCTTTTCCTATTCCTCTTCTCTGTAACTTATCACGTACTGCTCTAAGACTTTTCTTAACCTTTCTAATTAACCTAATTCCTTATTATTATAGCTAAACCTAATAATAATATTATTATTTGTAATGGGCTCAACTTACACACCCCATCAATTACTACTTCTAACCACCAAAATAGGTCCAACTAATATTCTACTAATATTCTTATACTTTCTAATATTGTTTATTAATATTATTAATCAACTTAATTAATCAACTAAATAACAACTTAGCAACATAAAGCAACCTCTTATACAACTCAACAAATAATTTGAAAATAATTTAAATAATTAATTAAATTAACGGGCGTTACACATCCTGTCACGAATAGTCCATCCTCCACTTCAAGGGACCATTCAAACAATAATATGAATTGTCCAAGTTCAAACAAATTTTTAGTAGATACCTCATTCCTTACCCATGGCCAGAAAGTATCATCCCAGGATCTAACCCAGAAACAGAACAAAATGTTGGCTCTGATACCAATTGAAATTCTGGTAGGTCAGAATTTCAGATGTCCTATGACATGTTGGGACATCTGATCTGACATAAACAATATGGCAGGGTATACATATTAAAACAATACTGAAAAACATAAAAAAAACACACAAATTGTTAACCCAGTTCGGAGTAACTCTCATACTCTGGGAGCATACCAAGCCAGATACAAGTCCACTATGATAGTATCAATTTATAGACCCTACAACAAACATACCAGCTTACGATCTACCCACTTAATTATTAATTGTGCTATACTTCTATCTAAGACTCACCTAGATATGAGTCCCTCATCAATCCCTTATCAATCACAAACAGCGATTGGACAACAAACAGGAAGACATACTTCCATGACAGCAAAATGGAAGACACACTTCTATGACAATACCCAGTCAAGACCTAAAGCTAAACTCCACCATTTACAACTTTACTCCTAACTAAGAACACAACTTAGAGTTATTTAAAAGATTCCTCCAAGAACAATAATCAACTATGTACTTAAAAGCTTAAGAGTGATAACAGAACCTTGCAACTCAAGGAACACAATCCAACTCACGTATCGAGTGGAATACACAACCAACTCTCCTAGAGAGTGGTATAGACTCTGTCCTAATGATTACATCTTTCTAATTCTCGGCTGGTACAAAGACAAAGCCTTAAACTTCTACATATTGGACCCATGCCTTTTCTAGGTTACAAGCATCCTATTTATAACTTATTCCCAACTGGATTTGGGCTTCTAATCACAACAAATTAGTTGTTACAAATCAGCAAAAACTTCTTCTACAAATAAGGTCTTCAATTATTAGTTTTCTAATATATCTCCATATTTAGAAACTGCATGTTCTTCAATATTCTGACTTGATTCTTCCAAAACTTTAAATCAGTGCTAGATAAGATTGTATAATCTTCCTAGAATATTTTGCAACTGTTAAATCATAACTGAATTCACTAATCCAGCTCAGCTCAGGCGTGATGTCGTATGACCCTGCATAAGACATCTTATCTGACATGTTGCTCCAGGTGTTGAAACATTTCAACTCAACATGTTCCTTCATAAGATATGACTTCTTGCTCAATATGTTCCTGTTTAGCAAGTTAACACATCCTATCTAACATATTGCTGCTATATATATTTTACTAAAATTAATGCCAATTCTAAAAATAGAGAATTAATAAGATCGTAAAACTCGGATTGTTAGCACGACTCGTAAGATCCTACCGAAGGAAAAAAATGTAATTTCATATATATATATATATATATATATATATATATATATATATATATATATATATATAATATATATATATATATATATATATATATATATATATATATATATATATATATATATATATATATATATATACACACACACACACACAAAAACATGGATTAGGTACAAAATTTTATCTACAATGAACATAAAAGTAAATTGAAAAAAATGAAAGCAACCTCACATAGGTGACGATTTCTTGCAGCAGCTGTGAACCCTTCCAATCCTACTTCTCTAAACCATCAAAAAAGCCAGGAAACATAGTGAACTATGTAAAATCAAATAATTTCACGTGCTTTTGGCTGTCAATATTTTGAATATCAACCTATTCAGGTTTAAGTATATATAAACATAATGATAAAAAAATATGCATTTATTTAAATAAACACTTTTCCCAAACTCTAAACCGGATCCAGATAACAAAAACAATAATGAAAATGCAAAAGAAACTATCACAAACCCTAGCATAAGCAACTGTCACATTAACCACTACTGCCCTAAGCATTTCTGCTGCTTTCATGCTTTGCTGAACCTTAGTGCCATATCCCAAAATCGCAATCTTGCTTCCTTCTATCGCAACCCTAACATCAAGTACCTGTACAAAGCAAAATATATAATGATCAAACAACAAAAAATGAAATCAACCGCAAAAATCAAAGACTAAGGAAGCATACCTCTTTCTCTGCTGATTAATACTTGTTCCAACAACACGACAATAACGACTGTATGATAAACGAAAATAAAACAACATATAATGTTTATCAGAGAAACACAAGGACAAGATTAATAGAATCAGTATCTTACATGATTGTAATTGAGTTGAGTTTGATGAAGAGGAAGAAATCGATAAGAGATGAGAGAGAGAGAGAGAGAGAGAGAGAGAGAGAGAGAGAGAGAGAGAGAGTTAATTTCGGAGAGAGAAATGGAGTGTGAAATGAGAGAGATGGAAACATAAGAAAAAAAGTAGTGAAAAATGAAAAATGTATTACACAATCCTTTATTTTTACCCCGAAAATAGTATGATACAAAGAAATTTGAAAAAAAGCGAGTGCCACGGTATATATTTATTTTAGTGAATTACTATTAAGGGTATAATACAGTGAAATTTTTTTTTATCAGAAAGTGCCTAAGCTTCTTCCAATCTTAGATAGGTAGTAGATTTAGTTTAAATAATTAATTTTTAACTATTATTTTAAATATTTTATCATATTAATAAAAAAAATGTAAATATCAAAATTTTAAAAAATTACTTAATTTTAAAATTATTTAAATAATTTTTCATAAAAATCAATTTTAGAATACTGTTTTTGAAAAACTTAAGATTTCAATTATATTTTTATTTTTAATAATATATATTTTTGTTATAGAATATTAAAATTATTTTTTAATTTGAAAAAAATAAAAAAAATAAAAAAGTTTTAAAAAACAATTTTAAAAAATTTATTTTTTTTATAAGGAAATAGGCCTTAATAAATAAATAAAATGTAAAAAAAAATCAAATATTCAAAAAAATCATTTTTTTAAGAAAAACATTTCTCGATAAAAAAAAAAAAAAGAAGCATTTTTATATTTCTTCTTCAAATTTCTAGAACACTTACTCCTCGATAAATTTGTTTTCTCTCAAGTCGCAACCATTTGTATCTCTTAAATGCCCTTTATATCACACAAAAACCTTCTTTCTCTTTCCTCAACTTTCTAAAGCTCTATCATTTCCTTGACTCTATCTATCCAAACCCAAACACCCTTTTATCATAAAGGATTCAATTTATGATAAAGAATTCAAATTCATTTCTACTTAATACTATCACACAAAAATGCTTCAACTGTTCTTCACGGTTGCTTTCTCTGTTGTTCCTTTGACTCTTTATATTCCACCAATCAGAAGCTTGAATCTCTTTGTAGAAACCATGGAATATGTTATGAGAGAATCTACAACACATAGCAACAGAATCTATCCTCGTTTAAGGATAGCTTGGTCTAGGATGTTGAATTGTTTGCTATGCAACAACACAAGGTAGATTTCATCATGTTTTCAATATTATCAAACTCTTACCTTTGTTACAAACAATAATACTTAGAGTTAGATTCTTGTCTATGATGAGGTTGTTTTGTTGTTGTAATTTTATGTATTTGTTTTATTTAGGATTTCTCTTCAATAATCATATGTAACTTTTAATAAAATAATAAAATTTTATGTGGTTTTATTCTTATCTCTTTGCGTATGATTTTGTTGATTTGATCTTGAGTTGAATATGAGATATGGACCACAAAATATTGAGACTTTATTAACATATCACATGTCGGTTGGCGGAAATTGCGGTATAATAATCTCTTTGCAATATATTATTTGTATTTTTTCTCTCTTTAAAGATATCTCTTCAATGGTTTGTAATAGCAACAACAAACTACATGGTATGGTTTGATTTAAGTGATTAATGAGTTTAAGTTAAGTAAACTATGTTCCTAAATATGATTTATAATCAATATTATAATTTAGGATTAAATATCTTTTTTAATTCTTATAAATATTTTAAATTTTATTTTTAGTCATTATTATAAAAATGACATATTTTAGTCTCTTATAGAATTTTTATTTATACAATTTTAGTTTATGTTATTTTAAAATTTTGAAAATTATTTAATTATTTTCAAATTTTGAATATTTTTTTTTACAAATATTTAAAATATTATAAAACATTTATTTATCAAATTTTAGAGTTTTTTAAAATAAGAAGAATTAAATATGAAATTTATAAATTTCAAAAGATTGTGATAAAAATAATGAAAATCTCGATTTAAAAATTAAATTTTGAATTTTTTTCTTTTGAAATTTTTTTACAACGTTTTAATATATAAATTATTTATTTAAAAATATATCAATTTAATAATATAGACTAAAATTACGTGTATAATAATTTAATAAAAATTAAAAAATATATTAATTTTTTTATAGGAATGAAAAATAAAATTCAATAATTTATAGATAAAAATATATTTAATTTTATAATTTAATATATTTAACTCTATAATTTAATAGATTGATAGTTGACTCCGAGTAGAGGAGGAGGATTTTAATAAACTGAAAGTTTTATCAGTTTATTTAAGTTTGATCTTATTTGAGTGCTATGAGTTAGTTATAGGTTGAATAGTTAGGTTTGTTTATTTTTGGGCAAGTTAAGAAAAAATGTAGCATGGCTCGAACCATCTAAGTTTATTTGAAGTTTGAAAAATAATGACAAGTTAAATATAGATATAATAGAAAAGTTGAATTGAGTTGTTGGATTTTGGATTGCTATGATAAATTGGGTTGGTCCATAATGTCTTCAATATATTACATCTGTGAGTTTATCTGATAATATCAGGTGGTATGAATGTTTTTTTAATTTTTCTAACCAAGTTCTTCTCTCCATCTGGATCTCTTACTTCTAAAAATGCTTTAATACACTTGTGCCATTATTATTTAATTCGTTGCAAATATTACTAGTTTGGCAAATAAACCTTTTATTGATGATGGACAATTTCAAATACAATTTGGTTTTTTGGCCAAAAATGTTTATACAAAAATAAGAGAATTGTAAGAAGAGTAGTTTGAATTGTGTTGGATTTAAAATTTATTTTTAAAAGTAAATAGAATATTGTAATAGAATTGTGAAGAAAATAGAGATAGGAGTGGTAGAAGTTGTAATTAGATGTTTTTGGGAAAAGTTAGTATTCAACTCTGTTGAAATAGTTCATCGAAATAGTAATAGTCAGTTGTATTCGAATACATCATTTAATTGTTGTGTCGAAGTTAAAATTAGACTTGAGTTATAATTAGACTTAGGATTGTAAGTTTGAGTTTGGATATTGATAGTCTTGACAATGTTATTGTAATAGTTTTGGCAATAACAAATTTTTAGATATAGTTTTTATCTTTTCTCTCCTCTTCTTTTTTTCTCATTTATAATATAATAATACAATACGTCCGGGTTAATACATCTATAAATGACATCAATAACAAAAAGAAATTATAGAGAACTGATGTTAAAATTCACCTTAGATGAAGCACAAAAGAATACTTCGACATGATTGTCGTTGACAAACATGTGAGTTTTTCTGATTTGTATTTCTTAGATTTTCCCAATATCAACAGTATGTGATTTTGTTTCATATGGAGATTCTTTAGTTTCTATCGATCATATATTTTGTTATATGTTGCTCATTTTTTTTTAGATCATGAAGTATTGTTAAACTGGTAGTAGTTTATTTTCTGTTTACTTTAATGATGGTATAAAATAGTAAACATTTATATCTTTTTAGTTCGATTTTCTAAATAATATTTTTGGTTAATGGTATTTTTGATTAACAACATTATTGTCATGTTTTACTAGGATTGCACACATGATTATGATAGTAAGAAATAATATTTTGGTTTGATAAATAATATTGTAGATACGTTTTGGTCTTTCTGGTTTTATTTACAAACAAAAAAAACTAAATTTAATTCACTTTGTTATTCTTTTGACATTGTTGAAGGGAAAGTGCAAATGAAATAAAGGCAAATTTTATAGTAGAAGCAACCAATCACCCAAAACCAATAAGAAATTAAGATGAACAAAATGTCAAGAATAAATTATATGTTCAATGCTAAAGATGTGAGACCTAAAAAAATTTACCTCAGAACAATAATAAATGTTTTTTTTTGATTTTTTTTTTCAATTGTATTATTTAACATAAAAATAGAGGTATATAATATATAATATATTAATTTCTCAGTTAGTATAATTTTCATATATCTTATTTGTCAAAAAGATATTTTCACATCTCAAAATCATTTTGAAACACACTTCTAAAAATAAAGACCAAAACTCAAAATATATGTTTGGTAATAAAATTTGGGTGCTTATGCATTTAAAAAGATTTCTAAAAGCGTATCTCTTAAATTTTAACCAATATACTTTTTTACTTTTTAAATAATATTATTGAAGAAAATTTAAGTGCGTGTGTGTTAAGAATATTTTCAAAATTTGATGTCGAGTTTTAGATACAATCTGAAATTGAAAGCATCTGGTTTACATTGTGATATATTAAAAAAAACATATCATGTGAGATGTATATTCCATTATTTTCAATTACTATTTTTTATTTGTATTTAAAATATTAATGGAGTTATTATGTTAATTAAATAGTTATTAATGTAAAATAGTTATTTCACTAATAATATAAAAGAATACATGATACAAATATTTGTCATTCAATATTTGTCACTAATAATATATATATATTTTACAATCAATTATCACTTATCAAACTACTATTTTGTTGTTGATATTAAATTATATTTAATTATATTGTATAATTAATTTTAATTATATTTAATTTTGTTGCATTTATAAATATCTAATATTTTATAAAATATGTATACTCTAAAAATTTGATAAGTGCATCTTTAGTTTCTATTTAAAAGAATAAAAAAATTGTAATTGTGTATAATTGATTTTATTATGTTTGATCTTTTTATAAATTGATTAGATCTCTAAAATAAATAGAATTTTAAATTATCTGTTTGATTTTTACTATCTATATTAATAGAACGTACAATTACAAATACGGTAAAGAATGAATTGTTGATTCAAATATTTTTATAAATAATGTTACTATTATATACGGGAATGTAATACAGTGGGAGAACGGACTTTTAGTTTTGCGTTTTATTGCAAATGTTGTGGATAGCAAGAGTCGCCACCGACTTTTCTTTTATCCAATAAAAAAATGATGAAAAGAACAAGAAAGAACTTGAGAATTTGAGTTCGGGGGTAGACTATGAAAGGGAAGGTGTTAGCACCATTTTCATCCGTAGTTATCTACGGGCTCTTAATCGCTAGCTCACTTTGTTTTTTTGAAAATGCTTTGTGAATGTGTTTTGAGAATAATTTGAAAATGTCATTAGTAAGGCAACTTTGTAATGATTCTTGTATCGGTTAAGAATGCGTACAAAATGTTTGTTTTCGAAGATATTTTAGAAAAATGTTTTGTGTGAAATGTTTGTTTTGAAAAGTGTGACCAAGCGATTAACAGTATTCTACCCTTACTCAAAGTCTTTCGCGTTATTTTCCTCCTCCTTTAGATAGTGATGTCCTACCATTAGTTAGTAGGAAGCCCTCTCGTTGGATGTGAAAGGACAGACGTGGTTCATCGTACAATCATAAAGGCAACTCGTATAGGCACTTTAGCATTTATCGTAAGGGACTAGATCATTTATCGAAGGCAGCATCTAAAGGGTCATCGAGGGACTACGGTCTTTGTATCGAGGGTCTTTGCTAAAGCGTCCCCATGTTCGAGGGACATGACTGTTTTCTGAGGCAACAAGTGAGGTTACCCTAGAGGTGCAAGTGTGAAGAGTGGTTCATGTTCAGTTATTTTAGTCTTGAAATTAGGGTTTTCTACAATTGTTTTTAAATCTTGCCATACAAACCTTAATTACTAGCAAAATAATATAGCAATAATGAAAAGAAGTAAAGTGCGGGAAATAAAATTCTATGCTATTACAAGGCTACGGGAGTGGGGGTACAAAATAGTAAAAACGGGGGGAAATAGTAAAAATCCTAATTAAACTATTACAAACTGTAAGCAAATACACAATTGGAAAAAAACGCGAAAGTAATAAAATATGTGAACTTGTAAAATAAAAAGAAACGAGAAAAGAAATTATTTTCTGATTTTCTGATAGAAAAAAGGTTGGATGATTAACCTAAAAACTAATTGATTTTAATTAATTAACGGGAAAAAAAAACCTAAAACCCTAAGTTGATTTTAATTAACAAAAAAAGATAATTAGTGAAAACCTAAAAATTAATTAAGATTAATTAAGTGAAAATCTAAAAATTAATTAGGTTTTTTAGAAAAATTAAAGGTTTTGAAAATGTTTTGTAAAAAAAAGGTTTTAAGAGAAGGATAGAGAATTGTAAGAAAATAAACCCAAAAGCGGTAGGGGTGGGTGTTGAACCCACACCCTCAACAACTTTCAACCAACACCTTCACCACTAGGCCAAGCGCGCCTTGGTGATAGGAAACAGGTTCGGCGTGTTTTGTAATTAACCCTGTAAAATATGGAAATGTTAGAAAAATAAGTGGCAAAAGGCTGGATCGAACCCAAATCCTTTGACACCAATGACTTAACGCACACACTGCTATCGCTGGGGCGGCTGTACAACCATTAACTTATATCATTCAATAAATATATAATATAAATAAAACATTTGAACCAGAGATACGCCAGAACTCTTGCTCCGATCGTCTTCTCCGGTAGCCTCTTTATTCAACCTGCCAAAATACAAGGAATTAGTAATCTAAAAACATCCCACCTCCCTAAATTGAGGGCTGCGAGTTTGATGTGATGATTATTTGGAGCTAAAAATCAATGGTTTTTGAGTTATGAAGAAAAACGCATGGATCAGTGCAACGATGGTGGCTCACGATTTAACATGCATGAGATCATTATGATGATCCAAACCTGTCCAAATACATCTTAGAAGTATGTTAGTAGCATGAGTATGACTTAAAATGAAACAAAAATCAAAATATAAATAATGCAAAGTTTATGAAATCAGAGATGCATGTATGGTGTTTTCATGAGCTTTGGAACATCAAAATCGATCCAATATTACAATGTATGATTGCTAGGAGTGAATGGATTGACAGTTTTATAGTGAGAGGGTTTGTGATAAGGGTTTCAAGATTTTAGGGTTCTTGAAAAAATTTGATCTTTTTCGACAAGTTTGTGAGGCAAGGTTTCGTGTCTTTCTTGTATGAAGAGAATGAGATTATATAATGTCGAATTATGTCACGGATTTATGGACTTGAACCTTGTAAGAAAGGCCTTATATTATTTCATTTAATTTTGACTTAAATTAATAAAAAATAAAAAATAAATAAAATAAAGAGGTCAAAGGGTGCATGAGTAAAAATTGAGGTGTATGAGAAGTATAACACATGCTTGGACTTCAAAACAATGTCCCAAAAGTCCAAAATATCAAATTTGCTCAATTTGAACTTCATGTATTTTCTCAAAATTTCCACACTTGCACTGGTCATAATTCAATTAATTTTCATCTTTTAAAGGTGATCTTAGACTTTTTGGAAAGTTCAAGATGTCCTCTACAATCTCTCTTTTGATCATTTTTGCATTTGGAGACTTTATCTTGATGTGAGTTGCCTTGACAAAAAGTGTCTTTTTGTTGACTTTTGAAATGACCTTTAATGTATTGACTTATATCTCTCAAATGATGCACTTTTTGGACTTGAGCTTAGACATATAAAGTTGTAGAGAATTGAATTTCCTTCAAAATGAGCTTTGGTTGGGGAAAATCTTATGAAGCATGTGAAAATTATGCTTGGTTAAAGTTCAGTTGACTTCTCCTAAGGAAACCCTAATTTAGCAACTTTTGACTTTTGATGATTTGGGGGGTTTTCTTGAGGAATTATGATCAACCCTTGATCAAATGATGAATATCACTTCAAAATGTTGATGTTGACCAAAAATATTGAAGTTTTACTATATGTTGACCATAGTTGACTTTTTGTCCAATATAGTTGATTTTTAGTCATCTGAGGAATTGACTGAGCAAACTTGTGATGCAAGACTTGAAATTTGGTATGAGCGTTCTTGAAGACATATAAGAAACCATGAATTCCATTTAAGACCTTAGAAAACCAAATCTTCTTATGAAAAGTGAAACCCTAATTGTGAACCCCTTGCTTAGGAGAAGAATTTATTGACCAACTCTTGAGCATCCTTGAGCATTTTGAGAACCCTAGGAGAATGCCTTGAAGAAATGAGAGGGAAAATTTTGGGGTACAACAACTGCCCCTGTTCAATCTTCTTAAAGCTGAAGAGTTAGATTGGCATGTCTTCCATTCATGACTTGAAGTAGAAGATGATTGAACACTTAAGTGCCCAGAAATTTGCATTTGAACGTGCAAGCAGTAAAGCTATTGGTTGATAATATTGCTTGAATGGGGCTTAAAGATGCCACTCATAGAGGTGGCCGAGAGTCGTTGTAGATGGGTTTATAGATGTCATCCAAAGTAACTATTGATAGAAGTATCAGAATGAGTCGACGCTTGACTGTATCTGAGGAATGCTTTTCAAAATGAACCTATTCGATCCTATCTGAGGGAAATGCTTTTCAAAATAAATATCTGAAGGAATATTTTTTTTAGAATAAATCTTTGAAGAAAGATGCTTGTCATGTAAATAGTCACACCCCGTCCTGTTTTGAGAATTGATCTACAATCTGTTTTGTTGGTAAATCCGTCTTGTTTCGGGAATTCATACCACCTGATGATAAAGATAGTCGCCCCGTCCTGTTTCGGGAATTGATCTTCACCTAGTCATAAAGATAGAAAGATAGTTTCCCTGTCCTATTTCGGGAGTTAATCTTTGCTCAGACGTATATATGGTTTCCCCGTCCTGTTTTGGGAGTTAATCTTCAACCTATTCATGTAGATAGTTGTCCCGTCCTGTTTCGGGAATTGATATACAATTTATTCTCACAGATAGATGCCTTGTCTTATTTCAGGAATTAACATGTGTCTGGTCATACAAATAGTTTCCCTGTCTTGTTTCAGGAATTAATTTGTGTCTGGTCATATGGATAGTTGCCCTGTCTTGTTTCAAGAATTAATTTGCGACCTGTTTTGAAAATTGTTGATGATATTCGTCTGTTTGTAGACTTTAAACTGAAAAGATAAAGAGTTAGCTGTCTGCAATGTCCATGATGTATGAAATGCATTCCGTAATGATGTTCTCAAAATAAACGAGAGTGTGCTATATGTGTTTCGTATGCACATGCTATGATGTTTGTAAATGATGTAAGAATGTGAAATATCGTTGAAGCATATTAGTAGCTTCGTATAACAAACCTGAATGGGGAAAATAAATCCCTGACTATTGCTGGGGATGAAGAATATGTGTAATCATCAACCTTTGCTTAGAATTTCTCTGCTGGGAATTCCCGCTTTCTGTTTTGAGGATACTCCGCTGGAGAATGTTGACTTTCTTCTTGGGGATAAGAGTTTAAGAACATTGGTCGTTACACACCGCTCAACTGGGGAGTTTAATTCTTATATATCCTGACTTGGGGATAAAAGAGATGGATAACCTTCTGAGGTGCTGTCTGACCGAGTTTCCAATATTGATGCCTACTCGTCTGGGGAGGATAGAGTTAAATGATATCTGGTCTAATTTTAGATTCAGTAGTAGATCTCTGGGGATAGTAGCCTAGACTGCCCTTTGCCGGTGACATGTAGTAGTCAGAGGGATAGACTTAAGTTGGGGAGACTATTCTGTTGGGGAAATAAACCATACTGGGGGAAATAAACCCTACTGGGGAAATAAACCCTGCTGGGGAAATAAACCTTGTTGGGGAAATAAGCCCGCCGGGGAAGATAATTTTGCAGGGGATTTTTATAGTTTCGGAGAAATAAACTCAGCTGGGGAAGAGAATTTCTGTGAACTGTGCTGAGGACGTAATCTAATGATGAGGATTAAGATTCTGTAGGTTTGGCGACATTGCCGGGGAAAAAGATCATCCCTTTATCCGCTAAGGGATCTGCTGGGGAGTGTGATTGGGTTAATTGTTGGAAAATGTCCCAATTCCCGTCTTAAGGCATTTCAGACTTGTGGGGCATGTATCTTTATTGAAGATGAGCTTGTGAAGGTGACTCCACAGGGGATAATCTTATGGAAACTGCTCTGTGGGGATTTGTGGATGACTTGGGTGTTATCCCAACTCTTAGAGTCTTGAGCAAATGCTTATTCCTGTTTTTATGCATATATTTGTTAACAGTAATCATATTCATATGCATATGTTCATTCAATTTAACCATTGGACGTTTTTGCGAACAAAACAGAAAAAGAAACGAAAATTTGAATTTTGAAATAATATTTGTATTTGATAATTTGCCTATAAACAGGCGATTTTGTACAAAGAGACAGAAATCCTAGTAAGAGGAGATCGTCGTGAAGTATAAAGTAAAACATAGAAAAAATAGCTATGTGGAAATAATCTCGTCGGGTTTCAACTCTGCTATTTCCCCCTATATCTTCGAGCATCTCATCCCTTGTTGTCGGAAGAAGTTGACTGAATTGATTTGTACCCTTCGAACTTGACCATTGGTAATTAAAGCTTGCTATAAAGTGATCCAACAAGACATAGTCGTACATTTTAGTCCCTAAACTTTTTCCTGGACCGCGCCCTTTCGGGGTTTTGTCCACCAAGATACCCTTCTTTGCCCAAGCCACCTTTTCGAGGTTTTCGACTTGCTGGGTGTACAATATATTATATATAGAATATATATATATATATATATATATATATATATATATATATATATTATATATTATATATATATATATATATAATATAATATATTATATATATATATATATATATATATTATATATATATATATATATTATATAATATATACATATATAAATATATATATATATATATATATATATATATATATATTTATATATATATTATATATATACTATATATATATATAATATATATATATATATATACATATATATATATATATATATATATATATATATATATATATATATATATATATATATATATATATATATATATATATATATATATACATATATATATATACATATATATATATATATATATATATATATATATATATATATATATATATATATATATATATATATATATATATATATATATATATATATATATATATATATATATATATATATATATATATATATATATATATATATATATATATATATATATACATATATATATATATATATATATGTCCCTGACTTTTGCCCGAACCCTTTTGGTTCACCGGGATGCCCTTATTTTTTCCTAGGCCAGTCAACCTAGCGGGTCGTTTTCATGCATAGTATCTTTTGACTATGTCAGCGTTCACATGGTTCAAAAAATATTCACCGTCCATGGTGGTGAGTATCATAGTGCCGCTTAAAAATATCTTCTTAATTACAAATGGCCCTTCGTATGTGGGAGTCCATTTTCCCTGGGATCTCCTTGCGGTAGGATGATGCGCTTTATTACCAAGTCCCCAACTTGATATACTAGATGATTGACTTTCTTGTTGAAAGCTTTGATCATATGTTTCTGGTACATATGACCATGACAACTAACTGCAAGACTTTTCTCGTCAATTAGATTCAACTGGTCTAACCTAGTCTGAATCCATTCATCTTCGTCTAAATCTGCCTTCTTCATAATTTTTAGAGAAGGAATCTGAACTTCGACAGGTAGGACAACCTCCATACCATAGACCAGAGAGAACGGGTTGCCCCAGTTGATGTTTGTTCTGAAGTGCGGTAGCCATGAAGATAAAATGGAAACATCTCATTCCAATCTTTATACGCCACCATCATCTTCTGTATAATCTTCTTAATGTTCTTATTGGCGGCTTCCACTACACCATTCATCTTCAGTTGATACAGAGAAGAATTATGGTGTTTGATCTTGAACTGCGTGCAGAGTTCCATGATCATAGTTTTGTTGAGATTGGTACCATTGTCT
The DNA here is from genome assembly GCA_948472305.1 of Vicia faba. Lineage (NCBI taxonomy): Eukaryota > Viridiplantae > Streptophyta > Magnoliopsida > Fabales > Fabaceae > Vicia > Vicia faba. Next base: position 241,633,822 of record OX451739.1, on the reverse strand, counting down.
GTGATAATCCTTTCAGAGATGCCATACCGATAGATAAGGTTATGCTTAATGAACCGGGCAATAACATTCTTAGTAACAGAGGCAAACAAGGATGCTTCAACCCACTTTGTGAAGTAATCGATGGCAACGAGGATGAACCGATGTTCGTTAGAAGCAGTAGGCTTGATCTCTCCAATCATATCAATTCCCAATGTTGCAAATGGCCAAGGAGTAGTCAAGACATTCAGAGGTACTAGAGGCACATGTACTTTGTCAGCGTAGATCTGACACTTGTGACAAGTTCTTGAGTTGTGATGGCAGTCAGTTTCCATAGTCGACCAATAATAACCTGCTCTCAGAATATTTTTAGCCATAGTGTGCCCACTAGAATGAGTACCAAAGATACCTTCGTGCATATCTTCCATAATTTTTCCCGCTTCCTTCTTGTCGATACAACAAAGCAGAGTTAAATCGTGATTGCGCTTGTATAAAATCCCGTTGCTCAGGAAGAACTTAGCAGAGAACCTCTGTAGGAATTTCTTGTCTTTGATAGATGCTCCCTCAAGATATTCTCGAGCTTTAAGGTATCTTTTCACTTTGTAAAACCAAGGTTTCTCTTCTACTCTGTCAATGTCAACTTCATAGCAGTGCACTGATTCATCTAATCTTTCAATGGTAATTCGAGGAGCCTCTTTGTCCCATCTGACTTTGAACATGGATGACATGGTAGCCAGTGAATCCTCCAGCTGATTCTCCTCTCGTGGGATATGCTCAAAAGTGATTTCCTCGAAGTACAGGATTAAGGTAAGCACATTGTTGTACCCCAAAATTTTCCCTCCCATTTTCCTCAATATTTTCTCACCACAAGACCCTTGGAACTCAAGATCCAGTTAGGGTTTGCTCTGCTCAAGACTCCCCCTTGCACTGTTGACCCAAATTAGGGTTTGTGTTTGCACAAAGATGTTTTGACCCAAAAGGACCAAAGTGACTTTCATGCTTCATGTTGGACTCACAAGTTTATCCATACCAAGTTTCAAGCCTTGATTCCAATCTTTGCCCAGTCAATTGGACAGTTGACCTAGAAATCAGCTATATTGGGGAAAAAGTCAACTGTGGTCAATTGACAGTCAAACCTCATGATTTTTGACCCACATCAACATTATGAACTCATATGGACCATTTGATCAAGTTTGGATCACAAATCCACAAGAAATTTGATCAGATCACCAAAAGGGTAAAATGGTCATTTTTAGGGTTTTGACTGCACAAAGGCAATTTTTGACTGTTTGACCTAGCCAATGGCAAACCAAGCTCACATATTGACTCAAGGACCCCATGGAATTGTCTTGACATGTTCAACAAATTCAAAAGATCCCAAATGCACAAGATTGACAGATGAATTTTCCAGTCAACTGAGCAAAATTTTGACTGTATACTGAAAAGTCAAACTTTGACTTTTTGGTCAAAATCAAATGTCAAGATTCATTTTTCATCAAAACATGTCAAATTATGAAACTTGTTCATCAAGAAATCAAAAATCACAAATTAGGGTTTGAAATGAAGAATTTTCATAACTTAGAATTTTTCTAAGTTATGAAAATCCCTAATTTTTTCCTAACTTTATCCCACTTTCTCAGCAAGATGCATTTGGATTCAAACAAAACTCAAAACATGAAAGTTGTAGTCCATTGCAAAATCTACAACTTTGATTCACAAAGTTTCCTCAAAAGAAGCTTGTAGCTCAAGTTATGCTTTTTGGAACAAGGGTGCAAAACATTCTTAACTTAGAAATATTTTGACCTATTTTAGGCAGGATTTTTGCCTAACTTCATGGCCACTTTTCACATGCTTCCACTTGGAATCTCAACTTGCATTACAAAGATGGATTGTAGTACACATTCCAAGCTTTCCAAATTGTCCAAGAACTTCTCAAACACCCTTGTGGTTAGGGAGAATCGAATTTGTTAATATGGGCAAAAGTCACTTTGTTCATGAGCCATTTCCATGTTCATAACTTTGCATTTTTGAACTCAGCATGTGCAAGCTACATTACAGGCCTTTTATCTCATCCACACTCAATAATTTAATGCAAATCCTTTGTGTTCAAGCCTTATCTTATGTGTTTAACCATTACATGCCAATTTAATCCATAATTAGAAAAAGTAACTTAGCCATTTTAGAAAAGGTGAACTTTATGTCAAATTTACAATCTATGAGGTACAATGCAGATCTTTGAGGCACAAGTTCATGAGCAAAGTCCACTGATCAAGGGTGATTGGTGCAACATGCTTGAGGGGCCTGTGGTAGCCTAGAAACCAAGTTGACAAACTTTACTTACATTAGAAGAAATTTGGCATATTGATCAACAACTCTCATTGCTGCAAGAACTAGCCTAAGCAAACTTGTTGAACACATTCCATACTCCTCAAGTAACCTAAAACACTACCAAGCCATCCTCAAGACTCCCTCATTCATCAAAACATAGTTTTATGGCAAAACAGGGTATCTTCTGCATATTGACTTCCACAGTTCATTTCCCTCGTGCGTTTTCATCCAAACCACCTCAAACACATTCAATAACATCCATACGAGCTATCCCCAACCTTAGATACAGACTGTAACAGCCATAGCATAGTTTTCCATTTTCATTTTTCTCTCTTGCAGGTTGACTTCCATGGAGTGATTCAGCAAGATTCAAAGCACACCAAGCATTGGAGAAGCATCCCTGAACTTCAAGCAAGTTGTACAAGTCCTAACTTTGCCTTGAAAGTGCCTCCATTGTCATACACGATCCAAGCTGAACAGGTAAGTTCATGGACTTCTATCTCTCAATCTAGGAAGAGTTAGGTTTAGGTTTATGAATGAAAAATTCTCTACTCATGGCCCTGAAGCTACACATATAATTACTTTGCATTTATGTTGTGTATGCTGAGAGAATTTAGAACCTGAATATTAGAAAAAACTTAGGTCAGGAATTAGGGATGAAGAAATTCTCCTTCGTTTCTTAGAGTTAAGTTAAGTTCTTTATATGTCTGGATTCGTCTCTTGATGCTTGACATTTTTTATGTTATGAGTTTATGCTAAAAATCAAAGAATCAGGAGTTGTTGTTGAAGAAGGGAAGCGCGCGAATTTTCAAACAAAACTGTCTGGAGGTTGAAGACAACCTCTTTGGGCTGGGCCTATGTTGTTCTTTCTATTTGCACCACTCATTTTCCACTTGCACCCCCTTGGCCCATTGTGTTTATTTTTATCATTTTTTGACTTTTTCTTTTTTATTCTGACTTGTTATTTTTTGACAAAACATAAAAAATACTAAAAACTTTTTTTCAACCATTTTTGCATTTTTATTTGAATTTTGTTTGTTTTATTTGAGTTTATACACATAAATAAATAAATACCTCTTTTATTCAAAATACAAAAATAATACAAAATACATTCTTATTTTCTGATTTTTATTTTATCTTATCCTTTGAAAATATTTTCTAAAAATATATATATTTTTTGTAAATATTAAATATTTTATTTTTGTATATATTTAAATAATATAAATACTTATATATTTATTAGAATATTTAGGAGAAAAATACAAAAATAATACATTTTTTATTTTTATTAATATTTAACCTCAAAAATACTATTTTAAAATATATTTCCTTTTTATTTATTTTTTGTACATAATTAATAAATATTGCATATATTAAATAATAAATACATTTTATTTAGCAAATTAGGGTTTTGCCCTAAAAACATAAAAATACCCAAAATTAATCTTTTTATTTTTGTTTATTTGTCACATAAAAAACCTTTTTACATACATATAAAAATCATTTTTTTGCATCTTGCATATTTTATTTTATTTTATTTAATTATTGTGCAATTAAATAATTTGTATAATTCAATTTGGATGTAATAGTTTAGGTTTAATTTTTCTTGCTATATATCCCCATTTGAATATTTGTACCCCCCATCCCATAATTGTGTTGTAATAATTTAGAACTTTTAATTCCGCATTTTAAAGCTTTCTAAATATGCCATGATAGACTTAGGGTTTTGTATGCAAAAATCAATCAAAAAATAGTTTGGCCTAATTCAAGATAAACAAGCATGAAAATAGACAACACTAATCACACTTGCACCCCTAGGGTTACTCCACTTGTTGCCTTCAATAATGGGCCATATTGCATGTTGGGTATCTTTGGCAAAACAAAACAAATTCAAATGATCATAGTCCCTCGATGACGCTATCAAGTTGCTTAAACAAAAATGATCAAGTCCCTCAAGAAAATGCCAAAGATACTTAACACCATTGCAATCATGGTCTAAACGATGACCCGCGCCCGTCCCGTTCACATCCTAACATAAGATTGTCCACCAAATACAATGGTGGAACAAAATTGTTAAAAGGGTTAAAACATAGCAAATATCTTTGAGAAATTTAGGGAAGATAGCTCTTGGTTACTTGCCAACTTGCAAAACAAAAACACTTTCCTATTTTTCAAAACCATACATCACAACACACTTTCAAAACCACTTTCAAAAACATTGAAAACTTTTCAAAAGACATACACCTTTGTATACATTCAAACATGGATCATTACAAAGGTTGCCACCACATTGGCCTCATTTCAAAACATTTTTCAAACCCACACACAAAGCACCATTTCAAACAATTGAAAGCACCATTTCAAACAATTGAAAATCAAGGCAAGTTGATCTAAGCAAGTAACTAAGAGCCCATGGATAACCATGGATAGAAAGGGTGCTAACACCTTCCCTTTCTATAATCTACTCCCCGAACCCAAGAAAACATCTCAAAGGTTTTTGCTGTGCTTTTTAACCTTTCCTTAGGATAAAATAAAAAGTCGGTGGCGACTCTTGCTCAACCGAAACATTTGCAAAAACAAACGCAAAACCTCAAGTCAGTTCTCCCACCGTATCACACACATGTTCTCTATAAGGAGTGAGATTCGAGTGCTTAGTATCACATTCTCCCTTAATTTGACTGATTACTAGAGTTGAGCCCCCATATACATTCAAGAACTTGATCCTTAAGTCGATAGCAGCTTTAATACCCATGATGCACGCTTCGTATTCAGCCATGTTATTATTACAACCAAAGCATAATCTGGCATTGAAGGGCGTATGGCAACCCTGGGGAGAGATAATTACAACACCAACTATGTTTCCAAGTGTGTTAGAAGCTCCTTCGAAAACCATAGTCCATCAGGATCCTTGCTTAGGTCCTTCATACGATCCAAGTTCTTCACAATCCGTTATTAGCATAATATTCTCGTCTGGGAACTCGAAATTCATAGACTGGTAGTCGTATACATATTAATGAGCCAAATGGTCTTCAAGTACACTTCCTTTGATTGCTTTCTGAGTGGTATACTGAATGTCTTATTCTGTCAAGAACATTTGGCATCAGGCTATCCTTCCGGAGAGAGATGGCTTTTCGAATATGTATTGATGGGATCCATTTTAGAGATCAATAAAGTAGTATGGGTCAATATCTACTGTCTTAGTCGGCGAGCAACCCATGCCAAAGCATAACAAGTTTTCTCAAGTAGTGAATATCTTGTTTCATAGTCAGTAAACTTTTTGCTAAGGTAGTATATTGCATGCTCTTTTTGGCCAGACTCATCATGCCGGCCCAGTACACACCCCATTGAGTTCTCTAACACTGCCAGGTATATGATTAGAGGTCTTCCTTCAACCGGTGGCATCAAAATCGATTCTTGTAGGTATTCTTTGATTTTGTCAAAGGCTATTTGGCAGTCATCGTTCCACTTTACTACCTGATCTTTCTTTAGTAACTTGAAGATTGACTCACAAGTAGCAGTCAAATGAGAAATAAATATGGCAATATAATCCAATCGTCCCAAGAAACCTCTGAATTCCTTCTCAGTACAGGGAGCTGACATCTCTTGAATAACTTTGACTTTGGCGGGGTCAACCTTAATACATTTACCACTGACGACAAAACCCAAAAGTTTACCGGATCTCACCCCAAAAGTGCACTTGTTCGGATTCAACCTCGGCTTGTACTTTTTCAGTCTCTCAAACAACTTGTGTAGATGTTCAAGATGTTCTTCTCTAGTCTGAGATTTGGATATCATGTCGTCAACGTAGACCTCTATCTCGTGATGAATCATATCATGGAGTAAGGCTACCATGGCACGCTGATAAGTTGCGCCGACATTCTTTAACCCAAAAGGCATAACTTTGTAGCAGAAAGTGCCCCAATGTGTGAAAAAGGTAGTTTTCTCCATATCTTCAAGCGCCATTTTGATCTGATTATAACCCGAGAAACCGTCCATGAAGGAGAGTACCTTATGTTGAGCGATGTTGTCGACCAGAACATCAATATGTGGAAACGAAAAGTGAACTTTAGGGCTCACCCTGCTCAGATCCCTGTAGTCTACACACTTACATACTTTTCCGTATTTCTTTGGTACCGGAACCACATTTACAACTTGTTGTACCCCAAAATTTTCCCTCTATATTCTCAAGACATTTCTCACCAAAATATCTCAAATGCTCAAGAAGTCTCAAGATTTGATCAGACAAGCTCACCTCCTAAACATTGGGTCAAAAATAGGGTTTTAGTTTTCTCAAAGACAATTGGACTTTTGATGCCTCAAATGACTTTAATGGTTCATTATAGGTCTCCAAGATTTCTCATACCAAGTTTCAAGTCTTTCATCTCAAATTTTCTCAGTCAATTGGTCAGATGAATGAAAATCAATTGTATTGGGTAAAAATTCAACCGTGGTCAACATACAGTCAAACTTCATGATTTTTAACCAACATCAACATTTTGAAGTCATATTCATTAATTTATCAATATTTGATCATAATGCTTAAAGAAAAGCGCTCAAATCATCAAAGGGGCAAAATTGTCAAAATTAGGGTTTTGACTGAGAATGATTGATCATTGACTTTTGACCTAGTACATGACCTAATGGCTTGAAGAATAATCTGAAGAACTCAAACACAATATTTTGACTTAATTTTATGTCTCAAATCATTTCTCAAGATCAATGGATTGATAGTTGAAATTTGATCAACTGATGAAAAGTCAACTGATACACAAAAAGTCAAACTTTGACTTTTTTTGGTCAACATTGAATTTCAAAGATAAAAATTCATCAATATATTCAAAAATATAAAACTTGGTCAACAAGAATCAAAAAAGTCAATAAAGTCCACAAAAAGTCAAATTTTTCAATACTTAGAAAAATTCTTAGTGTTTTTTAACCTTGATAATTTCACTACTTCATGACAATGTTTCACCAAGATGCAAGATGATTCAAGAAAAATTTTCAACATGAAAGTTGTAGATCTTTATGAATTCTAAAACTTTGTGCTTGAGGATTGATGTCCATAAAATGCTTGGATTTGAAGATATAGGCTCATGAAGTCATGACATTTTTACTAAAACACTTAGTGAAATTTTCATCAAGTTAGGCAGATTTTTTTCCCAACTTCTTGGAAAATTTTCACCTAGCTCCAATTTGAATTAGACAAAGTGGTCAAAATTAAGGTTTTATACAAGGTTTCAAGCTTTCCAAAATGTCCAAGAACTTGAAGAGATCATGCTTGAGCTAGAAGTTTCGAAGAGAAGAAGTTGGGCATCCATTCTTGAATTATAGGTCATTTTCATGAAGAACACTTGATCCAATCTTCAAGAACGCTGCATAATCTTACTTTGTAGGCATTCTAACTTACAAATTACTAAATATTTAAATGTTTACACAAGTGATTGAACCATTTTCCAAGTATTTGAGCCATTGTCCAAGTGATTAATCCATTTTTGGCACAAAGGTAACGTTGCCATTTTGGAAAAGCCAACTTTAATCACAATGTCAACTCCTTAAGCTTTGCACTCATTCATTCTAAACACACACAATATCAAAGCCAGAAGCAACTTTCCTAGAGCCTGTTAACCACCCTACAAGCCCTTGTACTTCACATTGAAATTATGCATTTCAAGTTTGCTTCAAAAACAAGTTTCAAAACCATAACATGTGATCTCTTGAATTTGATGTTATCCTTCCCTGAAACCTTTTCTCTATAAATAGACAAGTCATTTTCAACCTAACATACGAGTGAACAAGTCCTCTAACCCTCTCAAACACTATGAAATCAGAATTTGCATTTCAAACCTCCATTGTTGCAACTTCTGGCCAAAAACTTCAAACTCACAATCCACTCGTTATCTAAATCAATCAAAAAGCTTCCATACCTCATTTATAACTCATCCCCATCCCTGTTTCATAACTGTAACTCCATTTTTATCATCTTCCAAAATCAAAAGCAGTCACCCGCAACTTGACTTCTCCAGCACGATTTAGGAACTTTTAGCATAGAGTAAGAGTTGCATTAGCTTCCTAGGAGTCCAGTGAAGGTATCCATATCATCACCACACCTCCAGAAGTGCTCAAACACCATACACGATTTCCAGTTTTGAGGTAAGTTTTCTCAACTTTGAACTCTCTCTACAAGCATCATTAATAGTTACTTTGTGAATGAAAAATGTAGACATCATAGCCCTGAATCTAACCATGCCTTTAGTTTTCATTTAAGTTGCCTGAGTGATGCGAATTTTGAGTTTGAACTTTTTGAAAAAAATTAGGTTTTATTTGGTACCAAACAAAAATTTCTGTTCATCTTTGATTTATAGCTCTAGTTATTTACATGGTTGAATTTGTGTTGAAAATGGAGTAAGTTTCATATTTACACTTTTGAAAATGGTTGACAAATGAGAAAGTTCATAAATTTGAAATGTAACAATGGAAGTTGGCGCAAGGAAGAAGATGAAGTTGTAATCAGGACCAAGTTTATTTTAAGTTTATTGCATGTTGTATTATTAACAGATAAAATAGCCACCCCAGTGGCAGAGGAAGCGCGCTTAAGGCATCGATCTATAGGGACCTGGGTTCGAGCCCTAATGGTACCCTTTTGTTTTTTCATATTTTCTTATTTTAGATTCCACGCATACAAGCTACGCACGCCTAGCATGGACTTCATATCAACACCATCAGATCAACCAAGCATCTCATCCAACACTCCACAAGGCAAGTGCATGGTGCACCCTCAAAAGCTAGCAATACTAAATCAGTACAGGCGCTGGGCTCCTCCATTTTTGAGCCTCTTTCTTTTTTGTTTTTACCTTTTTCATACACCCCTTTTACTAACACAACCAGACCCATTTATCTTTTGTTTACTCAAACAAAAAACCACACTTGGGCTTTTTGCTACCTTTAACTCCCATTTTCCTTTTTAAACCCCAAGCCCAATTTTTCTTTCATATCCTTTATATTTTCTATACTTTATTTATTTATTTTATTTAACCAAAAATACAAAAAATCTGTATTTTTCTTAAATAATTTAATTTAAGCATTTCATTTTATTTTTGTTAAATTAGTTTTATTATTTCTTTTACAAATTGATATTAATATTAACATTCAAATTATTTTCTAAACAATTTACTTAGACTTAGATTTATTTTATCCTTAATGTCAATTAACTTAGATTTTAGGTTTTCTTAAATAATTAATTAAATTTTCTTGTAATTTAATTTAATTAATTTAATTAGGTTAATATTAAACCTTTTTCTATCAAAAAACCCTAAAAAACAATTTCTTTTCTTCTCATTCATTTTGTACATTATATTATTAATCATATTCAATGGTTTGTAATAGATGATTAGGGTTTATTTCTTTCTTCTCCCTATTCACAAAATTGTACCCCCATTCCCAAAGCGTTGTAATAGCGTAGGACATTTAAATTATGCAATTTATCACGTTCCTTATTATTGCTAGTAATTAGGGTTTGCATGACAAGATTTAAAATAAAACCTAGTAAAACACTAATTCAAAGATAAATATTTGAAATCAAAACACTTTGCATACATGCACCTCTAAGGTAACCCACATTTGTTGCCTCGGATATAAACAGTCATGTCCCTCGAATGTGGGATGTTTTAGCAAAAGACCATTGATTAAAAGATCGTAGTCCCTCGATGACCTTTCAAATGTTGTCTTCGATAAATGATTTTAGTCCCTTACAAAAATTGCTAAAATATCTTACAAGTTGCCTTCTATGACTGTACGAAGACCCACGCCCGTCCCTCACATCCAATGATATGGCTACTTACCAAACAATGGTAGAATAGCGCTATCCAAATGAGGAGGAAAAGAACAAAGACTTTTTGAGTAGGTATATTACTCGTAATTGCTTGCTCACAAATAAAACAATTTCCACACCTCACACTTTCAAAACACTCTTCAAAACAAACATTTTGTATACATTCTCAATGATACGAGAATCATTACAAAATTTCCTTACATTGGCATTTTCAAACATTTTTCCAAACATTTTCTTTCAACAAATATTTTTAAAACCAACACTTTGTATACATTCCCAACGATACGAGAATCATTACAAAGGTTTCCGTACGAAGGCGTTTTCAAAATAATTTCAAACTCACACAAACACAAAGCATTTCAAAGTGATCAAGCAATTAAAAGCCCGTAGATAACTACGGATGAAAAGGGTGCTAACACCTTCCCTTTTCACAACCTACCCCCCGAACTCAAGAAAAATTCTTGAAAGGTGTGATACGGCGGGAGAACTTACTCGGGTCGTTTTGCATTTGATCGCAATTATGCGGATAGCAAGAGTCGCCACCTACTTTTCTTTTATCCAAAAGGACAGGTAAAAAAGCACAGGAAAGACCTTTCGAGATTATTTCCCGGGTTCGGTGGGTAGATTATGAAAAGGGAAGGTATTAGCACCCTTTTCATCCATAGTTATCTACGGGCTCTTAGTTACTCGCTAGATCACTTGCTTTTGCTTTGACAATGTGCTTGTGATGTGGGCTTTGAAAGTATTTTGAAAATGTCTTTGTAATGGTTCTCGTTTCTATAAGAACGCGTACAAAGTTTTATTTTGAAAAATAGTTCAAAGATGTGTTTGTGGAATGTGTTTTTGAAAGTATTTGAAAAGATGTTTTTGCAATGGTTCTCGTATCTATAAGAACGTATACAAAATGTTTCGTCTTTTTGAAAATGTTTTGAGATGAATGTGTTGGTGTGAAAATGTTTTTTATCGTGAGCAAGCGAGTAACTAGGAGCGAATCTACCTACTCGAAAGGTCTTAAGTGTTCTTTTCTTCCTTCTTTAGATGTTGCTATCTGTGATCGGTGGATCTGGAACTGACTGTTTAACGCTGGTTCGCGAAATGTCGCCGAAGCAAGAGTCGCCACCGTCTTTTATTTTCTCCAACATGGAAAGGACAAAAGCACAGAAAAATTCCTTATGAGATTATCTCTCGGTTCGGGAGGTAGATTTATAGAAAGGGAAGGTGTTAGCACCCTTTCTATCCATGGTTATCCATGGGATCTTAGGTACTTGCTCATTTGTGTTTTCAAAATTGTTTGTTTGCTTTTCACAGTGTGAGTGGGTTTGAAAAAGTTTCGTTCAAAGTTTCAGATCGACTCTTGTATCAGTCCTCAAGAGTGTTTGAAAAGTTGTTTTGAAAGCCTTTTTGAAAAGTGTCGGTGTGAAAAGAAGTTTTGATTTGTTTAGAGCAAGTATCTACGAGTCATCTACCTACCCTAAGGAATTGGACTGTGTAAATGTCCTTAAGGTAGTGCCATCCCGCCATTGAGAGGTAGGTAGCACCACCGTTGGAGGTGTTCGGGTCAATTTGTTTGTTAGGGACAGTGTGGTCACCGAGCAACAGTAGGACACCTTAGAAGCTACCCTTATGCCATTGATCTTTTTATTCCGAGGCAACTATTCCGAGGCAACTATTCCGAGGCAACCGTTTCGAGGCAACTGTTCTGAGGCAACCGTTTCGAGGCAACTAGATCAATGGAACATAAGGACTCACTAAGACGTCCTATACTTGACGACCACAATTCGAGCTTGTAGGGACAGTGTGGTCACCAGAGCAACAGTAGGACACCTTAGAAGCTACCCTTATGCCATGTTCATGGACATAAGGACTTACTAAAACGTCCTATACTCGACGACCACGTTTCGAGGGGCAAGGCAACAGTGAGGCGTACCCTAAGAGTGGTGTGTGAATTTGTGTATTGTTTTCAATTATGTTTTATCTTGATCATGCATTGGGTGAGCTACGCTTTGATTTTATTTGGGCCATTCATTCTTTCATGTGATTAGCAGTTAAAAGGTGCGGAAATTAAAATGCGGAAAATAAAGGTCCTACGCTATTACAAGGCGCGGGTCTATACATCGCCAAATTAACAAAGACCCGTTTTTGAATAAAATGCAAAAAATAAATAAATGTCCTAATTACTATTACAAGGCTTTGGGCAATTACATAAGATTTAAAAGAAACATAAGAATACGCGTGCGAAAAGAAATTGGAATCGAGTGTTCGAGGGCGTTGGACCCTTTAAAGATTAAGTTGAAATTAAAAGAAATTAATTAACTATTTAATAAAGAAAAGAAGTTATTTTTTGATGTTTTTTTTTGTATTTATGAAATAAAGGAAATTAATTAAATTAGAAGTTAAATTAAAACCTAGTTCTAAATTATTTTTAATTGTTAAAGAAAAATATTTAAGTTTTGACCTAATTTATACTAATTATTTAATTACATGAGTATTTACAAAAAATAATTAATAGTTAATAATAATAATAATAAGAAGAGGAAATTATTTTATTAAGAAAAAGAATAAAAATGCTAAAAACCTAATTTCTACATTTTTTTAGTTATTAAGAAAACATTAAAATTGAAAACCTAAATTAACCTAAATTAATTATTTAAGATTTGTTTACAAAAATATTGATGCATTAAATTAATAACAAAACATATTTTTTATTTTTATGATTTTTTTCTGGATTATATATTTTTAAAAATTAATTTTGTGGATTCAATAAAACAATAAAGCAAAATAAAAGAATAAAAATGAGAATTAAAATAAAAATGAGAATATGCAAACCATGCGGTGTCTGACCCAATTGAGAGGTGTATTTGAGAAATTTGGCCCAAGAAATCTGGCCCTTTTTGACTTTCCAGTGATCACGTGCAGAGTGATTGACTAGCGTCCATGGTAATCCTCCCATTCTGGCCCTTAGATTGGAGTTCCTAGACACTTGGCAGGCACCAGCGTGGACGTGTATGGTGGACTTTAGATGAGAGATTGCACCTGAACACGTTACAATAAAAATTATGGAGAATATGGGGGACCTGGGAATCGAACCCAGGTCCCAATGCCTGTAGGACAACGCACAAGCCAACTGAGCCAACGCGTTAGTTTGTATGTATAATGGAATGGGATTAATATAATATAAAAAACAATATTATGCTGGAATAACCAAAAAACACGCCAAACTTTGAATGGTCCAATCACGTTCCAACACATAGGCTTCGTCTTCCTTGTTTCTTCGTTTTGCCTGAAAATAAAAAATAGATAGCGGGGGTTTTAAACCCCCACTAAACTCAAACCTGAAAAATAGCGAATAGAATTTAAGCAAGCATAAAAAGGGCGCGATGGGTGATTTCAATTCGTTTGGATGTCCTGAATCCAATGGTCCCGGTTTGAGTGGCCAATTTTTCCTTATGTGTAAAACCCCAAATCAAAGCTTCAGAAACCCTAATATTCGTTCATGGCAATTTTTGACACAGGCAATATCAATTCAATTAAAGGACACCAATAGCTTCAGAGAGTTCATGTTAGTGTAAATCAAACATTAAAAGTCACAAATAATGCATGGAAAATGGAATACGATTATGAATAATTTTATGAAAAGTGAGACTTCAATCTACCAATTCCTTGAGTATGGAGGCGTGGTTTTGATTGGAACAGCTTCCTGGTAGTGTCAGCAAGCTTTTGGAATAACTTTTAGGCCTTGAAACGAGCTCTAGCTAGGTTTTCAGTCTTGAGATTTTTTGTCAAAAGTTGCAATGTTGTTCTTGGTTTTCAGCGCAACTTCTCAGTCTCCAGCCTTAGGTTTCAATTGTGTACAAGTATATGAAGGGAATTAGGTCAAAAGTCAGCCCAAAATCCATTGTTTTAATGCTTTTGAATATTTGATTTTCCATGATCTTTTCCAATCTTTTTTGCCATGGAAACTTGCCTATTTTGGAAGATTTGGTCTCTTGAGAAGGCACACGAAATATTGAGGTCATGATGGAAGGATTTGCTGCATCAAAAAGATTTAAAATCATTATTTAGTATTTTTCTCATATTTAATTTTAATTAAATGAATTAATAGGATTAAAAATTCATTTAATTAATTAAAAATAAGAAAATAACTCCCTTTTAGCTTAATGGGTCGTGCATAGCTTTTGGGTAATGATTCATGGAAGAAATTGAGGCCCATTAGCAATTTTGAGGCATTTGAAGCAAAGTTGACTTTTCAAAATTCCCAAACATTTCCCAACTTCCACAAGGCATATCTTGCTCAATATTTAAGCTTTGATCATGTTCTTGGACATTTTGGAAAGGTCTTGAAGTCCTCTAACCAATGTCTTTTGTCCCATGTCATTTTGATTTACCAATCTCAAGTTATGGTCTTTGACTTAAAGTGCCTTTTTGTTGACTTTTGAAAATAACCTATAATGTTGAAATGGATAACTTTTTGTGAGAGCATTTCTTGGACTTGAAGTGTGAAGATTAGTTGTAGGAAATGTCATTCTATTCAAAATGAGCTTTGGATGGAATTTTTCTGATGAACCATGTGGAAATTATGCCCTGGTCAATTTGCAGTTGACTTTTACAACTGTCCAAAAATAGAAACTTTTGCATCTTGAGACTTTTTGAGCCATGCCTTGAGAATCATGACCAAGAATTGATCAAATGATGTTTGTGGCTTCAAAATAAGATGTTGACCAAAAATTTGGACTTTTGACTGTCAAATGACCATTTTGCCCCTGCAGTTGACTGTGAAGCAATTAGGGCTTTTGACTGTGCAATTTGATGCTGTGATTCTTGAAACTTGGCATATGGATGCTTGACAATGTTTATAGGCATGTGGGACTTGTTTGGACCCTTGGAAACTTCAATTTCTTTGCCAGAACCAAAACCCTAGTTTTTGACTGTTAGGAGGCAATTGGACTGTGCAACCCTTGAGAGATTTTGAAGCATGATCTTAGCAAACCTTGAAGAATATGGGAGGGAAAATTTTGGGGTACAACACTATATTACCATTGATTTGGTAAGAAGCCCCATCGTTGGATGTGAATGGACAGGCGCGGGTCAATCTTACAGTCATCAAAAGAAACTTATGAAACGCTTTAGCAATTTTTCCGTAAGGGACTAGATCGTTTTACCGGAGGCAACATCAAGGGTCATCGAGGGACTATGATCTTTTTTATTGAAGGGTCTTTGCTAAAACGTCCCATATTCGTGGAACATGACTGTGTTTCCGAGGCAACGAGCGAGGTTACCCTAGAGGTGTGCGTGTGAAAAGTGTGTTTTTCAAGTTATTTTGTCTTTGAAATTAGGTTATCTAGCGATTGTTTTTTAATCTTGCCATACACGCCTAATTACTATACAGTATACAGAAAACAGTAAATTGTGAAAATTGAAATTCTACGCTATTACAGAGTTTTCGGGAATGGGGATACAAATTTTACAAATGAGGGTTAATCGAATGCGATTAAAAAGTTCAAATAGCAAACAATAAAACCCAATCGAGTTAAAGATAAACAATTAATTTAAACTAAAACAAACTATTAAATAAAATTAATTAGCGGAATAATTAATAATATCAAAATAATGTTTTTGGTGTTTTGTTTGTGATTAAAATTTAAAAAGAAAAATAAAATTCTATTCTATTATTTTCTTTGAAGTTTTATTTATCATGAAGAAATTAAACAATTTTAAAGAATGTTAACTAAACAAAAGAAAGTGTTATTTAACTAAATTATTCACAAAATCCATGACTAAACTAATTAAGAAAACTAAATAATTTTGAAATTTTTTTTTATTTAATTGAATTTTAAAGTTAAAACTAAAGATTAATAAAATTAAATCTAGACTAAATAAAGTTACTAAATTAAAATTAAAAACAAAATTCTAAGTTTATTAAAATAAATCTAAACTAAAAATTAAAAATCCTAAAATTTCAAAATTCCACTCAAGTTAGCTTAAAATTCTAAAGTTATTAATTAAACTAAATTAATAAAGATAAAACAAGTGTAGGGAGTGTTGAAGCAGACTAGTGGTGATGTTGATAGTAAAACAAATCGGGCTTGTAAATCTAAGGCCCAAACTAATATCAGACAAGTTATTAGCATAAAACAAAAAAAAACTAGGACGGACCGGGTCGGGTCCAACCCAACCCCACTCTAGAACCCAAACGGGTTGTACCAAAACCCTAGCCGTTCATTTCTTCCAAAAGAGAACATTCGTTCTCTTCTTCTCTCAGTCTCATAAAAAATCCCCTGTCCTTTTTTTCAATCGATCTCTCTCAATCGAATCATCATCACCAATTACCACCTCCTTTCTTTTAACATGTTTCTCTTACTCTATTCTCTCAGCGAAACATGCAAAAACAAGATTATAACAGACTCCCGATATGAACCCCAAATCTCATCTTGTTTTCGATGATTCTTACAAGATTTATGACTTACATCACTGGAAAATAGAGATTCAGGTAACAAAATAGCAAAATCAACAGGAAATCATACCAATGGAGGTCCAGGTGAACCTCTGAGTTCGTTCCCTTTATTTGATGCTCCTTATGTTGATTGTCGTTGCTTCGTCTCTTTCTCTCTGTCAACTTCTTTCTTCTTCAGTTTATCATTCACTATTATTGTTATTGTTGCATGGATTATTTGAATGTTGCAGTTGTTCTGTATATGAGCAGAGAGTGTGAATACAAGTGTGTAAGGGATGGCGAGTGTTTGAAGGTTGGCTGTAGTGAAGTTACAGGGTGTGTATGAAGAGATTAAGAGCGAGGTTTCTATTGTGAGGTTTTTTGGTTTTGTATTGTCTTGGCCTTTGCTTGTTTTTGTTGTTTGCGGGTTTGTGTATTTGCTGTTTTTTTGTATATTTGCTGTTGTCTTGGGGTTTTATAATAGCATGAGGATTTTAGTTGGGATGGAAAAATTAGATCCTATCTCGAACAAGTTTGGCTACTGTTATATATGAGAGGTAGTAGGAAAATGGAGGAAAATTCTGATAACTTGGTTAACTGCTCTGTGGCCTTTTTGAGTGCAGGTTTATGTTTTGCCATTTTAGTGCAACTCTTGGACTGTTTATGATGCAGGACTGTGGACAGGTTTTTGGTATTGGTTTTGCAGGTTAACTTGTAGTAAGGCTTTGGATAGATTTTATACTGCTATGGGCAGCATAGAGATGCTTTAAGAGCAGGTCTTCTTGGACTGTTTTTGTAGCAGGCCTTTGTAGCAATAGCAACCTGTTTGTCTTAGAATGACTTTAGATTATTTGTTGGCTAGGTGATATCTTTCTGCCTCTTGAATCAGATTTTGGTTTTGCTCATTTGTGTGCAAGTTTTTGTATTGATATGGCAGGTTTGGACAGGGGCAGCAGGGCTGTCTTTGCAGCCAGATTATTTTATGATAGAAGCTGGTCTTATCTTGGCAGGAAAGCTTTGCCTTAGAAGCTGGCTTGGCAATTTCGGGACTGTTTGTGGCCTAGGTGATGTCTTTTCAAAACTTATCTCTTTCCCTCTTCATCTTTTATGAAGCAATTATGCTTTGCTAAAATTTCTGAAGGGTTTGCATAGATTAGGAAAATGATGACATGTGGTTTTGATGGCTTGCATTGTTACATTTGATGCTAATATTTTTATGAACTGTTGCTCATTTTTACTTGTTGATTTTGTTGGCCATTGTTTATTGTTTTGTGCTGCTGTGCTTGGAAATTTTGCTACTGCTATTTTTGTACATCTGTTTTGGGCTGTGTTGCTACTATTTTCCCATTTGGTGTATCTGTTGTAGGCCTGCCCTTTTGTATTTTACTGTTGTTGTTTGTAGTAGCCTGTGTTAGCTGATTTTTGTTGCTGTTTGCTGCTTGTTATTTGGAAGCTTTGCTGTTCTCATTTGTTTTCAGTTTGACCTTGCCTTTGTAATGCTTGCAAATTTCTTTTTTCCATTTTTGTAAACCAAAATCCAGGTTTTGTGATTTGCGAAATAGGAAGAGGTGGATTATGATTAAAACAACAAACATGTTAATTTTTGATTCCAAAATGCAAACCCAAATGATGAGATAAAACTTGTTTTAACCATCAATTCTTGCTTGAATTTTCACGATGCTAGCTAACTTTTCATTTCCTTGTTTCATGAGCAAATGAGAATTGGTCAATCGAGGTTGAAAGATGAAGAGGCCATTGCGAGGAGTGGATGAGTTTCTTGAAGATGAAGCAAGAGAAAATTGAAGAAGCACTATTTTTTTTTGTAAACAAAACAATTGTGATTTGTATCTTAAATTGTAATCCATTTTTGTAAATTGCCCACAAAATGTAACTTGAATGATACTTCTTGAGTGAATTTTATGAATTAGGAATTTATTGTTATGGAAATCAATCTTGAATTTTAATGAAATACAAAATTCCCTACTTGCATGATTTGAACATGTATATTGCTTTGTAACTTGAACTTCAAGAAAATCCAACGCCCTTGTAATTTGTATTTCAAATAAAACCACGCGCCTTGTCTTTCAAACTCCAATCAAATTCTTGAACAAAATAAATTCTTAAGAATTCAATTCCACTTGGTTTACTCGAACTCAGAACAAAATGGTTATTTAGATGAAAACCTTAAACTTCCGATCATATCCAATTCAAACTTGCATTCAAAATGAAACTCACATGCCACGCTCGATTAAATATGGAACTTCATTGCCAAATAAACAAGCTCTGAGAAAATTCGTCAATCTTTCAACAAACTGTGGTTAAGAACACTTAAAAATCAACTAATGACTTGCGACGATTCGATAATTTTTAAAGTCTTCCAAACACAATTTTCTTTCGATCTTTGGAGATAAACTCGTGTGCGATATCACTTATGACCATATGCATAAATAATCATATCAAGATCTTGCAATTTGAAGAAATCACAATTTTTAGGAATCTGACGACTGTTATTTAAAATTAGGTCAAAATTCATGATGCGACTTCTAACGTATTCGGATTTTGGTGATCTTCTACACGTAATTAGCTCTTGATTTGTGAAGAGAAATTAGAGATGGCATCAAGGGGAATCATGCGCAATAAGGACCACTCAAAAATATTTAATAATGAAGAAGTTATGATCGTTTGAACTTGTTCTCGCAAAAGGTCAATTTTTGGGTCGATGTAGTCGTTTTTAGTCATCTGAACCATTGATTGAGCAAACTTTCAATGCGAGGTTTAAAAACTGGCTTAAACAAACTTTGAGGAGACATGAAAACCTATGAAGACCAATTGAGACCTTGGAGACTCAATTTTCTTTGAGAGATGCAAAATCCTAATTGCGGATTTACTGCTTAGGAAGAGGATCTGTCTGATCAACTTCTGAGCCAAATTGAGTATTCGAGAAACCCTAGGATAGTATCTTGTATGAAAAATGGGAGGGAAAATTTTTGGGTACAACAGCTGCCTCTGTTCAATCTTCTTAAACTTGAAAAGTGAGATCAACATGTTTGTCGTTCGTAGCTTGAAAGTGGAAGATGATTAAACACTAGAGTGCCCAGAAATTTGCACTTGATGATGTGTTGGTTTATTGTGTAGGGAATGGGCTTAAAGATTCCATTTGGAGAAATGATGGATAGTTGTCGGAGATGGGCTTAAAGATGCCATTCAAAGGTGATTATTGACAAAAAATTAGACTAAGTCTGAACTTGATTTCAACTGGAAAAGAAAATCAGAATAAACCTTTGGTCGATTTAAATTGGAACTAGCAGAAGTCTTGAATGTCGTTTGACTGGAAAGAATCGAAATAAATCTTGGAGCGATTTAAACTGAACCAATAGAGGTCTGGGATTAAATTTGACTGGAAAGCATCAAAATAAATCTTGATGCAATTTATCTGAACCAGAGAAAATTGTTTGCATGGAAAGACTCAGAATAAAACGTTGAGAGATTTATCTGAACAACCAAAGGTTTGGAGAAGAATTTGAGCTAATTGTTGAGAGATTTATCTGAATCAGCAAGAATCTGGAGAAGAATCAGAACAAATCATCGAGAGATTTATCTGAACCAGAGAAAAAGTTTGCGAGGAAAGAATCAAGATAAACTGTTGAGAGATTTAAACTGAACCAACAGGGGTCTGGATAGTAAGGTTATGAGAACCTGGGTAGTAGGGTTACTTCGAAATAAATCCTGGGTAGTAGGGCTTATGAGAAGGAACCTGGATAAGGTTCCTTCGAGATGAAAGCCTGGATAGTAGGGCTATGAGAAGGAACCTGGGTCGTAGGGTTACTTCGAAATGAAAGCCTAGATAATAGGGCTATGAGAAGGAACCTGGATCGTAGGGTTACTTCGAAATGAAAGCCTGGATAGTAGGGATATGAGAAGGAACCCGGATCTTAGGGTTACTTTAAAATGAAAGCCTCGATAGTAGGGCTATAAGAAGGAACCTGGGTCTTAGGGTTACTTCGAAATGAAAGCCTGGATAGTAGGGCTATGAGAAGGAACCTGGGTCGTAGGGTTACTTCAAAATAAAAGCCTGGATAGTAGGGCTATGAGAAGGAACCTGGGTCGTAGGGTTATGAGAACCTGGGTAGTAGGCTTACTTCGAAATAAAGCCTGGGTAGTAGGGCTTATGAGAAGGAACCTGGGTAAGGTTGCTTCGAGATGAAAGCCTGGATAGTAGAGCTATGAGAAGGAACCTGGGTCGTAGGGTTACTTCGAAATGAAAGCTTGGGTAGTAGGGCTATGAGAAGGAACTTGGGTAGTAGGGCTACTTCATGATGAATTCGTGTGAAACTTTATTTGGAAATGTATCAGAAGGGGCCCGTGTAAGATTTTTCAAGATAAACCCGTGTGAAGCTGTATATAAGAGAAATCCGTGTAAGATTGCGTCATGACAAACCCGTGTAAAGCTGCATTTGGTCGCGCAAATGATTACTCTATTTAGTTTCAGGAGCTAATCTTAGACTCGAGTCTGGGAAAATAAATCGATGATTGCTACTGGAGAGTATTGGAAATAGCATTCCTGACTGTGATACAGTGGGAGAACTGACTGTGGTTTTGCGTTTGTTTTCGCAAATGTTTCGGTTGAGCAAGAGTCGCCACCGACTTTTTATTTTATCCTAAGGAAAGGTTTAAAAAGCACAGCAAAAACCTTTGATATATTTCGTGGGTTCGGGGAGTAGATTATAGAAAGGGAAGGTATTAGCACCCTTTCTATCCATGGTTATCCATGGGCTCTTAGGTACTTGCTTAGACCAACTTGCCTTGATTTTCAATTGTTTGAAATGGTGCTTTTGTGTGTGTTTTGAAAATGTTTTGAAAAAGATGCCTTGTCTAGGCTACCCTTGTAACAATTCTTTACTCGAATGTTTTACAAAAGGTGTTTGTCTTTTTGAAAAGATGTTTCAAGGTTTTTGAAAGTTTGTTTGGAAAGTGTGGTTTGAAAAATAGGCAAGTGTTTTTGTTTTGCAAGTTGACAAGTACTTAAGAGCTATCTACCCTAAAGTTCTCAAAGATTGTTGCTATGTTTTAACCCTTTTAACAATTTTGTTCCACCATTGCATTTGGTGGACAATCTTGTGTTAGGATGTGAAAGGGACGGGCGCGGGTCATCGTTTAGACCATAATTACAATGGTGCCAAGTATCTTTGGGCAATTTTCCTTTAAGGGACTTGATCATTTTTTAGGCGACTTTCGAAAGCGTCATCGAGGGACTATGATCATTTGAATTGTGTTTGTTTTGCCCAAAAGACCTAACATGCAATATGGCCCATTATTGAAGGCAACAAGTGGAATACCCTAGGGGTGCAAGTGTGATATGTGTTGCCCATTTTCATGCTTGATTATCTTGAAATTAGGTCAAACTATTTTTGTTCTTTTTATTTGCATACAAACCCTAATTCTAACATGGTATATTTAGAAAGCATTAAAGTGCGAAATTTAAAATTCCTAAGCTATTACAACACAATATGGGAAGGGGGGTACAAATGTTCAAATGGGGGTATTTTGACAAGGAATTTAAACCTAGCTATTACATCAATTTGGAATTATTTACAAGATAATCAATTGCACAAATTAAATAGAAATAAGATAAATATGCAAGATGCAAAAAGTGTTTTTATGTGTATGAAAAAAAGTATTTTTTATATGTCAAATAATCAAAATAAAAAGTATTATTTTTTGGAGCTTTTTATGTTTAGGGCAAAACCCTAATTTTATTAAGTAAATGCATTAATTATTTGATATGTACAATATTTAATAATTATATACAAAAATAAAATAAAAATGAAGTATATTTATAAAAAAGTATTTTTTGAGGTCAAATATTAATAAAAGAAAAAATGTATGTATTTTTTTATTTTTGTCCTAAATATTCTAATAAATATATATATATATATTTGTATTATTTTCTAAATATGTATTATATATACAAAATAATAATATTTAATATTTATAAAAAAAGTATATTTTATATAAAATATTTTCAGAAGATAAAATAAAATAAAAATTAGAAAATAAGTGTGTTTGCATTATTTTTGGTATTTTTAAATAAAAGTATGTTTATATATTTATTTATGTACAAATAACCATCTAAACAAATAAATGCCTAATAAATTCAAAAATGGTTTAAAAAATTATTTTTATATTTTTAATATCATGAGGAAAAATAAATAAGTCAGAATAAAAAAGGAAAAGTCAAAAAATTATGAAAATAAACATAATGGGCCTAGGGGGTGTAGAAGCAAAAACA
The DNA here is from genome assembly GCA_948472305.1 of Vicia faba. Classification (NCBI taxonomy): domain Eukaryota; kingdom Viridiplantae; phylum Streptophyta; class Magnoliopsida; order Fabales; family Fabaceae; genus Vicia; species Vicia faba. Next base: position 241,610,971 of record OX451739.1, on the reverse strand, counting down.
TGGTGTGAAAAGAAATAACAAAACAAGCCCAGCCCACGTGGACCTTCTTCAACCTCTGGCCAGAACCTTTGTCAAAAACGCGCGTTTTGCAACATGATTCAAACATCCTGATTCCTTGCTTTTTAATGAAAACTCACAACATCAAAAATGTTCAGCATCAAACAACGAATCCATACATACCAAAAACTTGATCTAACTCTAAAAAATGAGAGAGAATTTCTCCATTCCCAAATCTTAACCTAATTTTTTATCAATATTCAGACCTTAAATTCTCACAGCATATGTAAAATAAATGAAAAGTAAAGGTATGTACAGTTTCAGGGGCATGAGTAGAACACTTTTTATTCACAAACCTAGAGCTAACAATGCCTACATTAAGAGTTAGAAGTTCATGAATATACCTGCTCAGTTGGAATCGTGTCTGGAAATGGAGGAGTTTTCAGGGCAAGATGATGATCTGTACAGCTTCCTTGGAGTGTGAGGATGCTATTCCAATACTTGGTATGCTTTGAAACCTTCTATACCAAGCTGCAGAAGTCCACCTGCAAGAGGAAGAAATGAAAATGGCCAAACTGGTTAGAGGAGTTACAATCCACTTCTAATGCTTTGGATAGTTTGGATTGATGGTAAAGAAAGTGTTTGAACTGGTTTTGGCCAAGATGCACGATGGAAATGAGTTGTGGGATTCAAGTTGCAGAATGTGCCCTGTTTTGCCACAAAGCTGTGATTTTCTGTAACTGGATGGATGAAGGGTTGTTTGGTCGTGTTTGAGGTCAGTTAGGGAGTGTGAAATGTGAGGACAAAGTTTGCTTAGGCTGTTCTTTTCTGAGATGAGAGTTATTGTACAAAATGCAAGCTTTCTTACACTTTAAGAAAGAGATGGCAAGTTGGTGTTCTAGACAGGTAGATGCCCCCAATCTATGCTGAACCATTTAGCCTTGATCAGTGCAATAAGTCCATAAACTTGTGCCAAAGAGATTTGAACTGTACCACTTGGATTGCAAATTTGACATAAAGTGCAACTTTATCAAAATGGATATATTGCTTTTTCTAAATAAGGATTAATTCTCCATGTAATGTCCAAATGCATAGAAAAACATCTTGGCACAATGGTTTAGCATTGAATTATTGAGTAAAAATGGGATTAGAGGCCTGCAATGTAGCTTGCACATGCTGAGTTTGAAAATGCACAAGTTATGGACATGTAAATTGGCCAAATCAAAAGTGAGTTTTTCCCAACTTGCCAAATTCGATTCTCCCTAACCATGAGGTTGTTTGATGAGTTCTTGGACATTTTGGAAAGCTTGGAATGTGTACTATAATCCATCTTTGAAATGCAAATTTAAATTCCAAGTGGAAGCATGTGGAAAATGGTCTTAAAGTTAGGTAAAAACCTTGCCTAAAATAGGTCAAATTTTCTCTAAGTTAAGAATGGTTTGGCACCCTTGTTCCAAAAATTGTAAATTGAGATACAAGCTTCTTTTGGGAAAACTTTGTGAATAAAAGTTGTAGATTATGCAATAGGCTACAACTTTCATGTTTTGAATTTTTCTTGAATCCAAATGAATCTTGGTGAGAAAGTGAGGCAAAGTTAGGAAAAAATTAGGGTTTTTCATAACTTAGAAAAATTCTAAGTTATGAAAAATCTTCATTTCAAACCCTAATTTGCATTTCTTGATTTCTTGATGAACAAGTTTCATGATTTGGCATGTTTTGATGAAAAATGAATCTTGGCCCTTGATTTTGACCAAAAAGTCAAAGTTTGACTTTTCAGTATACAGTCAAAATTGATCAATTGACTGGGAAATTCAACTGTCAATTTTGTGCATTTGGGATCTTTTGAACTTGCTGAGCATGTCAAGACCATTCCATGGGGTCCTTGAGTCCATATGTGAGCTTGGTTTGCCATTGGATAGGTCAAACAATCAAAAATTGCCTTTGTGCACTCAAAACCCTAAAAATGACCATTTTGCCCTTTTGGTGATCTGATCAAATTTCTTGTGGAGTTGTGATCCAAACTTGGTCAAATGGTCCATGTGAGTTCATAATGTTGATGTGGGTCAATTTTCATGAGATTTGACTGTCAATTAGCCACAATTGACTTTTTCCCCAATAAAGTTGATTTCTAGGTCAACTGTCCAATTGACTGGGCAAAACTTGGAATCAAGACTTGAAACTTGATGTGGATAAACTTGGGAGTCCAATATGAAGCATGAAAGTCATCTTAGGAATTTTAGGTCAAAACATCTTTGTGCAAACACAAACCCTAATTTGGGTCAACAGTGCAAGGAGAAGTCTTGAGCAGATGAAACCCTAACTGGATCTTGAGCTCACAGGGTTTTGTGATGAGAAATCATTGAGAAATGGGAGGGTAAATTTTGGGGTACAACAGTTGCCCCTGTTCAATCTTCTTGAATCCGAAGAGTTAGATTGGCAAGTTTGCCTTTCGCGACTCGAGGGTAAAAGGAGATTGGACACTAGAGTGCCCGGAAATTTGCACTCGTCAAAGCAATGGATGCGGGAATGGGCTTAGAGATGCCATTTGGAGATGGGCTTAACGATGCCATCTGGAAGAGTGACAGAAACTTGTCGGAGATGGGCTTAAAGATGCCATCTGGAATGAGTATCAGGAAGGTGTCCATGTTTAGGACCAACTATGAACTGGGGTCTGAATAAGCAACAGATTGACATCCGTATCTGGAGGCATCCGTAAAATGTTTTCAGAGGTTGAGAAGAGTCTGAACAAGCGATAGGTTAACATCCGTTACTGGAGAACCCGTGAACTGCTTTCAAAAATCTTGAAGTCGAATAAGCAATAGAGCAACATCCGTTGTTGGGAAGCGTTCATAAACTGTTTTCAAAGGTTGCATCTGAACAAGCGATAGATTAACATCCGTTGTTGGGAAGAATCCATAAACTGTTTTCAGAAGTCTTGAGAAGAAATTGAACAAGTGATAGGTCAACATCCGTTACTGGAGAACCCATGAACTGTTTTCAGAAATCTTGGAGTTGAATAAGCAATAGAGCAGCATCCGTTGTTGGGAAGCGTCCGTAAACTGTTTTCAAAAGTTGCATCTGAACAAGCGATAGATTAACATCCGTTGTTGGGAAGAATCCATAAGCTGTTTTCAGAAGTCTTGAGAAGAAACTGAACAAGTGATAGGTCAACATCCGTTACTTGGAGAACCCGTGAACTGTTTTCAGAAATCTTGGAGTTGAATAAGCAATAGAGCAGCATCCATTGTTGGGAAGCGTCCGTAAACTGTTTTCAAAAGTTGCATCTGAACAAGCTGATAGATTAACATCCGTTGTTGGGAAGAATCCATAAACTGTTTTCAGAAGTCTTGAGAAGAATCTGAACAAGTGATAGGTTAACATCCGTTACTTGGAGAACCCGTGAACTGTTTTCAGAAATCTTGAAGTTTGAGGAGGAATCTGTGTAGGGTTTCCTGATGATGAGCTCGTGTAAAACTGCATCTGGATGAATCTGGAATAAGCGTCAGAATATTTCCATGTCTGGGTCATATCTGAACTATTCCTGGAAAGAATCTCGGAAGATAATGATTTTTGTCTGTCGACTGATCTTACCTGCAAAGGCAAAGAGTTAGTTATATGCAATGTCATGATGCATGATACAATGTATGTTATATGATATGAATGTGGATGGATGCGCATGTAAGCTGGAGAGCTGTCTTGCAAAGGATTGATGAATCCGAGATGGCTGAAGATAAGAGCCTCTTGACTGCTGCCGGGAAGAATAATTCCTGGTGGTTGCTGGAGAATAAGGGGCTTGGGTTGTATGCCAAACTACTGGGGAATTCCTGTCTTGAGGAGATCTTCATTGGAGAATCTTGAATATACAATGGGGAACTGACAACTGAAAGTCTTCAAATTTGCTTGGGGAATACCAGACCTTCAATCGTCGAGGGGCCTTAGAACCACTTGCGGGGACTTGGAATTTCCTTAGTGACTTGCAGGGTAAAAGAATTTCTGATGATTTCTACTGGGGATTTTAGAACCTGGTAGACTTAAGCTGGGGAGATAAGACTGAGAATCTCTAGTCTAGTGAGAAGCGTTTCTGTGGAGAAAAGGTTCACTAGTCTGGCTCCGCTGGGGGTTGATAGTTTGAAGTTTTAGCTCTGCCGGGGATACTGAAACTTAAACTCTGAGGGGAATTGAGTTCTGGAGGATTCTCTGGCTGGAGATAACAAAGATAAACTCCTCTGGGGATTGTATTGATAAGTTATGTTTGGGAACTCTGATGAACTCCGCTGGGGATAGGAAGAAAATTGCCGAGTGCGACCTTCCGTGGCAATTAGCTAAGGATAACCCAGTTATAAGCCCTTGTGAGGAATAACTTTGAATAAAGCTCGGGAGAGACGTCCGTACTCTGCAGGGGATAAGCTTCCAGAATCTACTGGGGATAAGCTTCAAGACTTGCTGGGGATATGGATTCCAAATCTCCTGGGGGTTTCCTCTGAAAGGGTATCAAGATATCCAACTGCACCTTCAACCTATCAGTAATCCTCTTTCTTGATTCAGCAGGAAATGATTATGTTCAAATGCATATGCCTATTTAACAAAACATTGGACGTTTCTCAAAATAAAACAAATAGTGCAAGAGAAAAGAAAAAGGAAATGACACAAATTTCTGGGAAAAGTATTTGTATTGACTTTCTCTGAGTATATTTGTACAAAGGAGACAATCATCCTAGTAAGAGGATTTTGTCGTAAATATTGAAAGATTTATACAAAATAAGGATGGCTATGTGAAATAATTCCATGGGATTCCATTCCGCTATAGCCTTCACAACTCTGAATATCTGTCCATTCAACGCTTCGTCTGCCGATGACTGGATTGATCAAAAGCCTGGAACTGGTTGATGAAGAGATTGTCTTTGAAGTGATCTGACGAGACATAGTCATACGCTTTAATTCCCTAACTTTTGCCTGAATCGCCCTTTCGGGTTTTCGATCCACCGGGAAACCCCTTTTTGCCCAAGCCGCCCTTTCGGGTTTTCGACTTGCCGGGTATACAGATTTTTTTTAATTTTTATCCCTAATTTTTGCCTGAACCGCCCTTTCGGGTTTTCGATCCACCGGGAAACCCCTTTTTGCCCAAGCCGCCCTTTCGGGTTTTCAACTTGTCGGGTGTACAGTTTTTTTTTTGTTTTTATCCCTAATTTTTGCCTGAACCGCCCTTTCGGGTTTTCGGTTCACCGGGATGCCCTTTTTTGCCCAAGCCGCCCTTTCGGGTTTTCAACTTGTCGGGTTATTTATGCGTAGTATCTTTTGACTATGTCTACGTTCGCAGGGTGCGGCAAATCGTCGTCGTCCATGGTGGTCAGAATCATTGCACCACCAGAAAATATGCTCTTGATCACAAATGGTCCTTCATATGTAGGAGTCCATTTGCCCCTGGGATCACTTTGCGGCAAGATAATCCGCTTGATTACGAGATCTCCGACTTGATACACTTGACGTCTGACTTTCTTATTGAAGGCCTTGATCATCTGTTTTTGATACGTCTGACCATGGCATATAGCAGCGAGTCGCTTCTCGTTGATCAAATTGAGTTGATCAAGTCGGGTCTGCATCCAATCATCTTCATTCAAACTTGCGTCCTTCATAATCCTTAGAGAAGGAATCTGAACTTCCATAGGCAGGACAACTTCCATGCTATATACCAAAGAAAATGGGGTTGCCCCGGTTGAAGTACGTGCCATCGTACGATATCAATGTAGGGCATACGGTAACATCTCGTGCCAGTCTTTGTAAGTGACTGTCATTTTCTGAATGATCTTCTTAATGTTTTTGTTCGCAGCTTCAACAGCACCGTTCATCTTCGGCCGATAGGGAGATGAATTGTGATGATAAATCTTGAACTGTTCACACAAAGCGGTGATCATCGTGTTATTCAGATTTGTACCGTTGTATGTGATGATCCTGTCTGGAACACCATACCGACATATGAGATTTTGCTTGATGAAGCGGGCAACCACATTTTTAGTAACAGAGGCGAAGGAAGCTGCTTCGACCCATTTGGTGAAATAGTCAATGGCGACCAGGATGAAACGATGTCCGTTGGAAGCTGTGGGCTTGATCTCTCCAATCATGTCAATGCCCCACATTGCAAATGGCCAAGGAGCAGTCAGAACGTTGAGAGGAACCGTAGGGATATGAACTTTGTCAGCGTAGACTTGACATTTGTGGCAAGTACGGGAATGTTGATGGCAGTCAGCTTCCATGGTAGACCAGTAATAGCCTGCCCTTAGGATCTTCTTAGCCATTGTATGCCCGCTCAAGTGAGTGCCAAATGTGCCGCTGTGTATCTCAGTCATGATCAATTCTGCTTCAGCTTTGTCTACGCATCGGAGTAATACACAATCATGGCTTTGTTTGTAAAGGATGCCGTTGCTCAGGAAGAATTTGGCAGCAAATTTCCTTAAGAACTTCTTGTCATTTACGGAAGCTCCTTCGGGATAATCTCTAGTCTCGAGATACCTTTTGATTTCATGGAACCAAGGTTGTTCCACTACTTCTTCGGTATTAATCTCGTGACAATGTGCAGGTTCATCCATTCGCTCGATGGTGATTTGGGGAGCCTCGTTATCCCTGTTGAGTTTAAACATGGAGGACATTGTAGCTAGAGCATCTGCTAGCTGATTCTCTTCTCGCGGGAAATGCTCGAAGGTAATTTGCTCGAAATGAGGCAACAATGTCAAGACATGTTCTTTGTATGGGATAAGATTAGGGTGCTTGGTATCCCACTCTCCTTTGATTTGACTGATAACCAAAGCCGAATCCCCAAATATGATCAAATATTTGATCCCCAAGTCTATAGCAGCCTTGAGACCAAAGATGCAAGCTTCATACTCAGCCATGTTGTTTGTGCAGCTGAAGCAAAGTCGGGCCGTGAAAGGTGTGTGACAGCCTTCTAGGGAAATGAGTACCGCACCGATACCGTTTCCAAGTGCATTTGAAGCACCATCAAAGTACAGGGTCCATCGGGATCCCCTTTCGGGTCCGTCATACGGTCCGTTACCTTCAATGTTGTCCAAATTCATGATGTCCTCGTCTGGGAAGTCAAATCTCATGGGTTGATAATCTTCGATAGCTTGATAAGCCAGATGGTCAGCTAGTACACTCCCTTTTATAGCTTTTTGGGTGGTGTACTGGATGTCATACTCGGTTAGGATCATTTGCCATCTGGCTATCCTTCCAGATAAAGCAGGCTTTTCGAAGATATACTTGATAGGATCCATTTTGGAAATCAACAAGGTAGTATGAGTCAACATATACTGTCTTAGTCGGCGAGCAGCCCATACCAAAGCGCAGCAAGTTTTCTCGAGCAGTGAGTAGCGAGTCTCACAGTCGGTAAACTTTTTGCTAAGGTAATAAATAGCATGCTCTTTTCGACCAGACTCGTCATGCTGGCCCAAAACACACCCCATTGAGTTATCCAAGACGGTCAGATACATGATCAATGGTCTTCCTTCGACGGGTGGCATTAGAATAGGAGGTTCTAGCAAATACTCCTTGATTTTATCAAAAGCAGCTTGGCAATCGTCGTTCCATTCGACTACCTGATCTTTCTTCAAGAGTTTGAAAATTGGCTCACAGGTAGAAGTCAGATGAGAGATGAATCTGGCAATATAGTTCAAGCGCCCCAAGAACCCTCTAACCTCCTTTTCAGTACGGGGAGCAGGCATCTCTTGTATTGCTTTCACTTTTGCTGGATCGACTTCAATGCCTTTGTTGCTCACAATGAATCCTAGAAGTTTACCAGACCTAACTCCAAAAGTGCACTTACTTGGATTCAGCCTGAGTTTGTATTCTTTCAACCTGGCAAACAGCTTTTCTAGATGTTCAAGGTGCTCCTCCTCTGTTTGTGACCGAGCTATCATATCGTCTATGTAAACTTCAATCTCATGATGTATCATATCATGAAACAAAGCTACCATGGCGCGTTGATAAGTTGCCCCTGCGTTCTTCAGCCCGAACGACATCACCTTGTAACAGAAAGTGCCCCATTGTGTGACAAAAGTTGTTTTCTCCATATCCTCGGGGGCCATTTTGATTTGATTGTAGCCCGAGAATCCATCCATGAAGGAAAACACTTTGTGCTGAGCTGTATTTTCGATCAAAATGTCAATGTGTGGAAGTGGAAAATCATCTTTGGGGCTGGCCCTATTCAAATCCCGGTAGTCCACACACATCCTGACTTTGCCATCTTTCTTAGGTACTGGTACGATGTTAGCGACCCATTGAGGATAGGACATAACAGCCAGAAAGCCAGCGTCGAATTGCTTCATCACTTCTGCTTTGATCTTTTCAGACATGTCAGGCCTCATTCGGCGGACTTTTTGCTTGATCGGTGGATAATCCTCTCTTGTGGGGAGACGGTGAACCACGATGTCTGTGTCTAAACCCGACATGTCTTCATAAGACCAAGCGAAGATTTCAACATACTCATTCAACAACTGTATCAGGCGTTCCTTTACACTCAGTTCCAGATTGGCACCCACTTGCACCTCCTTCCGGTTTTCCTCGGTCCCTAAGTTGACAGTTTCCAATGACTCTTCGTGATGTAAGATGGCCCTTTCCTCTTACTGTAGAAGTCTGGCTAGCTCTCCTGGTACTTCACAACCTTCGTCATCTTCATACTCGGCTTGATTGACCAGATCTTCAGAGTTATTGAAGGATATAGCAGAATAGTCACCCATGGAATCCGGAGTGGATGGGTACCTGCATTTGTGAGTGTGGGTGTGTGTAAGGGATAGCCATCCTTAAACAAAAAATGCAAAAGGAAAGAAAATGAACACAAGCAGTTTATCAAATTAAAAACGTCCAATGAATCATTAAACATGGCATATGGATATGAAAAATAATCAAAACCCTTACAAATGGACCTACATGCCCCGGGCAAGGCATGAGGTGAAAAGATAGTGTGCGGATTGTTCGAAAATAAATATTACAGACCAAATAGGAAATGTTTGACAGATAAATTACTGATGAATAAAAGTGATGGGGACAAAGTCTTTTGCCTCCCAGTTGCACAATCCTCCTTTGACAGTTGGGTAAATCCACTCCTCGATGTTGCTCTCTTTGTCTTCATCCTCCAAAACGTTGATTCCGTAGGGAGAAATTTTGACTGGCGCTCCTTCAATCTTCGAACGGCGCATAGCTTTCTGGCCCGCGGTAGTGAACCCTATTCCAAATTTGTCTGTCTTATGCGGAATATCAGGCAACTGCCCCCATGCTGAATTCCTCCCCTCCTTTATTGCGGCCTTTGCGTCCTCCAGGGATGCCATCCTGGCCATCTGCCTTGGTACTTCAGCTGCCAACTTTGCTACTGTTATTTCAGGAAGGACTTCTTCGAAATGCTGGAACGGTGTCTCAATGAACTCTCCCTCTACCTCCACATACCGGAAGGAGTTCAAGTGGCTGATCATGTACTCCTCTTCGCCGTGGACAGTTATAATCTTTCCCTTGACAGGATACTTCAACATCTGATGTAAGGAGGAGGTGACTGCCCCAACATGGTGTATCCAAGGCCTACCCAACAAGCAAGAGTATGACGGACGGATGTCCATCACATAGAAAGTAGATTTAAACACCTCAGTGCCTACCTTGATGGGAATATCAACCTCCCCATGGACCATTCTCTTCGAACCATCGAAAGCTCTGACAACAATATCACTCGGTTTCAACTCTAACCCTTCACAATCTAGTCGGTCCAAAGCTTTCTTAGGCAGTACATTCAGCGACGAACCAGTGTCGACCAAGACATGTGCGAGGGTAGTTCCTCGGCACTCGACTGAAATGTGCAAAGCATCATTGTGGTTTCTACCTTTAGGAGTTAGGTCGGCATCAGAGAAACCTAATCCATTGTCCGCAGTAAGGCTGGCCACGCAATTTTGAAATTGATCTGCAGAGGTTACCTGGGGCACATGGGCTGCCTTCAGGAATTTTATCAAAGCTTTAGCGTGCGCTTCCGAGCAAACTAGTAGTGCCAGCATGGAGATCTTTGAGGGGGTTTGCCCCAGTTGTTCTACCACATCGTAATCACTCCTTTTGATTATCTTCAAGATCTCATCCATTTCCTTCTTGGAGGTCTCCGGGATGACCAAGGGTTGAGCCCTCGTCCTGACGAGCTCATCTTGGATTCCCTTACCTTTATCAGCAGCGGTAGGAGGGACAGTACTAGGAACAACAACATCTTCAATCAATGGGGTTCTAGCGGAGAGTTTTATTGGTGCAGGGATAACCTTGTTGGCAGATGAGGGTCTAAAGATTGCTCTTGGAGGGGCAATCTCTGGAGAAAATATTCTCCCGCTCCGGGTGCTTTTTCTCGTGCCTGCAATGTTTCCAATGATGGCTTCTTCATCATCCGAACTTTCTTCAGTTATTTCGATTTGTTTAATACCATGGTAGTAGACGTCACCACCATAGTTCCATGGTATTGACTTCTCAGAAACATAGGGGACAGGCCCTGGCATTGTTATCTTCAAAGGAACAGACTTCGTAGCTGGTGTAATCTTAACAGGCTTTCTGACGGCCTTGGAAAGATTGGCGTGAATGGTTATGATTGAGACATCTTCAGTAGGGGTTGGAATAGCGGAAACTTTTTCAAACAAAATTTGTCGACTGTCCATTAGGCCTTGGATGCCTTTTTTCAGTAACGGACAATCAAACGGCAGAGAGTAACAACAATAGCAGTCTTCCTTACATCCCGGGAAGATCCCGGCCCTTAACAGATTCAACTTGATGGTTAACAATGGAGTTATCAGATCATTGACATCAGCAACATACAAATCTTCTTCAATGGCATTGACATTTCGGCCGTGCTTCGGCATGGGAGCAGATATCACATTAGGCTTCTCCGGAGCATCGAACTCCACCTCCTTCGCCTCTATCAGGTCTTGGATTTTATGCTTGAGTTCCCAACAATCATTGGTGTCGTGCTCGACACTGTCAGAATGGTAGGCGCATTTAGCATTAGGATGATAATGCGGAGAGGACGTATTTACATTCTTTGGTGCCTCTTTGATAGTGGCGAGATTCAACTTCAACAGATGGGGAAGCACTTGCGCTGGTGTCATATTAATGCGGGTGAACTGCCGTTGTGGCCGTTCCACTCGTTGTTGATTTGGTCTGGACTGGTTATAGCGAGGCTGCTCACTTGAAGGGTTTTGAATCATTACGGCCCCTACGGTCGGCCGGCGCTCGGTCTTCCCTGCTCTTCTTTGGGAGTATACAACAGCCGTATCCTTCTTGAAAGGTTTCTTCTCAAAACTTGCAGCGGCACCCTTCTGAATCTTTCCTGACTTGATGCCAGCTTCTATTCTTTCGCCTGTTAAGATCAAATCGGTAAACCCCACGGAAGAGTTACCAATCAGATGATTGAAAAATGGCCCAGATAGGGTCCCTAGAAACATATCAACGAGTTCACGGTCGGTTAAAGGAGGCTGCACTCTGCCAGCCAAATCCCTCCATTTTTGTGCGTATTCTTTGAATCCTTCGCCGGTTCCTAGTGACATACCCTGAAGTTGGGTACGAGTAGGAGCAAGGTCAGAATTGTACTGATATTGTTTGTAGAAGGCAGTGGCCAAATCTTCCCAGTTTCGGACGCTGGTCCCCTCTAGCTGATAAAACCACTCCAGTTGAGCTCCAGAAAGGCTGTCTTGAAAGAAATGGATCCAAAGATTCTTATCTGCCGTATAAGGTTGGATCTTTCTTACGTAGGACCTGAGATGCATTTTTGGACAGGACAGCCCATCATACCTCACAAAAACTGGCACATTGAACTTTGGGGGAATCACAATCCCGGCAACTAAACCCAAGTCTTCAAAATCCAAACCCAGTACTCTTTGGAGCTCCATGGCGGCCAACCCGTCTTCTAAACCTTTGTATTTATCATCAGCCGGAGGGTATTGTTGATCAGAGTAGTCTTCATCCTCTTCGACTTCCTCTTCTTCCACATCGGACTCGGAAGGTACCGCAGCCCCACCTCCTTTACTGGTCCCTTCATCAGAAGTAGGAGGAAATTCAAGCACTCTCCTGGCCTCTCCGTCAAATCTTCTCCCTAAAGTAGCCACCCCGAGTCTCTTTTTCTTCTTTTTCACTGGGTCTTTATTCCCCAGCAAGGTCTTTAGATCCTCCTGACCCTTAGCCAAGGTCATCAGGAGTTGCTGGAACTGTGCATTTTGAGTTTGCAGGTCTTTGACTATTTGCTCGAGATCCATCCTACTGAAATAAACAGCAGACAGATAAGGAAACCTGGCGTGAGACCTGCTTCTGCACATGATGAATGATATGCTTATGTATGCAATGCATTCAAGGATTTGGAACATTCAAAATTGTTGTAGACAAAAAGGAACGCACGTCATATTAATAAGAAGAAATTTGTTAGTACATAAATGCCCCATGGGCCAAATATTACAAAAACAACTTCTCAAGGCAAAAAGACGTTGCGCATCCTCTTCGGCGCAATGAAGGTGTTGGGGGCCTCTTGCTCATGGAGTCGGAGGGTAAGCTCTAGAACCTTCTTCTCACTGGCGTAGAAGCTAGCTTCAAAAGTGTTCCGTTCCTCCTTGAGCTGAATCCAACTTTTCTACATTTCCTCCCACGATGTAGGCATGTCAGGATGTAGGATGGTGTAGGGAACCTCTCCTTCCTTGACGGGCTCTTTAATCACAGGGAGTACATGAGGATAAGGCATCATTAGACTTTAGGCTCGGGCTCGTACCCACTTGAGATAAGGCTCAAGAGGGATGGAGTTCTTGTGTCCCAGAGTCTTGCTATCAACCTTGTTGGGCCTTCCCCAGGCTCTGATGAATCTTTGGCGAAGTCCTTGCGCATCGTTGTCGAAGTAAAAAACTAGGTCAGGAATCAACATGTCGTGAGGGCCATCCCTCCGTGCATATCCAAATTTCCTCAAAGCTAGGCAAGGGTTGTAGGTGATACCTCCTCTGATTCCAAGTAAAGGAACATTAGGAAACTCTCCACAACGATCGACGATGATGACATTTTCTCTGGACCGAGAACACCAATGTACATCAGAGTGAGTAAGAGTCATTAACCGTTGGGACCACCTTGAGCCTTGGTCATTCTTCAAGACAGATTGTGGAAGGTGCGAAATAAACAACCTTGCAAGGAGAGGAGTACAGCACATGAGAACACCCCTCTTTCTCATTGTTCATGTGTAAAATGAGTGAAGGATGTCCCCAAGCAATGTTGGTATTGGATTTCTGGACAAGAAGATTTTGACGGCGTTGACATCTATCAATTGGTCAGAATTTGGGAACAAGACCAACCCATAGATAAGGAGTGCCACAATTTCTTCAAAGGCTTGAAGGTCCAATGAATTCCAACATTCTTGTGCCTTCTCAAACAAGAATTTTGCTAAGAATCCTTTGACGCTGCTTCTGGTTTTCCAATGCCCCTTGATGTCGGATGGTTGTAGATGTAATGCTCGAGCAACATCTTCCGGCTTTGGTTCCGTTTCCGTACCGTTGAAGGGTAGTTGATTAAGGATAGGAATTCTCAGGAGTTGAGAAAACTCCTCCAAAGTGGGCACCAACTGGTAATCAGGGAAAGTGAAACAGTGGTGAAGAGGGTCAAAGAACTGGAATAGCACTTTCATCATGTCTTCTTCAATGTTGGTGTTGACTAAGCTGAGCAGTCTACCATGTCTTTCACTGAAGGATGAGCTTTCCGGAATTCTTGAGGTGAGCTCCTTGAGTTGAGGAGAGATTCTCACAAGGTTGACCTGGATGGTTTTTCTGCGAGGAATTTCCATGACCTACAAAACAAGAACAAAGATGAAGATCTAAACCCTTGAAATGGTTAGTGAATGCATATGATGCTTTATGATGTTTATGATGTATGCACAAAACACATGTACAAGCAATTCACACCAAACCCTAGTTTCAGGCTTGCATGGGGTTTCATAGGTAAGTACCCTCTTGAGTGTAGTTGGCTTAAAAACCTGTCCTATAAATAGTAACCGGGTTCTAAGGAGCTCAATATCACTGGATTGTTTTCATTGTTCATTGTTTTGGTTTAGCCACTTAACTAGCGACCAAAATATTCCAAGAAAACAACCCTCAATGAGTGTAGTATCGAGTATCTACCAACTTCGGACTGCACCAAAGCCGGTCATCTCACTACCCCTAATAAAAGGCCAAGATGGTCAAGTAAGGTTCTAGGTCATTAGTGCTTAGTGACATCACTCAGCGGCCCCGTACTCTCCTTGATTGAACTCAAGGGTTACCGGTACTCACAAATATGTCGCACTAATATAGCTATTGCTTCGACCGTGTCGGTATACCTCGCACAATTTCCACAACGTACTGCTATCTATGAAATGTTTCCCAAAATACGGGTGTAGGATTGCAAACCCAAACAAGAGAGCCAAAATATAAAGCAATCAAATCAAACAATTAGTCATGCAAGAGGGTGATCTAAGCCCCAAGGTTACTCCACTTTTAAAATTGTCCCCAGCAGAGTCGCCAGTTCTGTGATACGGTGGGAGAACTGACTGTGGTTTTGCGTTTGTTTTCGCAAATGTTTCGGTTGAGCAAGAGTCGCGACCGACTTTTTATTTTATTCTAAGGAAAGGTTTAAAAAGCACAGCAAAAACCTTTGAGATATTTCGTGGGTTCGGGGAGTAGATTATAGAAAGGGAAGGTATTAGCACCCTTTCTATCCATGGTTATCCATGGGCTCTTAGGTACTTGCTTAGATCAACTTGCCTTGATTTTCAATTGTTTGAAATGGTGCTCTTGTGTGTGTTTTGAAAATGTTTTGAAAAAGATGCCTTGTCTAGGCTACCCTTGTAACAATTCTTTACTCGAATGTTTTACAAAAGGTGTTTGTCTTTTTGAAAAGATGTTTCAAGGTTTTTGAAAGTTTGTTTGGAAAGTGTGGTTTGAAAAATAGGCAAGTGTTTTTGTTTTGCAAGTTGACAAGTACTTAAGAGCTATCTACCCTAAAGTTCTCAAAGATTGTTGCTATGTTTTAACCCTTTTAACAATTTTGTTCCACCATTGCATTTGGTGGACAATCTTGTGTTAGGATGTGAAAGGGACGGGCGCGGGTCATCGTTTAGACCATAATTGCAATGGTGCCAAGTATCTTTGGGCAATTTTCCTTTAAGGGACTTGATCATTTTTTAGGCGACTTTTGAAAGCGTCATCGAGGGACTATGATCATTTGAATTGTGTTTGTTTTGCCCAAAAGACCTAACATGCAATATGGCCCATTATTGAAGGCAACAAGTGGAATACCCTAGGGGTGCAAGTGTGATATGTGTTGCCCATTTTCATGCTTGATTATCTTGAAATTAGGTCAAACTATTTTTGTTCTTTTTATTTGCATACAAATCCTAATTCTAACATGGTATATTTAGAAAGCATTAAAGTGCGAAATTTAAAATTCCTAAGCTATTACAACACAATATGGGAAGGGGGGTACAAATGTTCAAATGGGGGTATTTTGACAAGGAATTTAAACCTAGCTATTACATCAATTTGGAATTATTTACAAGATAATCAATTGCACAAATTAAATAGAAATAAGATAAATATGCAAGATGCAAAAAGTGTTTTTATGTGTATGAAAAAAAGTATTTTTGATATGTCAAATAATCAAAATAAAAAGTATTATTTTTTGGAGCTTTTTATGTTTAGGGCAAAACCCTAATTTTATTAAGTAAATGCATTAATTATTTGATATGTACAATATTTAATAATTATATACAAAAATAAAATAAAAATGAAGTATATTTATAAAAAAGTATTTTTTGAGGTCAAATATTAATAAAAGAAAAAATGTATGTATTTTTGTATTTTTGTCCTAAATATTCTAATAAATATATATATATTTGTATTATTTCCTAAATATGTATTATATATACAAAATAATAATATTTAATATTTATAAAAGAAGTATATTTTATATAAAATATTTTCAGAAGATAAAATAAAATAAAAATTAGAAAATAAGTGTGTTTGCATTATTTTTGGTATTTTTAAATAAAAGTATGTTTATATATTTATTTATGTACAAATAACCATCTAAACAAATAAATGCCTAATAAATTCAAAAATGGTTTAAAAAATTATTTTTATATTTTTAATATCATGAGGAAAAATAAATAAGTCAGAGTAAAAAAGGAAAAGTCAAAAAATCATGAAAATAAACATAATGGGCCTAGGGGGTGTAGAAGGAAAAACATGGTGTGAAAAGAAATAACAAAACAAGCCCAGCCCTTGTGGACCTTCTTCAACCTCTGGCCAGAACCTTTGTCAAAAACGCGCATTTTGCAACATGATTCAAACATCCTGATTCCTGGCTTTTTAATGAAAACTCACAACATCAAAAATGTTCAGCATCAAACAACGAATCCATACATACCAAAAACTTGATCTAACTCTAAAAAATGAGAGAGAATTTCTCCATTCCCAAATCTTAACCTAATTTTTTATCAATATTCAGACCTTAAATTCTCACAGCATATGTAAAATAAATGAAAAGTAAAGGTATGTACAGTTTCAGGGGCATGAGTAGAACACTTTTTATTCACAAACCTAGAGCTAACAATGCCTACATTAAGATTTAGAAGTTCATGAATATACCTGCTCAGTTGGAATCGTGTCTGGAAATGGAGGAGTTTTTAGGGCAAGATGATGATCTGTACAGCTTCCTTGGAGTGTGAGGATGCTATTCCAATACTTGGTATGCTTTGAAACCTTCTATACCAAGCTGCAGAAGTCCACCTGCAAGAGGAAGAAATGAAAATGGCCAAACTGGTTAGAGGAGTTACAGTCCACTTCTAATGCTTTGGATAGTTTCGATTGATGGTAAAGAAAGTGTTTGAACTGGTTTTGGCCAAGATGCACGATGGAAATGAGTTGTGTGATTCAAGTTGCAGAATGTGCCCTGTTTTGCCACAAAGCTGTGATTTTCTGTAACTGGATGGATGAAGGGTTGTTTGGTCGTGTTTGAGGTCAGTTAGGGAGTGTGAAATGTGAGGACAAAGTTTGCTTAGGCTGTTCTTTTCTGAGATGAGAGTTGTTGTACAAAATGCAAGCTTTCTTACACTTTAAGCAAGAGATGGCAAGTTGGTGTTCTAGACAGGTAGAGGCCCCCAATCTATGCTGAACCACTTAGCCTTGATCAGTGCAATTAGTCCATAAACTTGTGCCAAAGAGATTTGAACTGTACCACTTGGATTGCATATTTGACATAAAGTGCAACTTTATCAAAATGGATATATTGCTTTTTCTAAATAAGGATTAATTCTCCATGTAATGTCCAAATGCATAAAAAAACATCTTGGCACAATGGTTTAGCATTGAATTATTGAGTAAAAATGGGATTAGACGCCTGCAATGTAGCTTGCACATGCTGAGTTTGAAAATGCACAAGTTATGGACATGTAAATTGGCCAAATCAAAAGTGAGTTTTTCCCAACTTGCCAAATTCGATTCTCCCTAACCATGAGGTTGTTTGATGAGTTCTTGGACATTTTGGAAAGCTTGGAATGTGTACTACAATACATCTTTGAAATGAAAATTGAAATTCCAAGTGGAAGCATGTGTAAAATGGTCTTAAATTTAGGTAAAAACCTTGCCTAAAATAGGTCAAATTTTCTCTAAGTTAAGAATGGTTTGGCACCCTTGTTCCAAAAATTGTAAATTGAGATACAAGCTTCTTTTGGGAAAACTTTGTGAATCAAAGTTATAGATTATGCAATAGGCTACAACTTTTATATTTTGACTTTTGCTTGAATCCAAATGAATCTTGGTGAGAAAGTGAGGCAAAGTTAGGAAAAATTAGGGTTTTTCATAACTTAGAAAAATTCTAAGTTATGAAAAATCTTCATTTCAAACCCTAATTTGCATTTCTTGATTTCTTGATAAACAAGTTTCGGAATTTGACATGTTTTGATGAAAAATGAATCTTGGCCCTTGATTTTGACCAAAAAGTCAAAGTTTGACTTTTCAGTATACAGTCAAAATTGATCAATTGACTGGGAAATTCAACTGTCAATTTTGTACATTTGGGATCTTTTGAACTTGTTGAGCATGTCAAGACCATTCCATGGGGTCCTTGAGTCCATATGTGAGCTTGGTTTGCCATTGGATAGGTCAAACAGTCAAAAATTGCCTTTGTGCAGTCAAAACCCTAAAAATGACCATTTTGCCCTTTTGGTGATCTGATCAAATTTCTTGTGGAGTTGTGATCCAAACTTGGTCAAATGGTCCATGTGAGTTCATAATGTTGATGTGGGTCAATTTTCATGAGATTTGACTGTCAATTGGCCACAGTTGACTTTTTCCCCAATACAGTTGATTGCTAGGTCAACTGTCCAATTGATTGGGCAAAACTTGGAATCAAGACTTGAAACTTGATGTGGATAAACTTGGGAGTCCAATATGAAGCATGAAAGTCATCTTAGGCATTTTAGGTCAAAACATCTTTGTGCAAACACAAACCCTAATTTGGGTCAACAGTGCAAGGAGAAGTCTTGAGCAGATGAAACCCTAACTGGATCTTGAGCTCACAGGGTTTTGTGATGAGAAATCATTGAGAAATGGGAGGGAAAATTTTGGGGTACAACAGTTGTCCCTGTTCAATCTTCTTGAATCCGAAGAGTTAGATTGGCAAGTTTGCCTTTCGCGACTCGAGGGTAAAAGGAGATTGGACACTAGAGTGCCCGGAAATTTGCACTCGTCAAAGCAATGGATGCGGGAATGGGCTTAGAGATGCCATTTGGAGATGGGCTTAACGATGCCATCTGGAAGAGTGACAGAAACCTGTCAGGGATGGGCTTAAAGATGCCATCTGGAATGAGTATCAGGAAGGTGTCCATGTTTAGGACCAACTTTGAACTGGGGTCTGAATAAGCAACAGATTGACATCCGTATCTGGAGGAATCCGTAAACTGTTTTCAGAGGTTGAGAAGAGTCTGAACAAGCAATAGGTTAACATCCGTTACTGGAGAACCCGTGAACTGTTTTCAAAAATCTTGAAGTCGAATAAGCAATAGAGCAGCATCCGTTGTTGGGAAGCGTCCGTAAACTGTTTTCAAAGGTTGCATCTGAACAAGCGATAGATTAACATCCGTTGTTGGGAAGAATCCATAAACTGTTTTCAGAAGTCTTGAGAAGAAATTGAACAAGTGATAGGTGAACATCCGTTACTGGAGAACCCGTGAACTGTTTTCAGAAATCTTGGAGTTGAATAAGCAATAGAGCAGCATCCGTTGTTGGGAAGCGTCCGTAAACTGTTTTCAAAAGTTGCATCTGAACAAGCGATAGATTAACATCCGTTGTTGGGAAGAATCCATAAGCTGTTTTTAGAAGTCTTGAGAAGAAACTGAACAAGTGATAGGTCAACATCCGTTACTTGGAGAACCCGTGAACTGTTTTCAGAAATCTTGGAGTTGAATAAGCAATAGAGCAGCATCCGTTGTTGGGAAGCGTCCGTAAACTGTTTTCAAAAGTTGCATCTGAACAAGCTGATAGATTAACATCCTTTGTTGGGAAGAATCCATAAACTGTTTTCAGAAGTCTTGAGAAGAATCTGAACAAGTGATAGGTTAACATCCGTTACTTGGAGAACCCGTGAACTGTTTTCAGAAATCTTGAAGTTTGAGGAGGAATCGGTGTAGGGTTTCCTGATGATGAGCTCGTGTAAAACTGCATCTGGATGAATCTGGAATAAGCGTCAGAATATTGCCATGTCTGGGTCATATCTGAACTATTCCTGGAAATAATCTCGGAAGATAATGATTTTTGTCTGTCGACTGATCTTACCTGCAAAGGCAAAGAGTTAGTTATATGCAATGTCATGATGCATGATACAATGTATGTTATATGATATGAATGTGGATGGATGCGCATGTAAGCTGGAGAGCTGTCTTGCAAAGGATTGATGAATCTGAGATGGCTGAAGATAAGAGCCTCTTGACTGCTGCCGGGAAGAATAATTCCTGGTGGTTGCTGGAGAATAAGGGGCTGGGGTTATATGCCAAACTACTGGGGAATTCCTGTCTTGAGGAGATCTTCATTGGAGAATCTTGAATATACAATGGGGAACTGACAACTGAAAGTATTCAAATTTGCTTGGGGAATACCAGACCTTCAATCGTCGAGGGGCCTTAGAACCACTTGCGGGGACTTGGAATTTCCTTAGTGACTTGCAGGGTAAAAGAATTTCTGATGATTTCTACTGGGGATTTTAGAACCTGGTAGACTTAAGCTGGGGAGATAAGACTGAGAATCTCTAGTCTAGTGAGAAGCGTTTCTGTGGGGAAAAGGTTCACTAGTCTGGCTCCGCTGGGGGTTGATAGTTTGAAGTTTTAGCTCTGCCGGGGATACTGAAACTTAAACTCTGAGGGGAATTGAGTTCTGGAGGATTCTCTGGCTGGAGATAACAAAGATAAACTCCTCTGGGGATTGTATTGATAAGTTATGTTGGGGAACTCTGATGAACTCCGCTGGGGATAGGAAGAAAATTGCCGAGTGCGACCTTCCGTGGCAATTAGCTGAGGATAACCCAGTTATAAGCCCTTGTGAGGAATAACTTTGAATAAAGCTCGGGAGAGACGTCCGTACTCTGCAGGGGATAAGCTTCCAGAATCTACTGGGGATAAGCTTCAAGACTTGCTGGGGATATGGATTCCAAATCTCCTGGGGGTTTCCTCTGAAAGGGTATCAAGATATCCAACTGCACCTTCAACCTATCAGTAATCCTCTTTCTTGATTCAGCAGGAAATGATTATGTTCAAATGCATATGCCTATTTAACAAAACATTGGACGTTTCTCAAAATAAAACAAATAGTGCAAGAGAAAAGAAAAAGGAAATGACACAAATTTCTGGGAAAAGTATTTGTATTGACTTTCTCTGAGTATATTTGTACAAAGGAGACAATCATCCTAGTAAGAGGATTTTGTCGTAAATATTGAAAGATTTATACAAAATAAGGATGGCTATGTGAAATAATTCCATGGGATTCCATTCCCCTATAGCCTTCACAACTCTGAATATATGTCCATTCAACGCTTCGTCTGCCGATGACTGGATTGATCAAAAGCCTGGAACTGGTTGATGAAGAGATTGTCTTTGAAGTGATCCGACGAGACATAGTCATACGCTTTAATTCCATAACTTTTTCCTGAATCGCCCTTTCGGGTTTTCGATCCACCGGGAAACCCCTTTTTGCCCAAGCCGCCCTTTCGGGTTTTCGACTTGCCGGGTATACAGATTTTTTTATATTTTTATCCCTAATTTTTGCCTGAACCGCCCTTTCGGGTTTTCGATCCACCGGGAAACCCCTTTTTTCCCAAGCCGCCTCTTCGGGTTTTCAACTTGCCGGGTGTACAGATTTTTGTTTTGTTTTTATCCCTAATTTTTGCCTGAACCGCCCTTTCGGGTTTTTGGTTCACCGGGATGCCCTTTTTTGCCCAAGCTGCCCTTTCGGGTTTTCAACTTGTCGGGTTATTTATGCGTAGTATCTTTTGACTATGTCTGCGTTCGCAGGGTGCGGCAAATCGTCGCCGTCCATGGTGGTCAGAATCATTGCACCACCAGAAAATATGCTCTTGATCACAAATGGTCCTTCATATGTAGGAGTCCATTTGCCCCTGGGATCATATTGCGGCAAGATAATCCGCTTGATTACGAGATCTCCGACTTGATACACTTGACGTCTGACTTTCTTATTGAAGGCCTTGATCATCCGTTTTTGATACGTCTGACCATGGCATATAGCAGCGAGTCGCTTCTCGTCGATTAAATTGAGTTGATCAAGTCGGGTCTGCATCCAATCATCTTCATTCAAACCCGCGTCCTTCATAATCCTTAGAGTAGGAATCTGTACTTCCATAGGTAGGACAGCTTCCATGCCATATACCAAAGAAAATGGGGTTGCCCCAGTTGAAGTACGTGCCGTCGTACGGTATCCATGTAGAGCAAACGGTAACATCTCGTGCCAGTCTTTGTAAGTGACTGTCATTTTCTGAATGATCTTCTTAATGTTTTTGTTCGCAGCTTCAACAGCACCGTTCATCTTCGGCCGATAGGGAGATGAATTGTGATGATAAATCTTGAACTGTTCGCACAAAGCGGTGATCTTCGTGTTATTCAGATTTGTACCGTTGTCTGTGATGATCCTGTCTGGAACACCATACCGACATATGAGATTTTACTTGATGAAGCGGGAAACCACATTTTTAGTAACAGAGGCGAAGGAAGCTGCTTCGACCCATTTGGTGAAATAGTCAATGGCGACCAGGATGAAACGATGTCCGTTGGAAGCTGTGGGCTTGATCTCTCCAATCATGTCAATGCCCCACATTGCAAATGGCCAAGGAGCAGTCAGAACGTTGAGAGGAACCGGAGGGATATGAACTTTGTCAACGTAGACTTGACATTTGTGGCAAGTACGGGAATGTTGATGGCAGTCAGCTTCCATGGTAGACCAGTAATAGCCTGCCCTTAGGATATTCTTAGCCATTGTATGCCCGCTCAAGTGAGTGCCAAATGTGCCGCTGTGTATCTCAGTCATGATCAATTATGCTTCAGCTTTGTCTACGCATCGGAGTAATACACAATCATGGCTTCGTTTGTAAAGGATGTCGTTGCTCAGGAAGAATTTGGAGGCAAATTTCCTTAAGAACTTCTTGTTATTTACGGAAGCTCCTTCGGGATAATCTCTAGTCTCGAGATACCTTTTGATTTCATGGAACCAAGGTTGTTCCACTACTTCTTCGGTATTAATCTCGTGACAATGTGCAGGTTCATCCATTCGCTCGATGGTGATTTGGGGAGCCTCGTTATCCCCGTTGAGTTTAAACATGGAGGACATTGTAGCTAGAGCAT
Organism: Vicia faba; assembly: GCA_948472305.1. NCBI lineage: Eukaryota > Viridiplantae > Streptophyta > Magnoliopsida > Fabales > Fabaceae > Vicia > Vicia faba. The sequence goes on along the minus strand of OX451739.1, from coordinate 241,588,074 downwards.
CTGCTAGCTGATTCTCTTCTCGCGGGAAATGCTCGAAGGTAATTTGCTCGAAATGAGGCAACAATGTCAAGACATGTTCTTTGTATGGGATAAGATTAGGGTGCTTGGTATCCCACTCTCCTTTGATTTGACTGATAACCAAAGCCGAATCCCCAAATACGATCAAAGATTTGATCCCCAAGTCTATAGCAGCCTTGAGACCAAAGATGCAAGCTTCATACTCAGCCATGTTGTTTGTGCAGCTGAAGCAAAGTCGGGCTGTGAAAGGTGTGTGACAGCCTTCCGGGGAAATGAGTACCGCACCGATACCGTTTCCAAGTGCATTTGAAGCACCATCAAAGTACAGGGTCCATCGGGATCCCCTTTCGGGTCCGTCATACGGTCCGTTACCTTCAATGTTGTCCAAATTCATGATGTCCTCGTCTGGGAAGTCAAATCTCATGGGTTGATAATCTTCGATAGCTTGATAAGCCAGATGGTCAGCTAGTACACTCCCTTTTATAGCTTTTTGGGTGGTGTACTGGATGTCATACTCGGTTAGGATCATTTGCCATCTGGCTATCCTTCCAGATAAAGCAGGCTTTTCGAAGATATACTTGATAGGATCCATTTTGGAAATCAACAAGGTAGTATGAGTCAACATATACTGTCTTAGTCGGCGAGCAGCCCATACCAAAGCGCAACAAGTTTTCTCGAGCAGTGAGTAGCGAGCCTCACAGTCGGTAAACTTTTTGCTAAGGTAATAAATAGCATGCTCTTTTCGACCAGACTCGTCATGCTGGCCCAAAACACACCCCATTGAGTTATCCAAGACGGTCAAATACATGATCAATGGTCTTCCTTCGACGGGTGGCATCAGAATAGGAGGTTCTAGCAAATACTCCTTGATTTTATCAAAAGCAGCTTGGCAATCATCGTTCCATTCGACTACCTGATCTTTCTTCAAGAGTTTGAAAATTGGCTCACAGGTAGAAGTCAGATGAGAGATGAATCTGGCAATATAGTTCAAGCGCCCCAAGAACCCTCTAACCTCCTTTTCAGTACGGGGAGCAGACATCTCTTGTATTGCTTTCACTTTTGCTGGATCGACTTCAATGCCTTTGTTGCTCACAATGAATCCTAGAAGTTTACCAGACCTAACTCCAAAAGTGCACTTACTTGGATTCAGCCTGAGTTTGTATTCTTTCAACCTGGCAAACAGCTTTTTTAGATGTTCAAGGTGCTCCTCCTCTGTTTGTGACCGAGCTATCATATCGTCTACGTAAACTTCAATCTCATGATGTATCATATCATGAAACAAAGCTACCATGGCACGTTGATAAGTTGCCCCTGCGTTCTTCAGCCCGAACGGCATCACCTTGTAACAGAAAGTGCCCCATTGTGTGACAAAAGTTGTTTTCTCCATATCCTCGGGGGCCATTTTGATTTGATTGTAGCCCGAGAATCCATCCATGAAGGAAAACACTTTGTGCTGAGCTGTATTGTCGATCAAAATGTCAATGTGTGGAAGTGGAAAATCATCTTTGGGGCTGGCCCTATTCAAATCCCGGTAGTCCACACACATCCTGACTTTGCCATCTTTCTTAGGTACTGGCACGATGTTAGCGACCCATTGAGGATAGGACGTAACAGCCAGAAAGCCAGCGTCGAATTGCTTAATCACTTCTGCTTTGATCTTTTCAGACATGTCAGGCCTCATTCGGCGGACTTTTTGCTTGATCGGTGGACAATCCTCTCTTGTGGGGAGACGGTGAACCACGATGTCTGTGTCTAAACTCGGCATGTCTTCATAAGACCAAGCGAAGATTTCAACATACTCATTCAACAACTGTATCAGGCGTTCCTTGACACTCGGTTCCAGATTGGCACCCACTTGCACCTCCTTCCGGTCTTCCTCGGTCCCTAAGTTGACAGTTTCCAATGACTCTTCGTGAGGTAAGATGGCCCTTTCCTCTTGCTGTAGAAGTCTGGCTAGCTCTCCTGGTACTTCACAACCTTCGTCATCTTCATACTCGGCTTGATTGACCAGATCTTCAGAGTTATTGAAGGATATAGCAGAATAGTCACCCATGGAATCCGGAGTGGATGGGTACCTGCATTTGTGAGTGTGGGTGTGTGTAAGGGATATCCATCCTTAAACAAAAAATGCAAAAGGAAAGAAAATGAACACAAGCAGTTTATCAAATGAAAAAGGTCCAATGAATCATTAAACATGGCATATGGATATAAAAAATAATCAAAACCCTTACAAATGGACCTACATGCCCCGGGCAAGGCATGAGGTGAAAAGATAGTGTGCGGATTGTTCGAAAATAAATATTACAGACCAAATAGGAAATGTTTGACAGATAAATTACTGATGAATAAAAGTGATGGGGACAAAGTCTTTTGCCTCCCAGTTGCACAATCCTCCTTTGACAGTTGGGTAAATCCACTCCTCGATGTTGCTCTCTTTGTCTTCATCCTCCAAAATGTTGATTCCGTAGGGAGAAATTTTGACTGGCGCTCCTTCAATCTTTGAACGGCGCATAGCTTTCTGGCCCGCGGTAGTGAACCCTAATCCAAATTTGTCTGTCTTATGCGGAATATCAGGCAACTGCCCCCATGCTGAATTCTTCCCCTCCTTTATTGCGGCCTTTGCGTCCTCCAGGGATGCCATCCTGGCCATCTGCCTTGGTACTTCAGCTGCCAACTTTGCTACTGTTATTTCAGGAAGGACTTCTTCGAAATGCTGGAACGGTGTCTCAATGAACTCTCCCTCTACCTCCACATACCAGAAGGAGTTCAAGTGGCTGATCATGTACTCCTCTTCGCTGTGGACAGTTATAATCTTTCCCTTGACATGATACTTCAACATCTGATGTAAGGAGGAGGTGACTGCCCCAACATGGTGTATCCAAGGCCTACCTAACAAGCAAGAGTATGACGGACGGATGTCCATCACATAGAAAGTAGATTTAAACACCTCAGGGCCTACCTTGATGGGAATATCAACCTCCCCATGGACCATTCTCTTCGAACCATCGAAAGCTCTGACAACAATATCACTCGGTTTCAACTCTAACCCTTCACAATCTAGTCGGTCCAAAGCTTTCTTAGGCAGTACATTCAGCGACGAACCAGTGTCGACCAAGACATGTGCGAGGGTAGTTCCTCGGCACTCGACTGAAATGTGCAAAGCATCATTGTGGTTTCTACCTTTAGGAGTTAGGTCGGCATCAGAGAAACCTAATCCATTATCCGCAGTAAGGCTGGCCACGCAATTTTGAAATTGATCTGCAGAGGTTTCCTGGGGCACATGGGCTACCTTCAGGAATTTTATCAAAGCTTTAGCGTGCGCTTCCGAGCAAAGTAGTAGTGCCAACATGGAGATCTTTGAGGGGGTTTGCCCCAGTTGTTCTACCACATCGTAATCACTCCTTTTGATTATCTTCAAGATCTCATCCATTTCCTTCTTGGAGGTCTCCGGGATGACCAAGGGTTGAGCCCTCGTCCTGACGAGCTCATCTTGGATTCCCTTACCTTTATCAGCAGCGGTAGGAGGGACAGTACTAGGAACAACAACATCTTCAATCAATGGGGTTCTAGCGGAGAGTTTTATTGGTGCAGGGATAACCTTGTTGGCAGATGAGGGTCCAAAGATTGCTCTTGGAGGGGCAATCTCTGGAGAAAATATTCTCCCGCTCCGGGTGATTTTGCTCGTGCCTGCAATGTTTCCAATGCTGGCTTCTTCATCATCCGAACTTTCTTCAGTTATTTCGATTTGTTTAATACCATGGTAGTAGACGTCACCGCCATAGTTCCATGGTATTGACTTCTCAGAAACATAGGGGACATGCCCTGGCATTGTTATCTTCAAAGGAACAGACTTCGTAGCTGGTGTAATCTTAACAGGCTTTCTGACGGCCTTGGAAAGATTGGCGTGAATGGTTATGATTGAGACATCTTCAGTAGGGGTTGGAATAGCGGAAACTTTTTCAAACAAAATTTGTCGACTGTCCATTAGGCCTTGGATGCCTTTTTTCAGTAATGGACAATCAAACGGCAGAGAGTAACAACAATAGTAGTCTTCCTTACATCCCGGGAAGATCCCGGCCCTTAACAGATTCAACTTGATGGTTAACAATGGAGTTATCAGATCATTGACATCAGCAACATACAAATCTTCTTCAATGGCATTGACATTTCGGCCGTGCTTCGGCATGGGAGCAGATATCACATTAGGCTTCTCCGGAGCATCGAACTCCACCTCCTTCGCCTCTATCAGGTCTTGGATTTTATGCTTGAATGCCCAACAATCATTGGTGTCGTGTCCGACACTGTCAGAATGGTAGGCGCAATTAGCATTAGGATGATAATGCGGATATGACGTATTTACATTCTTTGGTGCCTCTTTGATAGTGGCGAGATTCAACTTCAACAGATGGGGAAGCACTTGCGCTGGTGTCATATTAATGCGGGTGAACTACCGTTGTGGCCGTTCCACTCGTTGTTGATTTGGTCTGGACTGGTTATAGCGAGGCTGCTCACTTGAAGAGTTTTGAATCATTATGGCCCCCACGGTTGGCCGGCGCTCGGTCTTCCCTGCTCTTCTTTGGGAGTATACAACAGCCGTTTCCTTCTTGAAAGGTTTCTTCTCAACACTTGCAGCGGCACCCTTCTGAATCTTTCCTGACTTGATGCCAGCTTCTATTCTTTCGCCTGTTAAGATCAAATCGGTAAGCCCCGTGGAAGAGTTACCAATCAGATGATTGAAAAATGGCCCAGATAGGGTCCCTAGAAACATATCAACGAGTTCACGGTCGGTTAAAGGAGGCTGCACCCTGCCAGCCAAATCCCTCCATTTTTGTGCGTATTCTTTGAATCCTTCGCCGGTTCCTAGTGACATACCCTGAAGTTGGGTACGAGTAGGAGCAAGGTCAGAATTGTACTGATATTATTTGTAGAAGGCGGTGGCCAAATCTTCCCAGTTTCGGACGCTGGTCCCCTCTAGCTGATAAAACCACTCCAGTTGAGCTCCAGAAAGGCTGTCTTGAAAGAAATGGATCCAAAGATTCTTATCTGCCGTATAAGGTTGGATCTTTCTTACGTAGGACCTGAGATGCATTTTTGGACAGGACAGCCCATCATACCTCACAACAAGTGGCACTTTGAACTTTGGGGGAATCACAATCCCGGCAACTAAACCCAAGTCTTCAAAATCCAAACCCGGTACTCTTTGCAGCTCCATGGCGGCCAACCTGTCTTCTAAACCTTTGTATTTATCATCAGCCGGAGGGTATTGTTGATCAGAGTAGTCTTCATCCTCTTCGACCTCCTCTTCTTCCACATCGGACTCGGAAGGTACCGCAGCCCCACCTCCTTTACTGGTCCCTTCATCAGAAGTAGGAGGAAATTCAAGCACTCTCCTGGCCTCTCCGTCAAATCTTCTCCCTAAAGTAGCCACCCCGAGTCTCTTTTTCTTCTTTTTCACTGGGTCTTTATTCCCCAGCAAGGTCTTTAGATCCTCCTGACCCTTAGCCAAGGTCATCAGGAGTTGCTGGAACTGTGCATTTTGAGTTTGCAGGTCTTTGACTGTTTGCTCGAGATCCATCCTACTGAAATAAACAGCAGACAGATAAGGAAACCTGGCGTGAGACCTGCTTATGCACATGATGAATGATATGCTTATGTATGCAATGCATTCAAGGATTTGGAACATTCAAAATTGTTGTAGACAAAAAGGAACGCACGTCATATTAATAAGAAGAAATTTGTTAGTACATAAATGCCCCATGGGCCAAATATTACAAAAACAACTTCTCAAGGCAAAAAGACGTTGCGCATCCTCTTCGGTGCAATGAAGGTGTTGAGGGCCTCTTGCTCATGGAGTCGGCAGGTAAGCTCTAGAACCTTCTTCTCACTGGCGTAGAAGCTAGCTTCAAAAGTGTTTCGTTCCTCCTTGAGCTGAATCCAACTTTTCTGCATTTCCTCCCACGATGTAGGCATGTCAGGATGTAGGATGGTGTAGGGAACCTCTCCTTCCTTGACGGGCTCTTTAATCACAGGGAGTACATGAGGATAAGGCATCATTAGACTTTGGGCTCGGGCTCGTACCCACTTGAGATAAGGCTCAAGAGTGATGGAGTTCTTGTGTCCCAAAGTCTTGCTATCAACCTTGCTGGGCCTTCCCCAGGCTCTGATGAATCTTTGGCGAAGTCCTTGCGCATCGTTGTCGAAGTAAAAAACTAGGTCAGGAATCAACATGTCGTGAGGGCCATCCCTCCGTGCATATCCAAATTGCCTCAAAGCTAGGCAAGGGTTGTAGGTGATACCTCCTCTGATTCCAAGTAAAGGAACATTAGGAAACTCTCCACAACGATCGATGATGATGACATTTTCTCTGGACCGAGAACACCAATGTACATCAGAGTGAGTAAGAGTCATCAACCGTTGGGACCACCTTGAGCCTTGGTCATTCTTCAAGACAGATTGTGGAAGGTGCGAAATAAACCACCTTGCAAGGAGAGGAGTACAACACACGAGAACACCCCTCTTTCTCATTGTTCGTGTGTAAAATGAGTGAAGGATGTCCCCAAGCAATGTTGGTATTGGATTTCTGGACAAGAAGATATTGACGGCGTTCACATCTATCAATTGGTCAGAATTTGGGAACAAGACCAACCCATAGATAAGGAGTGCAACAATTTCTTCAAAGGCTTGAAGGTCCAATGAATTCCAACATTCTTGTGCCTTCTCAAACAAGAATTTTGCTAAGAATTCTTTAACGCCGCTTCTGGTTTCCCAATGCCCCTTGATGTCGGATGGTTGTAGATGTAATGCTCGAGCAACATCTTCCGACTTTGGTTCCTTTTCTGTACCGTTGAAGGGTAGTTGATTAAGGATAGGAATTCTCAGGAGTTGAGAAAACTCCTCCAAAGTGGGCACCAACTGGTAATCAGGGAAAGTGAAACAGTGGTGAAGAGGGTCAAAGAACTGGAATAGCACTTTCATCATGTCTTCTTCAATGTTGGTGTTGACTAAGCTGAGCAGTCTACCATGTCTTTCACTGAAGGATGAGCTTTCCGGAATTCTTGAGGTGAGCTCCTTGAGTTGAGGAGAGATTCTCACAAGGTTGACCTGGATGGTTTTTCTGCGAGGAATTTCCATGACCTACAAAACAAGAACAAAGATGAAGATCTAAACCCTTGAAATGGTTAGTGAATGCATATGATGCTTTATGATGTTTATGATGTATGCACAAAACACATGTACAAGCAATTCACACCAAACCCTAGTTTCAGGCTTGCATGGGGTTTCATAGGTAAGTACCCTCTTGAGTGTAGTTGGCTTTAAAACCTGTCCTATAAATAGTAACCGGGTTCTAAGGAGCTCAATATCACTGGATTGTTTTCATTGTTCATTGTTTTGGTTTAGCCACTTAACTAGCGACCAAAATATTCCAAGAAAACAACCCTCAATGAGTGTAGTATCGAGTATCTACCAACTTCGGACTGCACCAAAGTCGGTCATCTCACTACCCCTAATAAAAGGCCAAGATGGTCAAGTAAGGTTCTAGGTCATTAGTGCTTAGTGACATCACTCAGCGGCCCCGTACTCTCCTTGATTGAACTCAAGGGTTACCGGTACTCACAAATATGTCGCACTAATATAGCTATTGCTTCGACCGTGTCGGTATACCCCGCACAGTTTCCACAATGTATTGCTATCTATGAAATGTTTCCCAAAATCCGGGTGTAGGATTGCAAACCCAAACAAGAGAGCCAAAATATAAAGCAATCAAATCAAACAATTAGTCATGCAAGAGGGTGATCTAAGCCCCAAGGTTACTCCACTTTTAAAATTGTCCCCAGCAGAGTCGCCAGTTCTGTGATACGGTGGGAGAACTGACTGTGGTTTTGCGTTTGTTTTTGCAAATGTTTCGGTTGAGCAAGAGTCGCCACCGAATTTTTATTTTATCCTAAGGAAAGGTTTAAAAAGCACAGCAAAAACCTTTGAGATATTTCGTGGGTTCGGGGAGTAGATTATAGAAAGGGAAGGTATTAGCACCCTTTCTATCCATGGTTATCCATGGGCTCTTAGGTACTTGCTTAGATCAACTTGCCTTGATTTTCAATTGTTTGAAATGGTGCTTTTGTGTGTGTTTTGAAAATGTTTTGAAAAAGATGCCTTGTCTAGGCTACCCTTGTAACAATTCTTTACTCGAATGTTTTACAAAAGGTGTTTGTCTTTTTGAAAAGATGTTTCAAGGTTTTGAAAGTTTGTTTGGAAAGTGTGGTTTGAAAAATAGGCAAGTGTTTTTGTTTTGCAAGTTGACAAGTACTTAAGAGCTATCTACCCTAAAGTTCTCAAAGATTGTTTCTATGTTTTAACCCTTTTAACAATTTTGTTCCACCATTGCATTTGGTGGACAATCTTGTGTTAGGATGTGAAAGGGACGGGCGCGGGTCATCGTTTAGACCATAATTGCAATGGTGCCAAGTATCTTTGGGCAATTTTCCTTTAAGGAACTTGATCATTTTTTAGGCGACTTTTCGAAAGCGTCATCGAGGGACTATGATCATTTGAATTGTGTTTGTTTTGCCCAAAGAGACCTAACATGCAATATGGCCCATTATTGAAGGCAACAAGTGGAATACCCTAGGGGTGCAAGTGTGATATGTGTTGTCCATTTTCATGCTTGATTATCTTGAAATTAGGTCAAACTATTTTTGTTCTTTTTATTTGCATACAAACCCTAATTCTAACATGGTATATTTAGAAAGCATTAAAGTGCGAAATTTAAAATTCCTAAGCTATTACAACACAATATGGGAAGGGGGGTACAAATGTTCAAATGGGGGTATTTTGACAAGGAATTTAAACCTAGCTATTACATCAATTTGGAATTATTTACAAGATATTCAATTGCACAAATTAAATAGAAATAAGATAAATATGCAAGATGCAAAAAGTGTTTTTATGTGTATGAAAAAAAGTATTTTTTATATGTCAAATAATCAAAATAAAAAGTATTATTTTTTGGAGCTTTTTATGTTTAGGGGCAAAACCCTAATTTTATTAAGTAAATGCATTAATTATTTGATATGTACAATATTTTAATAATTATATACAAAAATAAAATAAAAATGAAGTATATTTATAAAAAGTATTTTTTGAGGTCAAATATTAATAAAATAAAAAATGTATGTATTTTTGTATTTTTGTCCTAAATATTCTAATAAATAATATATATATATATATATATATATATATATATATATTATAGTATATATATATATATATATATATATATATATATATATATATATATATATATATATATATATATATATATATATATATATATATATATATATATATATATATATATATATATATATATATATATATATATATA